>OY720211.1:21045007-22253968 GCA_963082605.1 Rhodophaea formosa
TTCGTCAGCGTCGATCGACAGATTTCTGGTGTCACAATTCTGACGTACAAACTTGGATAATGTTATAAACAAATAATGGATAATATTAAGCAAATCCCTAATTTTTCTGTACATTAGCACACAATTAACGTCGTGTGTATCGAGTTATGATCGAGTCGAGTCGATACCACGCCAGATTAGCCGCCACCCGGGGGACTTCTGTTTCACTGGCTTTTACGGCGGAGTATTTACAGCGCCAAATATCTGTTCATTTTAGCATGACGATTTCAGAATACTTTAATAGGTCTCCCAAGCTGAGCAGTGAGCATGCAATCAAAACTATTAGAGATTTCGTCAGCGTCGATCGACAGATTTCTGGTGTCACAATTCTAACGTACAAATTCGGATAATTTTTAGCTGGCCTAAAAATTACGGTTAACAAATAATCTATAATTAGAATATTGAGCGACCGGCATGAAGAACGAACATGTAAAGAGTTCTCATTGCTTTATTCTCTGTTCCACAGAGCAAGGACTTTGAATGTAGCTCGCGCGCTACGTGAGCGACAAGACGTTCCATAACATGTGCTCTGGTCTATAAAACAAATTATGGGCTCTAATAGAATTTATATTTTTATCCATTTATAGTCATACTAGCTGTTACCCGCGGCTTCACCCGCGTGATATGTACCCTTTGTCCTTCTCAGTACCCTAACCGCCGTATCTACTGAACTAATCGGTTGAGTAGATACGACGTGAAAGCGTAACAAACAAACAAACAAAGAATCTCACTTTCGCATTTATAATATAAGTTAAGAAGTTAGGATTAGGATTTTACAAGTATACCAGCTAATTTAAAACCTATATTTTTAATCTCGGTATCAGAATCACTAGTGAAATACAAAATTGAAAAAAAAATAGACTTCCTGTAGAAATTTTCCGTACTAATCAGCGACTTTCTATGAGCCTAACATTTTTTCGTTTCTGTACCTTTTTGCTTGCAATCTGTATTTTTGTTTCTGTACTTATTACTTGTTTTTGTTGAGACCAACACTTTACTAAGCATTATACAACGTGGAAGAGACATACATGTAATAAATCTAACCATGGTCTATACTAGATCTTTATAGTATAATGAAAAAAAATAACAGCCAAAAAAACAAACATAAATTTCGGCATTTCCATACAAAAGTGTGCAGTCGCCAGAGCGACTTGTATGGGAAAGTCGCTTTTTTTTTGTTCTTGACTGTTATTTTAATTTCATTACACTAAAGTGATCTAGTATAGCCCGTGGTTTGATTTATTACGGGTATGTCCCTTCCACTTTGTATGAGTAGCAATCGGAAATTGCAAATTATAATTCTTCATTCTACGCGTACATCGAATCGATACAACGGTAGGTTAGCCGCGCCTCGCCGGGGGACCGTGTTACCTGTTTCACTGAATTTTATGGAATTAGTCGGATTTACACAGAATTAGTCGAATTTACACAGAATTAGCCGAATTTACACAGCCTAATTTGCCTCCATTTATGCCCGATTTCAGATTTTTATCGCTTGATTTAGAGTTTCTGTATGGTTAATCTTAATTCTAGTGGGAGTTTCTCGTAAATTAAAAGAGATAGGTACGAGTTCTCCTTTATTTTTACTCAGTTCCTTGAGAATATTAATAAATATTTCAGTCTTATTTTAGTGTGCCAATGGGTTTGTTTTACTAATGGCTTTAACAAAGATTGACTTTTGAATTTTATAGTACTTAGTATGTTTATCAGTATCCAAGATCTACGTTATACACATTTATATACATACATATACACTAACATAATATAGATTTATTTTAAACTAGCAGCCCGCCTCGGCATGTATTATACCTACAAATCTTCCTCATGAATCACTCTATCTATTGGTGAAAACCACATGAAAATCCGTGCAGTAGTTTTTGAGTTTATCACAAATATACTTTTTACTTTACAACAGATAGACAGAAAGACGCGGCAAAAAATTTTTCATACTTTATTTCATTTGTCTTAACTTAATCTCAACCACACAATTGATAACAGTATATTATAACTCACGCTAAATACTATAAATAAATAAATATACTTATATAGGGACATATCACACAAATTGAGCTAGCCCACAGTAAGTTGTGAACTTGTGTCGCAGGATACTAACTCAACGATACTATATTTTTATAATATATACTTATATAGATAAACATCCAAGACCCAGGTCAATATGAAAAGATAATTTTCCATCTTGACCTGACCGGGGATCGAACCCGGGACCCCCGTGTCGCAGGCTAGCGTGTTGACCGCTGCGCCACGGAGCTCGACATACGGATACTACCGACTAAGACGAATAAGTAAGTTCAAAACTAAGAAGGCTCTAACCACTCAAGTTCCATTATAAACCAGCGTTGCGGTCACACCCGTGGTCCCAACACATGTTGAATGGGTCTTTTTGACCAATGTTACCATACATAACACACCATGGCAATATGGCAAACTAAATTGTTATTATTCGTAGTAAGAATATACTGGACTGCTTCTTAGTATACTTGATTCCTATTTTGTATAGTAATTATATTTTAAGTAGCAATTAATATGGTTCTAACTATAATACCATCCCTAATGAATCAATGAATGTGTTGCTAAGCGCAAATCTCGCGAGCAGCTGAACTAATTTCGCTAATTCATATTTTTAAAATATTCCTTGAAGTACCAGGATGATTCTTACGGAGACAAAAATTTATATGTGCCACGGGTGAAGCCGGGGCGAACTGCTATATTCAATGAAATCATCTTCTGAATTTTTATACTTATCACGAAAAATAATAAAGATAAAATATCTACCAAGAGGTAAATAAACTCACAAACTAGTATCCACCATTAAGAATAACTTTAATGACTTTGAACATTAAAGTCGATACCGAAATGTATTGGTAACCGAAATCCTCAAAGCAACGTTCATAAACCGAAGTGAGTTACACCGTTTATTGACGTAGCTCGCAATTTGCTTCGAATCTTGTTGTGAAATGTGATTTGTCGCTATTGGCTCGATTCTGAAAACAGAACTCACTTCACTAGTTATTCAATCTAGACATATTTTTTGTAACTTCATTCCTTACTTTTCCAGGACAAACTCGTTTCATCCCTCACATGGGCTCAATGGGCCGGCTCATCCGGGGAAGTACCACACTCTCACAGAAAATCGACGTTTGAGTAGTAGCTTTACCGCTACTATGCTTCGTTCGGTGAGTGAGAGAGCCGGAGGCCCAGCTCCCTCTCCCCTCTGGGGAGGGAAAAATAAAAGGCCGGCAACGCTCCTGTGACACCTCTGGTGTTGCAGTTGTCCATGGGCAGCGGTGATCACTTCCCATCAGGTGACCCACTTGCTCGTTTGCCGTCCTATGACATAAAAAAAAAAAAACATCATGTTCAGCAATTTCTATTTATATCTATAGCGTGATTGTTGCTCCAGGTCCTTTTTTAATGGAAAACTGACTTCATTCCTTACTTCAAATTCAGCATTATTTTCGATAATTAGTCTCAAATCTAGTTTGTGATATTTGAGAAGAATGTGTATTCTCAAAGTACAACTGTTTTTTTATAGTAAAACTGAGTGAATTTCGTCTTCTTAGCGTGTCAACTCGTATTATATATGCGTGGACAGGCGTGGACCCGAACCCTGCTACTAACACAGCGTGTGAATTGAGGAACATCTTTCATTGGTGCTATTTGCAATTTACCGCTAATTTGACTGTGAAACAGAATGTGACTTTTCACTACAGGCCCGATTCTACGGGCAACTCACTCTATGTGTCATAGAAGAGTGGAATATGTAAACCGAAGTGAGTTATAGCGCCTACGATTCAGTAAAGGAGACGCAGCGCGATTCTGACGGTAAACACGCTACACTTTCCTATTGTGAAATATGATAGCTAAGTGAAGCTGGCTTTTGAAGACAACTGCGACGAGCTATCACATCGAAAGCAAGATGAGTTGCGAGATGAGTTCCTTTTCAGAATAAAACAGAAGCAGCGTTTAGAAACGTCTCCGAACCCTCCTTCAAGCAAAGAGAATTTCTCACTACTGATCAGAGTTATTTCACCTTTATGGCTTCATCTATAAGGATGATTTTATTATGGATTTAATGACGTTACCGCCGTCGTGAAGCCAAATTCGTCTGTAAAATTAATTATACCAATATTTTGATTGTTGACGTTTAGTTTAAAGGCAAGGGTCTTAAAATCAATATTATTATTCGGGTTCATTTATTCCTTATAGAGCCGAAGTTATTTTGGCGGAGTAACTTAGGGCCAATTTTCAGTAGCTATTATATATACCTATCTCTATTCTATATATCTTGATGCTGTATAGCTATATATCAATGATATATATCTTTTGCTTTTTAAAGGTGCCGTGTGGTTCCCGGGTGCCGTGTGGTTCCCGGCAGAGTAGAATAAGACCACTCCAAGTCTTCCCGTGGATGTCGTAAAAGGCGACTTAGGAAACACAAGCTAAACAAAGCTTACAAACATCAAAAATACCTCTCCAACCCGTCTGGCCAGCGTGGAGAGTGTAGGCCAAATCCTCTGACTACTATGGCTAATATATTGCTGTAGTAGTACAGAGAGGGTCGTGCTCCTGCAGTGGAGACCAAAAAAGACCTGATGGATGGATGGATGGATGGATATCTTTTGCTAATATTTTAAGTTTTGATTCATATATCCAGATGCATATCTATAATATTAGTCCTAAATACGAATAATCAAAATGAAATAAAAACCCAATAAATGTATTACCATAAGTTTTTTCGTCACATTCGTAAACGAACTAAAAGGAACTCAATGTGTTCCAATCTAAGCTGCTGTAAAAGCCATTTCTCAGCAATGCTGCGCTGAATCACAATTTCCTGAAGCTGATGAGTTGCGAGTGAATTCCGAAATCTCTTTAAAACAAGCTAGGTTTTGTATGACTAGTTAAGAAATACTCTTAGATTATATAAATTCCAGATAGACGCTATAGAGTCTATCTGGAAGTTTTAGCTCTAGCAATATATTGGCCTAAAAGCGTAGAGCTAAAACTTAAAAGTCCAACTAGTGTGACTATGATGTAAACACATAGGTACCGATTAGATGAAACAAGATGACATTAGGCTATACTCGGTGTTTCTCTGCGAGATCGAATCAGAAACGAGGAGATCCGTAGAAGAACAAAGGTCACCGACATAGCCCAGCGGATTAGCTCTTTGAAATGGCAATGGGCGGGGCACATAGCGCGAAGAACCGATGGCCGATGGGGCAGAAAGGCTGTGGAATGGCGACCACGTACCGGCAAGCGCAGCGTTGGACACCCACCGACCAGGTGGTCGGACGACCAGATAAGGGTCGCAGGAAGGCGCTGGATGCAGGCCGCTTTCAACCGGTCATATTGGAAATCCTTGGGGGAGGCCTATGTCCAGCAGTGGGGTTCTTGCGGCTGAAATGATGATGATGATGATGACTTTAGGCATGAGCTATCACAAAGTTGTGACCTACACAAACCTTAAAAACGTTTAATTCATTGAAATACAGGCATGACGGAATCAAAAGAGTATATAATCAAAGGAAATACTATGTTACACTATAATATACTAGCTGTTACCCGCGGCTTCGCCCGCGTAATATATAGCCTATGTCCTTCTCGGTACCTTTACCTATGTGTATGCAAAATTTAATTATAATCGGTTCAGTAGATTCGGCGTGAAAGCGTAACAAACAAACAAACTCACTTTCGCAATTATAATATTAGTTGGGATTGGGATAGATTCTTACACCTTCTTCTAATTTGGTCAATGCGAAAATATCTCAGCAATACTGCGATGAAATCTCAACTTCCTGAAAATTCGAGTCAATACCAAAACGTATTTAAAATATGCCAGATATTTGTATATCTGGCAAAGTTTATGGATCTGAAAAATATCGTTTTCCATCAGGACCTGATGGGAATTGAACTCGAGACCACTCGTGTCACGCTGGCGTGTTAACCACTGCGCCACGGAGATTTCTGCCCACAATATTTGGTGTCGCTCTTTCATCCCGGAGCCCAAAGACCGCTAATATGACAGCTTTCATGCGGTAATATAATTTGGCATAGCTTGCACGATATGCCGCGTGCCTGACGCCAATTCCTTGGGTAGCTGCAGAATCGCAGACAAATACCTGTAAAAATGGAGTAGAAACAAGTATTTGCCCGTGTTGTAAATCCTGGGTCGTGTTATAGACTGGCCTATAACTACTTTTAAACTTTCGCGTTGCATGATTATTAAATGCAATATCCGGAATTAACGCGAAACATACCGTTTTTCTCCAGACGTTTCGGCCGAGTTACACCGACCATGTCACTGGATCCGGTGACAACGGTCGGTCGGTCGTCTGGAGAAAAACGGTATTTTTCTCGTTAATTCCCGATATTGCATTTAAACTGGCCGTAACATCATCAACGCCGCTTTCCACCTTAACGCCCACTAACACGCTAAACGCGGCTTTTGGGTTTTATGACCTTAGACTCTCTGTCTGCCCCGCAGGGGATAAAGACGTGATTTTTTGTTTTGTTTTTCATATGTGTAAGTGGCCAACACTGGTGTCAGATTTTTCAAGCTGCCTTAAGGCATCTGACATAGCTTAACGACTGCCATCAACGATGACAGCCGGGACCAACGGCTTAACGTGCCTTCCGAAGCACGGAGGAGCTCGAGATATTTTTATGCCACTTGCGGTCACCCATCCAAGTAGGGACTGCACCAGGGGTTGCTTAACATACGTAAGCGCTCACAGAGCTCACACCCACTGGGCCATCGGACTCCTCGATAGAAGACGTGATAATATGTATGCATGAATGTCACAATTTGTTCTCTACCTATTCGCGGTAAATCCAATAAATCACATAGAAATACAAGGTATCCATTAAACTCTAAATTATCATAAGCGTAAATCAATGCAGACTCGAACCGCTACAACACTAAGTACTCGATCACTTCGGTGTTGCCAGACTAATCTCCTCTTGAAAGGCTCATTTACATTATATTGAATTTTAATAGACTTACACGCCCGCGAAACTGATTTGTTACCTAGCGCCAACTACTATTTAGTTGTATTTATTTAGTAGATAGGAGATACTAAGGCTCTTTGTTATTGAAACGCTTATACAGCGGGACTAATGAAATTAGTCCGTATTAAAAAAATATATTTTAATACGGTTTTTATCGCGTTTATTACATTATTTATACACCTAACGTTTCGAGCACTTCACAGTGTTCATGGTCGCAGGTAGACTAAGTTGACATTTGCCTAGTATTTTATAAGAACTGCAAAATCTACCGCCTAAAATATTTATTGATAACGTTCCGGATGTACGCAGTACACAGTATTGGCTCACGGTGTCTGAAGGTCTTGCAGTCTTCTGCTTAGCTTGAGATTTGATTAAATTGATGACTGGATCCCAAGCTGGTGGTAACTGCCAACGGATGGTTGGCAGTTCTCTATTGAAATTAGGATGTTTTTTAATTTCAATAGCCTCACGAAGCATTCTTGGAATGTATCTGTTTTCTTTTGCAAGGACTTGAGGATTATCAAAACGCATATAATGGTTGGGTTTGTTATACCTTACCTATTTATAGGCACAGTACTTTGACTATATACTGTCTAGACACCGTCATGCCTTTATTTCAATGGTTAAAAAACAGGCAAATTTTTCAATGCTTGTGTGCGTGACAGCTTCGTGTTATCACACGCGCTTTGTCAATTTATGCCCTCAAAAATCGTCAAATTGGTAGCTGTGTGTGTAAGTGACCGTCTATACATGGCGAAATTTTGATCGTTCTAGACCCTTAAAGGGGTGATTCAGCCCGTCGATATGAACCATTTTTCCTATGGGACCAATGCTGGAAACTCAAATTTTATTTCGACATTTTCATACAAAAGTGTTCAGCCGCCCGGGCAATTTGTATAGGTATGTCGAAATTTTTTTCGAGTTAACAGCATTTGTCCCATAGGAAAAGTTGTTTATATTGACAGGCTGAATCACCCCTTTAATGGTCCCGAACGATAAAAATTTCGCCATGTATATAAGTATATAGGCTAATAGAGTCTATCTAGGCTTTATATAATCTATCTAGGCTTTATATAATCTATCTAGGCTTTATATAATCTAAGGCACAGAATTAATAAAAATAATAACGTTGAGTCAAATGCTTGCCCTTGAACTGTAATGAAGTACGATGTCAGTGTGGTCAAGTCGATCAGACCATGCTACATCTTCTTTCATGCCCAATATGCCCAACCAGCTGCACAAAATGCGACTTATACAGTTTTACTCAACGACGGAAGATGGTAACTATAAGAGTCGCCACTTACTAGAGGGACAAAATATTTGATTTATATTATTTGAACTTATCGACACGACACGACTCGCCTCTGTGGTCCAGTGGTTAAGGCGTTTGCCTTGTTGACCTGGGGGTCGTGGGTTCGATTCCCACGGGAAGCATACTTTGTTAAGTTGTTTCCAGTTTGGTTAGGACCATAGATAAGAATACGAGTATGTACTGAATTGCAGGCATGAATCACCTGATTGTCTGAAAAGAAAGATGATTCCGTGCTTCGGAAGGCTAGTTAAGCCGGTGGTCCCGGCTGCCATCTGGTAGTCGTTAAAGGAACCACGACAGAGGCCGAGAGGCGGTTCCCAAGAACTCTGACACCAGGGTGTGCATGGTCGACTGACCATGTCACCTACACGAAATGATGATGATGATCGACACGACAAAAAGAAGAAGAAGAAGGACTGTAAATTACGCGGATGCAGTCACAGGAAAAGGCTGCTTCATCAACAATCGTAAAATTCAGAACATCGGGGAACGCCGCAATTACAGGCGGGAACTCGATTTCCCTGCAGAATATAATTTTCGAATAAAATCGTCGATACATCAGCTCCCATGGCGTCCCTAATTGGTTTGAATCTATCGATTTTGCCGAACGATAACATCACTAGAGAGAAGCTTTTTAGAGTTCCT
The DNA here is from genome assembly GCA_963082605.1 of Rhodophaea formosa. Lineage (NCBI taxonomy): Eukaryota > Metazoa > Arthropoda > Insecta > Lepidoptera > Pyralidae > Rhodophaea > Rhodophaea formosa. The sequence continues at coordinate 21,054,036 of OY720211.1, forward strand.
TTTTCCGTTAGCCAAATGGCAAAAAACGGACTTTTTATAGATTTGTCATGAGTTTCTTTAGGGATTTTCAAGGCAAGAGTAAATAGGCATTATTTGAGTTTGCGTGTACCACCCTAGACCTCAACGTTGCTTTCCATCAGTAATATAGAGGTCAAATCAAACGCACTCAAATTATAAATCTACACAGTTGAAACTTGGTAGGTATTCAAGGTACAAGGTAGACAAGGAACTAAGTAATTATATATGACAATAAAGACCAATCAAAAATCAAGTAACACATATTAAACATTAATACGATTAATTAGTTTTTTTTTTTTTTTAATATAATTTTATTTTTTAATATCTTACTGTACAAAACCCGTTTGCCATTCCAAATTTTATTTATGCGATGCCCGACAGGGTTCATATTGTACCTATTTAATATAATAATTACAGTGCAGTGACATTATTGTAAGAGCTGATGTAATGTACAATACGAAATGCAATAAAGAAATTAAAATTGAAATATTCTGTGAACCGCTTTACGATTATTGTACAAAAATTAAAGGATTTAGCCTCGCCATAGATGTAACCGACACATTTTACTTTGATCAAACCTATTCGAGCGGAGTGTTCATAGATAGATCCAGGGGCGCCGACTCCGTTGATGCTCGGATGCTCCAGCACCCACGAGATGTAAATAGTGGGTGCCGAGCACCCACTATTATGAATATCTAAATTAATTGTCTTTCTCATCTTTTAACTAAATCTAAATAATTAAAAATACATATAAGTAGCTAGGTATGTCATTTAAAAAGCTGGAGTACCCACGGGAATTTTAAAAACTCGGCGCCCCTGGATAGATCCAATGATATTGAAGTTCATAAAACGATTTAAACATAGCCATAGGTGTAGGTTATTGGTATATTGAGTAGATAACTAATCTTTGACTAAGTACTTGCTACTACGGAACCCTTCATGAGCGAATCCGACTCGCATTTAACCATGTTTATTTTCTACGCGCCTCTAGATGGCGCCCGCGTTAGTGTAAGCTTCCTAAAACTGAGATTCAAGTTATGAATATAATGCCAATTTTTTTTAATAGATGAGATTTGTTTCGTAAATAGTGCTGTGTATAATAATATGGGTTGGACTATAATAATATAATAGTTACTCATATAATATAGCAAGTTACGGGGGTGCTGTGTCTTCTTCTTCCTTGCCTTTTTCCCTATTTGGGGTCGGCTCTGTATGTCAACTCTCTCCAAAGTTTCCTTTACGGGGGTGCTGTGTATTTTCTAATAATATGGTCCGTGACGAGCGACGTAAGACGAGCTCCGTGGCGCAGCGGTCATCACGCCTGCCTGCGACACGGATGGTCCCAGGTTCGATCCCCGGTCAGGTCAAGATGGAAAACGATCTTTTTCAGATTGACCTGGGTCTTGGATGTTTATCTATATATGTATTTGTTATAAAATATAGTATCGTTGAGTTAGTATCCCATAACACAAGTCTTTCATTAGAACTTACTTTGGGGCTAGCTCAATCTGTGTGATTTGTCCGTATATATTTATATTTATTTATGGTGTATAAAAATTTGTTAAGCAACCAGTGGCGCTATCTTCGTGTGCCTGTGAGAACTAATCGTAAGAATTTGAGGTCGGGATCACATGACCTTTGAATAATTTGGACCGGGCAAGTATGCTGATTGTCAATGTCTGCGTTTGGGTCCGATAAACGTGGCTTTTGGTCCTCTGGCTCTGTCTACCCCGTAAAAGATAAGGACGTGATAATATATTTTAATGTTGCATAAGTAACATTAAAATATATTATCACGTATAATAAGCATTTATTACACTCTTTTTATTTGATACCAAACTTCTGTCCTTTATTACCTCTAAGTAAACATATAAATGCCGAACGTAAATATGTATGTTATATGTTTATACAGCTGCATTATAATTTTTAGAGTTGTGCACCCACAATATGCCAATGGCTTTCCATATTATATATATATCTATGTATATACTTTCTGGCGCCGTGTGGTTCCCGGCAGGACGCCGTGTGGTTCCCGGCAGAGTAGAATAGGACCACTCCAAGTCATTCCGTGGATGTCGTAAAAGGCGACTAAGAAAACACAAGCTAAACAAAGCTTATGAACATCAAAGAGACCTCTCCAACCCGTCTGGCCAGCGTGGAGAGTGTAGGCCAAATCCTCTGACTACTCAGGCTAGTATATGGCTCTGGTAGTACAGAGAGGGTCGTGCTCCTGCAGTGGAGACTAGAAAGACCTGATGATGATGATGATGATATACTTTCTAGACATGCCTTTATTTCTATGATTCAAAAACTGGCCAATTTTTCAATTCTTGTGTGACAGCTTTGTGTTAGCATCCTGTCAATTGATGCCATTCAAATCCGCCAAATTAATAGCTACTCAGATATGGGATTGCATCATGTACTATAGGTGGGAAACAAATTTTTTTTACGCTTTTAGTAAGTTTTTAAGTGACCAACACTGGTGTCAGATTTTTCCATTAATAACCATGGCGTGTTCACGAAATTTCATACAAACTAAAGTTGCGCTCCAACTATACACAGATGGTGCTTCGTGCTATTTTTAATAGATATGGCAACTAACTATAACATTTGTAGCGGGAGCGAGGTGGTATGCTCGACCGCCACAAAGGGAAGAACTTCACGCTGGGCAAGGTGTGCGCCCAGGGAACCGTACGGCTCCGACTGAGTTCTGTTGGAGGTCATATTTATGTCGCAAATCGAGGAAACTTTGTTTGCGCGTTTCAGGATTGTGCAGCGCCATCTTGTGAGAAGTCTTTATTTGCTGTCTCGCCATACTCACAGTTGGGTCTTCGTGTTAGTTCTTGTGGCGAGTGTAGAGGTCGCCACACATTTGTCCAGATTACATTATAAATATAAATATATATGGACAAATCACACAGATTAAGCTAGCCCCAAAGTAAGTTCGAGACTTGTGTTATGGGATACTAACTCAACGATACTATATTTAATAACAAATACATATATAGATAAACATCCAAGACCCAGGTCAATCTGAAAAAGATCGTTTTCCATCTTGACCTGACCGGGGATCGAACTCGGGACTATCCGTGTCGCAGGCAGGCGTATTGACCGCTGCGCCACGAGGCTCGAACATTCTATTTTTCAAATAAATGCTTAAACACTTTCTGATTTAGTCTAGTTAACTATATGCAGACCTATTGCCATTTAGCGGTGACTTTTTTGAAAATTGGCTAGCCACAGCGTTTGCCAGAGCGCATGCCTCCGGTGAGACATCTTTTTTGTAGAATTATAATATCTAAGTTTTACATACTACTCTTATTTCTTTTTATTTTGACGAGCTCCGTGGCGCAGCGGTCAACACGCCGGCCTGCGACACGGATGCTCCCGTGTGATCCCCGGTCAGATCAAGATGAAAAATGATCTTTTTCAAATTGACCTGGGTCTTGTATGTTTATCTATTTATGTATTTGTCATAAAATATACTATCGTTTAGTTAGTATCCCATAACACAAGTTTTGAACTTACTTTGGGGCTAGCTCAATCTGTGTGATTTGTCCGTATAGGTATATTTATTTATTTATTAGCATGTGGGCGCTGGGATCAACTGTAAATAACATTTTCTTTTTAATGGATTACGATTTAAAGAGAACATGTTATTTACATTATGAAAACACGGCTTTACTCACGTTTTATTACGTCGGATCTGCCGACTAGTTTCGGTCTGTTACGAAGACCATCATCAGGGCAAGTGAAAGGGACACGACGGTTACGCTTCCCTCAAAGCACTGTGTTTTGAGGGAAGCGTAATACAACGTGAGTAAAGCCGTGATTTCATAATGAATTTATCTCGCGTAAATTTTAATATTATTATGTTATTTACAGTTGATCGTTATAATGCTTGAACCCTCAGTGCTTAATAAGTCTCGCTCTTGGCCGTTTCTTTTATGAATTTAATAACTTTATGCATACATATTTACCTATGTTTCCAGAATGTACATGAATAAACCGTTCAAGTACGAGTCAAACTCGCACAACGAGGGTTCCGTTCAAAAAGTTTTGTTAAGTTGCTATATATGACTATATTATACTCTATGACTCTTTGTTTCAAATTCCTTGAGTCTGTGTTGGCGGTTGTAATTATTATTATCAGTTTTTCATTGAGGGGCCGAATTTTGACTGTGGTGACATCATATCAGTTAGTCTGTTTCTTTTGTTGGCGGATGGCTACCATTATCATAATGAAGGTCATAACGCCTGTAGCACACAGCCGCGAATGCGGAACGGAAACGGTCCGGAACGGAACACTGACGGAACCGCGAAACATTGTTGTATGAGTCCGCTTCGGTTTCGTTCCGCTTGCGGTGTAAGACGCACCAAACAATATCATACTAGACAGCGTTTCGCGGTTCCGCCAGTGTTCCGTTCCGGACCGCTTCCGTTCCGCATTCGCGGCTGTGTGCCTCAGACGTTTAAGGCCTCGTTTATCGTTTAGGGTGTTAAGGTGGAAAGCGGAATCAAAATAGTGATGGTTTGTTTGTTGGCCACACCCTATTTCAAATTCAGTACACAAACTTTACGGGCTCACTCAGCCCACCAACATGTACAACTTTTGATTTCGGACAAAAGCTGTGAATTCAAAATAAATTACATACTCATACAAAAGTGTCCAGCTGATCGGACCAAATGTATGGAAAAGGTAAAAATAATATTGAATTTTCAGCATTGCTCCCATACCAAAAGTTGTTCATGTTGATGGGCTGAGTAACCTTTCAAAGTTTGTGTATTGAATTTAAAATAAGTGTGTACATTAGTATGTCTGTTTAAACGGAGAAACAAGGTACATCATCATCATCTTAAGTTCAATCAAACTTTTTCAGCCATTTCCAATATTATAATAAATAACGATGATTCTTTGTAATAAATCAAATACGAAAAAAATTGCATTTTTTTCCCTGTATAAGTACTATAAGACCGCGTGCTCCCTGCAAAATTTCATGATAATGGGTCAACAGAAATTACCCTATGGGTTTTGATTACCTTACAGAGGAGCCCGATGGTCCAGTGGGTGTGAGCTCTATGAGCGCTTACGTATATTAAGCAACCCCTGGTGCAGTCCCTACTTGGATGGGTGACCGCAAGTGGCATAAAAATATCTCGAGCTCCTCCGTGCTTCGGAAGGCACGTTAAGCCGTTGGTCCCGGCTGTCATCGTTGATGGCAGTCGTTAAGCTATGTCAGATGCCTTAAGGCAGCTTGAAAAATCTGACACCAGTGTTGGCCACTTACACATACGAAAAAAAAAAAAAACCTTACAAATATGCAAAAATAGGAAAATATATAAACGGCTATATCTTTTGACTCTTTTGACTTAAAAGTTTGATTTTGCACATCTTTAAAATCAGTTCATCCTTTTGAAGATCATCAGCTCTTTTCTTGTTAATGACGATTTGTCTAACTTTCTTATGTCCGATCGATTCGAAATTTGGTACCGTGCTTTTTCAATGAAATTGAAAGTGACGGGGTGATTTTAAAATTTTTAATTTTACTTTTTATTACCTTTTGAGGTACGGAACCCTGAAAATTGCAATGTGAAGAGATAAATTCACGTCAGTGCCACTACGTGTGTTCAGTTGCTCATCACTGGTTTTAATATCTCCCTATATCTCTGTAACTTATTCTTCGTAACATCAGATATGTACTGTTTCTTCGCCGCGAGCTAAGATAAGAGAAGTACAATTCCCCTTTGTTCTTTCACTTGAAATATTCACAAAATGGTGTTTCTTTTCACGATTTTAGTATTGGTGTTTGCCATATATATGTATTCGAAAAATAAACACAACTTTTGGGCTCGAAGAGGAGTCAAGGGGCCCGACCCTTTACCAATAGTGGGGAACTTCGGCAAAATTCTACTTTTAAAGCAAAATCACTCACAATTGTTACACGATCTATACGTGCAATATCCAAACGAAAAAGTTGTGGGACTATATCGAGGATTGAAACCAGTGCTTCTAATTCGAGACCCCGAGCTGATCAGTCATATTATGATTAAAGATTTCCCCAATTTTCAAGATAAAACTAAAAGTGAATTACCATCCTTAAATAAACTTGATACTAATGTGCTCAGAGCAACTGGTGAGACCTGGAGAGTGTTGAGGGCCAAACTGACGCCTCTGTTCTCCTCCAAAAAGCTCAAGGATATGATGCCTCTATTGGACCAGTGTCTAGACAATTATATCAACCATGTGGAGTATTTAACAGAAAACAACCTTGACCAAGAGCTTAGGGATTTGCAATCCAGGTACTCTTTACAATTAATCGGTTCATGTGTTTTTGGTATACAACTTAACACCTTCGCTGAAAAAGATGACCAATTCATTGCCACGGCTAAAAAAATCTTCAATCCACCGACTTACTTAACATTTTTAATGATATTGGACATGATCATCCCAGGAATACGGAAACTAAATTCAACCACAGATATTTACGATTTCTTTAAAAATTTAATATCAAACGTTATAAAACAAAGAGTAAACGAACCGATGAAACGTAAAGATTTTATAGACCTGTTGATAGAACTGAAAGAACAAGGAAAAGCAAGCAAGAAAACTGAGCATGGTGTGTCGGAGATAGAAATAGACGACGAAGTGATAGCAGCGCAAGCATTTGTGTTTTACGCCGCTGGTTTTGAGACTTCATCGGCCACAATGTCATTTATGATACATAAAATGGCCTTGTACCAAGATATACAAGACAAAGTTTATGAAGAAATATGTAGAGTTACCGCGAAGTATGATGGAAAACTCACTTACGAAGCTGTAAATGAATTGACTTATTTAGAAATGGTGTTATACGAAACATTACGGGTAAACTCAGTATCACGAAAAGTAGTACGTACATCGCTGACAGACTACACCCTGCCTGGCACTGATGTGTGTATTCCTAAGGGCACCATAGTGTACATCTCTATTCCTGGTTTACACCTCGACAAACAATATTACGAAAATCCCGAAAAGTTCGATCCCGAAAACTTTTCTCCCGAAAAGAAGGCGGGACGCCCTCATTCTACTTATCTAGCTTTTGGAGAAGGCCCTCGCAATTGTATTGGTTCGTAAACATTTTTTTATATAGATATGTTAGAATTATAATTCGAATTTGGTCGAGGCCAAATTCATCAAAGAGTCAAATGATTCAAGACGTTCGAATAATCACATCACCATCATCATCATCAGATCTTTTTTAGTCTCCTTTGCAGCAGCACGACCCTCTCTGTACTACCAGAACCATGTATTAGCCAGAGCCGTTAGAGGATTAGTCTTATATTTTTCACGCTGGCCGGACGGGTTGAAGAGGCCAAATTCAAGTCGAGTCAATCCAATGCTTTATCGAGAACTGATACAAAAATTGAGTAGCGTACATTTTGGATTATTTTTCTCATAGAAGACCATAATCTTAATTGTGACATTAAGGATCTAAGTATTTAGTTCCTTCGAGAATAATTATTCAAGTTTTCATGCGGTTCAATTTTGCCCATCCCTTCCACCATTGTTGCATGATATGTTATTCTTCTTTGAGATCATTACAACAACGTTTCATATGGCACGTACTCAAATTTTGTATCATCGAGATTCAAAATTTCATATAAATGACGTCATCCTTGTTTTTAGGTAAGCGCTTCGCATTGATTCACTCGCTGATGGCTGTGGCTGCTCTGGTCAAGAAATTCAAAGTGGAACCGAGTGCTAAAACCAAAGCTGTACTGGAATACAAGACCACCGGACTCACTTTAGAGGCCAAAGACGGACTATGGGTTAAATTGACAAAACGCTAATTTGTTATATTTTTAAGTATCCTATTAGTAGTAGTGTTTGTAGTATTCTTTATTGCACCGAAAATATGTAATGAAAATAATATTTAAATACATAAATTCACAAAAGGTAGCCTTATCGCTGCTGCAGTCTCATCAATCATTTGGAAGACCTGAAAGAGTTACCATGAGGTAGATTGCAACACACGCGTAGAGTAAGTTGTAGAGTACACTAGTCTCTCAACTAACTCTACCAGTTTAGATAAAGTTGATGTCTACACGTAAATTTGAATTTTGCTACTTGTCACTAGCCCTCAAATTTTACTCTACTAAGCACATTTTATTGATTTAAGTACGCCTAAACCAGATCAATTTGAAAACAATTTATTTACCTACTAGCTGATCCGGCGAACTTCGTACCGCCTAACAGTCAATGATTAAGTATATATCGAGTTTTCATTGTTTCTAAGATGTATTCTGCTATTCGGGGCGGAGACAAATCCAACGAATCAATAACCATGAAAATTGGTTCAGCAGATCTCGAGTTATAAGTGTTGTAACAAACCCGTCTTTGTTTTATATATATATAAGATAAGATATGTACTTTGGTAACTAGTAAATTTCTTGTGTTGTATGCAATTTTGGTAATAATGTTGATTATTTTGCATTTACTCATTTCCACCATTAGTTGCCTCTTTTGGCAGTTAAGAGTAGTTTTCCTAATTTGAAATGATGTGTTATTGATGACAAGCAATACCAAGTTACCCCAAAACAAGTAATTCAATTGGATCTGGTATCGGAGCAAGGAATTAAATTTTTGGTGGCGCTAGTAGGCTGATGTAAACCTGTACATATGTTCAAAATTCCATTATTTTTGAATGTATGGCATTTCATACATGTTTGAGAAGTATTAATTAACAGCACCATCTGTCTAAATAAAAGTACTTTGAATGTAGCGCGGCAAAATAAATATGGCCCCTTTTCGTAACGCACTAATAACTATTTAAAATTATTAATACACATCTGATTTTAATACAAAAATACAAAAATTTTAAAGGTAGTTTTAAACCGATTCCAATCCTATACGTAAATGTACAAACTGAAACTGAAAATCATGTTTTAGTGGGTCTGGTAGTTCAATCAAAATAGAGGAACAACGTCGTTATCAACTTGTCTTGATTCGCGACAGAATTAAATAGAAATAAAATTAAACCAAACGGCACAATTGTATTTTTTTTTTGTTGATTTTTTCTAAAAGCACTGGATACATTTCGATAAAAAAAAATTATAGGACCACCTTTGAAGTTCAGTCAAAACAGAGGAGTAACGTTCTTATCAATTTATCTTGATTCGCATAAGAATAAAATACAAATAAGTTTAAACCGAACGGCATCCTTTAACAATTTTTTGGGTTTTTGTTTATTTTTTCAAAAAGTGCTCAATTTATTGCCACAAAAATTTTATGAGGCCACCTCTGAAGCATTACCTATCGAACAAAAAAAGAATCACTAAAATCGATCCATAACTGTAAATCTACTGGTAGTAAGTCTAAAATCCTCTGTAGTCCATAGTCTGCAGTAGCTTGGCTCTGTTGCTGCTCCGATTTGGTCGCTTTAAAACGGAATTAAGTCAAACCCGTCTTTTGAGAGAATTCGTTAATGGTGGGCAGATAAGTGGATGAAATAGTATCTTTCGTGCTTAAAACATATTTCTAAAAGCGAAGTAAATGAAATTTCATCAGAAAAATATATGAAAATGTGTTGCTTCTATCACGTTATTGAATAAGACGGGATAAATGATTTTTCTGAATCATTTAGTATACGGTGAAAGTAGTAGATTGGCAGTCAGTCGACAATTAAAATCCTATATAATCCATCGTCTGCAGTAGCTTAGCTCTGTTGCTGCTACGATTTGGTCGCTTTAAAACGGAATTAAGTCATTCGCCTTCAGAGAGAATTCGTTAATGGCGGGCAGATAAGTGGATGAAATGGTAATTTTCGTGCTAAAAATGTTATTAATAGAAGCAAAGTAAATGATAGTATATTACAGCAAATAAAGATATAAAAATGTTGCTTATATAACGTTGTTGCTAGACAATGCTTTTTATCAATAATTTTGTATATGATGATAGTAGAGTAGGTTGGCAGTAAAGAGCCCACACTAGGCACACTAGCGACGCCAATAATTTTATTCCTAATACTTTACAAATATACCTAAAGAATGTAAATCATATAAGCCTTAGTAATTAATAACCTGAAGTATTTTTAGAATCATGTTTTAATATTATGAGAATCAGTCACTAAGAGAACTCGTTTTTGGCGGTAATCGGATTCTTATAATTCTCACTGATTCTGATAATATTAAAACATGATTCCAAAAATACTTCAGGTAATTTGGTATGGGTATGTATATTAATCATGGCGAAAAAGTGGTAGAAAAAATGTCAAAGATAAAGCGCGTAAATTCACGTGAAATTACCGTTCACTAAAAACTGTAAAGATCAGTGACGTCACGGGCTATATAGTGTCATATTATGTTTGATCTTCGAGCAACACGGCCTCCGTATGTTTGATTGACAAAAGGAAGAACACTTGTCACGTGTTTTTTGACAATCTAACGGACTATAATTATTTTTTTAGGAAACTAGCCCATTTACATTTATATAGGTATACTGAATCAGTATTTGACATTTCATATTGTTCACAATTTTGACATTTAGGACTAAGAGATTTTGGCATGCCATAAACCTTGTATGTTGTATCTGGCTACTTATCTCATATCTGTGCTCGGAAGGCGATCGTGCGTAGAATCGATGGCCGATGTGGTAGAAAAAATTTCTCTAATGGCGAAGCAAGCGAAGCGGACAACGAGTCTAAGTTTTCTATAAAAACCGGCAACGTTACTTATCACACCACTGGTGTTGCAGTTATCCATGGGCAGTGGTGATCACTTACCATCAGGTGACCCAATTGCTCTTTTGCCGTCTCATATCATAAAAAAAATCAACAACCCACCACTGGTCGAATGACCTGAGCAATGTTCGCAGAAAGACGCTGGATATAGGCCGCAAATATGGACTTTAAATGGTGTAAAGAAAGATCACTCTTTTGTTGCACGTATGCTTCCCGTGGGAATCGAACCCACGACCTCCGGGTCAACAAGGCAAACGCGTTAACCACTGACCACGCCCAGTCATTTCACACAATAATAAAACACCGATTTTCCAACACAATGTTATCGAACCATTTCAGATTTATGCCCCGTGTCCTTATCAGTACAACTTTTCAGACAAAGTTACCATTTACATTTTATTATGACGATACTAGTTGTAAAATGAAATGCAAATTTTATTGCCCGCTGCAGAGGAAGTTGTAAACACATCATTTAAAGTGTAGTAACTTTTGGTTTGTTTTATCATATTCGTACGAAATTTGAATTTATATAAAATTATTTATATAGCTCATTAAAATGGCAATGGGTGGGACACATAGAACGCATAACTGATGGCCGGCTGATCAGGTGCTTGGAAGACTAATCCAATTACGTTAAAAACAATAAGAAACGGTCGTATTGGAGATCCTCGGGAGAGGCCTATAACCAGCTCTTGACTTGCTGAGATGATGAATTCTAGTTGTATGGGTCTTTTGCATAAGCAAGTTTTGTCTAATTATAATTACGGCTACTACAAACTACCCTCTAAAAATGTTAGCGAAAACATTTTCCCACGAGTTTTGTGGCTAAAATATGTAATATATTTCCGCTTTTACTGTAAGCGCCGTGTGGTCCACGTAGCATCGCCTGAACACAGAGAAACGTGCTTGTTTAATTAAAATGGCTGCTGTCTAATTAGTACACACTTTATGCACACTAAATATGTTACGAACCGGTTTGTTCTGCTGGAATTCGCTTAGAACTGGATTTGGAGAAAATACGTTGTGCACTTACACGGGAAAGTACCTACTTAGTTATTGCTTACTCGTCGCACAATTGACTCTACCAATCTATTAAATAGGTAGGCTGCCGTTATCAGCATCTCAGCCATAGAGTCCACGGCTGGGCATAGGCCTCCTCCAAGGATTTCCAATACGACCGGTTAAAAGCCATCTACATCCAACGCCTTCCTACGACATTGGTCAGGTCGTACGACCACCTGGTCTGCCGGTGTCAAACGCTGCGCTTGCGTGCGCTTCCGTGGTTGTCATTCGCACGTTTTTGCCCCCTCAGTTCTACGCGCTATGTGCCCCGCCCACTGCCACTTCATAAAGCTATCCGTTGAGCTATGTCCATGACCTTTCATCTACTACGAACCTCCTCAAAGATTAAGAGAAGTACTAGGTTAGTAGGCTGTTAATGTAGCTTATCTTCCGTTATGGTCTGCAAGAAGAGGAAAACGTAGAAAGATGCAGCTCTCTCTCTCTCTTTCCCTTGTCTTAGGTAGTCCTGTTATTTAAAGTCAGCTCTCCTAGATAGTCTTCTCCAGGGCACTCGGTTCTGGGTTGTCTCAGACGTAAGTTGAGATCGATGTACCAGCAAGTAGAAATATCTAGTTCTAATAGCCTGTCGAGGGGATGGTCGAAAATCTAAGGAATCATGTCATTAAATTTGGCTAGCAACTCTTCACTTCTTCTTCATTAGGAGATGCTTCATGAGTAATCATGACTGAAGGTAGACCGTCAGCTCCTTCAATGGTGTCAATGGCGAGTCTGAATAGTTGTTGAAATTTACGACCCTTCACTATTCTATTCTGATATCCAGCTACGTCTACCAAAAGTATGTAAGTTATAATGAATTGTTCTACTCAGACCATGTACAGCGTTGGGCGCCAGTTAAAGCTAATACTTTATTCTCTACGTCAGATGCCTTTCGGCAGCTTGAAAGATCTGGCACCAGTGTTGGCCCCTTACACACACGAAAGAAAACGGTATATGAAAATGTATACTTACCTGCTTAAACAATATACAATATGTTTGTAAGTTGTTCTATTACATGGAGATGTAAGTATGTACCTACTAAGAACAAACCTATTACTAAAATGAGCGTCGACCGAAAAAAAATAATTCCAAAGAGGATATGCGAATAAAAAACAATGAGGTTGACAAATCTCACTAATTCAACAACAACGACACATTGAATAAAGTCGAAAAACAGCGAAAAATGGCCATCGTTCAGCAGTTCCGGCGATGCGCGCTTCTGTATGCAGTAAACAAACATATTAGAATACGTTACTGTATACTTACATGCATAATAAGAGTTTTTTCCGCTTAACACTTTTGCTACAGAAAGAAGGAAGATGTGGGTGAAGGTAGCAGGAGTGAAGGGCGGTAGATGGTAGTTATTTTGGATGGATACAATGGATGACATAATACTTTAAAAAACATGAGTTGGCTAATAAAAGTACATAAATTTCAATTCGATTGCAGTAGAATATAGATTAGCTATACCTAAGGATTTGACATGCTAAACGTGGCCTTTAGATTTTATAGACCTCGGCTCTACCCCAGGTCTACCCCGCAAGGGAAAAAGAACGGATAGTATCAAGTATGTCATACTTACATGAGTATATGTATGACGATTCGATTCATAATTCATAAATTGCCTGAAAAGTTTATGCGTTTGTTTGAGTCGCAGTGTTTGCTATCGTTTCAGAAATAAGAGCATCTATAAAACGTGCGTGTTTGTAGTTTGAAGGCATTGTCCACGCCGGAACTTAAAACTTAAACCAAACTTCACAGCAGCAGAGTTTCATTGTTCAAACTTGGACCATTCGTCCGAGGCGTGGAACGCGTTCACACTCGATTGAATTCGTTCGAGTGAGAGTTGAACGCACCCGCCCGCCGTTTCCGCACGCGGCGCCGCCATGACGCCGTCCGGTCCAACATGGCCACCAAAAGCGCGGGAAAAGAAAAGATGGCGATTTACACAAAATGCCGCCATTACCGGCTACTCATGTATGTTAGTTATTACCCGGCATTTGTATTCTCGCGTGGCTTGCCGAGTGCTCTGATTTGGCACTAGTTTGGCACAGTTTATGGCCATTATTACAGTATGTGAGGCCATTTAAATTGTAACGGACTTTAGCTGCGTATTTTTCGTATATTGTGGTACTTCAGAGATGACAATCTTGTTGCATTCAGAGATATCTAGAAATGAAATCTTAACTGGACGGGAAATTCGTGAATTTTTAAATTACTAGGCAGTAAATGAAGACAGGAATAGGTACTTGAGCGTCTTTAAACTAGGTGGTTTCGAATCTTTATATTGAACGAGAACTTCAGGTGAAATAAAATCCTTGGTCTTTGGATAGTATAGAGTAGACTCTGTATAAATCGTCTTTTTCTTAGTCAAGATGATTATGTCGAAGTAGTTGTACAATAGATATTTTAATTCTACAGAAAGAAATAGATGTGTCATCAGACAGCACGCGCTCTAACAAAGGCTTTGACTTAAAGGCTATGGCAAGCCTTTGGCAAGCATCTAAAAGTAATCGTTAGATGGTAATAGTGAATGAGTTAAAGCGTTAAAAGGTCGTATACCTAATTATCATCAATTATATTAATGGGTCACAAAGTAAATAACTTAGTGCAGATTTCCTTACAAAGTTTCTTTCTGAAAGGTACGTTTAATGAAAAGAGGCATTTTCCTGTATTTTCTATGTTTTACCATTTGGAAAAAAGACATTTGGTAAGTTTGGTAAGCCGTCAAAAAAAAATTGGTGGCAAAAAGCCTTCAGACCTAAAAGAATTACATTGCTTTAGTACACATAAAGCGAACAGTTAGTTTTATATAACACTAGCTGTTGCCCGCGGCTTCGCCCGCGTGAAGTATAGCCTATGTCCTTCTCAGTACGCTAACCTATGTGTATACAAAATTTCATGATGATCGGTTCAGTAGATAGGGCGTGAAAGCGTTACAAACAAACAAACAAACTCATTTTCGCATTTATAATATTAGTTGGGATAGTTGGGATTGAAACTTTTAGGGCGAAAAATAGCGAATTGCACCTATCTGTCGCACGACAGAGTTGTTTGGTGCTGCGATGGAGTTAGCTGACGTGGAGCAGACACAACAAACATGTCTCAGAGTTCTCTGCCAAAATAACAAAACTGCTTTCCTCCTCATTGGAGCGTTTTCCCGGTTGCATCCTCAGCTGTGATATGGAGCCCAGGGTCAGCTGTTGTTTGTTTGTTGTTGTTTCTCGTGTGTGTAAGTGGCCAACACTGGTGTCAAAATTTTCAAGCTGCCTAGAGGCATATGACATAGCTGAGCGACTGCCATCATTGATGACAGCCAAGACCAACGGCTTAACGTGCCTTCCGAAGTACTGAGGATCTCGAGATATTTTTAAGCCACTTGCGGTCACCCATCCAACTGGGGACTGCACTCAGGGTTTTTTAAGATGCGGAAGCACTGATAATCCTTACGTCCACTCGACCATCGGAGTCCTCAAAGGTCCAATTTTAAGACAGCTTTCATTCTGTGATATGATTTGATGAAAGTTTTTATGGCCGGCTGCTTTGCTGAACTCTACCTTCCTTGATAACAGACAAAAATATAATTTTGTTTACTTGAAAAAGCGGCAGTCAAATAGTAGTCTGACAGACTACTGTTTGTTTGTAGTCAATGTATGTAGTTGTATGGACAGGATCATCCTGTGCATGCAACTCCATACATTGACTTTACACAACTTTTTTGACTGTACAATTGTACACGTTATTATAAAACCGCCCATTATATATTTCCACCCCACCATTGCTGCGAGACTCTCGCGCTTGCCCATTTCTATTTTTTGCAGTTTGCTACACCGGAAAATACCGCGCTGAAATTGTCCCCTACCTGTCGGGATATTTTTATTTGCTCCTGTATGTCACGGCTGCCCGTAGATTAGCTTATGGGAAAGAACGACTTTTTGTTTTCGATATAGCAGCGATACAGGCAAATTCTGTATCCCTTGGTGATATTTTTAATCTGAAAAAAAAAACGCAAAAAAACTGAAATGGTAATTTACTGTAGGTATTGATCAGTTTGTTGAATTCTATGAAAGTCATTTTTTGTTTTTAGGGTTCCGTAGCTGAATGACGAATCATCATCATCAGGTCTTTTTAGTCTCCACTGCAGGAGCACGACCCTCTCTGTACTACTAGAGCCATATATTAGCCAAAGCAGTCAGAGGACTATAGCCTACACTCTCCACGCTGGCCAGACGGGTTGGAGAGGTCTCTTTGATGTTAATAAGATTTGTTTAGCTTGTGTTTCCTAAGTCGCCTTCTACGACATCCACGGGAAGACTTGGAGTGGTCCTATTCTACTCTGCCGGGAACCACACAGCTGAATGACAAATACGGAACCCTTATAGATTTATTATGTGTGCCTGTTAGTCACAGCAGTTTTGTTCCGAAAGTATTAGAACTACACATTTGAAACTTGGCAGATGCTTATTCTGTGCATTGTGTAAACCGCTTTACGATTTTTATACAACAATTAAAAGATCAAGGGATACATGGAACTCAAATTAAAAATTAAGCTTATGAACCGTTATTTGAAACCTAATTAAACAACAATTGAGAGTAGCGAGCTTGACTTCCGGTAGCAGGTCGGCTATTTTACCGATTTTCCCTTACGACGTTGGCTAACTTCCGGTGGCCAGGAGGGGGGGCACGTGGCGCCGCGCCACTGCTCTGAGCCTCATTGGCGTCTTGACTATCGTAGCAGTCGGTTGTATTGGTAAGTGCACGCACATACATTTTTATTACTTATATTTTCGCTTTTCAGCTTTTTATTTTTCAGATTACTGATTTTCCCTGAAACATGTTATTATTTGAATTCAAAAATTCAATATAATAACGGATTTTTTAAAGGATTTTAACGATGCAAATCGTTCGTTACTTATATATTGGTTATTTAACAGTCCATCTGATTAACAAACAGTACTATTTAAATGTTGAATTCTTAAGTTGTTATATTCCTATATAATTTAAAGTGACTGTGTCGGTGAATAAATTGAGAAACTATCCAGACCAAGGAATGTAGTGTTGCTATGCAGAGCATGTAAGTGATATTCAAGATTATATTAACACGTTGGCGTTGCTTATTAAGCCTTTTTGAAGTTAAGGCCGTTGCCTTTATAAAGATTAACTATATGTCAAAAAAATGTGAAGCCATAGACTGCGTAATATTTTACGTTAATAAGCGATTGACAAGATTTTTTTTTTTTTTTTTTTTTTTTTTTTCTTTTATTGGGGTCAACAAACAATTTTACACAAATCTTAGGCTAATGAATTAAAAACAATATATAAAATATATGTAAAATCAGCACCGTTAACCACAGTTTACAAAAAGAATATGTTGAGAGAGAGAACACTATTAAATTGAAAGGATAACAACAGCTTAAATTAATGTTCAAATTTCAGTGCATAAGAAAAATAATAATAAAAAAAAAATGAAAAAACTTATCACAAATTAGGTAAAACCGCTGAAGTGTCATCTGATTGATTGAATGATTTTATCATTAATTAACCTTTTATATGCACCTACTCGTGTTGAAAATATATCTATATCCTTAAAGTATGTGTTATGAATATCGCAGATTAACAATAAAACTTAATATAGATATGAATGATTTTCATTTATATCACTTCATGAAACTGGTTCTTTGCTGCATAATGAATAATATAACTAGCTATTTAGCTACTCAATAAAACATTTAAGGATTAACGGAAAATCCTTTTCGACAGCGAAGATTTTTTGTTTTGTTTTCATATCACTTACCCTCAAGGAGATGAGGATATGGAGATCAATTCCGTATTTGTTTCTAGAGGTAACTAAACATTTCATTAAGTATATTAAAAGATAGTATTCATTAAAAAGTTGAAGTGTGAACTTATCATTGAATTGCTAGTCTATTCAATTGTCGATTACGGTGGACAATTTAGTTTATTTCTTTTTACTAATTTCTTTGTAGGAACAAAATCTTTGTATGGAATAGAGAATTGATACATAAGTGAATTTTATATAATAGGGTGATACCTTGACCACCTTATCGAAATAATGCTGTTAGCTTAGCTATGCTTAACGTGCAGACTCGGGTCAAGCCCAGTCATGCTGGAACATTGGATTATTTATAAAGCTGCTGCGCAAGCTCAGCTGAACGTGCAGGCTCGGGTCAAGCCCAGTCATGCCAGAACATCGTATTGTTGATAGTGCAAATAAATAAAGCTGCTGTGCAAGCTCAGCTGAGCGTGCAGGCTCGGGTCATGCCCAGTCATGCTAAAACATTGTATTATTCATAGTGCGAATAAATAAAGCTGTGCTGCACAAGCTCAGCTGAACGTGCAGGCTCAGGCTCAAGCCTAGTCTTGCTGCCTATTGCGTCTATTTTAATTATAGACATGCAATACATGAAGTAAAATAAAATACATTTTGGTTCTTAATATTAACTTTTATTTTGCTGAAACAAAGCTGCTACGTAAGCACACCTGAACGCTTGAGGCCAAGCCAAGCCATGTCGCAATTTCGGATTATTTTATGAATGACGTAAATAGAACTATTTCATGATGAGTAAAACTGCAGCAAAAGCTCAAATAAACTCGCCAATCGCGATGAATCAAGAGGAGTTACATTCTGGTTGTATAACAATTTTATTATAGTGCAATTGATTAGCTGTTGCGTATGCTCAGCTTAATGCGCAGGCTCAGGGCAAGCCTAGTCATGCCATAACATTAAATATATATATATATATATATATTTTTTTATAATAAGTGGAGCGACATTTTGCGTCGCGAATAATGATCTCTTTAAATATATTCATGAAGTTATTAAAGTAACTACATTTTTCATGTTTATTTACTTGGGCTTTTTTATCATAAAACTAATGTGAAAGCTCAGTTTAATTCATGGGCTCGGGTCAAGCAGTATTTCCAATGCTGAAAATATTGTCAATTATGAATTTTAGAGTCGTTTGGGCTATACTTGAAGCCAAATGTGTATGATCTAAATTTGGCTCCTTATGAATAATGCTAACGTTAAATTGAACACACAGGCTCGGATCAGACCTGTTGCGGTATTAGCTAGTTATTAACTTTCACAGTAAATTGAACTGTATCCCAAGAAATTATAAAATTAATGTTTGAGTTAGCCACTTGAATCAGTTACGAACTTAAATAAAAGCTACATCTCAAACTTTGCCGAAGAGGCGCAGTCTCTGGTTAACACATTCACTGCCGGAGTTTCACAATAAAGTGTTCTACGAAAGTACTCGTAGTTTGCACCGAACTTGTTTTTAGTTATCCTTCACCATCTCATTGATAATGAAATATTTTTATATTAATATCGTATAAAAATAATTGTCTTGATCTAAGAAAGACTTTTACCAACTTTCATTGCAAAGTCGAACCGGCCAGGCGAGTTTTTCTGATTACACTATAATGGAATGTCGCAGATATTTTTCATGTTCAAACTATGACACTAGCTATGAAAATTGACTATCGATTTTTTTTTATGGTCACTTTACCGTAATGTATGAATAAGTGGAATGCACGGTATGTGCTACACTAGTGTTTAATGCAAACGTATAACACATAATCATCATCAGCTTTCTACGACCACTGCATACTATAAGCCTCCTTTCTATCTTTAGAATCTAGCATTTCCTAGCATTTTGCCTAATTTCATAATGTGCAACAATAGTAAAAAGATTAGAATATACTTCAAGTCGACAAAGAGAGTTCGTCTTTTGACCTTGCTTATTTTATTTACCGACCTCAGGCGGTGATTATAACGGTTCGTCAAATTATTTTTAATATTTTAAAGAAAACTTTAGCAGCTTTTCGTCGTAGATTAGCCTCCTCGTCATATCAAAAGGCTATTTTTGGGCTTGACTGGTTAAAGATGCGCTCTAATTTCACAAGGCAAAGTCGGTTTTATGTTGTAATATTTCTTACAAAAATGTTTGGTATCAGTTTATTGAAAAATATATTTAAAAAATTCAGTTTACCATATTTTTAAAAGTTTAATAAAATTTAAAAGACATGCATGTTAAGCAATAATTCTCGGTGTTTTCTTTAGCTACTAGCTTCTTAACATCTCATCCAGGCCCTTCGCTGAGTGATGGATGATTGGTTTGTCCTGTATCATTTGCCCGACTCCTCTCTCATGTGAGCGTTTTTCCGGTTGCATTCTCAGCTGGAGTGCTTTGGACACCCATGGCCCGGGGCCTGCAGACATACATATCTTGGATTTTCTTTTAGTCTAAATCTGTTTCAGTTTTGAGACTTTATCACGGTTTAAGGCTTACAACAGCATTTGACATTTTGTAATTTATTAATTTTTTTTAATTAGTTTATTTATTGGACAACATAAAATATTTTATTGGACCACATATATTTGAGCAGTGAATGCAAATCTGATTGCAATCTCAGTATTTGGAGTTTATTGAATTATTTAATGTACGTAAAGAAACTACAATAAATAAAAAATTTCGTATAACAATCTTATTAAACTTGCTTTCTTTTGCTAATCTTCACTGAATAATTTATAAAGGAACTCTTAGCTGGCCTTAGTCTTACCAAAAATGGTATTAAAAGGTGTGTTTGACACTATTTATCACTTAAAATTATAATATCGCACTAACTTTTATTTTTGTTTAATCATAGGAACAATCCGAATTAGATTTTCAAATCCGAACTTTAATCCTATACTAGGATGGAAATCCAGATCATATTGCTTTAACAAGGTATATTGTTTATGTGATATTTTTTGCCTGTTTCAAAATTCGAAGTATTTGAAATACCAGGTTTGATTGTTTTTAATATCAATAATGATAAGACTATTTATTCATCTAACTAATGAACGGTCTCCCGTTTGTGCCTCTGTAAAGTTGACTAGTACTATTCCAGCCTAGCAACAGAAAAGCAAGATATTTGTAGTCAAAATTCAATTTATTACTTTCTTAGTTTACTTACTACTTGAGGTTTAGTTTTACTTTTTCTTGTGTAAAAATAAAATGTTTGTCATTCCTCTGCATTTTATCATCTCAAAGACAAAACAGTTGCGAGAGCTGTTTGTATCTACCATATAGCCTTTGTATTACAAATCTTCTGGGTATATTTTAACCAGAAAGAAGTTGTTTTGTCCTAATTACGGCTATCATCTTGCTGAGTGCGGTGCACAAGCATATTTTACTTTATAAAGATTAAAACGGTCAAAGTTCATCTCAATTTTCCTTACTTTAAAATTACCTTTTTGGCTTTATTCTAACCAATGTACATATGTCATATATTTTGAAAATGGAACAGAAT
Organism: Rhodophaea formosa; assembly: GCA_963082605.1. NCBI lineage: Eukaryota > Metazoa > Arthropoda > Insecta > Lepidoptera > Pyralidae > Rhodophaea > Rhodophaea formosa. The sequence goes on from OY720211.1 coordinate 21,075,152, forward strand.
TACTCATGGCTAATTTTAACAAATTATTCTATTTGTTTCCATATCTACGTAATAGGACTTGAACATGCAATTCAAATGGTTTTATACCATGGATACTGAAACTTATTGCACGTGACAACAAGACTGTATGATAAAAAGGTTATAGAAAAATAAATATTTTCCGCAAGGTAAACCTTGCAATTTGTTAAGTGAGTTTTTGAAGTTCTTTCCTCCAGGTGATTTCTTTTGTTTTTTACTATTGAAAGTAGTCCGGTTATTATTGATCTTCGATGAAATAAGGAAAAGTACCTACGTCATATGATGGTTATTTGATGTTCTGATGCAAATCCTGTTTTACAATATTTTTATTATAAAAATAATAATGGTTCTGAATGTAATTTATACTCAATTTCGTCATTTATTTTTGGCCAGGTATAGTACGAGTTATTCGTACTCATTACCATTTATATAATTGTAAATTTGATATTTAAGCTTTACCTATACCATCTGTGTTGTTAATGAATTTGACACTTAAACAAGTGTTTATTAATTCAGTCTTTGTTTACTTTATTATCATTCAAATAATTTTTTATTTTTTATATGATATTTTTTTTGTTTATAAAGTCCGATCTATCCTTTGGTAGAATAACGTTTTTTATTATTCTTTCTTGTAACTCAGTCTTGTCATGCATTTTATTTTCACATCTGATTTATTTAACTATTCAGTTTCACATGATATCATATCCATCATGTTATTGGCTATAACCGGTACACCAGGCGATAACAGACAATCTCTCAATTGTTGTTTAATTAGGTTTCAAATAACGGTTCATAAGCTTAATAGCAGCGTTTTACCTACCAATAAAACGCTTATTAAGCGATAACCTTATTTGAAACCTAATACACAATCACTGCCAGGTGTTTCTTATGCGAATCAATTTCGAGATCCAATGAGGCTCAGAGCAGTGGCGCGGCGCCACGTGCCCCCCCTCCTGGCCACCGGAAGTTAGCCAACGTCGTAAGGGAAAATCGGTAAAATAGCCGACCTGCTACCGGAAGTCAAGCTCGCTACTCTCAATTGTTGTTTAATTAGGTTTCAAATAAGGTTATCGCTTAATAAGCGTTTTATTGGTAGGTAAAACGCTGCTATAAATCATCAAACCCATACGTGAGGGGTGTCCATAGATAGGTCTTTAAAAATGATATAGCCATTCTAACGACGATGATTTTTTTAAAAAGTCAATCGTTATAATACCTAATTGTAAAGGGGTAAAATTTGTTACATTTATGTCTCTACCAGACGTTGGATTTTCTGTTCCGTGGTCTCTCATTGGAAAAGTAGCATCACCTAGCAGTTTATAAATTAGGTACCGAGTAAGTACTAAACATTATGGTACATCTGACAAATTACAGCTATTAGGAGCTAAGTGACCCAAATCAGCACCTCATTGCGCATTAGTTATTCCATCTCGGGCCTATTTGCCTAATCAATCAAAGGTAGACACAGATTATTCGGATGCACACTATGCACTTGATATAATTTACATCAGCAGTATGCATACTGATAAGAGGGTTGGCTTAGGGCATAATGAGCCAGGTCTATTATTTTATTAATGTTTTCTTATATTTTTGCGATTGTTACACATTAAAAAATGTAATAAACGCGATAAAAACCGTTTTAAAATAATTTTATTTGATTATTATTTTATTTCTTACTAGCTAGGCATGATTTCAAAAAGATCTTAATATAAGTCCGTCTTATAGACCAAAAAGATAATGCGCAAAGTGCAGGGTTCGGGCCCACATGACACAACAGGCCGGTGAAAAGTGTATCAGTCAGTGAAGCCACGCAGAACTTAAACAGGCTAAGGCTTAATATATCTTTATCGATTTTTGTTTGGTTGAGAAGGACTTTTAGGAAACATGCAGCCTTGTTTCTTTCCACACAAAGATTGAAGAAAGTTATCTTTCAATATCAAAACTGCTGCAATACAAGAACATCTACGAAAATAGAACATTTAAAACCCCACAAAAGTAAGCTTTATGCGCTGCAGCTACTGCAGCTCCCAAATCCGCTGTGATCTATCGTCTGCAAGCAGCTTAACTTTGTTAGCGCTGCGATTTCGTCGCTTCCAAAGTACATGCACGGTGAAATACTGATCGTTTTGGAGCTTCAGAAGTGGGCCCAATGCTGAGAAATATTTTTTTAGGTTCTATAGAAATTTAGTGAAAGTTTGAATATTTTTGTATGGATTTTTTATTTGGGTTTCCAGAATTGGTCCCATAGCAAAAGTTGACAATGCAATTATATTATACTATTAACGTGGATGTAAAATTGTAAGCGTCTTAACCTAATACCTATTTCTTTCTTATCTTAACCTCCAGAATATTCTTAAAATTTTTAAAACTCAGCGGTGAATTACTTAATACTAGTCCGCTCATCAGTCATCAGTCAGTAACCTTTGTCATCTCAAATATATTTGTACCTACATTAAATCCCGTCAAGTAAGTACTTACTAAAATGATGAAATGCTGCCGCTTTTCAGCAACTCGCCGAGGCGTTAGTTTCCCGCGAACTTGGGAGGCGCTTATGCAAACAATAGCCGCGTTCAGAGCCGCGGACAAAGAGGTATTTGTGAATACGCGACCGCATTCCGCTCGCTTCATAACAGAGTCTTTCTTCAAAATATGATGGTTGTTGTCTCAAATATATTTATACCTATACATTATATTATAACCCGTAAGTTTTACTAAAATGATGAAATGCTGTCGCTGCGTTAGTTTCCCGCGAACTCAGGACACGCTAATGCAAACAAAAGCCGCATTCAGAGCCGCGGACAAAGAGGTGTTTGAGAATATGTTGTGAATAGGTATGCGACCGGATTTCACCTGCTTCATAATCATCATAATAGAGTGTCATTCATCAAAATATGATGTTTGTTGGTCAATCTTTTTCAACACGAATTTAATTCTTATTGACAACTTAAAAATTGGTTCGGTTGCGATGAAAAATATTATTCTAGGAAGGCAACCCACCTTGACTACTGCTAAGGCTTTTCCAACAGAAAACGGCTTTATTGGATGATATGCAATATACTTACTCAAATAGATAGTCGCAATGCTGAAGAAGTCAGTTCACGAATAGCTCCGACAATTTTTTAATACTTACCATTGTGTTTTTTTTTTTTTGTACGTGTAAGCAGGCAACACTGGTGTAAAATTTTTCAAGCTGTCCAAAGGCTTTTAGCTTAACGACTGCCATCAATGATATAGCCGGGACCAAGTCAAGGGGTAGGTACAGTTGAAGTTTGCCTTAGACATTTTTGCAAATTGATTTTAGTGGACTTTATAATATGAAATTGGCGTAGTTTGGTGTTATAAACGCTCGTGCTCATGAACAATTTGTGAAATAGTTAAAGTGGACTGATAAATGGACTCGTATAGATTTGCCGCCAGAAGCTCCCACGAGGCATCAACATACGCCATCTTTGATGGTACTTGGAAAAACTTTACTGTACAACAACGATACTTGGTATCTCATTATACTGGACATTGGCAGAATCACTGAAATTTCGGTGGAAGCGATAATGTAAAACAGAAAAAGAAGAACGGCTTAACGTGCGTTCAGAAGCACGGAAGAACTAGAGATATTTTTATGCCACTTGCGGTCACTCATCCACGTGGGGACTGCGCCCGGGGTTGCTTAATAAGCGTAAGCGCTCATAATGCTTACGTCCACTGTGTCATTCCGCTTACATCCCAGTCCCACTTAACTATTTATAATACAATCTCAATTTTTTTTCTTCGTAATGTCTTTCTCGTCATTGAAATTGTGGAATACGTTCGCTTTTCAGAAGCTTTCGCTAGTTTCACGCGACCTCGGGGGCGTTTATGCAAACAATAGTCGCGTATAGAAACGTAGACAAAGAAGTGTTAGTGAATACGCGACCGCGTTCCGCCCGTTTCATTCATCAGATGAAGTGATTGAACTTCATCAACTTTAAACCGTGACTTCATCTATAAACAAGAAATACCTATTTGATGGTTTTTAATTTTTGGTAATTCGAAATTCGAAGTCACGGTGGCGTAGTTGGTAGCACACTTGTGGGTTCGAATCCTACCTGTGGCGACTTCTTTTTCATCACATATTTTAAATTTCAATAAAGATTTTAAATTTTAATAAATTATGAAATATTTGTTTATTTGCATCAAATAGGCTTCGAAAATACTGGACCAATTTTCAAGATTCTTTCACCTATGGAAAGTTAAATTTGCTGCGGGTGACACAGGCTATAATCTACGGGGACGATATCGCGGTAAAATTGCTAGTAATGAATAAAACGCACCAAAACATATCAACAACGTATAATTATAATAAATATTCAAAAAATATACCCATGTACATAACACAATGTTAAAGATCTATAAAACTACTGGCATCACATTCGAGATATACGGTAACTCTTTACAGTCCAAAATCTTAGGAAGGTTTTCTTCTTACACATTAAGGTGCAACTTAGACGACGGACAGTGGCGGACAAAAAGTCTGCGGCGCGCTCTTATTAGTACAAAAATAAGGTTGCATTTAGTCTGCGTATGTCCGCCAGGCGACATGAGGTATTAGGCGGACAAAGTGCAACCTTATTGCATTACTATTAAGAGCGCGCCGCGGACTTTTTGCCCGCCACTATCCGTTGTCTGTGTCGCGCCTAAACCACACACAAGGCCTACAGCAAACTTTGATATACAGTGCGGTTTTCGATGTTCAAACAAAAATTATTGAGCTTACAAAAACGGTAACATACATCAAAAAGACAGCGGTGTATTAGCACTTACTGGCTGGAAAACACTAAATGAGGGTTTTTAGAAATCCAGGTGGCGTCACTGTGTCGAGAGGTATTTTTGACAGCTGCTGTCAAAATCCACCAATCATGTTCATCAAGTTTATGATTGGTGGATTTTGACAGTTCGCCCTCGCGACACAGTGCCGCCACCTGGGGGAAAAATCATTTCTGAACACCCTCATTGACTGTGTGGGCGCGTCGATACGCGGGTTCCCATATATTTAAAAATAAATTCTTTGGGTTCCCGTCAAGGACGAAAATGTTTGAACAGCGGGTGTGGACCTCCCATAACTCACCAATCATGTGGTAAAATACCTATTGGTCGTCTATTCTTTCATTTTTACTTTTTTCGTGTATTTACATCGCTGGAGGAAGGTTTCGCTGTCAGGTTGGCGATGTATCAATTTACGAAGAAAAGTGATTCGCAGACACCTATGGAACCCATTTCTTCTAGATTAAAATGTTGCCAATTGGGTTCAATATCATCCGGTATAAAATTGTTTCACAGAAAACATTATTTGACTTATGAGTTATGAACGTTTAGTATAAGAAGAAAACCGACCGTGTAATAAATAGATACAGGATCAGACATAAAAGGATGACATCAAATTTTCAATTAACTGAGATACTGAGCTAGGATTCAACTCAAATGAACAAGTGACATAGGTTTAAATGTAAATATATAGCCTCACGTATAGATACGACAGTTTCATAAGAAACCAAAATTAGCACCTTCTATGCCTAGGTTTCTTTAAGTTCACATTATTATCTTAGTGTAGCCATCTCTAAAAAGTCCGATTTAAAAGGTTGAGCTATATCTTCTACTCCTAGTATCAAACGGGGTACTATTTTCAAACAGGAGATATCACATATACACGTAAACGTACGAATTGGTGAAGTTGTCCGTTCAAAAATAGCACTACAGCACTTTTATACATCGCAACCTTTGTATTACCTAATATTTTACTAAGGGCTTGATTTAAAACTTTATATGGATCGCATGATATTTGTAGTTTCTACTTATTTGTATTGCATTTTCTAAGGGCGATAATCAATGGACAAGGTTCAAAAAACATTACCCTAAATGGTGATATTTAACCTAAGACATGGTTTTTCATTTTGTCTTCAATGATTCATGAGTTAAAGTTGCCATAACTTTTAATTATATTCTATATCTAAAATCATTATATTAATTTTCTAGATCAACATTCATTTGTTTACTCTCACTGGTTCAACATTTCACAATAGGTCATAATTTGAAGTTGGCATAATTTACTTAATAATATGAATATGTTGTATACGCTTTAATTCCTTTACCTCCATACTTTTTGTTACAGACTAATCTACAAATATATTTTCAGGCTACTTACGTTGACAGACGTCAACAAAATTTTTTTGTTGTAAAAATTGTATACACAAGTATGACAATTAACAAGTGTTCAAAGAAACCTATATTAAATAAACGATTGAATCTTGAGAATCTACGTCAAATTAACAATGCTACAAACAAAATTAACAATTTAGTCAAATTCTTAAACCTTACATTAACGAATTATATAAGATAAAAATTATAATAATATTAAAATATATATAAATTCGTTTCTAAATTACGAGATATCTAAATGATCAGTTGATAGAATATCTCGAAATCATTTAACATAATTTGATCTACGTACTTGATATTCAATAGTCTTCACGATAACCATTAACCACGGATCGAGATTTTAGACTTGATGGTCTAAAAATCTTACTGTCTTAGTATTAAAAACGGACTATTAAGTTATAGTGCAACCATAGTAAAATTTTATTAGTTTCATCGTAATCAAAACGCAGACAATAGTTAGAACTTCGAATTAAGTTGAGACCATAACAAATGCTGAAAAAATGTCTCTCAATTCTTATTAGGTATATCTTTTTACATTCATTGTTACCTATCATGAGCATTTTAGTTATATTGGACATTTTTGTAGATTAGACAAAAGCCGTGCAAAACGTTATGGTCTAAGCCAATCCCGAAGTAGGTAAGCATTCTATTCGACGTACATTTAGTTAACTAATCCGATACTGCGTATGCTTTTTCATGCTATGTATGACTCTTTCACAAAATGCACATAGGCATTGAGTATGTTCTAAATATTAAATAATTCGCTTTAATTCTAAAAATCAATCATTTAATATAAAATGTTTTCAGGACACAACGTTTAATAGAATATTAAAAATGACAGATTGGTTGGGCACAACGGAACTCGTACAATATCTTCTTACTTACTTACTTCGTCTCATTACAAGAGTAAAACAGATTTACATATAATAATCATTAAGTTAAGAAAACCTGAAAATTATGTGATATCTGAGATTTGAATTGACGGCAAATCTCTTGCTTTTTATCATTAGTTATACTTTTAATACAAGTTAGATGTAATTCATTAATATTTGATTACCCGTTTTGAAGCGACTTTCAATTTTAATATAACAGAAAGGCGAAATAATACAAACATCTCTCCCCGGAAGAATATATAAAATACGAAAACGGGTTCGACTTGAAAAGTCGAAAAATCTTTTTACACAAATTTCGATCAAACAATATGCATGAAATATTTTTTTATTTCAATAATACAATATGCTTACTTAATCCTTTAAATTTTATTTTACTTTTCTGTTAAATCCCTTATTTGTAGTAGCCAGTGCTTATATGTATAACAAACATACTAACAACAGAGATCTCACGACCTGGGAAGCGACATTGATCCGAGAGCTCTGATAACAGTGATAACGCTTAGCTACTTAAGCAACAATTAACGAGATATGCTCATTATTTAAACATACATATAACGATATATAATTTAAGTGAATATTCTGGAAGCCAACGCAATATTTAATTGGAATTTATCATCATCATCACCAGGTCTTTTTCAGTCTCCACTGCAGGAGCTAGACCCGCTCTGTACTACCAGAGCCATCATCATCATCCCAGCCACAAGAAGACCACTGTTGGACATAGGCCTCCCCCAAGGATTTCTAATACGACCGGTTGGAGGCAGCCTGCATCTAGCGCCTTCCTGCTACCTTTATCAGGTCGTCCGACCACCTGGTCGGTGGGTACCAGAGCCATAATTGTAATTTATAGTCGTCATAAATCTATGAGATTTTTACCTTTAGGTAAAAAAAGAATTGAAACTATTCAAAACACGATGGAACTGTCCAACTTTTCTTATAAATTAATAACTAATAATGTGTCGTGCATGCTTTAGTATAACGGCACCCAAATAGTTTATTACAGCTTTACTTTGCTATAGCGTACCTCGGACTTCCGAAGCATCACAGCCAATGCACTCAGACGATCTTTGGCTACTTGGCTAAAGTTAATTTTCTTTCTATAAGGTTAATATTCATGAATTATTTCGCTAATAGGGTTCTATCTACCATATCTCTTGAGTGCGTTTTTACTAAGTTTCTATACAGATACACTGATAAGACGTTTAATACCGCTCCGCTTCAATGTGTACACACCTTAGGCATAGCCTTTACGAGCAAGAGAATCGCGACGATTTAATCATCGTGCCACCTATATATATATTTCCATACATTCCCTTATGTCTACACACGGCGAATGGCAGAGTGCGAGTGAATGTCGATTGTATCGCCTACAGAATAGAATATATAACGTGTAAATTGACCTTTGACGTACCCTTAAATGGGTGACTCAGCCCATCAATATGAACAACTTCTCCTATGGGATCAATGCTGGGAACTCTAAAAAAATACAACATTTTTATACAAAAAAGGGTTCAGCCGCCCGGGCAATCAATCAGTAATGGGAAAGTAAAAAAAGCAGTTCCTATAGGAAAATTTGTTCATATTGACTGTCCGAGTCACCCCTTGAAGAGAATGTCGAAGATCAATTAACACATTGTATAATACGATAGGAGCACGGACTCGTCGTGATTCCCTCGCTCGTAGAGGCGATCCCTTACATGATGAAGCGTGAAATAAAACGCCGCGCCCCGAAAACATTAACCTAACTAAGCCTTACTAGACTTCTCCGCTTGCTCCTTGCCGCCGAGGTAGTTGTATTTGATGAAGCGCGCGCCCTGCGTGAGCTGCGCGCACTCGTTCGTGAAGTGGCAGGCGAAGAGCAACATGTTGCGAGGCTGGACACGCCACGCGAAGCGCATGAACATCAAGGAGTATAGGGAAAGAGCTGGAAAAGGAGAAAAAACATAATACATCTGTGTTCTTTAGTAGGTAATAAGCGGTTGACATGGTCAAGGGACACAAGACCAAAAAGCCACATTTGCGAAGAGTAGGAAACATGTTGCGAGGTTAGACGCGTCACGCGAAGCGCATAAACATCAGAGAGTATAGGGAAATTGCTGGAAAAGAAGAAAACAACATAATACGCCTGTGTTCGTGTCACATGATCAAAACGCCACATTTTGGTGAAGTGGCAAGCGAAGAGTAGGAAACATGTTGCGAGGCTGGACGCGCCACGCGAAGCGTATGAACATCAAAGAGTACAGGGACAGAGCTGGAACTGAAAAAAAAATACGAAATACGCCTTTGTTTGTTACTAAACTATGCGGCTGCCGTGTGGTTTCAGAGGCAGGAGTGTGGTTCCAGAGAACGTCAGAGTAGGATCTCTCCTAAGTTTTTTCGTGGATGTCGTAGAAGGCGACTTAGGAAACACAAGCTTAACACAGCTTATAAACATCAAAGAGACCTTTCCAACCCAACGGGCCAGCATAGAGAGTACATGCCAAATCCTCTGACTGTTCTAGCTAATTGGCTCTAGTAGTATAGAGAGGGTCATGCTCCTGCAGTGGAGACTAAAAAAGACCTGATGACATCCTTATGATGAATTTAAAACCAAGTTGAGTAAATGATAAAAGACATAATACTTGTGTCATTTCACATTTGTCTAAATTGCATAAATATTTATGATTATGGCGAGCAATTAACATTATTATGAATTACTGAAATGGCTCATCCATTAAACTAAATCAATAAATACTTATCAGTATACAGCAACGTAAACATTTACATTGTTATGTGAATTGCATTAAATCGTCTGTAAGTCCCCGTAGCGTGTGTGCCCTTGTACCTACTGTAGTTATCGTGAATGCCCCATCAATTTGAATGCTAATCCACATGTCACAAATGATGCGCAGTCGTGAGTTTCACTCATTTCTATTTTGTAACGCTATGAAAAAGTATGTCTGAAGAACGACATCTAAACAAGAAATCCATCTCCATACATGGACCTCTTGTTTCGAAGTTATTAACAGAAATGCGAAATACTTAATCTTTAAACATTATGTAGTTCAAGTTATTGTGAAAGACTGAGCTCTGTATATTTTATATCGAAATACGACTTAAAATATACAGAGTGTAACATGATCCTCGACATACCTTTAAAGGGGTGACTCAAGACTGTCAATATGAATAACTTTTCCTATAGGGTCAGTCAGTTTCAGTGGGGACAGACGGGCGGACATTGGGTACGAAAAGCTAAAATAGCGTTTTCTTTCGAAATGTTTGTTTCCGTGTGTATATGCGTGATTTTCTAAAAACTGGTATGTAGCGTTTACAACCACTTGAGATATGAGTGCGTCTTTATCGGATTGTGATATCTTTGTGGCTGGTAAAAAATCCGATTCTCAATCTGAATTGCCTTATCATGAGTAGACGCAATAAAATATACAACAGCAGCAATAATCATAATATTATAATAGTTAAATACTTAAAATTTTCTGCGATGGAAACAATATTTCAATTTATTGTACAAACAAGTTGACTCTGAGCAATTTTTATTTATGCCGGAATTAGAATCCCCCATGGAATATATGTATATGCAAGAAAAAAGGTTACAAGTAGTATTCTTTCAAAAAGTAAAATAATCGACTTTTGACAGTTACAATTATAGTACACTGTATATAACACTCCGGTGCTTATCCGGGGAATAAAACGAATCTCATGACACCTCACACTTCAAAATTGGTCAAATTGTTTAAGGTTAAAGGAAGCGACAGTGGAACAGACACAGCAACAAACATCCATAAATATAAACATACGCGCAAAAAAAAACACTACCTTCCTTTTGGGTGAGCCAGTCAGTAAAAAAATAAAAAACAATATTTATTATACTTCCCAAAAAAATTTGACGTAATTGCTGAATTTGTATGGGAGGTTAAAGTTTTTTTATTAAATAAATAAATATATAGGGACAAATCACACAGATTGAGCTAACCCCAAAGTAAGTTCGAGACTTGTGTTATGGGATACTAACTCAACGATACTATATTTTACTACATATACATATATAGATAAACATCCAAGACCCAGGTCAATCTAAAAAAGGTCATTTTCCATCTTGACCTGACCGGGGATCGAACCCGAGACCATCCGTGTCTTATTTTTTACCTTTTTTCTGATTTTTTGTGATTCTTAATTTTGCACCTTTTTTCTTGCCGGTCAAATATTCTTTTATGGATTTATACTTCTCACAGAAATTTGACCTGATTGGTGAATTTGTATGGATGGACTTTTTTTTATTCTTAATTTTTCAACTTCTTTTCTTGCGGTTCAATATTCTATTAAAGATTCTGATATCAACATTAAAATATTGTCAGGTTGTTCAGAATCACTTAAACATAACAAACACTTCTTAGTGAATAAGTAGGCAATCAAAAGTCATCTGTATGATTGTCTCATTCCATGCGAGACTCTTTATCAGCTTAAGTACAAGTAATAGATAAAGATTGTGAACTTTATTGCCTGAATAGTGTGTAGCTAGAGAACGTTGATAACAAATAGTGGAGTTGATCTCTTTTTTACGTAAGTACTTATTAACATCACAAGATTGGTTGGTATTTTGGCATTAGAATAGCCAATAAATAATAACTGAATAAATATATACGGACCAATTACACAGATTGAACTAGCCCCAAAGTAAGTTCTTAAGTAAGACTTGTTATGGGATACACTCAACGATACTATATTTTATAACAAATACATTTATTGATAAACATCCAAGACCCAGGTCAATCTGAAAAATATCATTTTTCATCTTGACCTGACCGGGGATCGAACCCGGGACCATCAGTGTCGCGTGTTGACCGCTGCGCCACGGAACTCGTATATTATGCATAAGCTTTTGCAGGATTTTATATGGGTCACCTACTGCTCATACACGGTGTGGAAAATAGCACACCGCAGCAGTAAGCAGAGTGCTCCTGTATTGTGAATAACACATTAGATTAATATAAATAAGGCTATTCTCTCTAAATTCAGAAATAGGAAATGCTTTATCATAATAGGAAATCCATACACAAACATACTTACAATGTTATGTAATTTGATAAGCCAATAGCTATTTATGGCCTTTAATCTTTTAAATGTAGCTATCAAGCGAACAGTAGTCAATTATAAAGCCATTCAATAAATTATTGATTAGTAAGCTTTCGATATTCAGGGAATGCTATTCTTGTCTTCACAGTGCATTTATAAACAACACTTTGTAATGTTGAGTTATCAATGCAATACTCTGCCATTTTCCCAAGGAAAATTCATGGGTTCTACGGTAGGAATGAAATATAATGGTGTCTTGTAAAGATCACTAGTTGCATTGCAGTAACAACTTTTAGGTGTTAGTGGGGCGTCACAGGGTGGGGAGGCTAACTCAGACCGTGACACCCTGCCCGGTAGCAAACCACAACCAACAGTTATCCTGCTGCTTATGCATGCATGGGTTCTCACCAGCTAAGGTCACAGACACCATACGATCTGGCCCCCTATTTACTAACTCTGATGACAGGTGTCGATGCCTATCAATCTAGAATTTACTGTTACAATGCGGGTTTTGCTTGCTCGAACTTTTAATTTGAAATACAAAAACCGCATTGTAATAGTAAATTCTTGATTGATAGGCATCGACACCTGTCATCTGAGTTAGTAAATAGGCCGGCTGGCCTCTATCAGTGATCTAGAGGAAATTGTGTAACTCCAAACTATTGCCGCTCAAAAACTAAAAATGTTTTGTTCATTTGAGCACTGCTACAACTATATAACATCAAAATTCATTCAAGCAAAAACCAGAAACATATTACTGTATGTTATTAAAAACTTACCAAGTGTCATTTTGCCACTTATAAAACTAGGGTCTTTTTGAGTGTCTGCAATCGCTGCAAGAGGAATTCCCCAGTTGGCCACAGGACCCCAAAAATGTGTGCTGAAAAAATAGTTACAATAAGACAAAATAGCTATGTGGCCAAGAGTTAAACAGAATAGCATCAACATCAGCACAACAATGGCACATTGGCCTTGTGCTTCATTCTTCTTCATCAGGTCTTTTATAGCCTCCACTGCAGGAACACAACCCTCTCTGTACTATCAGAGCCATAAATAAGTATTAGCCTGAGCAGTCAGAGGATTTGGCCTACACTCTCCATGCTGGCCAGATGGCTTGGAGAGGTCTCTTTGATGTTTATAAGCTTTGTATAGCTTGGGTTTCCTAAGTAGCCTTCTATGACATGCGCGGGAAGACTTGCAGTGGCCCTATTCTACTCTGCCGGGAACCATGGGGCTAAGCTATGCCTTGTGCAAACCATAACAAAAATGGCTCTAGGTGAATCCAGTCCAACATGACTGTACCTCTAGCTGTTTGTTAATTTTTTGCACCAAATAAATGTATTTCTTATTCAAATTAATAATAATAATTTTCTTATAAATATATTTTATTTGACAAGCTCTGTGGCTCCGTCAACACGCCGGCCTGTGACATGGATGGTACCAGGTTCGATCCCCGGTCAGGTCAAGATGAAAAATAATCTTTTTCAGATTGATTTATTTTATAACAAATACTAATATATCTATATTATACCATTTATATTGTTTGTAACAAATACTAATATATCTATATTAGTATTTATTATTTTTTTATTATTATTAGCCAAATATAGATATTTATAATATCAGAGAGAAATTAACAAAATATGAACATAGGTTAAAAAATAATATGTTCATTTATTTTATTTTATTTTTTAAAATATAAAAAAGACACTCCACTCACCTCATTAAATAGTCTCTGAATTCTTTGCTTTTCAGCTGGTTCATCAAATTCCTCATCATAGAACCCATTTTTCTGAAATCCAAATTAATAATTTTAACAATCCATACACCTGTTATAAGGCTACAGGAAAATCGTAGCTAGAGAAATACATATTCTTTAGTAAGAAATTAAGGCAACAGTGTAAAATATAGCACATTATGATAAATTTTTCTTCTGAATAAATTACGTACAGGTTTGAAACGTATGTCAAGGTTAGAATCACGTAACTTCCGAAACTATTCTTTTGAATATATTTATAAGTACTAAAATAACAAAGTACTTACGATTTGTACTGTCCTTTCTTTTATATATAAATAAAAAAACAATAATTTACAAAAATAATCGCACGAAATTGGCTATCGCTTTTCGTCCACAATGTCACTGTCATTGAAAAATAATTGATAAGCTAGCTACGTCACTTTTGAACGCGTTCAAAATGATTGAATTCGAGTTCTAACAAAAATCTGTAAAAAAAATAACTTGAAATTAGCACGTGGCACCTACATTTGTTTCTATTAGGTGTACCGTGTACCTATAAAAACTTTGATATGAATATTACAATAATTTTACGCATTCTTAAGCGCCAAATTCAAATGAATGATTTCTATGCAGACACGGCGGAACTATCAAAGTGATAGATACTAGATACCTCTACGTTCTCTCATTATGATTGATTTTGTCATTTAGACTTTAGTTCGTACTATTCAAAACCATGTTTTTATAACAAAATCAATAAAATAATCAAAAAAAATGCCTAGTAGCTAAAGAAAATTGTAAGAAATGGGTGCGTTTCGCATCCTGCTCGTCTCTTACATACTTCTGTACGTGACAATATACTTTGGACTTGTCGGTGCCTTAGTTTACATCCGAAGCATTTACATACGGGATTACAAGTACGCTGAGCTAAACCTTATAATGTTAATTTATACGAAAGTACTGCTTGGCCGCATCCGACGTACTCGTAATATTAAATATATAGGTACAGGATGCTGATTTTCTATTAATTTAAGCCTCCCTTTTATTTTCGACCCAACCACATACATACATGCACCTTGATTTCGTATCCTATGCGTTGCGATAAACAACTAAGTACCTAAGTGCTCACGGTACAAAGCAACAACGCAGAAACGCGACAAACGTTAGCGCGACATTATGGTATGGTATTGCGACTTCACGGCGCGACAGCATGGACTCGCAACATGATCGCGTCACGACACTCGACAGGCACTCGGTTTACATGCAACTAAAAATTATTATTACTACAAGTAATTTACAAGGGCATTCAGCTATTAGATTTTTTTTTTGATATGTTTTAGAATTCGTTGGGTGGCGCTGGTGTCTGATACCACAGCGCCATAAACAAGCTTGATCAATCCAGAAAATTAATTCGAAAAATAAAAGAAATTGTGGGTAATTTTTTGCGACTCAATCACTGGTCGTAATTACTTTCTATCGCACCATCTTTCGTCGCGATTCTATACTGTTGCGCCATGGATTGTCGCAATACCATAATGTCGCGACAACGTTTGTCGCGATTCTGCGGTGTCGCTATATAAATTGTCGAGTAGTTGTTTGTCGCCATTACAATACGGACTCGATTTATTTCAAATGGGGAGAGCGTGTCCAGTGCTCTCCCCATTTGAAATTACTTGATGTACGACGCACGGTGGATCCTGTACTAAGGGCAGCTTGGCCATAAAGCGTTTTTTTGAAAATGTAGGTAGATGATTATTTTGTTTAGATTTAATAAATTGAAGGTATGTTACATTAGTTTATAGTGAACTAAGTACAATCAGTCCTCTTGTATTATTTATACGACACGTCAAAAGTTACCTATTTTCTGTTTTCCTTGTTATTCATTCTAAATAACAAAGTTTAGTTCAGACTTTACACAATTCATTTTCGTTAAAGTAAGAACGTATAGTTTACAAAAAAAAATCATGAGTGGTGATGAATGTATGTAGTATTAAAAAACATATAAATTTAACCCGTTTTGATTATAAGTTATTTGGCAAAAAATATATATATAAATATTACTTTGTTTCAAAAAATGCAATTTCGTTTTATTTTTTTTCAATTGGGGGATTTTGCCCTAACAATTATTGGTTTCCGGTGACTCATGTAGTAATGCAGTATATAGATATGACTTGAATAGTTCGGGCAAAATGCCCTATTGTAAATGGCAGGGTTTAGAAGTAATGGGGTAGTGGATTCACAATTTAAACTGTTCGTATTTATGATAATTTTATTCACATATTATGATGAATGTTGTCGTATTAAACTTTAATTATAGAAGTTTGACTCAAATGTTGCTGATTTTATAGTTTTTTATTATTATTATTCCTTAGGCGTAACCGACTACCCAATAAAAAGGAGAGAAATGTGTGAAAGATTGTTTTCACTAAAGTACAAGAAATTAGATAGCAAGTTTTTAAAATTAGAGGAGATGATTATTACTGCAACCAACTGCCCTGCTTCAGATCAACCTGCACTTAAAAAAACCTTACAAAATTTTATAAAATACTTCAGGGCTAAGTGGTCTTCGTCGAACAGAAACAGAATATTTTTTTTTCAAAGTAATTTTTCTTGGTTAGGTGGATTCTGCATTTTCAAAAAATATGTTAAGAATAAAGTCAGTCCAGGTAGGCCGACGAAGGACTTTGCTGAGTCTAGTGAGCGTAGTAAACGTAGGAAAAAAGAAAATTTCACAAAATTTCAAAAAATGACATTTATTAAAGAATTGCAGTTATTATGCCATAACACACGTCTACAAATCAGTTTCAGTCAAAAATATTCACTAAATAATTTTGACCAAGCTGTCCCTAGTACAGGATCCACCGTGCGACGTTACTGATTTGATGCAAGTATTCGGTTGGTTCTAACTTCCTTTCTCTCCTCATCCTAACTGTACCGCCCTGCACACCCAATACGTGTCCAACTGGTTTCTCGAGCCAGGATCCGTGATCCAACGGGGAGGGTGGTATCTGTGCAAGGAAGAACCGCATCTGCTCATGTCCAAAAGCGCAGCTACAAACTCTACCTGGTGGACGCCTATCCTACGCTTTTGCAGCTTAAACATTGGCTGGACGGACACAAACAGAACAGAACGGGGAGAGCACTAGGCACCGCAAAATTCGTTGGGACATGTTATTGGCATTTAATAAGTAGGTACTTGAATCCTTTTACTCATTATTTTCTCAATAACATAATATTTCTTTTCCATTTCAGTATAGAGGAATTATACACGCAACAAGGATAAATGAAAGTCAAGATGTTCAGTATTTAATTTTATTAAAGTTCTAATATGAAAAGGCACTAAATATGGACGGTATCCGATTCAATCACTGCTGTACAAACACTGGATACATTTTTGTTCAAGAATGGTGTATTTTTGTGCATAACTCATTATAATTCTTTTAAGGCATGTATTGTAAACTTTGATATGAATATTGTTCAAAGTTATGTTAAAATTATGATCTTCGGAACATAAATTGCACAAAAATAACTCACTAACAACCTTTTTTATACAAATGAGTAGACAAACGCGTCAGAGTAACATACATGAGAATGTAAAAAAAAGGTTACTGATGACTACTACCCAAATAAAATATAACATGGGTATTAAACACAGTATAAAAACCATGGAATTACACAATTCTAATATATGTTGCTAAATTATCAAAATACAAATAAAATATAACATGGGTATTAAACACAGTATAAAAACCATGGAATTACACAATTCTAATCTATGTTGCTAAATTATCAAAATACATAAATGCATCAAAAATCATAGAAATATCAAGATTTAAAGTGTAAAGAACCATTACAAAATAAATGTAAACAGAAAAAAAAATAGAAATATATTTCACTATATCTATAAGCCTTTGTTTTATTTGTAATATCTTTAGAGATTCATACAATAAAGTCGATATGTGAAATGTAAACGTAAAAAAAAAGTTTCAAGAAAATTCTAAAAAAATATAGTCTATGTTTAACGCAGAGGAAAAATAAACAGGGTTTCTTACAGAGACGTGTCGAAGTAGATTTTTAAACTTCGAGATAGAAAAAGCTATCTAAATATATGTTTAATAGATATGTTTAATAAAACACGTTTTATAGTTTAATAGTCGCCAATGTCCCTCTGTAGGACACCCTTTATTTAAATAGAATATAATAAAAAAATTGATTCGTCTATTCAGAAAATAAGTATGAGATTCTAAATAAGTAACCTATGAGTTTCGGCACTATAAAAAACCTTAAAAGTAAAGCTGTTTAGGTTTAACAAAAGTAAAGAAAGTTGTATATATCATTTAACAGAAATTATTTTGATTTTTATTTGTTAGTTTAGGAATGTGATATTCGCTTAATTGCTTATTTAGAAACTTATCATAATAAAACAAATAATCAACACACGCACACATCAAGAGAGTTTAAAAATATAAGTAAAGCAGATTATACTGTCTAAGTGGCTGTAAATATATGTAAATAGAAACGCTTTTGATTTTTGTTTTCAATGTTACTGTTAGAAATCTTCAGAGAAGTGAAGACACAAATAAAAAGAAAATAGAAATATTTCCTGTGGGTACCCGATGGACTTCGGCGTAGAAGCAGACCACGAACGAGATGGCGGGATGACCTCGACAGGTTTTGTAATGGCTGGCAGCAGATTGCACCAGATAGGGATGAATGGAAGAGGGAAGGGGAGGCCTTTGCCCAGCAGTGGGACACAAATTAGGCTATAAAAAAAAGAAATATTTCCTAGGAAATACAAAAATAAAATATTTTATAGTACCTACTATGAAATATTTTTATTTTTTCTCAGCGTGGCATCCCAGAATGTAAATAAAGAAATACTATGTGGGTCTAGAGAGGTCGAAATTATAAACAGAGTAAAGCAGCAAGATGAAAATCAAAGTAATGGCTAAATGTACACGAAAATTACAATTTTACTTTACCATGGTAAGCCTTACATTAATCTACGTTTATGGAAATTAAGTATATCAGTCTAATAAAGGACGGATGCCGTATTCTTTGTTGTCTTCACTATAAAAGTTTCAATTACACATACATGGAGTAAATTTGATTCGTCTTGGTTGCTTAAGCACTGATCAGTGCTCTATGGAAATCGCCTAATTGCCAGGCGAGCGAATTTTCAAAGTTTTCTTTAAAATATTATGTCATTAGGTATAAAATTTCGAATTTTCCGGAAGTTCAAATTTTCGCTGTTTTTCCGCAAGTCAAGAGTTAACCTAAACATTTCCTGAAGATGCTAATATCAGCGAAATTAGCGCCACCAGTCATTTTATAATTTAAAGCTTAATTTAAAAAAAAACTACTCCTAAATTAGGAAATAAGATATGGGAAATATTGATTTCTCGATCACGACCTACCATAAATACTACCAAGTAATTTACTACTGGAGTACAGGATTATAATTTAATCTAAATTAGTAGTAAAAATAAATATAATGGTTGGTGACGCTAGTTGGGTTATCTAAACGTTTAAAAGCGGCGACTCAACCCGTTAATACAATTTTTTTCCACTCTTATTACGTGTGGTGTACACCACCACCACCTTGTAAGTGTTACAAGGTCATCAAAAATTCTTATTTCAACTTTCATTAATTAATGCCTGTAATCTTTTAGCTGTCTTATGTTGCCCGAGAAATTTTATACCAGTCTCCCAGAAGGCGCCAATCTGTGGTGCATATTGAGGAGTACACTCGAATAATAATTACATAATTCACAGAATATGGCTTAAAAATGATGTTATAATCTCATACAAATTGTAGATTTCATCTACACTTTAAATCAGCTGCAATAATTACTGATGTCCTGCAAAATCTTACATTCTATTAGCTGTCTTATATCAGTGTTGCCCGAGATATTGTAAACCAGTCTCCCAGAACGCACCAATCTGCGGTGAATATTGAGGAATACAACTCGAACTCATAATTCACAGATATGGTTTAAAAAAAAACTTACAATGTCATATAAAATTTCCAGATCTTTTCTACATTTTAAATTAGCTGCAATAATTACATTAAAAATCTAATATTCTATTAGCTGTCTTATATCAGTGCTGCCCGAGAAATTTTATACCTGTCTCTCAAAACGCACCAGTCTGCGGTGCATATTGAGGAATATAATCTAATAATAATTACATATAGTTTAAAAAAAAACAAATCTAACAATCTCATACAAATTCCAGATTTCACATTTACTTTAAATAAGCTGCAATAATTACTGATGTCACGCTTAAATCTTATATTCTATTAGCTGTCTTTTATAAGTGTTGAGATATTGTAAACTAGTTTCCCAGAACGCACCAATCTGTGGTGCATATTGAGAAATACAATCGAGTTCATAATTCACAGATATAGTTTAAAAAAAATTACAATGTCATAAAAATTTCAGATTTCGTCTACATTTTAAATTAGCTGCAATAGTTACATAAAAAAATCTTATATTCTATTAGCTGACTTGTATCATTGCTGCCCAAGAAATGTTATACCATTCTCCCAGAACGCACCAATCTGTGGTGCATATTGAGGAATACAATCGATTTCATAATTCACAGAATATGGTTTAAAAAAAGTTCTTACAACGTCTAAGATCCCATCTCCACTTTAAATGCAGCTTGCATTAATTAGTGATGTCCCGTGAAATTCTTATATTCTATTAGCTGTCTTATTAGTTGCCCGAGATATTGAAAACAGTCTCCCAGAACGCACCAATCTGTGGTGCATATTGAGGAATACAATCTAATTTATAATCTACAGAATATGGTCCTCAAAACTAATATTGGTAATATAAACTGAAATAACTTTAAACTTTAACCACACAACTCAAATCCTGCCTAAAAATATAAGTATGCGAGATGTAATAAAGGGGAAGAATGCCGTATGCGTATATTTGATCATCTACGTGCTCCCCCTTCCATTGAGGGAGAGGACGGCAGTGTGGCGAGAGATAACTCGACAGTAGCTGTCAAAATCCACCAATCATAAAAGTTATAATGATTTTGGCTGTCAAAATTCACCACCAAAATTATGATAAATTGATGCCGTAATAGTGGCGGAACCTGGTGAAAAAAATCTATTCCGTAAACCTTAATTCCTTAGTCACAATCTGAGTAAAATGTATACAACACAAAACGATATACCAAAAATTACCTGACCCTCATCAAAATGAACAAAACTGCCAGCACAATCGCGAAACTGCTTTGTATAGCAGCCGCCCCCGCCAACCTACACTTGAACATGTCTATGCGCGTTTCCTTATCGTTGATGATATTCTGGAACTCTGCCTCGACGATCTGGCCGTCGTAGTACGTGATGGGGTCCTCGAAGGGATACTCGAAGCCTTGGAGACATTCGCACTTGTAGCCGCCCGCTTCGAACCCGCGCCCGAGGATCGGGACGCACTGGGAAGGAAAATATATCGAAACATGTAGCTTTTAAAACTTTTACGGTTATTAACATTAGAATTAAACATATTGGGATATTTACCGTGATTATCTTTGAGTTTTCGATATTTCGATCCGGTTACATGGACCATGATCACGAAGGAACTCAGATAACGCAGTTCCTTCGTGTTCATGTATCCGGATCGAAATATCGAAAACTAAAAGAAACCACAATAACCACAGTAAATATCTCAATATGTTTAATGCTAATATACCGGAATATGTTTCAAATTATGTCAAGCATACGGTGAAATTCAAAATTCAACATATATAATGTTAGAATACTTACATAGGACGACTGCCTGTCACACTTGTCGGTGCCCTTGAAAGCATTTGGCACATAGTACTTGTCGGGACACTGGTTCACGTCCAAAGACATGAGAGCCATCGTCACTGCTACCACACCCCTGAAAAAATAAACATTATATATATATATATATATAAAAGTTTCTTAGAACACAGGCACACATAAATAAGTGACCTTCAAGTTCTTATTCAAAGTTATGGCAACTCGCCCTCGGTGTGCGAATCTGACTCGCATCGAATTCGCACACCGAGGGTTCAAAACATAAAAAAACATTCGTGGTAGTCTTTGAAGACTGCCTATAGAAGAGAAAACTAAGTAAATTGTTCTTCACCCAAAAAGTACAAAACGTTTAGTGACGACTGACGATCACGTTTCATGATTTTTGTTCACCCAAAAAGTGCTCAACGCGCCTAAAAAAGTTTTCACTTCAAAATATTTTTTTCAGTTCTAATAACAAATAAGGTACTTTTTTTTCTTTTATATGAATGAACTACTTCTATATAGAACATGTAAAACAAAAAAAACGAAACCAAACCGGTAAAATCCAAAACCGATTTAACTTAAGTGGCTGTAACAGCTCCATATTATGTCCCGATGCAAACTTAAGGTATTTTCACACACCCAATTCCGATCTCTGTAATAACCCACTGTTTGAGATGTCTCTCACAGTCATAGTACGGCTTTGTCCAGTACCCATAAGTAAATATAAGATAAGATAAATTTATTTTCATGATAAATTTATTTGCATAAACATGTGTAAATTACAAAAGTAGTTAGTCATGTTTTAAATTAGCGGTTCTGTAGGCCACCTTCCAGTATTATAAAGAAGTAATTAGTTTCAATTTCTACTCACTTAAATTCCAATTTAACTTTGACATTGTCCCATCCGAAGAACGGCGCGGCATACGTAATAACCCACTGTTTCAAATGTCCCTCACAGTCATAGTACGGCTGTGTCCAGTACCCGTGTTTTAAATTGGCCGCTCTATACGAGGTGGGGTACCGCTCGTATCGCATGAGGTATTTGCCGAGCTCGTCTTCCCTAATCTTCATTTTGAGGTAGAACTTCTCCAGATTGTCGAAGTTGGTCGACCAGCGCTGCTTAAGATGTTGGAACCATTGTTTGTTCGTGTAGAGATCCTCTGTGAAGAATTTCAATGATTATTTGATTAAAACTAACGTAAGATATAAACATTATAAAGTAACAACGGGTTACACATGTACATAGTCAGCTACTGGCCGACATGTTTCGACCTCATCCGGAGGTCTACCTCAGGGCGAATGTGAATTGAGACGCGCGCAAGGTGCGGATTAGGACGACATCGTGCGCTCGTCTCGCTGTCACATGTCGGCCAGTAGCTGACTATTTACGTGAGTAAACCGTTGTTACATCCTAATCCTAACTAATATTATAAATGCGAAAGTGAGTTTGTTTATTTGTTTGTTTGTTACGCTTTCACGCCATATCTACTGAACCGATCATCATGAAATCATGCATACACACAGGTAGGGTACTGAGAAGGACATAGGTTATATCACGCGGACGAAGCCGCGGGTAGCGGCTAGTATTTTATAATTTCAATTATTTAGATAGATAGATTTATACAAAGTGGAAGAGCATACACGTAATAAATCGAACCAAGGGCTACACTAGATCACTGTAGTATAGTGAAATTAAAATAACAGTCAGAAAACAAAAACAATTAGACGTTGCCATACAAATCGCCCGGGCGGCTGCACACTTTTGTATGGAAATGCCGAATTTTACTTTCGTTTTTGGCTGTTATTTTAATTCATTGTACTATAATGATCTAGTATAGAACGTGGTTCTATTTATTGCAGGTATGTCGCTTTCACGTTGTATATGATCTCTTTCTCCAAAGCTACTAAATAGATATTTTTGTTAAATCGTTTATTTAATATAGGTTTCTTTGAACACTTATTAATTGTCATATTTGTGTTTACAATTTTTACAACAAAAAATTTTTGTTGACGTCAATAATTACTTATGATGAAACATGCATTGTTCCCTTAGTCAGACTATGCGAAGAAGAATAATAATTGCAATCCAACTTATAGTTTTTGAGATATATGCGGCAAACATACAAATATGTGTATGTTTTTATATTTAAAGAGTTTTGATAAGAAGCTGATAAAGACTAACATATACAAAAACTTTGTATTTCCGACGAATCACACGGGTCAAAGTGATAACCTTATTTTTTAAGTCGGTCAAAAACAATAAACTATTATCCCAAATTTTAACGGGTTTCCATTATGAATTTATCTCGCGTAGGTATTATTATTAAGAAATATTGAATAAAATAAATATATACGGACAAATCACACAGGTTGAGCTAGCCCCGAAGTAAGTTCGAGACTTGTGACGAGCTCCGTGGCGCAGCGGTTACCACGCCAGCCTGCGACACGGGGGTCCCGGGTTCGATCCCCGGTCAGGTCATGATGGAAAACGATCTTTTTCAGATTGACCTGGGTCTTGGATGTTTATCTATATATGTATTTGTTATAAAATATAGTATCGTTGAGTTAGTATCCCATAACACAAGTCTTTCTTAAGAACTTACTTTGGGGCTAGCTCAATCTGTGTGATTTGTCCGTATATATTTATTTATATTATATTGTGTTATGGGATACTAACTCAACGATTCTATTTTTTATAATAGATACTTAAATAGAATAAACATCCAAGTAAGTTAAGTAATTACCTGTCTTATTCAACCTGGCGAGATCTTCAAGCTTGTACTTCCTGGTGTTAAGAGACGTCTTGTACGCCAGCGGCGCGAAGAACGTGCGGTTGGTGAACTGGTTGCGGTCCCAGTAAGTACCTGTAACAACATCATCATCAGGTTTCGATAAGAAGTAACTAATAAGAAAACTCATATTGTTTGTTTGTTTTTCGTATGTGTAAGTGGCCAACACTGGTGTCAGATTTTTCAAGCTGCCTTAAGGCATCTGACATAGCTTAACGACTGCCATCAACGATGACAGCCGGGACCAACGGCTTAACGTGCCTTCCGAAGCACGGAGGAGCTCGAGATATTTTTATGCCACTTGCGTCACCCATCCAAGTAGGGACTGCACGAGGGGTTGCTTAACATACGTGAGCGCTCATAGAGCTCACACCCACTGGACCATCGGGCTCCTCTCTCATATTAGTACCAGCTATTTATTTTGGACAATCATATCACGGTGCTCACAACTCATTCTTAGCCACAGCCAATGACAATATAATACTAACGTAATAGACTTCATAATAGACCTTATACAAAAATATTGGACCAAAGTAAGGTGGCGAAAGGTAGGCGAATGTATGGCGCAGGAGAGTTGCTTGCTACTCGATACTAGATGGCGGTAGTCTGCGTTAGCCTAAACTTACTAAATATAGGGTGACATTTTAAAATATTATGCCTAAAATATTGTACTGATAAAACGATATATTTTGTGAATAACGTTTTTATATTCTCATAATACGGTAGATACAATGTTGTGTAGTTACGAGTGGCGCAATCTATTCGAGTCTCTTAGAACAAATCGTACGATTAAGGCGTTGGGACCACATGTCACAGCATTTCTTATAAATCGAATAAAAACAATAGTATTAGAACCGACACATTCACTTCGCCTCCGGCGCCAAAAAGTAATGTCAAAGTCAAAAAAGCGGTGTTGCCAACTTACAAAAATATTGATTAAAGAATCAAAACACATTCAGCCATATGGCATTTTATGCTAGGTTTATAAGCTTTGTTTAGCATAAGTTTCCTAATTCGCCTTCTACGACATCCACGGGAAGACTCGGAGTGGTTCTATTCTACTCTGCCGGGAACCACACGGCTGTTTTTGTTTTTCGAATGTGTAAGTGGGCAACAATGGTGTCAGATTTTTCGAGCTGCCTAAAGGCATCTGACATAGCTTAACGACTGCCATCAACGATGACAGCCGGGACCAACGACTTAACGTGCCTTCCGAAGCACGGAGGAGCTCGAGATATTACATGCCACTTGCGGTCACCCATCCAAGTAGGGACTGCGCCAGGGGTTGCTTAACATACGTAAGCGCTCATAGAGCTCACACCCACTGGACCATCGGGCTCCTCAAACCACACGGCTAAAACACTTAGTCTAATTATACTGTTTCATTTATTTTTGAAATAGTACTTTACTTACCAGCCGACCATATCTTGGAGTCGCCGAGCACCAACGCAAGAGTTTCGCCGATCATCTGGTCTTCAGTGAGGGGTTTGTCAGCGACGCGTTTACCGCTGAACACCTCTTTAGGATCCGATACCTGCAAGTTGATTTTAGATAGAAAAACCGGCCAAGTGTGAGTCAAACTCGCGCAATGAGGGTTCCGTACAATATGCTTCGTGAACACACACACAATGTGCAAAAAATGTTTTATTCAATTGACTAGCGCCATATAGTGGTGTTTTAGTGAACTATTTCCCTAGATGAACTTATTATTGTGAGTTTACCACTTAATTTTCAAGTGATAGAATTCTTATTATTTTTCCTGTAATCTTCAATGAATGAACTATATTTTGTAATTTTTTCAAAATTTTCGGCCCATTAGTTTCGGAGATCAGGGGGGGAGAATGGTACATTTTTGCCTTCTTTCGTGAATAAAATCAAAAGTATTGATTTTACCAGAACAAAAAGAAATATTTTTGAGGTCCTCATAATGAGCCCTTTCATTTGATATATGACACAGTAAGGTTTGCAAAACATTTTTTTTAAATTTTGTAATTGGGCCCCTCAAAATGACCTTTATTTAAAAAAAAAACTTTATTTACTTAGCACATCCGTGTTTGGGTCATAGAATTACACTATCGTACCAAATTTCATCTAATTTGGTTCAGTAGATTCGGAGAAAAGCGGCTGTGACAGACGGACGGAAGGACAGACAGACGCTCGAGTGATCCTATAAGGGTTCCGTTTTTCAACTTTTGTACGGAACCCTAAAAATAGAAAAAAATAATAGGTAGGTAGGTAGGTAGTATAGGTGGTATCATCATCATCACAACCTTATGAAGTCCACAGCTGGACACAGGCCTCCTATCCAAGGATTTTTTTCGTTAGGGGTGGTCCATTTTACCAAACGGCGCCACACATAAATATAAATAAACATACGAGTACATTGTCTGATAAGAAAGATGATTCCGTGCTTCGGAAGGCACGTTAAGCCGGTGGTCCCGGCTGCCATCTGGTAGTCGTTAAAGGAACCACGTCAGAGGCCGAGAGGCGGTTCCGAAGAACTCTGACACCAGGGTGTGCATGGTCGACTGACCGTGTCACCTACTCGTACACAAAAAATGAACAAATACGGACAAATCACACCGATTTAGTTAGCCCCAAATTAAGTTCGAGTCTTGTGTTATGGGATACTAACTCAACGATACTATATTTTGTAATAGATACTTATATAGATAAACATCCAAGACCCAGGTCAATCTGAAAAAGATAATTTCTCATCTTGACCTGACCGGGGATCGATCCCGGGACCATTCGTGTCGCAGGCCGGCGTGTTGACCGCTGCCCCACGGAGCTCGTAAACACTAACGCACAGAACGGAAACTCGCAGCATCCCCCGCAAAATGAAGTCCCGGCACCTCTCCCCCGTTCTAGGGTGTGCTTAACAGCTTTGAAAAACAAAACTAGCTCCTACTGTTGTTAGTCGCACGTCTCGTGCTGTCTGTTATACATACATACGCGGTGGAGACCCTGATTTTTTAACCCACACACTGACGTGTGCACGGATGGACCTAAAAGTTTTCCTAGTAGTTGTATCAGGCATAAATATAACTCCAATTGAACTAGGTTGTGGCTACAAAATGAAAATTAGTAATTACCTGCAAGAACGCACTGATGAAATTGGCCAACCGCAGCGCCATCTTGGCTTGGTTTTCGAACTGCTCGTCATGACCATACGCGATGTCGCCGTTCAGGAACAAGTCCGTCGCGTTGTATCTGCCGACAACAGATTATGTATTACTGTAAGTTTTTATGACACGCTGGTCTGGGAGAAAAGAGAAAACGTAGAATGTACCAGCTGCTTCTCTCCCCGCGCAGATCGTAAAAGCCGATCGAGGGAATGAGCGTCAGGAATCATATTTATAGGCGATGCAACCCATCAATATTTTGATTCCGTCGTTCTCAACTACAAGCCCACTAACATGCTAAATGTGGCCTTATGGTTATACAGACCTGGGCTCTGTCTACACCGCAAGTGAAAAAAACGTGATAGTATGTATGTATGCAAGTATTTTAGGTATTTTTTATGCAATTACAATAATATTTTGATATCCTCTTTAATAAATTAAGAAATAAGATACGGGAAAAATGTCACGCGATTCTGCCTGTTGGGACGATAGAAAAAGAGTAAGTTTATCTAATACAACTAGATGGCGGTGAGTGGACTTTAGAACGCGCTATGAACATTTTTTTCAGTTATTATAAGAAAAACAAAACCATCAAAGTTTTATTTACCTGAGAGATAATTAGCCGAACCTACGTACGCTAAGAATACGTAAGAGTCTGTTCCATATATTAAGACTCACTTGGAACAATTGTGCAGCTGAACTCCCCTGATGAAGTTAAGCACCTAATACACGTTCACTTTCTCAGTATGCAGCGCCGCAGGGCCTGATGTGGCATTCACATATTCTTCGTATTGGTCTGCTTTCTCCCATTGGACTACAATATGGTGGACGCATATTCGTGACAAAACCTATGGTGTCATCAATGTGCCCTTGTAAAAACAAATCGTACTTACTTGGAACAGTTATGTGGCTGAACTCCCCTGATGAAGTTAAGCACCTCGTACACGTTCACTTTCTCAGTATGCAATGCGGCAGGGCCTGAAGTGGCATTTACGTATTCTTCATATTGGTCCATATACAGCGCTCGGATGTATGGGTCTGCTTTCTCCCATTGGACTGGTAGGCGTTGGATCCCTGGAGACAAAAATTTATTTAATATAAATAAATGGTCTTCCATGCTGGTTTGGAAGGAAAGAAAAAACATAGAACATACCAGCTGATTTTCTTCCCGCGCAGACCGTAACAGCCGGTCAAGGGATTGGGCGAAAATCTAAGGAATCACATTGATAGGCGATGCGGCTAGCAACCCATCACTATTTTGATTCCGCTTTCCACCTTTACGCCCACTACGATGCTGAACGTGGCCTGTAGGTTTTATGACCTTGGGCTCTGTCAATCCCGCAAGGGATAAAGACGTGATAGTATGTATGTATAAATAAATATATAGGGGCAAATCACATACATTGATATGCACAGTAAGCTGTGAACTTGAGTCGTGGGATGCTCACTCAACAATACTATATTTTATATTAGATAAAATAAATAAATATATAGGGACATATCACACAAATTGAGCTAGCCCCACAGTAAGTTGTGAACTTGTGTCGTGGGATACTAACTCAACGATACTATATTTTATAACATATACTTATATAGATAAACATCCAAGACCCAGGTCAATCTGATAATGGTCCCTTTTAATCATGACCTGCCCCCCTATTTACTAACTCGGATGACAGGTGTCGATGCCAATCAATCTAGGATTTGCTGTTACAATGCGGTTTTTGTATTCCAAATAAAACTTTCGAGCAAGCAAAACCCGCATTGCAACTGTAAATTCTAGATTGATAGGCATCGACACCTGTCATCCGAGTTAGTAAATTTTAATAAGGGGGCTGGTCGGGAAACGAACCCTGCGATTCAAAGTGCCTTTAGTATTGTATTTTCCTAGTTACAGGGATCATCGAGATATGTTTTCCCTCGGTTTTATGTTACCCACTAAAGTAGCTTCCTATAGGTGAACGTATTGTTAAATCAGTTTAGTAGTTTAGGGTCGATCCATTAAAAATAAACAAACAATCATATTTTAAAATAAAGATTGTTGAAGAAGTCATATTTGTCTACATACTTGGATTTTATCAGATAATTTTACAATTACTGCGAAAAGAAGCTCACTTTACACTGGAGCGGAAGCGACGTGGTGTCACTTTCAGTGAAAGAATTGTAAACCTTATTCACGTATACATAACGACTAATATCGCGTGAAACACAACGCAACGACCTATCCACATGTTTACAATTCTTTCACACTGTTAATATGTTTAACGCGCCTTTGTCATTTCATGTCGAGTGAGGTGAGGCATGCTCAATTTAACTCTATCTATACCTCTTACATACGACTTGTATAACTTGTATAAAAACTGAATTCCTACTTGAATGCGAAAGCCGTATAATCGAATTTTGTTTCTTCGAAAATGTTTCAACGATATCTCTATATAGGCTAATTAATATCGACATCAAACACTGCAAACGCGCATGTATCGGCGATTTTTTATATATTGTAGAGACGGCTAAGAATAGCCTACACCCAAATTTGCAACTTTCTTAGCCCTTTGCTAGGCCCGAATGGTTGGGACATATTTCAGTGTTTTTTTTAAAACTACCTTAAGGATGCCTTTTTGGCTATCTTTGTCTTTTATATAATACACTATATTATTTATCGTTCGAGTTTAATTTGAACTCTATGACTTATATAGTTCTTGAGTAATATCAAGCCAAACCATGTCAACTTTTTGTTAAATTTGACACAATTTGGGGTATTTTTGCTTTACTGGCCCGTACCAAAGAATCTAAAGATAGGCCTAAAGGGATGATTAGGGCTCTGTGTTTGCCCTTTGGGTACGGAACCCTAAAAAACGACGGCACGAGGCCGGGCAAGGGAAGCCGATCTAAAGGAAACTCACAGCCAATCGGGACGCAGTCGAAGTTGTTGTAGTACTGGTCGGAGGTGGCGCGCTCGATGAGCTCGCCGAGGTAGGGGCGGCGCACGAGGCCGGGCAGGCGGAAGCCGGGCGCGCAGCGGCACTGGTACCCGCCGCGACGGAAGCCCCAGCCGTGGATCGGCTCGCACTATACAAAACACACAGTGGCTCAAGGAAAGAATATGTACAGGGAGATTCTGAATAACTTCCATGCTAGTGTGGGGATGCCCGAAAACAAACTGAGAAGAAACCAGAATGCAGTAGCTGCTCTTCTTTCCATGCAGACTGTAAAAGCCAAAGGTCAATGGATTGTGTGTGAATCTAAGGAATCACGTAAATAGTTATGCGGCTAGCAAACCATCACTATTCCGCTTTCCACCTTCACTCACATTCACTAACACACTAAACATGGCCAATGAGTTTTGTGACATTGGGCTCCGTCTACCCCCTGTCTATATAAGGTATAAAGACGTGATAAAATGCATGTATGTATTCTGAATAACCTGGCAATATTTTAATAATATAATCAGAATCTCCAATAGCATATATGAAAGAAAAAATTCGAACAAATTAAATAAATAAATATATACGGACAAATCACATAGATTGAGCTAGCCCCAAAGTAAGTTCGAATGAATGAATGAATGAATGAATGAATGTATTTATTGCTTTAAACATGGTCATATGGTGATGGTAAATATCAAATTATGGAAACACACATTTAGTCATTACTGACATGCAATAGACAACGTTAAGGTGTCACGTGATATTAAAATACAGTTAAATATTAGGTAAATGTCAGTCTGCTTTCAATTATTTTACAATCAAACTAAAGTCCTTACATATTTTCTAGTGTCAGTGTTACATTAAGAGATGTCAATTTAAAAAATCAAGTAAGTTAATTAATACTCAAAATAACTTAATTTAATGTCGCAAATATTCATCAACACTATAAAAACATTTGCTTGCAAGCCAGTTATAGAGATCCCTTTTGAATTTCTTTGCCGGTAACAGTTTAAATTTGCTGGGTAACTTATTATAAATTTTTACCGCCATTGCATAACAGTTTACGCTATACAAACTTGTTTTCATTATCGGGGTGACCAATTTCTCTGGGTATCTTCTACTAAATTTACTAGGTATATCATTATATTTAGTAAATAAATGAGGAAATAATTTAACGATTTGGCAAATTTCATAAATATACATACAGGGAAAAGTCAGCAAATTTAGGGTCTTAAAAAATGGTCTACAACTATCCCTGGTTACAGCATTACAAATTGCTCGGATGCATTGCTTTTGTGCGATAAATACTCTGTGAGCCTCAACACAGTTTCCCCATAAGCTAAGACCATATCTTATGTTAGAGGCAATATAACCGTGGTATGCTTGTATAGCCGTTTTTTGTCCAGCTACTTTTACAAGCCTTTTGAGTGCATATGTAAATCGATACAATTTCTTACACAAAGTGTTAACATGTGGTGTCCAAGATAGGTTGTTGTCCAAAACAATTCCTAAAAATGTAGTGGTTTTTTCTTCACATATTTTTTGATCATTATGTACTACATTTAAATTCATTAGATTTTTATTCTTTTTATTATGAAACTGCATAAATTTAGTTTTAGTTAAATTAACTTTCAAATTATTATTTTCTAGCCAGCTTATAATGTTATTTATCGTATTATTAATGTCATGATTATAATTATTCTTATTTTTATTGATGTCAGGGATAATAACCGCTATATCATCAGCAAAAAGAGTGCAGTAGTGTTTCGTTATATTTGGGAGGTCATTTATGTAAATAAGAAATAATAAGGGACCCAATATACTCCCCTGAGGAACACCCACTGCATTCAGCTCCCTTTTTGACCTATAATTCTCTTCCCTTTTACTATTATTATTTATAAAAGACAGTTCTACATATTGTATGCGATTTTGTAAATAACTTTTTAACCAATTTAAAGCATGTCCTCTAATACCACACCGTTCACATTTCGTCAGTAGAATGTCGTGAGATACCATGTCGAAAGCCATACACATATCAAAAAATATTGTGGTTGTTGCCACTTTTTTGTCAACATATTCCATAATTTTAGAGATTAATTTGAAAGCAGCTAATGTTGTTGACTTTCCTTTTTGAAAACCATTTTGCTCTTCTTTTAGTATATTATGTTTGTTTAGAAACGACATCATTCTTTTATGCATTGCTTTTTCAAAGACTTTAGACAATATAGGTATAAGTGATATTGGCCTATAATTTTCAATGTGTATTTTTTCATTTTTTTTATATATTGGCTTTACTTTGGAAGTTTTTAGAGCATCTGGATAAACGCCTTGTTCGAAAGATGCGTTTATTAAAAAGCATAAAATTGGAGCAAGAATATTGGCTGAGATTTTTAATAATTTAGTAGGAAAACCATCGTAGCCAACCGCATTTGTATTATTTAAAGACATTATGATTTTAAAAACTTCATTATGATCTGTAGGAAATAAAAATATAGAATTTTTATTTTTGTTAATGTCAGATTTGTTGTTGGATGCTATTTTTTTATGATTTTTCGTCAGATTGATAAAATATTTATTAAAACTATTTGCGATGTCATTTGGTTTATTAAATGTCATATTATTGTAGATTATCTTGTCAATCGTTTGTTCTTGATTATTTGAAGCTAGGCTAGATTGAATTACTTTCCACGAAGATTTGCACACATTTTTTGAATTGCTTATATATTTAGAATTTTTTAGTCGTATTGCAGTATTGACGCAGTTATTTAAAATTTTACTATATTTTTTTAATTTTTGTTTTAGCTCAGGGTTTTTATTTTTATAATAAGCAAAACGTAACTGTCTTTTTGTAGTACAAGCTTTTTTGATTCCTTTTGTTATCCATGCATAAGACCCTTTTCTTCTTTTGATTTTTTTGATATAAGTCGGAAAACATAAATTGAAATATAACATAAGCGTTTCGTGGAAAATACTAAATGCTTTATTCGCGTCTGTTGTCTCATAAACTTCTGACCATGATAAGCTTTGCAAACATTGTAAAAATTTCATTATATTGTCTGGTTCATTGAAATTTCGATATTTTTTAAACCAGTATTTGGAGGGTGGGTCTTTTCTTATTACGGGTAGTGTTAGGATTTGAGCTGTGTTATGGTCAGAGAGGCCATTAGGATGTAATTCCCCTACCGCTTCCTGTATATTACTAATGAATAAATCAAGACAAGAGTTTTGTCTTGTTGGTTCCTTTATATGTATATAATAGTTGTATGATTCAACTACTCTATTGAATTCTTTTGTTTCATTTGTGTTTTTAAGAATATTAATGTTAAAATCGCCACCGATAATAATTTTCTTTTTGGTCTTATTCTGAAGTCTATTCATCAGTTCTTGAAGTTGGGCTATAAATACATATGGATTGGAGTTGGGTGTTGTTGGTATTCGATATATGCAAATAACTATTATATTATACTGGGTTAGTTCTACTCCACAACATTCAAAGACGAAATCTTTGGCCATCTCTTTTAGAAAAGGAATGCGTTTGAAATCAATCTCCTCTTTACAGAGGATAACAGCTCCACCGCGTTTTTTATTTGATCTACAATGGTGATCTGCCAGTGTATAACCGTTTAAATTCATATTTGCTTCTGCGCCAGCCTTGACATGAGTTTCTGTAATACATATCACGTCAATGCTTTTATTTTTATTTTTTATTTCCTCTAATTCTATTTGCAGAAGATCTCGTTTGTTTATAAACCCGCAAATATTTTGGTGCATAAGAACTAAAGAACCATTATTCACGAAAAAAATCATCTGAATTTGCTGTTCTTGAGTTATTTTTATTATTTTGAATTTCGTCATTATTTATTATTGAGTTATTTTTAGTACTTAGAATTTCGTCATTATTGTGCACTTGCTTGTCATGTCTATGTTTATAAATACGGGGGAAATAATCAAAAATTGTTTTTTGTCTAATTACTTTGTTACATGTCATATAATTATTTTTCATTGCATTTTTTATTTTATTTGTATTCTTTGTAAAAGTTAAATATTTTAATTCATAGTCAATACTGTCAATATTAAAATTAATTTTTTTGCATGTCTCTTTAAGCGATTTAGTTTTGATATTGATAAAATGACAATTTTTATATATATGTGATATTACTTTAAGTTGTGCATTAAGCTTGTCTTCATTTAGGGAACTATTTTGAACAACACTTACAAGTAAAACATGATTATATTTTAATTTTTCTAAAATTATTGCTAGATTTGACGTAATCTTGACGGGGTTTGTATCATTTTCTCCAATACAAATAACAAATTTGTCATTTTCGCTTACATTTAAATTGTCACATTTTTTTACAATTTCTTCCGAACAGGCGTAGGGTAGAGTAACTGCCGTGATTGAGTATTTCTCATATGGTGAATTACAACGGGATTTTATTAATTCTGAAGCTAAACCGACTAACTGTTGTGTACCGATGATATGTAGTGTGTTTTTGGTTTGAGTAATAGACGACCCGTTATCTGGAGATGTTATACATTCATTTTCTTGACTTTTATTGTTGCTGCAGTGTTCGCCTGGTTTAAGTTTTATATTTGTTTCCATGCCATCGTCATTGTCTACATTTTTACATGTGTTATCAAAAGTGTCTATAGTATTGTTAGAACTCTCGGTATTCGTTTTCTTTTTATTACGTTTCTTCTTTTTTGTTGAGCTAGCTGGTGAAGTAATTATGTGTTTATATTGTTCAGTTTTGGTTTCTAGATTTTTTATTTTATCTTTAAGAGCTCCATTTTCCAAAATTAATTTTTCAATTTCTTTGTCCGCACTTAATAATTTGCCTTTCAATTCGGTATTTTCATCTTCTAATCTTTGTATTTTTAAGTTTTCTACTCTAATCGAAAGATCTGGAAGACTTTTAGCTGAGCTAGATTCAAAAGATATATTTGAGCTTTCGCATTCACTATTGTTCAGGGAAAAAGATCTGACTTGATTTTCTCTATTCGTATCTATTTCTGTGTCTTCCGAAGATTCATTGCGCGAATGCTTAGTGTTTTTTAATTCAATGGAGGGATGCTGCTTTGGTGTACTATGTGCTGCTTGATTACTAGTGCTTGTGGCGGGAGTGTGTTTATTAGTATGTTTAGAGCATTTCCAAGATTGTTTAACATTTTTCTCCATTGAAAAATAGGATTTTTGGGTCATTTTTGCACAACTTATGTGATATTTGTGTTGGCATGCTACGCACGTTAAAAACTCTCGTGTTACGATGATCTTTTTACATCCTGTACATTTGTTAGTTGTAGTTGACATTGTATTTGTATTATAAATTGTAATAAATTAAATTAATGACGGCATCAATATGTAATATAACTATTTTTTTTTCTATGCTTGTAAGTCTATGGCTGTATATCATACCACTCTTTTGTCCATCGTCTCAATAAAAAAGTAATTACAAATGTCAAAATTAGCTGTTGTCAATGTCACTTGTCAAATGTTTTCTGCCTATGTCAATGCTGTGTTTGTGAAAGCCGGCCGGTTATGATGTATTTAACACTATAAAACTTATCCAATTGGTCAATTGCGGATCAAAACAAATCACAGTTTTCAAAAAATGTGTCAGTTATTGTCTTGAAGTAAATCTTTATATGTTTAAATTCCGTAAAATCAGTGTTTGTTTGTGATAACACTTTTCGTACCTTGTGAGCTGTGATGTGTAGGTTATACCTGGTATGTATTTACTGCATTTAGTCAATTATAACTTTAATATTCACTCAATTCTTGAAGAGCCACAAATACACTTCTTTATTCTTTGACAACCGAATTCAAATGAATAAAATTTCTAATGAAAGACTTGTGTTCAACTCAACGATACTATATTTTTATAACAAATACATATATAGATAAACATCCAAGACCCAGGTCAATCTGAAAAAGATCATTTTCCATCTTGACCTGACCGGGGATCGAACCCGGGACCATCCGTGTCGCAGGCAGGCGTGATGACCGCTGCGCCACGGAGCTCGTCAATTATTCCACATTGTCTGATATAGTTACATTGTTTAATGTGTGTGGAATTTCTTTCCATATCTTATTTCTTAATTTAATAAGAGTACATGAGATGATGACATTTCTTACCTCAGTTGTTTCTATTTTACATCGAGCTGTAGAAGCAAATCTGTTCGGTCGATCATTCCCTTGACTTGGTGGACATTGATTTATATCTATTCGATCGTAATCCATTTCCATAACAACAGCAGCTGTGTACCTGCAAACAAAATATATTTTTAATAACATGACAGATAGTCTTTAACAGAATGTGATCATAACCGCAAAAACTTGATTTTAAGAGCTTCATTTATTTCAACTAAAGATAAATAAATTAAATTAAATTAAAAATATATAATGTGATATCAAAATATGAGTATATGTTCATACAGTCAAAATATGTAGATGTAGAAGTAGAGAAGTATGTACGCTACTTATCTATCACATAATCAAACCATAAATAAAAAGGATAAAAAAATTCAATCTGCAATCTCATATATTTTGTAAATTTTTTATAAAGTTTACATTTTAAAAGGAATACCTATTGTCCTGAATTAAACATTGACATAAATTTTTATTCGAGAAAAATAAAAAAGTTACCGAGTACTTACGTGGGAAATTCAATGTGTCTAAACTGCGTGTGGCGAGGGAAGATATCCACAACCGGCGTCACAGCCCCAACAAGCCATTTATTTAACCTTCCACAATCATAATAGGGGCGAGTCCAGTTCACAGGTCCAGGATTCTAAAAAGAATATTTACATTAGAATGATTAGATAGAGAGAGTGTAGGCCAAATCCTCTGACTACTCAGGCTAGTATATGGCTCTGGTAGTACAGAGACGGTCGTGCTTCTGCAGTGGAGACTAGAAATACCTGATAATGATGATGATGATGATTAGATAGACTTAACCCTTAACTAGTATCGAGGATCAAACCCCAGGTCATCAAATTTTTCACCATCATTTTATCATCAAATGCATTGGGAGACGCACATACGTCACTCTAAAGTAATTCAAAGCGGAAGTAGACACAGTTGCCTTTTTTAGCGATACCAGTTAAGGGTTAACAAATAAGTAACATTAGCAGCCCTCCCCTGCTGCAACTAGACTGACATTACATTTATCATTATACATCTTTCTCAAGAATCACTCTATCTATTGGTGAGAATGCCATATAAATCGGAGCAGTCGTTTTTGAGTAGCGAACAGAAGCAAGGACCGCCTTTGTTTTATGTGGTGTAGTGATGCTTTCAGGTGCATCAAGTCCACTGCCAGAGGTCTATCCATATTTAACCCTTTCAACGCCAACATCAGATATACCTGACAAGCATTTGCATGAAAATGTTTGTCAGATAGATCCGATGTTCGTGGTGAAAGGGTTAATAGTTTTTTTTTTTTAATAATAAATGACTAGTTGGGCCACATAACCAGCATAACCAGCCACATAATTGGACATCTTCCTGCAATCTAGTTGAGCAAGAATGTTTTGTTAAATCATCTGCTCCAGTTACTGAGGAGCCTGTGCAAAGGGCACTGTACGGGCAATGACCGCACAATATAGGTTTTTGCTAACGCGGCGTGTCTGATCGGCCGCGCCGCATATAAACAATTATTTTGTATTTATTTAGTCACTAAGCAACATACATTCTAACTTTAAACTCTAGCTATTAACTATAACTTTTAACTTGTATTTTTATCTTAACTAATAAACTTAAACTACGTGTGTGTACTGTACTTTTAACTTATCATCTACTTTTATCTTCAAATCAACTACACAACTTCAAGATCCTCTCATCACATCAATCTCAAGCTCTCCGCAACTTACACAGCTTCCAAATCTTATACATCTTAGCTACAACTCCAACAGGCACAATTAAATCTAACTAATAAAATGGATGTAAAAGTTTGTTTGTTACACTTTCACACCATAACTTATAACTGATAATCATAAAATTTTGCATAAACATTCTCTGGAGTACATTTTTTCCATGAACATGTGCTGTCCCTAAGTGATCATCAGTGATGCGATCAGAGCAAGTGCGTAAGCTACTAAAAAGATACAAAATAATGACCTAATTAACTTTTCAGGTGCGGCAAGATAACAGAACTTTGCAAATTTCAGAAAAAACTACTTTATAACGTTGTAATACAAAACTTTTGAAAATCACCCCAATAACAAATATTGGATTTCATAGAACACTGATAAGTGCTTCTGGGTTCAAGGGGTTAACAAAACAACACTCTTTCCATTAAATGTCACCAACATGTCCCTAATAAATACCAGGGAAACCATAATTATCATTCCCCACTCACCTCATCATTACCAGGAGGCCCATGGAACGTGAAAGTCTCATTTGTATTATTGGCGTATCTAATCTCAACCTGGTAAGTTGTCTTTGTATCGTGCCTTTTCTGCACTTTGTCAGGTAACCATCTTGAATACCACTCATTTATTCTATAGAAATCTGAAGTATAATCTTTTGACTGACTCTCAGGCTCGAAAGCTCCCAAATCTTCAATTACGAAAGTATTCATTGTAGATATCTTTTGTAGATGGACAGGATCGTTAAAATCATCAGCTCGGTACGCTCTAGGGGCGAATCTCGGCATCGTCTTATTAAAGAAGCCTCTATACGACGAGGTATAAGACATATTCGGCGCAAAATATATGGAACTAGCGTTGATGTAAGGGTTAGATGCTATATCTGCAACTGATGAAAGAAAGTAATACATCATACCAGGATCGTAGGTATCATTGATAGCTGGACGGATAAACCGCGACTGGAGGATGTAACTCCAGAAAAACGCTCGATTCATAGCCATATTATGTAAATGAAGCATCGCTGTGCGGTTAGGAAAGACAGGGTTGATGTTGATCTCTTTTACATCAGGATGATGCGATACGGAATCCTCTGGCAAATACAAGTCATCCAAATGACTAATATAGCAATTGTCTGCAGAAATCTTGTCCATTCTGCCTCGAATTTCATCAAATGCATCACGAAGCTGCCATTCATATTGACCGGCCACACCCCACAACAAAGCGCAGAGGGATGCGAATAGTAAACCGCAGTTTAGTTTATCCATCTTGATATAACAATCACTTCATACACTTATAAAATACTCCACTTAATTACTAATACATATTGCTTTTGTAAATGAATAAAATAT
Organism: Rhodophaea formosa; assembly: GCA_963082605.1. Taxonomy (NCBI): domain Eukaryota; kingdom Metazoa; phylum Arthropoda; class Insecta; order Lepidoptera; family Pyralidae; genus Rhodophaea; species Rhodophaea formosa. The sequence goes on from OY720211.1 coordinate 21,114,899, forward strand.
AGAAATAAAAAAATACGCTCAACGAGCGTTTGTTTTGGTTTGTTGTTGATGGATGAATGCACAAACTATATAGAGATACTACGTATCAGACTGCCAACTGCGAACAAAAAAATTGTACCATAGCCTTTTTTTTTTTTAATGTTACTAACTCTACTGACATTTCTTAACTTTTTTTAAAATGGGTTCGCGCAAGAGAATCAAAATGCATACAGCATTGCATTCCTACTTATAGATATATAGTTGCTCGTATATGTATACGTATATATTTTTCTTTGTTGCGTACTCAAGTATAGTATGTTTTGCTTAGATATATTCATTGTTTAGTATAAGCGAAGTAGAGGAAAATAAAATACCAAATTTAACTTGAGAAGAAAATGTGTATATTTTTCATAACTTAAAAATAAACTTAACTTAAAATTCTTTACATACCAAAAAACTTATTTAATGATGTTTTTTAACTTTTTTTTATATTTTTCGAAGGCTTTGTTCGGCATTGGAGGTAATACCCGATTTTGCAAGCGTATTACGTCTGTACCTTTTAAAATTTTGTTAATTGTGCAACACCAATTCATTATCGTGAATCTTATAGTTAGATTTATAAAATGTTCAAGAACAACTTCTTTGTGATGAGCACACTCGATAAAATCAAATGTATATTTGTCTAATATATTTCTTTTTACATTCTTAGAAATGTTTATTTTCGTGAGCATTGTGCTCCAAAAACTGATTTGTTTCGGATATTACACTTCCAAAGCATCTCACTGCGCCTTCGGATGGGTAGCTCAAGCGGTTTTTAGCACTCATATATTCACGATGGCTTATCCACTCGTGTATGTTTGTACTTTCACTAGAAAATATTTTTTTAGAAGCAATGCAATTCATTTTACATTTCGTAAATATTTTTCGAACTACCCATCCTGTGGTATAGGCCCGTGAATGAACATTAAGACGTTCTCTACCGGCCTGTTCCATGATAACTTCCTCCATTCGTGGATGATCCGGCTCGACAGTTTCATTACTTTCATTTTGAGAAGTAAATAAATTTTGTAAATTAATTACTTGTTCGGCCGGATCATCCTCACAATTAAATGTTTCATTATGAAATTTTATAATCCTAGTAATTAATAAAGACTTAAATGTGCACTTGAAGCTATGGCAGTCATGGTCATTCCGTCTATAATTATATGCCCGCACTTGGCCGAAAAAGTTTTCGATAAGGTCAGAATTAAAATATCTAGGTCTCATAATTTTTATACCCTTATTTTAAAAAAACTGCTATAGCCTCATGTAACTTTTAATTGGGGTTATGAAGTTTTTTAACCACGGTACCGACTTCTCATTTCCTGACTTATCAATGAACTTAATTTTTTCTAGTTTCGTTAATGCTTCTTCCCAGAATTTGTGATGAGGAGAGTTTTCTACGACAGCCTTCCTCAATATCTTTTCGTTTTTTTTTGTTGTTGCTGCACCATTAATGCTGTCAAAAAGTTTATCAAAAAATAAGACGATCTCGGCTGTATTTTTCAAAGTTGTTCTCACTGGTCTTCCGTCAGCATAGTGGGCTGTAACAAAAATAATTATTTATAGTTTTTATTATGAAAAAAGCAAATATTAATGTAACTGATCATTAGAAGGGTCTTTTCTGAATTATATCTGAGGAAGAATATACATACAGTCTGTTATTCGAGTAACTAAAGAGTTGGCTCTCACCGACATACTACTACAGGAAAATAAAAATTCAAAACAGAAAAGATTCAACTTTTTGTTGATTTTGACATATTTACTGCTATGATCTTGTCATGATCTTACGTCACTGCTATTTATTACGTTTATACAAGAGCAGTTGGCTTCAAGTAAGTGTAGAAGTTGAGTTGGTATTCCATAACACAAGTCTCGAACTTACTTTGGGGCTAGCTCAATCTGTGTTATTTGTCTGTATATTTATTTATTTCATAATTTATATGTAACATATAAAACTTGCTTTATCCTGATAATAAAGCCTTATAGTAATATAACATTCAAATATTTTTCTTAGTTAATCTTTTACAATCAAATGTATACTAATCTAACATTTTCTCTTTATAAAATTCCGATAAGTTGCAATAAATAGGTATAAATTGCAGAAAAAAGCGAACACAAAAAAAAAACATTAATAAGGTATTAACTGACCTGATTCTTGTTTTAAGCGCATTTCATCGCGTCTTTTCTCCATTTTCAAGCTGTTCAGTGCAGATTGTAAGGCTGCTCCTTGATCACAAATCAATGCTACTGGTGTAAGGTCTGTTATTTTCTTAATAAGCCTCTTCCGGCAAGTTTTTGGCTTATTTCCACCAATTAATGTACTCATCGCGGTTTTGCGTACTGAAAAACATAAATATCAGTTCAAATAAGGTATGATCTAAGCAAAGTTTGCTATTATTTATATTTACAATAATAACCTGATTCAGTATATTTATTTGTTATGTTATTAATTTGAGAACATAAAAGCACGATCTCAAATTGAGTTGTCAGATTTGACTCACACAGATAAACTAACAGGGCAAGTTAAATAAAAAGTTTGTTAAGAGGAAGAACTTACAAAGTGGCTGGATAGATTTTGGATTCTCTGGGATTATAACTTTTTTCTGCTTGCTACTTGCTGGGTTGTTTGAGACAAAGGTTCCTGAAAATCAATAAAGCAATTACGTACATTTCATAGAATAAATTCTGTGTCCCATATTTTTTCAGTATAATTAATCTTACCAATAATAAATAAATATAATAAATTTAATATGTCCATTAATGACAAATAATGTATTTTGTAAAAATACATAAGTAAATCTTTTTGTTTTGTATTTGTGATGTATCCGCCGTGTGGTTCCCGGCAGAGTAGAATAGGACCACTCCAAGTCATTCCGTGGATGTCGTAAAAGGCGACTAAGGAAACACAAGCTAAACAAAGCTTATTAACATCAAAGAGACCTCTCCAACCCGTCTGGCCAGCGTGGAGAGTGTAGGCCAAATCCTCTGACTACTCAGGCTAGTATATAGCTCTTGTAGTACAGAGAGGGTCGTGCTCCTGCAGTGAAGACTAGAAAGACCTGATGATGATTTGTGATGTAAAGTTTCTCAAATCTTTTTACTTTAAGAAATCAACAAAAAACATTGCCCTTTACATTTTTACTATTAATGTAATAAGTTTTATTTGGCTGGATGATGTTGACGGTATATCTGATGATTTTACTGGTAAACTCTCAATCATGAGACCACTCATTACTGAAACGAAATTAAAAATGTATAAGTTCATAACATTTAAATTGACCGTTACCGAGTGGACCCCTGTGTAAAAGGGTTTAAATTAAATATAACTAAACTTTTAAATTGATTTTGGAAATTCTAATTTTACAATGGTGGCTCAGTGGTCTAAGAGTGCCTTATATAACTGAAAGATCTTCGATTCAAATCTCGCTAATTGGACCCTTACTATAGTTTCTAGTCCAATATGAATCAGAATGGTTATTTTTAGTACCTGTTTCCAGTAAAAGAGAAGTTTGTAAAATGGGAGAAAGCAATGCATACTACGTGATTATTCTTGCCAAAAGTATCTTTCCATACAATGATACCAATCAGAGTATAAACCTTAAATAAATAACTATAACAATTTGCATAATTACCTGCATATTGCACTGTAGTCAAAGGTTTCGAAGTTTCTTGCAAATTCTGTACCCCATTGACAGTAGCGAGGACTTCTGAAATAATTATAAATGAAACATTAGTAAGGAAGAAAGAAATAAATTTATTTAGCGCATGAAATAAAAAAAATTGTACGTCTGAAAAATCTGTAACTTATTAAAAAAAAGTTAATTTTTAATTAATAAATTTCAGACTCGGTTCAGATGCAACTTTAACCGTTCATTTATTATACTCTAGTTATAGAAAATAATGTCATACTAACCTCTAGTTAATACAGCTTTACAATATGTGTGGTCAAAGTGCCTTTTACGGGAATAATTATGTTACATGCGAACATCCATATTTTCTGGAAAAATAAATAGTAATTACATAGAGTTATAATAAGATTTACTTTTTTATATTTCTAGAATATGTATTGCAAATCTCCATAATAAAGATGGGTCATAAAACTTCTAATACAATGTGCTAAGATTTTTTAAGTTTCAAGTGTACATTGTACATGTGGTATTTATTTACGGTAGAATCTGTATGTACACGGACTCAAGTCCTAATTATTTAGTAAATTATACCTCCATTGAATTGAACTTATCATAGGTAGATATAAACCTGTGTAGAAATAACTTACTACATACCTTTGTATTCATGAGATGGTATTCCGGTTGAAATTTCGTCTTCAGTAAACAGAGTAGGGTACGCATCAGGGGTGAGTCGTAGCCGTCTTTTAGTCTCGCTAAAAAACCTCTTCTCAAAATGTTTTTGACAAACAGCCAGATTCCTCTGTTTTTCTTCGGATAAGTTTCAAAACTCATCACGATTTAGGCACTCTAACCACTTGTCTTTTCTCAGGATTTTTGGGTAGGCAGTGTAAATAATTAGCGTCCTTTCGCAAACACTTACACACACAACACATGTAATAAGGCATTTTGCAAAAGCAAAGTAGCACTAGGGAGGGAGACGCAAAGGGCTTTAATACTGGTAAAGTGGAGAGGATAAGCACAGGACTTCACTCGATCGAAAAAATAACAGTAATGTTTTTAAAATTGACAAGCAGCGCAGGCGGTGAACGTCACACGATGACGTCAGCAGGTCAACGACCAATCACAGAAGAGACGTGAGATACTAACAAAGATGGCCGCTACGAGCGCGCCCCGTTATTGGCAGATTGTCGGCCGTGGATGAATGGATAACCATAGATGAAAATTCGGTTATAGAGTGCTTGTAGAGTGCCACCAATGACATTTGTGTCGTCCCGTCCGTACACATGTCTTGAATCGATCGATTGTACTCATCACATTATCGTGGATTGGAACGTGGAGTCATAATTATGAACAAAGAGTATATAATTATAATCGCTATTATGAATGAACTGAATAAGTATAACTGTCAAAAACGGTTGTCGATGGATAACCTAAATTATATGAGGATAAAAAATATAAATATTAATTATATAAAGAGTACTCACTGTTTTCTAACATTTTTTTAATAATCAAATGGCAGGGACTTTATTTCGTAAGTCTCTATTGTTCAGTAACAGTTGGTAAAGTATTTGAGATCTCTTGATATAAACTTATTTCTGTTGTTTTCAGGCTCTTTTCTCAACAACTCTGTCCTCAATTTTAAAAACAATGCCGTAAATTTGGTAAGTATTGGATACAGGCAGGAACACCTGATGCATTTTAGCCGTTAACATTATTTTTCTATAATTAGTTAATTAATTTATTTTTTCAGAGGAGTTTCAATACTGCCCCAGTTTATTATGCAGCCAGAAAGGGTACTAGGGCAAAGGCCCGTGCTAAAAAAGTTAAAGTCGAGGTCACAAAAGTTGGTTTCATCCCACATAACCAAAGAGGAAAAGACAAGTTAGTAAAACATAGTTTATTGAACCGTATTTTTATGTTTTTAGATATTTTACGCATCTCACACCATTGGCGGGGAATGTATTTTCACACCTTAGATTCTAAGTGGTTGCGCACAGTATATTTTAACTTTTCACTAAAGTTGTGGAACAAACTTCCTGCTATAGTTTTCCCAAGAGACTACTACATGAGGCTCTTCAAAAAATGCGTCAATAAATCAGTCTTCAAGGTCTGCAATGCGCAAGTGATACCCCTAGTGTTGCAACCATTTATAAGCCATGGTAACAGCTTTCAATCACATTCACAATACTTATGCCTATTTGCATACTTAGTTGTAAACAAAATTAAATTAAAGTTCAACATTGACTAGTACCTATTTAAAACTTAACATTGTGTTGTAATTAGAATACTACCTCACTTGTGTAAACCTAATTTAAATTACCTGCTATTGAAAAATACTAATAAAATAATAAATTTTATCTTATAAATTAGGATTCTTTTACTTATTTTTATTTTTTTCTTACTTTAGCTTTCTTTTGTTCCTATTCATTGTTTCTTTAAACAATGAATAGGAACAAAAGAAAGCTAAATGTATTGTCTTTACATTCCAGAATTCAAAAAGTCCATACAAACAAGCATTTAGATGATTCATATAAAAACGTTGCCAAAGATGACGTGTACCCGGTGAAGTACTTCCGCTGGGTGATGTACACTGCTGAGGACGCAGTCAAAGCTCACCAAGAAACTCACCACCCGACTATGTATAACCAGCCTGCTGCATTAGTGTATGCTCAGGTTGAGATTAATATGACAGCCGCTAAAAAAGTATGTAATTCTGTACTTGTGATTGTGTTTCTTTTATGTCATGGGACGGCAAAAAAGCAAGTGGTTCACCTGATGGTGAGTGATCACCACTGCCCATGGACAACACCAGGGGTGTGACAAGAGCGTTAGCTACCAGGTTTTATTTTTCCCTCCCCAGAGTGTTGAGGGGGATGGGCTCCAGCTCTCTCACTCACTCAAATGTCAATTTTCTGTTAGAGTATGGTACTTCCCTGGACGACCCTGCCCATTCATGCTACTAGCAAAAGAGAATTTCGCCGATAGTATGGCTCTACCTCACTCAACTAATTCCTATATTGTTGAATGTGTATGTAAATGATGATTGTTGCAAAACTTTAGATAATGAGTTATTACCATCATACATTATAAATTTAAGGGCGGCCAACCCGTCTGTCGTTTCATAGAAACGCTCGTACGTGATTAAGGCGGTGTAACAAATCTTTCTTTGAAGCTTTTTAACTAATAGGTATCTTGTGCACTATATCTAGGTTTCTATCAAAACGAAAAATCAAAATTTGAAACAACTTCAGTATTAGCCTCCAAAAATCCGTTTTGTTTTTGGGCGTTTATAATGTACTCATTAATTGTAACAGTAAAGAAAATATTTATTTAGAAACCTTGCAAATGTAATGGAGATTCTAGATATACAACGTTTTATTCATAAACTTGTAAGGCTTACTAATAAACACGTATTTCTTGAAACAAGTTTAATGAAATTTCCGCACACTATTTTTCGTTCAATGTCTTCGCGTACTCACTAGCTTGTTACCATGTGACAGTAAGAGGTGTGCGGGAGACGAGGGCAAGGAACTCTTTTTGCTTTGCCTCTTTATCTGACATTGCGCTGGACGAAACAAGCTTTTCGACCATGCTCGCGTTGACGATATTCGGTCGGGGAAGGGCCCTCTTAAGTCCCACATATATCTCTTTGTGTGTTTGTATAGGCTAATCTTGGAAATTACTAGGCTGATTCCAATGCTGTTTTCACAATAACGTAGAGCATATCCCCAGAAAGATTTATTTGAGAGAGGCTAGTTTTTGATAATACAAGCAAACATAACGATGTCTTATGCCTTGTGCAGTGGTTTAGTTTAGTTTGGCCATGTGGTCCCAACGCCTTAATCATACGATTTGTTCTCAGAGACTCGCATAGATGGCGCAACTCATTGCTACACAACATTGCATCTTCCGTATTATGAGAATATAAAAGCATTATTCTCAAAATATATGTTATAAAAAATTAGAACAATATTTTTAGCTTGTTATTTTAAAATTACACCTCAGTTTTAGTAAGTTTTAGGCTAACGCAGATTAAATCAGCCACTCGATACTAGATGGCTGTAGTCTGCACCGCCATACTTGGCCACACATACGCCTACTTTTCGCAACTTTAATTTGGTCCAATATTTTTGTATGAGGTGGGCAGTCTATACGTTAGTATTATATTGTCTTTGGTTTGGCTATGCTGCTAACTTGAGGAACTAGATTTCATTCAGCGTCGGCATATTGATTTACTGATTTGGCTTCCCAAAGCCAATTTTATTCTCATAACCTTGGCCTCTTATCTTCATAAGTATTTTTCTTCAGTTTTAGAGCTATCTAAGATGTAAAAGTAACAGATTAGGCGTACGGCGAGGGCGCAGTGCATATACGGCGCAGCATGCATGGCACGATAGGATTTTAAGCCTTGTTGTTTTACGCAAAACGACCAGAATCGCAAGAAAGAACTTAGTCGCTAGCTACCGCGAAATGTCACTAGTGGCCAGCGGTGGCGAAAAATTTTTACGCAATACTAGTAGTTTTAGTTGTGTAAATAAGACTTAAATTTCTATCATAGTGTAGCAGGTGACCAGCTGTAAAATGATACTTCAGCCGTATACCCAATACTAGGACTACTAGGAGGGATATATAAAATCTCCTTAGAGACATATCATTCTTAACTATCCATATTATCACGTGTTTATCCCTTGCGGGGTAGATAGAGCTCAAGTTCATAATACCCCAAAGGCCATGTTTAGCTTGTGTACTGGGCGTTAAAAGCGTATCCTAGCAGTATTTTTTCAGTATGGTTTCCATTCAAATGTATTTATCTCGCTGAAAATGGGCATGTTGACTAAAATTTTTTTCATGTTGCTATGTAAAGACCTGCCAAAAATAAACACAATAGTGACAGAAATACATTACTAAACAAAAAACTCTTTCAGTTATAAAAGTTTTAAAGACACATGTTTTTAGACGTAAATTTTTTGACATGTAAACGCGCCGCTGAAATGCCTACATATTTGTGACGTCACAAGCTTGTATTTTGTATGGGTGGCGTGAGAACTTTAGTCGTAGCTATACGAAATATTTCGTTTATGGTAATGGTTTCATAATAAAAGTTGCTATAAATTTTGCAGACTAAAATACAGTATAATCGTAATTAACGATTTTCATACTTTAAAAAATGGTCCTATTCACCCAACTTTAAAGAAGCTTCAAGATCACTTAACGAATCGATATCAAATTAAAAGTGTTCTTTATAGTGTTTTTAGATAGAAATTAGTCTCATTAGAAACAAATTTTATATAATCTTAACATTAGGCAACTACCGTATTGCTCCTAGAGGCTCAATTATTTTTTCATAAAATTTAGTACTTACTAAAAAATGTACACCCCCATTTTCAATTTTTTTCTAAAAATTTTTTTCTTTTAAACCGTTTTTTAGAACAAAATTAAACATAGGGACATACTTATTTTAGTAATAGATTTAATGAAAAAAGAATTGAGCCTCTAGAAGCAGTTTTCAGCGAGAAAATAGAGAAATACATTTGTATGGAAAACATACTGCTAGTATACCCTCTTAAGGTGGAAAGCGGAATTAAAATAGTAATGGCTAGCTGCATCGCCTATAACGTGATTACTTTTATTTTCGCCCAATCCCTTGTCAGGCCCAACCTGAAACCCAACCAAAAAGATATTATTAGTGAGAAAAAAGAATCTATATTTAGTAAAAAATTAAAAGACTTCCTAACCAATATGTGCTTTTACTCAATAGATGAATATATGAAAAATAATACAAAATAAATAAACTTGCATTTAACAAGTAAAAATATATTAATATGACGATTAAAAGATAAAAAATATATATAATTATTTTAATATAAATTAAGTATATCAGGGCGCCGCCTATTTGCAATACCTGTAGAAGGTACTAAGTTGTAAAGTGCAATACTAGATATAAGACCTTTTTGTATACACTTAGTTGGCAAATAAATGATTATGATTACCTTATCTTAACTATTTTTATACATTATTTGAATATCTGTCAATTTCACTCTCGCCAAATAAGTTAATATCAGTGAATATGTTTATTTTCTTTGCAGAACAAGTTCCTGGACAGTTTCAATCGTCTATCCCTACTGCCACATATGTTCCCACGGGATGAAGAACGCACGATCCTTGCATTCTGCAAAAACCCTGATATGGTAAAGGAGGCAATTGATGCCGGAGCGACTACGGCTGGAGGGGCAGAGCTTGTTAAAAAGATTCAGGTAATAGCCACTCACTGGGTTTAGCTCACTCTTTTCATCATCATCATCAATAGGTATGTTAGTCTCCACTGCAGGAGTACGAACCTCTCTGTACTACCAGAGCCATATATTAGTCAGGGCAGTCCTAGGGCAGTCAGAGGATTTGGCCTACACTCTCCACGCTGGCCAGACGTGTTGTAGAGGTTTCTTTGATGTTTATAACCTTGTATTTCCTTTTACGACATCCATGAGAAGACTTGGAGTAACCCTATTCTACTCTGCCGGGAACCACATGGCATCCCAAATTCCTGTATCCCATTCTACAAGTCCAAATATCTCCTACCCTTTCCTCGCTTAAAAAACCGGCCAAGTGCGTGTCGGGCCACGCGCAGTGTAGGGTTCCGTAGTTGCGAATGACAACTTTGAGTTCACACTATTCACACTCGCACCTTACAGTTTAGCGACCAAAAACATCTAACAATGAAAATAGTATGAAATTTTACAGTTTATAAGTTGGTTGCCTATAACTTTTTAGTTTGTACTTACTACTAAGCTCTGATAGTTTTCCTTTAAACTTCAGTATATATACTACTGCTGTAATTTTTTTCACGTATCTATATATAACCGTTTAGCAGATAGAGGGGGGGGGGGAGGACACTTACCTCTAACAAAAATTCGCACTTTGAAACCAAATATTTCGGAAACGGATCCCTCAATCGAAAAATGGTGCTCTCAACCTCACAATATTTTTAAAAGACCTATTTAACGATACCCCACACGATGGGTAAATAGAGAAAAAAAATTACTCCCTCACTTTACTTGTATGGGAGCTACCCTAAAAAAAATTTTTTTTCAAGATTTTATTATACCACTTTTTTGGCATGATTAATATACATACCCATACCAAATTACAGCTTTTTAGTACTTATAGTCTCTGCGTAAAACCGCGGACGGACAGACAGACAGACAGACATGGCGAAACTATAAGGGTTCCTTGTTTACTACGGAACCCTAAAAAGCAGCTGGTACTTTCTAAGTTTTTTCTTTTCTCCCAGACCAGCCTGGAAGCAAGGAGGGAATGGGCATCAGACCATCACCATTTTGATTCCGTTCTCACATACAAGCCCACCAACATGCTAAACGTGGCCTTAAGGTTTTACAGGCCTGGGCTCTGTCTACCCCGCAAGGGAGAAAGGCAGGATATTATGTATGTATGTATCATTGTCAGAATTACTTTTAACTTTCCAGGAAGGTACGATCAAGCTCAGTGACTACGACTTCGTAATCGCGCACCCCAACGTCATCACAGAACTGGTGCCTATCCGAGGCCTGATGAAGCGAAGGTTCCCCAATCTCAAAATGGGGACGTTGGATCCCAACCTTCCATTACTAGTGAAGAAGTTCGCGGCCGGGGTGCAGTATAGAGTGGTGAAGGACGAGCATCAGCAGGACTTCGGTTCTGTGGAAGTGCCTGTAGGACGAGTATGTATTTAATGTTTTTTAATACTTGGCTAATGGAGATCCCGTTAACTCCATGAGGACGCTGGATCCAAACCTACCATTACTGGTGAAGAAGTTCGCAGCCGGAGTGCAGTATAGAGTAATGAAAGATGACCATCAAGACTTTGGTTTTGTCGAACTGCCTGTAGGATGGGTATGTATGAAATTTTGTTTAATACTTGGCTAATAAAGCAGAGTTCCCGTATCCTCAAGAGGTGGGACCCTGGATTAGGATCCAAGTTTCCCTTCCTTGAGGTCCTTTGCCATCAGGGATATACCAGTGTCCGCTGATGGTACTTAAGAGTCCCACGTAAAGCCGCAATCCCATACAAACGTAGTTTCGTATCGAAAACTTGTACACGCTGTAATTTTGTATTGGTATTGTTTTTAAAATTATAAATATCAATATGCCTTATCCGGTCGTATGTACGAAATTTGGTTGAGATTGGCTTAACTGTTGTAAAACTAGAAACTACGTTTGTATGGGATTGCGGCTTTACGTGGGACTCTTAAGAAGTTTGCGGCCGTCGTAATATAGAGAAGTGAAGGATGAGCATCAGCAGGACTTTCTGTTGAAGTGCCTATAGGACGAGTGTGTATCAAATATCGTTTAAGCAGAGATCTGAAAACCTCACAATGGGAATCCTAGATCCTGGTCTGCTACTGGTGGTTAAAATCTTTGCAGCCAGGGTGCAGTATAGAGTGGTAAAGGGATCAGCAGGACTTTTTATATTATATGTTGATTAATACTGGCCTGATAAGTACTACCAAAAATGTAGTACTAGAAGGGTACTGGAAATGAAAGTTACTGGAAACCAGAATAGAGGAAGGCCAAAGAAAAGATGGATGGAGTGTGTGAAGGAGGATATGGAGAAAGAAGGTGACGAAGGAGATGGCTCGTGATAGAGCGAAATGGAAAAACTTTACATGCTGTCCCGACCCCACATAAGTGGGATAAGGTGAGGAAGAAGAAGAAGAAGAAGTACTACCAAAAAGTATAGGATTTTAAATCACCAAGACTCAAAATTTCAATCATTTAATAAATGCAATAAAATTTCAATATTTAAGTAAATAAATAAATAAATATATAGGGACATATCACACAAATTGAGCTAGCCCCACAGTAAGTTGTGAACTTGTGTCGTGGGATACTAACTCAACGATACTATATTTTATAACATATACTTATATAGATAAACATCCAAGACCCAGGCCAATTTGAAAAAGATTGTTTTCCATCTTGACCTGGCCGGGGATCGAACCCGGGACCTCCGTGTCGCAGGCTGGCGTGTTGACCACTGCGCCACGGAGCTCGACTACAAGTCATAACTGGTTTGAGTTTATGTTTTTGATTTCAGTTGAACATGGATGCCGCTCAAGTAGCAGAGAATATTGGAGCTTTACTGAAGGACTTGCAGTCAGCGAGGCCTAAGCGAGACGGCCTCTTTATTACGAGGTGAGCCTAGAATCTATATATATATATATATATATATATATATATAATACTAGCTTTTGCCCGCGACTTCGTCCGTGAAAGAATTAAACTAAAATATTATGAGTCTCACTTCAAAAATTACGAAGTTTCATTCAAACTTCAAACCCCCTTTTTATCCTTTTAGGGGTGCATTTTTTAAATCCAATTATGGCATTTTTATTTACTATCAAACAATAAATAAAATCAAGAATTTTATGGGTCTCACTTCAAAAATGACGAAGTTTCATACAAACTTTCTACCCGCTTTTTACCCTAAGCGTGGAATTTCCAAAAATCCTTTCTTAGTGCTTGCCTACGTTGTATAAAGAACCTTTGTGCAAAATTTCAAGTTGCTAGACCTAAGGGTTTAGGCTGTACGTTGATATATCAGTCAGTCAGTCAGTCAGTCATTCAGTTTATCCTTTTATATCATAACCATACCATTGTTAGTTATTAGTCCGCTTCTGCCCAAAAACAGGTTTCCTAGTTGGGCTAGAAGCAAATTAAGCTTTGTGTTTTTAGCAGCCAATGTGCACAATTTTTGTACCGCCACCAACCTCACTCACACACATCAATGACCCTGCTGATGGCTCATTCCTCGAGATACAGACTCACGTCTAGTTCGAGAGTGGGCTTTCGAATGGGTTATGGTTGTGTGTAAGTACTGTAATTAGATTATTTCTTGTCTGTATGAATGTAATCCTCACATACTGTAAACACTGGAAATGTGCTGGCAAAATAAACGATTTATTTATTTATTTATATATATATAGAAGAAGATAATATATCTCATATATAAAAGGCAGTAGTGACTAACTCACTGACTTTATCAACGCACAGCGAAACTTCTATACGTAGATTTCAATAAAAAAATCATTTGAAATACATACTGACACGTCTTTCTCTCTAGCGGGGTAGACAGAGCCCAGGTCTATAAGACCTAGAGCCAAGTTTAGCATGCTGGTGGGCGTGGAGATGGGAAAGGGAATCAAAACAGTAATCGGTTGCTAGCCGCATCCGCCGCATTAGATTTCCGCCCATTCCCTCGATCGGCTTTTACGATCTGCGCAGGAAGAGAAACAACTGATACATTCTATGCAGTGTGGAAGTGTTAATATGTCAAATCTATCCAGAAAGCGGGCCGCCGAATGAGATATCTATTCCTAAAGAAATAAATATCTATAAATAAATATATAGGGACATATCACACAAATTGAGCTAGCCCCACAGTAAGTTGTGAACTTGTGTCGCAGGATACTAACTCAACGATACTATATTTTATAATATATACTTATTATAGATAAACATCCAAGACCCAGGTCACTCTGAAAAAGATCGTTTTCCATCATGACCTGACCGGGGATCGAACCCGGGACCCCCGTGTCGCAGGCTGGCGTGTTGACCGCTGCGCCACGGAGCTCCTACCTTCATCTTTGTTACGTATTGCCGCTGCAGTCTGCCGCCTAAATGCCTTTTGCTTTACATTTCGTGTGTGTGTCCAACAGTGGTTTCAGATTTTTCAAGCTGCCTAAAGGCATCTGACATAGCTTAACGACTGCTATCAATGATGACAGCCAGGACCAACGGCTTTACGTGCCTTCCGAAGCACGCAGGAGCTCGAGATATTTGTATGCCACTTTCGGTCACCCATCCAAGTGGGGACTGACCCCGGGGTTGCTTAACGTGCGGAAGCGATGATAATGCTCATACCCACTAGGCCATTGGACTCCTCAAAAATGCCTTTTTAGGGTTCCATAAGTAAACAAGGAACCCTTATAGTTTCGCCATGTCTGTCTGTCTGTCTGTCCGTCCGCGGTTTTACGCAGAGACTATAAGTACTAGAAAGCTGTAATTTAGTATGGGTATGTATATTAATCATGGGAAAAAAGTGGTAGAATAAAATCTTTGAAAAAAAATTTTTTTAGTGTAGCTCCCATACAAGTAAAGTGGGGGAGTAATTTTTTTTTCTCTATTTACCCATTGTGTGGGGTATCGTTAAATAGGTCTTTCAAAAATATTGTGAGATTGAGAACACCATTTTTCGATTTAGGGATCCGTTTCTGAAATATTTGGTTTTAAAGTGCGAATTTTTGTTAGAGGTAAGTGTCCCCCCCCCCTCTATCTGCTAAACGGTTATATATAGACACGTGAAAAAATTACAGCAGTAGTATATATACTGAAATTGAAAGGAAAACTATCAGAGCTGAATACTAAGTTCAAACTAAAAAGTTATAGGCAACCACCTTATAAACTGTAAAATTTCATACTATTTTCATTGTTAGATGTTTTTGGTCGTTAAACTGAAAGGTGCGAGTGTGAATTGTGTGAACTCAAAGTTGTCATTCCCAACTACGGAACCCTACACTGCGCGTGGCCCGACACGCACTTGGCCGGTTTTTAGGGTTCCGTAGTAACCCTTATAGTTTCGCCATGTCTGTCTATCTGTCCGTCCGCGGTTTTACTCAGAGACTATAAGTACTAGAAAGCTGTTATTTGGTACGAGTGTGTATATTAATAATGGCAAAAAAGTCGTAAAATAAAATCTTGAAAAAAAATTTGTTTTTGGGTAGCTCCCATACAAATAAAGTGGGGGAGTATTTTTTTTTCTCTATTTACCCATCGCGTGGGGTATCGTGAAAAAGGTCTTTGAAAGATATTGTGAGGTTGAGAACACCATTTTTCGATTTAGGGATCCGTTTCCGAAATATTTGGTTTTAAAGTGCAAAAATTTGTTAGAGGTACGTGTCCCCCCCCCCCCCTCTATCTGCTAAACGGTTATATATGGATACGTGAAAAAAATTACAGCAGTAGTATATATACTGAAGTTGAAAGGAAAACTATCAGAGCTAGGTACTAAGTGCAAACTAAAAAGTTATAGGCAACCAACTTATAAAATGTACTGGAAAATGTAAAATTTCATACAATCTTCATTGTTAGATGTTTTTGGTCGTTAAACTGTGAGGTGCGAGTGTAAACAGTGTGAACTCAAAGTTGTCATTCCCAACTACGGAACCCTACACTGCGCGTGGCCCGACACGCACTTGGCCGGTTTTTAATTTATGGCATAGATTACACATTTAGTGCATATCTTTTTTATGTTCTCTTCCATGTATGAGGAATTGAGAATTCCCCTTTATCTTTTGTATAAAAATCCTAAAGCGGCCCACAGAATACATCCCTTCTATAAAATTTTAAATGTGTAGCCTCAATTGGCTACTTGTCTTAAATTTTTTTTTTGACTTATAAATTTAGCGGACTACAATACAGTATAATTAAATTTAAGATTTTCATACTTTTAAAAATGATCCTATTCACCCAACTTTAAAGAAGCTTTAAGAACACTTAACGAATCGATATCAAATTTAAAGTGTTCTATATAGTATTTTTAGATAGAAATTAGTATCATTGGTAACAAATTTTATATGATCTTAACATTAGGCAACTACCATATGTTCAGACTAAAATGGCTGTGACATACGAAAAGACAGACAGACGGACATGACGAATTTATAATGGCTGGTATACACTTTGATTAGTGCAAGTGCGAAGTTCATACATTGGGTATGGTTCAAATGGTTCATACATCACATAAGGGAAGTTTTTTGCCATTCGGCTACGGAACTATGGCCTGTCGGTTTTTTTTTTAAATAATGCAAATTGTCTATGATTTCAGATGTTACGTTGTGTCTCCGCCGTCGCCAGAACGGATCAAGATCGACCCGTTCGTGTACGTTGAGCGGGAGCTGTCCAAGGAAGTGCAGGAAGACAGCGACGACGAGGCTGAACCGGTTGCTGCTACTGCGTAGACTTTATAAGTAGTGTTGTATATAGAATAAATGATTTAGGTGAAATTATTTTACAGTTGTTTTATTTTACCATATCATTCAGTGTTTCTCTGCGAAATCGAATCAGAAAAAAGGAGATCCGTAGAAGAACAAAGATTACTGACGTAGCGGGTTGGCTCTGTGAAGTGGCAGTGGGCGGGGCGCATAGCGCGAAGAACCGATGTGGCAGAAAGGTTCTTGAATGGCGACCACTTAACGGAAGCCCTGCGTTGGACACCCAACGACTAGGTGGTCGGACGACCTGATAAAGGTCGCAGGACGCTGGATGCAGGCCGCTTCCAACTGGTCGTATTAGAAATCCTTGGTGGAGGCCTATTGTTGATGATGATGACCAGAACATTAGAACGCTGTCCAAGAAAGTGCAGGAAGATAGCGACGACGAAGCTGAACCGGTTGCTGCTACTGCGCAGATAACATTTTATGTCTAGTGGTTTGCTAAAGTTGTTCATACTGACGCGCAGTGATCGGGCATTGTTTTTATGTTTTATTGAATACTAGCAGCCGTCCCCGCCTGCGCCCGGGCTACTATTATACCTTTTAACCTTTCTCATGGATCTCTCTATCTATTTGGTGAAAACTACATCAAAATCGACGAACTTTTTTTTAATCTATGTCAAAATCCGTGCAGTAGTTTTTAAGTTTATCACTTAGGTTTATCACGAACAGACAGATGCGGGCGGCGGGCGGAGGACTTTGTTTTATAATATGTACGGACTAATATCCTACCTAACTAATATTATAAATGCGAAAGTGAGTTTGTTTGTTTGTTACGATTTCACGCGCTTTCTACTGAACCGATCATCAAGAAATTTTGCAAATACGTATATATATACATATACATAAGTTGAGGTACTAAGAAGGACATAGGCTTTATATCACGAGGGTGAAGCCGCGGGTAACAGCTAGTGTACTGATATTATTTTTCTTAATTCATTTTTATAATCGATAGTCGACATAAAATATAGATTCTCGATTATAATATGAATGACAGTATGAGAGTATACGTCATCTATGAAATTGTTGAAAATGGTACGTGTATCCGAACAACAAAGAGGGCGTAAAACAATCCGCCATCTTGTCTCTATGACAATTTACGGAATTTAGATTTTTATAATTTTAAAACCTGCTGAAATCCAATGAATCCTGGAATAAAAGTGATATTTTAAAAACTGTGCAGTGTTTTGAAGTACTGTGATATTTGTGTCTCCAAGTATTTGTTTACGTTGATATTGACGTTTTTAGTTGACCGAATTTGACGTCGAATAAAGAGCTCTAAAATATCAAAATGGGCACAAGAGACGACGAATACGATTATTTGTTCAAAGGTAAATACGAATTATTGTATCAGGTAGTCTAGACTTTCATTTCTAGAAAACAAAGTTGATTCAGTTCATACTTTTCTTTTACTACTATCTCTAAGGTGAATGACGTAAAAAATATCATTTTTGCTTGCTAATTCATCTCTTTGTTATCTTAAATAGCAATCTTTAATGTAGATGCATAGCAGGAAATTGATAATTTATAAAATTTGTGTCATTTTTGGGTATTATTCAAGTTTGTTGTAGCATCAGCTGATTGGTCAAAACTATTGATTTGGCGTAAATTTTCGTTGTCCGTGAGTCACCCAGATTGATGTGCATGATCTAATCATATAAAATGTAGCATACGGTTAGTGGAATTTCGAGTGAACGTGATATTTACGTGTAGTGTCATACAAAAATAAAATTCTTTGTTACAGTTGTGCTAATCGGCGATTCGGGGGTGGGTAAAAGCAGTCTGCTCTCACGTTTCACTAGAAATGAATTCAACTTAGAGTCAAAATCCACAATAGGCGTGGAATTCGCAACGAGAAGTATAGAGGTATGCTCAATTTTACAGCTTTTTGTTTTGTACTCTTCCTATTGTTTCAAGTTTCACACATTTCTTTGTCTGAAAGTTTGGTTTATTGCTCTCTGTGCCTTTGCATTAGATGGAAATATTTCATTCACTCATGCATCATTAGCAGTCTCCAGCCTCATAAACATCATACATTATGTATTTTTTAATAACTTTCGCTAGACTTCCAAGATTACAAAGTCCTTTCACTAAAGAAATGTAATAATGTTAGTAACCTTGTTGATAGTTATGCTCGGTTGTAAAAACTATTGTTGTTTTGGAATATATACTTCATTATGAAAGGAAACAATGGATTTATTGATTCTGGCCTATATATATCAATAAATACTTTAAGTGGTAGTTTTGCATAGTTATACAAGTGTCAACCCAGTCTACCTGCAAACAGAAACAGAACATTTAGAGTGTTAAAAACATTAGGTTTATAGATCTGTATTAAAAAAGGCAACTGTTCAAACCTCACAGATCAAACCAGTTAATGTTTTGCACTGAAATTTGGCATGCAAAAGTTATTATGACATAGGCATTCCCTAGGGGTAAAACAGGTCCAAACTTTGTATATAATGCATGAGAAGCTGCTGACAAAAGCTAGTAATGTAATATAATCACATTACCCCTCCAATTTAAGTGCAAAATATTTTTTACAGGAGACAAACAAATTTTTTTCTTATAAAAATTGTAAGCCTATCATAAATTGCACATTTGAGTGAATGCATTGAAAGTTATTACTCCCAATATAATCAATATGCACTGACTATTCTAATTTGGTTCAAACTGCACAGATTTGTGTTTAGTTAGGAAATGTTGCCCAAATTGAACTACCCCCATGAGGCTGGTATAGTCAGAACATGTGTGCTAAGGCAAAAAATTAAAATTAAAAAATTGGTTGTATGACAATTTAAATATTTATTTTATTCTGCTTTTAATGTTGTTATAGCGGCATTCTTTGCCGCTATATATAAATATAATGAATGTTTCATATTTTTGGGTTCCTGTTATTAAGGGGAAATATTTAAAGTAATTAGGATTACATAGTTAATAATAATTTGTATGTGTAAATTAGAAAATAATACCAAATAAACTGCAGCCAGGTGTAATAATGAAACAGAATGCATGAGTGAGGTCATAATAGTATTTGCTTTATATTATAACCTGTTACAATGACATCATGGTTTAGGTCAAGTTTAGATCCTCTTTCTTACAATATTTTTTTTCAAAGCTTCATTTCTTCGGCACTGAATTAATAATAGTACTAAACTTCGGTTTGATTATGCAAGCCTCCAGTCTCCAGGAGACTTCTGAGATTATTTTAGTTGTAAATGGTCAAACCGGTATCTGCTTTTCATGATGCCTAAAGAAACAGAGGTAACTTTAGCGTAACTGGCGCAATGATGATTGATTTTCTTGCTTTTCTTTTTATTTCAGTGGGTTTATTTTTTCTTTAAAAGTTTATCACTTGGTATTTTCATTCTTTTATTGGCCCTTATGCCATGTGGTTTCCGGTAAAGTAGAATAGGACCACTCCAAGTCTTTCCGTGGATGTCGTAGAAGGCGACTTAGGAAATACAAGCTAAACAAAGCTTATAAACATCAAAGAGACCTCTCCAACCCGTCTGGCCAGCGTGGAGAGTGTAGGCCATATCCTCTGACTGCCCTGGCTAATAATGGCTCTGGTAGTTCAGAGAGGGTTATGCTTCTACAGTGGAGACTAAAAAAGTTCTGATGATGATGATATTGGCCCTCGCCAGGACTCGAACCCGGGCGCAGAAATGTCTGTCAAAGGTGTGAATCTATATCTAGTAATAATAGAAAGAAACTCGTGCCTCTTGTTAAAACTAATTTAATTTGAGCATTTCATGGCGTGTTCAATTCAAATGCTATACAAATTAGGGTCAATTGATCTTACCGAGTATCAAATGCCAATGAATGGATCAAGTTATTTTCGTCATTGTTCACTATTTATATCTTGCTCCTTGTGAATAGAAATAATAATTATACTTTTAATAATATTAATGGCACTTGAATATTTTCATTGAGGTATTTACTTTATTTTTCAATTTAATATTCAATTAGTTTTATTTATTTGCGGAAAAAGTGGTACAATTACAAAAGCTGTTAGCAAAAAATCACAAAGTATTTCACCTTTAACCTTTTTAGGCATGCAAATATTAAAAACAGTTTCATTATTATTTTTAAAATTTTGCCTTAAATTTTTCTTCTAGTGTGTAATAAATTATAAACTAATAACATTTTTGTATTGTTTATGTGTTTAACATTATTTGTTTCTTAAATCACTAAAATACTGAATGGATGGATTTGAAGGCAACTATAAAAGACAAACCTTTACACACATAATTAACTTTTTATAAGCTAATTGCTAGGCTGTTATTTAAATTACTACAAGTTTAGGAAATTTTAAATTTTAAGTACCTTATTTCCCCAACATGTGAATCTATTTATCTTGTAAATAGTTAGACTGGTAAGGAATTTGTATTGAAAATACTTTATTGTTTACCATTTGGCTCCTGGATTATCAACAACTGTTTTGTATTGTCTAGCAACTATGCCACTATGACAGATAACCAAATTGTGCTCTTGAATACACAAAGAGCAACGTAAATTTATTCAGTAATGAATAACCTTGAAATCATTGCAGTATACTTAATATTCATAATTTATTAGATGTTTAAATAAAATTGCTGGAAGTTCGTTTCAATTTTTTTTTATATATAGGGACATATCACACAAATTGAGCTAGCCCCACAGTAAGTTGTGAACTTGTGTCGCAGGATACTAACTCAACGAAACTATATTTTATAATATATACTTATATAGATAAACATCCAAGACCCAGGTCAATATGAAATAGATCTTTTTCCATCCTGACCTGACCGGGGATCGAACCCGGGACCCCCGTGCTGCAGGCTAGCGTGTTGACCGCTGCGCCACGGAACCTTTCTCAAAGGCAACTTATAGGTACTTGCACTTATTTTTATTTGCACACTATCCTTTTTGTGGGGTGACACCCACAATAGAATATTACATACGTATTTGCTAACTATTGACAACTACGGTGTACTGTACAACTTTTTGATGGTCACTTCAACATCCATTGCAGCTTTCGTGAATTCCTTCTAAAAACCTTCCTCATGAATCACTCTTATCTATCGATGCAAACCGCATGAAAATCTGTGCAGTAATTTTTGAGTTTATCGCAAACAGATATACAGACAGACGCGGCGGTGGACTTAGTTTTATAATAGGTATGTAGTGACTGTTACCATCAAAATTTTGTACACTTACATAATAGTTGTCAACAGTTAGTAAGCCTGCAGGGTGAGCGCCGCAGTCTTTCAGATTTGCGAGAATTTCGAAATCTGAACCAGTGTTGGCCACTTACACGATGAACAAACAGTGGGGTCACAACTTTATGTAAAGTCGTAGCCCGCGACGTTGTTTAAGAGCGTATACTAGCAGTATTTTTTCAATATGGTTTCCCTACAAATGTAGTTCTCTATTTTCTCGCTGAAAACTGATTCTAGAGCCACAATTCTTTTTTTATAAAATCTAGTACTAAAATAGGAATGCCCCTATTTTTTATTTTTTCCAAAAAACCTGATTTTGTACAATTTTTTTTTTCTTTAAAACAGGTTTTTAGAAAGAAATAAAACATAGGGACATACTTATTTTAGTAATAGATAGTATGTAAAAAGAATTGTGCCTCTAGAAGCAGTTTTCAGCGAGAAAATAGAGAAATACATTTGTATGGAAAACGCACTGCTAGTATACCCTCTTAAGGTACATAATTAATCATGTTATTTGAGTAATGTCCAACAATAACACTGCAATTATCAATTGCTAAGTTTTTTATATCACACATGAAAAATGATTCACAGTTTACCTAAAGTATTCCACAATCGTCGTATATTCTACTATTAGGTACACGGGAATTAGTCATTTTGCTGTATCGAGTTGTGATGTGACTCATTTTACGTTTGCATGTTTACTCCTCTTTTTCTCAAAGATATGGTGCTATACCTTCAGTTGATCACATACGTTACTTAACTTGATTAAGGCGCTTAGACCAGCTAACTAGAGCCAACCGTCATTTGATTTATTTTACTACTAAATAGGATCTAATTTAGTAGTTTAATCATTTATTAAAACAAATAAAAATAATCTAATTGTAACAATTAAACAAGTCAACAACCTTATAAAGGATCTAATTGAAAAAAAATTACGTAAGTACTTTATTAGTAAATGACTTGTAACTTGTGGTATTTTTTGGTATTACTTTTCATTATTTTGCATTTGGTAAATCAAGAGAAATACTCATTCATTACCGCCAAAAGCGGCCACTATTGGCGGTCATTAGTAGTATTCTCAATCTGAAATGATGATATTGATGAAAAGTTATACTACAAATACTATAAGTAATTTACTAGCGAAGTACTTACGTAGATTTGTTCTTATTTTAGAGTACAAGAATTAAAACGGGTGTCTATACTAGGGGTACTATTTTTGAACATGTGACACTCGTCTTCGATCGATTTTGTATGAAAAAGCCGGTCGTTTGCGAACTGTGAAATTTCAATAATCGTACCCCAGGTCATGCGTGTTTTGGTTACCTAAGCATGTGATGGCCTATTCTCAGAATAAACTTTTCATTTTACATCTTTTTATGGACATATATCACATTCATTTAGCATAAATTAAAACATTGACACGGCTCATCTCTATTATAATGACCTCTCGCATCGCATGACTTTCACTTCCTGTCTCTTCGCTTCACTATGACATACACCCGTATATGTATAGTATGCTTGTACGTACATACGAAAGCTATCTAAGCTATTATATGGCGCTAGCGCTAGACCTTGTGGAGCCAAGCACTATTGTAATGTCAATGACATGTATTATTGTACCTCCTATAGGTAATACTAGTAATTTAGAAGGTAAATTATGAAGTGACTCGACATAATTTTGAACTGTTCGGCAAATTATAGTGATTTATGTTATATATTTTACAAATTTCTTATTATATTCTTCTGAGCTGGTCTGGAGGAAGGAAAATAAAATTTGGTATACCAGCCGCTTCTCTTTTCGCGAAGATTTAAAATCAATCGGATATACAATCCGTTTATAAAACCCGGTTCGATCCTTACAGCCCGTTAATATCATCAAATTTTCCTACGGGACTTGATGCTGGAAAATCAAAAAATATTTCAACATTTCCATACAATTTTCCCGGCCGCTTGGACACTTTTGAGTTGGAAGGTCATTTCATTCAAATTTCCAGCGTTAGTTCCATAGGAAATAAAAGCGTTTGGACGGGCTGAGTCACCCCTTTAAATATCGGACAGGTGTTTTTATTATATTGATTTGTATTCATTGGGGTAAAAAACATGGATTATAATTTTTAAAATGTGATTCCAATAGTAGAAATTGATAAATATATAAATTGATTTGTGTCATGTCGTATCAAGAACTAAAGTCTAAAGCAGAGGTTAGAGAAGTTTGCCGTATGCTCCATCGACAAGAGCTACAAAGCTCTTAAATAAGAAGAAGAAAGAAGATTCCAATAGATTGACCAAGAGATTAATTGATCATATCTGATCTTCGAGCAACACGGCCATCCGTACCGTTGCTCGAAGTATCTGATTCATATCAAAGCCCTTAAGTAGGAAGCGATATTATCGTCCAATTGAAGCGAAATTAGGGTAGCTAGTCCGGAATGACATAAAACTAAAGTTATCGTGTAAAATGAAACAAGACACAGTTGCTGTTGCTCCTATTCACAAAGACAAATAAAGCACAAAGAATGTCCTCATTTCCGAATAATCCGGAAGCATGCCGCTACTCGCCTTACAAGGCGTTCATTGCCATAAGCCGATGATTAACATTATTTACATGGCATAGGTGGACGCCGGCATATATTAATATAGTGTATATTTACATTTGTAATTAAATTATTTAGATAAATTTAGGTAGCTTCAAAAACCTTAAATAAACTTTTGACTCAATTAATTTATCTGAAATATCAGAGTATTTATTACTCCCTCCCACCTAATTCCAACTCGAAACAAGCCCTTCTTTAGGGCTCGGTCTTATACCTTTTTATTTTCCATTCGACCATGGCTTATGTGACGAAAGTGGCTTACCAAATCCTTTCATTCTTCTTCATTAGGTTGGCAAAGACCAACCAAGCAATGAAACATTCATATGTCTGACCTCACCTGGTTCCGTGGGCAATTTTCCACACTTAAGCCTCTTGCCTGGCCCCATGTATCTCACCTTCCTTTTTACTTTCAGGTGGACGGCAAAACCATAAAAGCGCAGATATGGGACACGGCCGGCCAGGAGCGTTACCGTGCCATCACTTCGGCGTACTACCGCGGGGCGGTGGGCGCGCTACTCGTCTACGACATAGCCAAGCACCTGTCGTACGAAAACGTGGAGAGATGGCTGCGCGAGCTGCGTGACCACGCCGACCAGAACATACTGATCATGCTGGTGGGCAACAAGAGCGATCTGAGGCATCTCAGGTGAGACAGTGTTACAGTCACACATAGCAAGCACCTGTCGCGTGAGAACGTGGAGAGATGGGTGCGCGAGCTGCGTGACCACGCCGACCAGAACATACTGATCATGCTGGTGGGCAACAAGAGCGATCTGAGGCATCTCAGGTGAGACAGTGTTACAGTCACACACAGCAAGCACTTGTCGCACGAGAACGTGGAGAGATGGCTGCGTGACCACGCTGACCAGAACATACTGAACATGCTGGTGGGCAACAAGAGCGATCTTAGGCATCTCAGGTGAGACAGTGTTACAGCACTTACAGCACTACATAGCAAGCACCTGTCCAGAACGTGGAGAGATGGCTGCATGACCATGAATAAATTAAATAAACATACTGATCAAGCAAGAGCGATCTGAGGAGCCTTAGATGAGACGAGTGTTACAGACATTCGTGTGAATTTCATCAGGCTATCATTGCCATAGTTAGTGGTAAACTTTTAGCAGTACAGAATCCTCTGATTATCCGATTCTGACTCCTTCCTTTACCTAGTCCCAACTTTTTTATGTGGGGTCGGCATAGTATGTCAGTTCAGTTGTTGTCTACCATAGCCTTTGTCACTCCGTTCTTGTTCATACTCTCCTTGACACAATCCATCCATCTTTTCTTGAGTCGTCCCGTGTTTCGCTTACCATCCACTTTTGATATGAGTTCCTTCTCACCTCATCACATGCTCATACCAACTCAGTCTATGACTATGGAGCTATTCTGTCAGTGCAACTTTCATACTTCTGTATTTTATCAATACTTGGTACTCCATATATCCATCTTAACATTTCACCATCATCATCATTAGGTCTTTCTAGTCTCCACAGCAGGAGCACGACCCTCTCTGTACTACCGGAGCCATATACTAGCCTGAGTAGTCAGATGATGATGATGATTTGTTATGGGATACTAACTCAACGATACTATTTTTTATAATAGATAATTATATAAATAAACATCCAAGACCCAGGTCAAACTGAAAAGGATCATTTTCCATCTTGACCTGACCGGGGATCGAACCCGGGACCATCCGTGTCGCAGGCAGGCGTGTTAACCGCTGCGCCACGGAGCCCCTTTTGATGGGTAACGTTCCATCCATGGCTAACATTCGATCCATATAATAAGATAGGGCTGATTACAGTTTTGTAAATTATCCTCTAAGTGTAAGGAGCATACGACACTCCGGTGACCTATCTCTAATACGTAAATTAAAGTCGCGATCCGTTTCTGACTAACTGGTATGTAATATGTCACTATATGTATTGGAAAATTGTTATGTTAATATTTAGTCAGAGCTACTACCACCATCAGGTCTTTTTTAGTCTCCACTACATGAGCACGAACCTCTGTAGTACAGAGGGTCGTGCTCATGTAGTGGAGACTAAAAAAGACCTATGGTAGTCCATAGCCATATATTAGCCGAGCAGTCAGAGGATTTGGCCTACACTCTCCACGCTGGCCAGACGGGTTCGAGAGATCTCTTTGATGTTTATAAGCTTCGTATAGCTTGTGTTTCCTAATTCGCCTTCTACGACATCCACGGGTCCTATTCTACTCTGCCGGGAACCACACGGCGAGGGTTCACTATCCGAACGCATAACTTTTTTTGGTATAAAAATTGTTTCGCAAAAAAATATTTCGCTTAAAGGTATGTTACGTTCGGATAGTGAACCCACGGCGAGACACACAAAGCTACTAACTTGTAAATCAATCTTGTACTTAGTACATTGTTGTATCTTGTACTACGCTCATTATCAATAATTGTAATGTAATTTATTGCATGACTCGACTTTGATTGGTTTATTTATTAAGAGCAAGGCCTCTTTACGAATATTGTAGAATACACATACATATTTAAATTTGTTTTATCTAGCTAATTACGTTGTTTTATTACATCTATAGATTACGTTGTTTTATAACATCGTATAGATAAATTGATTCCTGTGATAAGAAATAATCAAAAATGCATTTGTAGCGGCAGTTGAAGTGAAAAATTAACGCCCCGGGTTGCTTAACATGAATAATATAATACATACATACTATTACGTCTTTTCCCTTGCGGGGTAGACAGGGCCCAGGTCTGTAAAACCTTAGGCCACGTTTAGAATGTTTGTGGGCTTGAAGGTAGGTAAAAACGGAACCAAGTGATGGGTTGCTAGCCGCATCGCCTATTACCTTGATTCCTGACGCCCATTCCCTTAGTAATATAATAAATATATAGGGATAGGGACATTTCACACAAATTGAGCCAGCCCCACAGTAAGTTGTGAACTTGTGTCGCAGGATACTGACTCAACGATACTATATTTTTATAATATATACTTACTTATATAGATAAACATCCAAGACCCAGGTCATGCTGAAAAAAAGATCGTTTTCCATCATGACCTGACCAGGGACCGAACCCGGGACCCCCGTGTCGCAGGCTGGCTTGTTGACCGCTGCGCCACGGAGCTCTACATAATAACTCGTTATAATCCCTTCGTCCATTTTGGTACCTAATTAAAATACATGTATACATATTGTCACGTCTTTTTCTCATGCGGGGTAGACAGAACCCAGGTTTAGTAGACCCAAAGGCTACGTTTAGCCACCTAAAAGCCACTTTAAATCGTTGTTAAAATAATTTTCATCTTTTACAGATCCATCCCTACAGAAGAGGCAAAGGCATTTGCGGAAAGGAACGGTCTTAGTTTTATTGAAACATCGGCTCTCGACTCTACTAATGTGGAACCTGCATTCCAGAATATTCTAACTGGTATGTACCCTCTTTTTTTTCATTTTCATTATCAGGTCTTCTGCTGGAGCACGACCCTCTCTGTACTACCCAAGCCATATATTAGCCAGAGCTGTCAGAGGACTTGGCCTACACTCTCCACGCTGGCCAGACGGGCTGGAGAGGTCTCTTTGATGCTTGTAAGCTTTGTTTAGCTTGTGATTCCTAAGTCGCCTTCTACGACATCCACGGGTCCTATTCTACTCTGCCGGGAACTACACGGCGCGGCGCGCGGGAACCACCCTCTTTAACATTGTGATAATTTTATTTTGGCATGTCTAAATGACGAACACAGTCATCAGTTAAAGCAATATAAAGGCATCTGTGCCGTGTGATTCCCGGCAGAGTAGAATCAAAATCAAAACGTTTATTCAGAAAATAGGCCTTTGCAGGCACTTTTTCACATCATATTTAAAATTATCTATTAGATAATATGTATTTATGAATTGTTCAAAAGCTACAGACTACTAGCGTTTCGGAACCGACCACTGCAGAGAAGACACGCCGAAAGAAACTCTTTTTAAAATTTTTGCTTTATATGATGCAACAGGCTTTATATGATTTACCAACGTTACAGAAACAAAAAAACTGAGGAATTTCAGTTTTATAACCCCTTGAAATCCACACCTCTCGCTTGTTTTGTACATACAAAAACTGAGCTGCAAAGGTAAATGAATCGATTTATTTGTTCTTGATAATCGCATCCTCGCATATCTCTTGTGAAAACACATCATCTTCATAATTTACGGGACATAAATACATAACGGATGATTGTTAACTCGCACATTGACGGGTGCACGGATGTAACCTTTTCGATGGTCCAGTGGGTGTGAGCTCTATCAGCGCTTACGTATGTTAAGCACCCCCTGGCGCAGTCCCTACTTGGATGATGGTCCAGTGGGTGTGAGCTCTATGAGCGCTTACGTATGTTAAGCAACCCCTGGCGCAGTCCCTACTTGGATGGGTGACCGCAAGTGGCATGAAATATCTCGAACTCCTCCGTGCTTCGGAAGGCACGTTAAGCCGTTGGTCCCGGCTGTCATCATTGATGGCAGTCGTTAAGCTATGTCAGATGCCTTTAGGCAGCTTGAAAAATCTGACACCAGTGTTGGCCACTTACACATTCGAAAAACAAAACAAACCTTTTTTTTGTAATAGTAGAAGGCTGTATGAATTATACCACTATGAGAGTGACCGGAAGGAGAAGGCTAAGGACAGAGACGCTTACAGAAATAATGGGGAGGCTTTTGCCCAGCAGTGGGACGTAATAAGCGAATAAAAAAAGAAGTATAAGGCACAAATCATACTCCGTTTGCATTGTATGAACCGTCAAATCTGTGCTTATATTCGCTCAAAGTTGAAAATCGTGACTGTAGCTATCTTTTCGTGGCTCCTCTTCATCTATTGCAGTTGTAAGCGAGATCCATGGATGAGATTGCTTACAAAATAAAATGCCGAATTTCGTAAAATTTGCTGCCAACAGTCATTTTTCTACTTATAGGGCCTAGTTTTCTACAAAAATTTTAAATGACTTGAAAACGGATATATGGTTTATTTAGTTTTATTTTAAGGTAGGTATATTATGCAATTGTGTACCGATTTTCAAAATGATTTTCATTTCATTATATATCCCACTAGCTGTTACACGCGGGTTCGCCCGCGTGATTTATAGCCTATGTCCTTCTCAGTACCTTAACCTATGTGCAGGCAAAATTTCATGATAATCGATTCAGTAGATAGGGCGTGAAAGCGTAACAAAGAAACAAACTCGCTTTCGCATTTATAATATACTAGCTGTTACCCACTGCTTCGCCCGCGTTATATATAGCCTATGTCCTTTTCGTTACGCTAACCTATGTGTATGCAAAATTTCATGATGATCGGTTCAGTATAGATACGGCGTGAAAGCGTAACAAACAAACAAACTCACTTTCGCATTTATAATATTAGTTAGGAAGTTAAGATTAGGATAGTATGGAATTCTTCGTTCGCGAGTCCGTCTCCCACTTGGCCAATTTTTTTGTTGTTATTGATATGGTAAGTTCCTAACTCCTAATTCGCATACAATAAAACAGCGCCAAAGAATGTTGACTTATCTACTTCCTATCGATGTATAGGCCAATGACGCATAAGCAGACAGGTCGACATCATTAGTCTTTCATAGGAAGATCTAAAAATACGTCCGTTTGGGAACTTGACCGAGCGGGGACGATTACCTCTTGATAACATAGATACCGCTGCCCGCCCACTCGTTACTGTTATTTATTATGTTAATACTAAAGGTTTTGAAGTTCGGCGACAGCGGAGACACTTGCTGTCGTGCTTTTTATATGAAACAACCTTTACATAACAAAGAATAGTACGTATAAATACATACGTATGTATGCAGCACCGACAGTTCCTTAAAATGTACTTTTCTCATGGAACCAATGATGGGAACTCGAAATAATTATTTTTAACAAAAGAGTAAAACCGACTTCATTCCTTTACGTAAATGGGTGTGGTAGTTCAATCAAAATAGAGGAACAACGTTGGACCGCCTTTTTTATATTTTTGTTGATTTTTTTTCTAAAGTGCTTTTAGAGGACACATTTCGATAAAAAAATTATAGGACCACTTTTGAAGTTCAGTCAAAACAGAGAAGAAATCTCATCAATTTGTCTTGATTCGCATTAGAATAAAATACAAATAAGTTTTAACCGAACGGCATCCTTTTAACAATTAATAATTATTTTTAACAAAAAAGTAAAACCGACTTAATCCCTATACGTAAATGGATGTGGTAGTTCAATCAAAGTAGAGGAACAACGTTGGACCACGTCTTTTATATTTTTGTTGATTTTTTTCAAAAAGCGCTGGACACCTTTCGATAAAAAAATTATAGGGCCACTTTTGAAGTTCAGTCAAAACAGAGAAGAAATCTCATCAATTTGTCTTGATTCGCATAAGAATAAAATACAAATAAGTTTTAACCGAACGGCATCCCTTAACAATTTCTTCGGGTTTTTGTTTATTTTTTCAAAACGATTTTAATACATTGCGACAAAAATTTTATGGGACCACCTCTGGAGCATTACCTATCGAACAGAAAAAGAATTACTAAAATCGATCCATAACTGACTGAGTAATCGCGTAACATACAAATACAAGAAAAAAAAACATACAGAGGAATTGAGAACCTCCTCCTTTTTTTGAAGTCGGTTAAAACTTTCTGACAAATACAAATTGTCGGGCCGCGGCTCGCACACTTGTATGGTAATGTTGATTTTTTGCGAGTTCCCAGCTTTTATTTCACTGGAAAAGTTGTTATTTTGACGGGCTCAGTTACACCTTCAAGGGAATGAAGGTTAAAAATTTACATCCTATACTATAAGGTTATATTGGTAAGAATATAATGTTTAAGGGTATCATTACTTGATGCTTGAACGAACATAAATAAAATACATATAGGTACAAGTGGTATGTGTCTATAAAAATAAGAGAAAATACGGAAAAAAGATGAGTACTGATATTTACATTCTATTTCTCGATTAAAAACACTTGCGCTAAATTTTAACCTTTCAGAAGGTCCTTTTTTTTCATTATGAATTCTGCTTAATTAAACCCAAATATTTGATTTACGTCAGATTCCATTAGAAACATTAAATTGTGATTTCAAGTTATCGAACGGATTTTTTAATTACATACTTTGTTTCTGTTTAATTCAGGAATACAAACCAAAACTACATTTAATATTAAAGAGTTCGTGAAATTGAACAATACATTCGACATTTCTAGGGTCGATGATCTCAACTTCGATATGGAAGGTTTTAGTTCAAGAAACCGTTGAACTGTATATACTATAACATATCAGCTGTCTTTGTGTTGGCGGGGTGAACGTAGCGATGTCGTTTCGTTTATTGGACAAGAGCAGCGATCCTCAAACTTTTCGCGGCGCACCCCTGAATAGAAAAATGTTTAGATCAGCCAACTAGCGCCACCTGTCCATCCATCCATCCATCAGGTCTTTTTTAGTCTCCACTGCAGGAGCACGACCCTCTCTGCACTACCACAGCAATATATTAGCCAGAGTAGTCAGAGGATTTGGCGTACACTCTCCACGCTGGCCAGACGGGTTGGAGAGGTCTTTTTGATGTTTGTAAGCTTTATTTAGCTTGTGTTTCCTAAGTCGCCTTTTACGACATCCACGGGAAGACTTGGAGTGGTCCTTTTCTACTCTGCCGGGAACCACACGGCAATCGGGAACCACACGGCAACCAGCCACCTGTCATTTAATTACTTTTACTCCGTAATCAGATCAAATTAAAAAATCTAATTCAGTACTGCCGTATGTTTTTTTTTTGTATGCATTTTCATCAATATCAACATTTCGATTGAAGAGAACTACTCATTACCGGCAAAAGGGGCCACTTTTGACTATAATCGTTAGTTATCTTAATTAACCAAATGCAAAATAATTTAAAGTCATACTTACATAATTCTAACTAAGTACATAATAACTTTACATACATAATTCTATTACCGAGGCGTGGTACTGAATTATATTTTTTATTTGATTTGGTTTAAGAGTAAAAAAATATATATTACGCCGTAATATATACGGGTGGCTAGTTTCGCTGTTCTAAGCTTCTTATATTATTTCTTATATTCTTATTACAGATTTTAGAGTTTTTAAAAAGACGTGCGGAATAGGTTTAAATGCTGACTAAGCCGAAAAGGTGGAGGAAAATCCTCATAGAGTTCTCATCTTTACTGTCCTCTGAGTCTGGGACCCCGCTGAGCACACTTTGAGAATGGCTGGACTAGAAAACAGTATAAAATCGTGATTCGCATTGTTAGTTTAACTAGACGGTCTTGGCATAATAATAGAAATTACAAAACTAAAAGCATGCTATTTAATTTATAGCAATAAATTGTCTTAGATTTTGTTAGTTTTTAGAGTTCCGTTCAAAAATTTAAAAACGGAACCCTTATAGGATCACTCTTGCGTCTGTCTGTCCGTCCGTCCGTCTGTCACAGCCGATTTTCTCCGAATCTACTGAACCAAATTAGGTGAAATTTGGTAAGATGGTGTAATTCTATGACCCAAACACAGATGTGCAAAGTAAATAAAGATTTTTTTGAAATAAGGGTCATTTTCAGGGGCCCAATTACAAAATTTAAATAAAAAGTTTTGCATGCCTTACTGTGTCATATATCAAATGAAAGGGCTCATTATGAGGAACACAAAAATATTTATTTTTGTTCGGGTAAAATCAATACTTTTGATTTTATTCACGAAAGAAGGCAAAAATTGACCATTCCCCCCCTCCCCTGATCTCCAAAACTACTGGGCCGAAAATTTTGAAAAAATTACATTATATAGTTCATTCCTTGAAGATTACAGGAAAAATAATAAGAAAAATTAAGTGGTAAACTCACTATAATAAGTTCATCTAGGGAAATAGCTCACTAAAACACCACTAGATGGCGCTAGTCAATTGAATAAAACATATTTTTTGCACATTGTGTGTGTGTTCACGAAGCATATTGTACGGAACCCTCATTGCGCGAGTTTGACTCACACTTGGCCCGTTTTTTTTTGTCTTTAAGACAACTTGAGTTTACTATGGCTTCAGAAATTAGCTTCTAGCATTCTTTCTTTTAGTTGGCTCTTATTTGCATGTAGTTTGTTGATGTCATTTGAGTTCCTTCTACGCTTGTCTTTAATGGCGTTCAGACCTGATAGTGGGAACCATCCCACCACCTCCAGCCTATGGGCACTACTAAAGATAAACACCCATCGTGTTTGGACTCATTTGATATAAATAAATAAATAATAATATAAATAAATATATACGGACAAATAACACAGATTGAGCTAGCCCCAAAGTAAGTTCTTAAGTAAGACTTGTGTTATGGGATACTAACTCAACGATACTATATTTTATAACAAATACATATATAGATAAACATCCAAGACCCAGGTCAATCTGAAAAAGATCATTTTCCATCTTGACCTGACCGGGGATCGAACCCGGGACCATCCGTGTCACAGGCCGGCATGTTGACCGCTGCGCCACGGAGCTCGTCAATTCCTCTTAGAAAGCACTTTATGAATCTCGCATGATATAAGCTTGTGTTTTTTTTTTCTAAATAAAATTTTGTGATGACTCGGTAAGCTGAATATTTTAGTCAAGATGTTCATAGAAGCCTAGCGCTAATAATACACCGATGACTATATTAGACAGCTTACTGGGTACGAGGACCATATGACGGTTTTAAATACATAGCGACTACAATAAAATAAATTGAGCAATAGTGATGTTGTCAAAAAAAAGGCTGTATTCGTAAAATTCAAACCCACGATCCAAGTTTCGATGTCATAAGAACCGTATTAATAGCAAATGTATTGAAAATTCTTCCCTAATAACTGTTATAAAACAGATGAGTGAACACTGTTTTGGCGGCATTAACAGGCGTAACTAAGTCGCTTATCGAATAGCACGGTTCATTGCATGCTAATTAATTTTGGCGGTTCGTTAACAACCTTTTGTTTAGATGAAGAAAAAAATAAATTGTCGTTACAGAAATTTACATTATTTGGTTGTTATTGCTCGTCTTGATGACTATTCGTGTATATTGGACATAAATGGTAATTTTCGCGTTAATTCGTCCGCGAAAAACTTTACCCCCATTTTTCACCTCCTTAGGGGTTGAATACCTAAAAATCTTTTCTTAATGCTCACTTATATCATAATAGAGTAGTATAGAAATAGAATAGAAATATTTATTGGCATGATAAACACATAGGTATCTTAAATCTAAAGTGTACAATCAGCCCAACGTTGCGCCAAATTTCAAGTTTCTAGGTGCAGCAGTTTAGGCTGTGCGTTTATATATAAGACATTTGTCTAGTATTTTATAAGAACTGCAAAATCTACCGCCTAAAATATTTATTGATAACGTTCCGGATGTATGCAGTATTGGCTCACGGTACATCCGGAACGTTATCAATAAATACTTTAGGCGGTAGATTTTGCAGTTCTTATAAAATACTAGACAAATGTCAACTTAGTCTACCTGCGACCACGAACACTGTAAAGTGCTCAAAACGTTAGGTGTATAAATAATGTAATAAACGCGATAAAAACCGTATTAAAATAATTTTATTATATCTGTTAGTTGAGTTGAGCCGCTCATTTTTGAGTGAGGTTGGGAAGGTAAACGAGGAGGTTTTTAATGAAACATTTTTGTATTTGTATTTATTAATAACACATAAGAATTACATATGTTTATGACTAATTACAATGTTACATAAACCAAATCTGGTTTTCCGAACATTGGATCGTCGTTTAAGTAAATATGATATAGTTACGTGCCACATTTGCCTCCAATTGTTCATTTAGTTAATATACAAATAATGCTTACAAAAATTAGAAATTTAATCTGATATAATACACGGCAGCAAAGAAGTAAACAAGTAATAACAAACAATAAACATTTTTATACGTGCATTCAAATATTCCAACAGGAATGAAGCAAAGAATCGTTTCTTTATTTATTCTCTTTTTTCATGTGTTGTCTCGAAGAATCGTATTATCCCTGAATGAATGAATGAAAATTGTTATTGTCA
Organism: Rhodophaea formosa; assembly: GCA_963082605.1. NCBI lineage: Eukaryota > Metazoa > Arthropoda > Insecta > Lepidoptera > Pyralidae > Rhodophaea > Rhodophaea formosa. The sequence goes on from OY720211.1 coordinate 21,150,453, forward strand.
GAGCCAGACAAAATACATAATGTAGTGCGGCCAACGAGTTTCTCGTTGCATACATCAACATAAACAAGATTTATCCTTCATCGACTTTTATTATAGTCCTCCATATTACTTTGTCATGTAATCAGCCGAAGGGCAATCAGACTTACAGGCGAAAAAGCAAGGCATTTAGAAAATCTGGAAATAAGTCTAAATTCCAACTAATATTATAAAAGTGAGTTTGTTTGCTTGTTACGTTTTCACGGCATAACTACATTATCATCAAATTTTGCACACACGTTCTCTGGAATACGGACAAGGACATAGGCTACCTATCATCCCGGAAAAACATACATATTCTCAACCGTCCCGGTGGTCTGCCCCGGTGACGGAACGGTTGGGAAAAATTTGTTTCATCGACCCCGGTAGATCGGCCACGTCGACCAACAGGGTAGATGGCACAGATTAAGTATAAACTATCCCGCCTTGTTTAAGAATAAAATATATGGGTTTCTTTTAATAAATTGTTTTTTATCTTTTCCAGAGATCTACAGGATTGTGTCGCAGAAGCAGATGCGTGACCCGCCCGACGGCGACCAGACCATCCGACCCGACGCCGAACCGGCGGACGCCAGACCCTCGCAGGCCGACAGCGTGCGCAAGCAGTGCTGCCAGTAGCCGGCCACCAGTGAGTATGTTTGCTTGTGTCCGGACCAGACCAGACGGTCCCACCCGATGTCGACCTGGCGGACGCCAGACCCTCGCAGGCTGACAGCGTGCGCAAGCAGTGCTGCCAGTAGCCGGCCACCAGTGAGTATGTCTGCATGTGTCCGAACCAGCAGGCCGATTTGCTAAATCGGTGTACAACGATTTGATTGTCACTTTAGCATCCATAACAGGTTTCATATCTTTAATAAAATAGTAATTCATACCGAAGCATGTTGTTGTCAAAAGTTAGCAAATAGGCCTGCAGACCAGACCGTCCGATCCGACGCCAGACCCTCGCACATGCAGACGCATGTGTCCGGACCGGACCAGATCGTGCGTCACGACGCCGAGCAAATCTTGAAATCCAGGGCTAAAATGGTTAAATCTTTAATGAGCAAAACAACGAGCATATTTTTAAATCCTAAGGGCTAAGTTATCATCATCATTATAAGTCCAGTAGGGAACTTCTTGAATATTGATTGATATAATAAATAAATATATATAGGGACATATCACACAAATTGAGCTAGCCCCGCAGTAAGTTGTGAACTTGTGTCGCAGGATACTAACTCAACGATACTATATTTTATAATATATACTTATATAGATAAACATCGAAGACCCAGGTCAATATGATAAAGATCTTTTCCCATCTTGACCTGACCCAGATCGAACCCGGGACCCCCGTGTCGCAGGCTAGCGTGTTGACCGCTGCTCGACAAATTATATTGGGCAGGAAAATAAAAGTTTTTATATTGTTACAGAACAAGAAAGTCCAGTTAATGTTGGAGCCGACAGAAGAAGCAAGTGGAGTTCTAAATGCAAACATTACGAATCATTCCTAGACAGTGGTCTTACCATCATAATAACATTACTATGTTGCCAGCTCCCAATAACTCCTCCCGAGCTGCCGGCCTTAAAAAGACAGTATTTGAATCGTATGTCATCGAAAGAGGTACCACTTTATCGATATTTCTTCAATAATATATTAAAATAATCTTATCTCCATTCTTATTTACATTCATATAGAAAACTTGTAAGCCTGCGACATCTTGTGGAAGAAATAGGAACTAAACTTTTTATTCATAACAAACTCAAAAAATCCATCCTACCGAAGTTTGTGTTTGACAATAAAGATCAAGTATCGCAAATCGATAAAGTAGTACCTCTTACATATAAAATTGTTTATTAATTTTCTGCTGTCTATGGTAAGAGAAATTTTACGTTGGCAACACTCGGCGAACGAGTGGCTCATGTAGATAGCTTGTGTAAGTATTGATATTTAGTGTCTGAACGAATAAAGTTAAAACTTATAATTATTGTAAACGTGAAAGAATTCAATATAACACAACTTAGGTCCATGCTTCAGTTCTAGTAAGCACTCGTACACTCATTTGGCGCTCATTTCATGCAAATTCGTTGGAGATATATAATTTTTGTTTAGGGGAGAAAAGTTTTATTTTGACTTAGCTAATGACCCATATAATATCTATTTATTTAGTGAATTTATCAACGGCTAGTTAGAAAAAGTCCGTAGTGTCGTTGCGACGCGTTGTATAATGGAATTTGGAGGATTCCGATACTGAGCAATAAATCGGCTGGTTAACGAAATAATTATAAACTTATGCGAGATTAACTGCTAAAATGAACGGTTTCATTATCGTATATTAAACGCAAACGTGTTCTCTAGTTTCATTCTTTAAGCTATCTTCACAATGAATGCCAGGGAAGAATTAAGGTTTTCCCAAAAAGTATGAAACTAGTCGGCGAAACTAATTAAAATAGGCAAATGGAACTGTTTATTCTAGTAGTTAACTATAAACTGTTGATATCACACAAATCATAGCTTCATAATGTTAAAATGTCTAATTGTTTTTGTATTACACTAGCGTAGTCTTAATAAGTAACGAGATAGCTTTTTTAAAACGTTTCATTTTGTTTACTGATATTACGTGCCTTGTGGTCATGGCGGAACGTGTATTTATTAAAGCTTTGTTTTTGCCTCGTGTTGGATATTAGTGTTAACTTCGGGACGCTATCTCATTGGATTCAAGCTCGGTGATGTTGCAATAACGTTATTTGGCTTAGTGCCCTAAGTCCGGCCCTGACAGGCCCAAACCTGGTGGCTTACACTGGAAACAATCCGAACGCAAGACTTTTTCAAAACTCCTGCTAAAAATTTGAAATAGTAAGTGCCAGTTGGCGAGTGAATTTCGTACATTGACTAGTCTACCTATCTCTGTTGCTCGCAAAACATTTCCTCTTTTCGTCTCGCTCTCACAGTTGATAATGGTCTGACAGAGCGGAGTGGCAGTATAAATGTATTGTGACTGTTATAGGTAGATAAAATGATGTACTTTTGACGTGTTGACTGGTGCTTGCTATAATGATTTGATTCATCAATAAGATTCTAAGATGTAGTATTTAAAATTTGTACTGCTTTATTATTGCAATTAGGTTTCAGGGTAACCCCATAGGCCGGTGGTGCATTTAAACGGAACTTATTTATGGCTAGTCACTACAGACGTTACTAATGGCAATACTCAAAGTGGTGCTAACCGTGACAGGACCGCTGTCCATTAACCCGAGGGAAAATTATCTGTATTATCTGTTCTAATAAATTATTTGTGTTGACATTTATTTACAAAGCATCACCGGTCGCAGGATGCGGGCGAATAGAGGTCGTAGCCAACTTCACACCGCTGCCGTTCAGCTAAAAATAAGTATTCAAATATGAGCTTTAAGTCGTGCTGGGTCAGTTCATTTTATAATGGCAAGATTGGCAAGTGTATCGCTAGTCGTGCATACAAGTTATATAGTGAAAATTGTATCTACAGAGATGGTAGTGTCGGAACAGCATTACTATTTGTAAGAGCGATACCGCACACAATCCAATCGGTCGATCGAAATCAGATTTAATGCTGTTTTTGCAGATAAATGTCTATCCCCACTATTCCTTACAGATCCGGGCCTTACCCGTGACGTGGTCGGAACGTTTTTCGTCAGGGGTCTAAAAAATTTCGGTTTATACAATTTCTATCGATAAGATCACACAAAAATAACACTCGAACGAGTATTATTTTTGACCGAATTTTTGAATGACTTGACTAAGGCGCAAAACTAACAGATAGGCGCACAGCGCAGGAACGGTGCAGACATGGTACATTGTGATAGGATTTTGATCCTTATTGACATACTATAAATGACCAGCATTGCAAAAAAAGAAACGTTTCGCTAGATGCCACGTGCGGGCAAACCAAAGGAGGCATCAATATTTTGCGATATTAGATCTTTTGAGTATGACAATAAGGCTTAAAATTCTATCATAGTGTCCCACGCATGCATTGTATCTGCGCCGTGCTTTCGCCGTACCGTACGGCGAAGGTACGCGTATGGCTTGTACGCCTTTTCTGTTTTATGCCTCAGGCGTACGATTGTTATATTGAAGTCGCATGTTCAAAAATAATACCGCTGTAGTTCGCTCATATTTTAATAATATTTATTTTTCTGAGCAATATTGGTGTTATAAAGATGCGCTACGGCCTTAAGCTCCCATTTTTGCAGTGTTTGGAAGGTGCCCCACTGCTGGGCCTGCTTCGTGCCATTCATAGAGCTGTTAGTTCGGTACTAAGGCCTACAGTCTGATTCTGTTCGTTCGTACGAGACATATGAGATACGGTGTTCGTTGTATCTAAGAAATATATTATTGTATTATGGTCTTACATATGCATGGTTATTTTTTTAGTGCCTACCTGTAATTACTTTATTAAAGACAAAGATAATAAAATATTATGTAAATTTTTTTGTGTTTTTATTGCTTATTCCATTACCAAGCGGTTCCTTATATGAGTTTATAGGTGCAATTATCTCCGAGAAAACATCATTCATAAATATAGAAAGAGAATTTCACCATTATCGATAACACTACGCTAGCTTAAGTTTTTGGAAGCGGGGGCTAATTATGTTCGTGAGGTTGAAAATTCAAATCTCATATGAAATTGTAATTTGATGACATGTGCAAAGTACCTAGGTAAATAAAGATAAATAAGGGTAGTTTATGGTGGATAAATCAGGAAGTTAAGAAGAAAATGTTCACCTTACTGTGTCATTACCAAATGAAAGGGCTCGTGATGAAGATCTCAAAATATATTTTTATTATTATTAAATACATAGTAATATAGTTTTGATTTTATTCATGAGAAAAGTCATTGCTTGTAGATCATAGGAAAACTTATAAGAATTTTATCATACATTAACTTTCACAGACATGAGAAAAAATATTTTTGGTTCACTTCCGAAAAGAAAGAAAGAAAAATATTTCACTAAAACACCACTAGATAGCGCTAGATAATTGAATACAAACTGTCTGGCTTTGAACGGAACCCTCTCCTCGCGGTTTTACTCACACTTAGCCAGTTTCTGTCAGTTTTCGTACATCAACATCATTTCGTCCGCAAGAAGTCCACTGCTGGACATAGGCCTCCCCCAAAGATTTACAATATGGGAGTTAACGTACACCTAAGTATTATTATTTTTTCTGATGTCACATGCTATTACGGCTATGACTCTTCGGGGAATAATACCACAGAACAATATTACTAGCGGAGAATAATACGAATTACCTCACACTTCAAATTCGAATTGAATTCGAGGATCCTGTGGGATGCAGCAATAGACAGACATACTTAAGTACTAACATAATCATTACATACATGGTCTATAAGGAAATGAGCAACTTTCTTTCGATTGTCGAAAGATGGGTATAAATCGAATACCTTTTTTTTACCTTTAATTGATAAAAAAATTTAAGTAATGCTATAAATACTGAGAAATTTGGATGATTCTTATTTTACTCACTACCATAATATGAATGATTTGAGGGTAGTAAGTAGGAGAGTGTAGGCCAAATCCTCTGTCTGCTCTGGCCACTAACTGGCTCGGTAGTACAGAGAGGGTCGAGCTGCAGTGGAGACTAAAAAAGACCTGATGATGATGATGACGAAGTAAACCTACTTCATCATTATCATCAACTACCACAGAAAAAATATCCGGATACGTGAAAAAAATTACAGCAGTAGTAAGTACTTACTTATAACGAAGTTGAAAGGAAAACTATCAGAGTACGTACTAACACCAACTTATTGAAATATAGCACTTTTTCATAAACCGCAAAAATAACTTTGTCATTCATCTAAACACTAAAAAACAAAGTTATCTTTGCTGGCGAAAAATTATAGACGTTTTTGGCTAATCTAAGCTTGCTTCTACGGAACCCTTCATGGGCGAGCTCAACTCGCACTTGGCGAATTTTTTTATGCAAATAGTTATATAATTTAATATATTATCTATATATTATGTGTGAATAAAATACATATATCCGTTTTGAATCTATGTATAGACAGCTACATTATCAACGGGTAACATACCTAACCTATACGCGGACTATACATAATGTAGTATAAAATAAATACGTAGTATTGTATGTTAAGCAACCTTGGTCGTAGTCCTCTAGCCGTTGGTCCCAGACTCCCAGCTGTCATCATTGATGGCAGTCCTTAAGCTACGTCAGATGCGCTTTAGGCTGCTTGAAAATTCTGACACCAGTGTTGACCACTAACACACGAAACACAACTAAGAAAAGAGAGAAGAGAAACAAATAAGAATTGAAGTACCTACATTACTAAGTATTTACGGTAAACGATTGTGTGTTTATAAAGTGAAAATAGTCGGTCGGCTCAGTGCGAGTCGGACTCGAGCATGAAGGGTTCCGTACCATTATCTATATAAGCATATCATTAGACTATCTGTTCTGTTCTGTTCTGTTCTGTGTCCGCCCAGCCAGTGTTTAAGCTGCAAGAGCGTAGGATAGGCGTCCACCAGGGAGAGTTCGTAACTGCGCTTGTGTACGTAAGCAGATGCGGTTCCTCCTTGCACAGCTACCACCCTCCCCGTTGGATCACTGATCCCGGCTCGAGAAACCAGTTGGACACGTAGATAGGATTGGGTGTGTAGGGCGGTGCAGTCAGGATGAGGAGAGAAAGGAAGTTAGAACCAACCGAATACTTGCATCAAATCAGTATGGGGAAGATAGATATTATACTTGGTGTGTAATATATAAACGAAGGGAAAATAGACTGCTTAATTGTTGGGTTGGCTTCGATTCGCCGCCTGTAGACTCTTTGCTTTGCAGTGTTACTCTTCGTTAGCTGTTAATGTCTCTTATGTCGGAAGGGTATTTCTTCTCTCGGTGAGTCATTGTTACTGCGTTGTTGTCATGGAGGCTCTTCGTCTGAGCAAACGATGTGATGTTGGAGTCGCTGATCTGGTCCTTTTGCGCCCGCTACTTCTGCGAATGACTGCTGAAGACCGGGTTTGCGTTGAATCGTCTGATTCCAAATCGGTTTCGGAGTCAGTTTCTTCCACTTCAAATATCTTTTCTGCTTCTTTTTTGATGAGGGCTCTATTTTCTGCTATGTTTTCCCATTCTTCCTTGGTTTTCCTCGTGTACCTAATATCATAATCTAAGGAGTCTTCCCAAGTGTAAATGGGACGCCTTATTTTGCGCTTGTTCTCTTGGTGTTGATAGGCTGCTTTAAGTAAGTGCGGGGTAGGACGACGTAGTATGTGACCATAATAAGAAATTCTTCGAATTTTTATTATTTTTGTGATGGATTTTCCCCTTAGGATATCTTTAATTTTTCGTTTTGGTGCCTGTTTTCCCACGTCTAGCATTCCTCGCAGTATTTGTCGCTCATATTTTCTAAGTCTCGATCGGTTAGCTTTTGTTAAAGCCGTCACGTTTAATCCATATAACATGCAAGGTCTGATTACCATTTTGTAAATTAATGTTACAATGTGCCAATCTATTTTATTATCTTTTATAAATGGTAGTAAGGCTTTGGAATTTTTGATTGCCTTGACACATCGTGTTTTAATGGTAGCCCTCCGATTGTGGGCCGCTGTAATGAATATTCCTAAATATTTTATCTCTTCTACCGGCTGAATTGTAACTCTTTCAAGCACCCTGCATGGTTGCTGTGTTGTTGGGGGGCCAAAAGGGTCGCGTACAACTAGCTTAGTTTTTGTTTGATTTATAATGAGGCCGACCGAGTTTAATAAAATGTTCATTTTGCCGATTATGCGATTGAGTTCCTCTACTTCTTCACCGATTAATATTAGATCATCTGCAAAAGATAATATAATAGGAAGTTTTAATTCTACGTCTTGATCGAGTCTTACCGCTTCGTCTTCTTGCTCGAGCGTCCTGAGTACCTCATCAATTATTGTAGTGAAAAGCCTTGGCGATAGGGGACAGCCTTGTTTGACACCCTTGCCTTTGGTGATGACTTCTGAGTTTTGCCCACACCATGCAATGAAGGTTTCCTCGTTCATACAAGCTTCTATTATTCTATTTGTGAGAGGTACGCCAACTCTGGTTACTAGTATATCTTTTAGTGCTTCTAAATTTACATTATCAAAGGCTTTCTCGAGGTCAAGAGCCACGACAAACACGGCTGTTCCCTCTCTCCATTTTGTATCCAGTATCCGCCGGAGCGTAAAAATATGATCGTCTGTGGATCTATTACTCAAAAATGCTGCTTGATAATTTCCGAGGCTGCTGGTAGCATCAAGCTTTTCTAATAAGAAGTTCGCGTAGATTCGATATCCTACGTTACATATGGATATTTTTCTAAAATCATTTATATGTTTTGGGTATGGTTGTTTTTTTATTGGTACTTGTTTGGTAAGGCGCCATTCAACGGGGACTTCATTATTATTCCATATCTTTACCATGGTTTTGGTGAGTTCTTCTATGAATTCCGGTGGAGCAGCCTTGTACATTTCTGGCACAATATGATCGGTTCCTGGAACAGTTCCGTTCTTCATACGTTGTACAATTTTATTAATATCCTCGATGGTAGGGGGCTCCATTCCAAAATCTAACTTGCCCTTTTCACCAATTGTAGAGACACGTTTGCCTTGACTTTTTTTCAAATCAGCAATCCAATTGGACATGGGTATGTAATGTTTGGTTTGCGCTCGAGTGGACTTCCTTTTGTGGTCGCGTAGAAACTTATAGGTTATTTTCATACGAAATGCTTTGTGGGTTTTGTTAAGGCCCTTAAAAAAGTTTTTAGCTATGCGCGCCTCCTCAATCTCCAAAATTCTTTTTAGGTTGCATCGTGCTTCCTTTACTTTAAGCTGTAGAGTAGTGTTCTGTGGTCTCCTAGATTTTTGGAATATTGCCTTTTGAAGGTTAGCTAGTGCAATTCTGCTTTCCTTTGATTTCGTAATGGGCTTTTGAAGTACCTCGTGAGCAGCATCTTTCAGAATGTTATTAAGAGTATCCCATTCTAATGAGCGGTCGTTAATGGGATTTCCAATTGGATTGAGTTTGCTTTTGGCGTATTGGATTTTTTTAATAATAGCATTCTGAAAGTTTGTCACGTGTTCTTTCCTTTGCAGTAGTTCGTAATTGTAGTTTTTATGGTTAAATACTAGTCTTTTGTCTGGACGGATTTGTTCGGGTTTTTTTGCCTTCAGTTGTTGAGCAAAGGAAGACATTCGTACGCTGCCCCATACCAGCTTGTGGTCAGTATTGACTATTAAGTTATTTTCCCCTATAACGCTATGAAAAAATAGGTTTGTTTGCGTACTTGTTAGAATATGATCGACCTGGGACACTTTTTTTCCTCGTGACCACGTAGTCCTGCATGTAGGTCTGCCCCATGAACTGCTTACTTTTAATTGGTGTTGTTGTATAAGATTTAATAGTAGCTTTCCGTTTGTGTTCGAGATGGCGTGATACAGATTTTTTCCAATTAGATTTTCAGTTTTTCTGTTACTACTTTTAATTTTTCTTACGTCTTCCTTACCTATGTGGGCATTAAAGTCTCCTATAATTACTTTATGTGCATTTTTTGGGGCTTTACTGATAGCACTTCCTATTTGCAAGAACCGGGATGTTGATTCGGCTGGAACGTGACATGTAATTATAAAAATATTTATTGGTTTATTGGTATTGACCGATTTTAAGTACAGGTGCACTCCGAGTACATCTTTGCTTTCGCGGTAGATCTGAATAATGTCGTATTCAATTTTATTGCTTATTAAAATGGCTATGCCTCTATGTTCTTGTGCATTTTTGCCGCCCCCTAATATCCAATTGTAATGTTTTGATTTTAATTCTCCAGTGGTTAGATGTGTCTCTTGGAGTCCCGCTATAGTTATGTTACGAGCTGATAGAACCTTGTCAATATTCGTTTTATCACGTAGGTGAGCACAACCTAGTACATTCCACGTCGCTATTGAAAGTGATTTGCAAGGCTTGGGCGTAGGCAATCTCGTTGACGGTAGGGGAGAACGGAACCTTTTGGGACATATGTAGCTGGGTTGTAAGCTCATGGAATCGCCTGAAAATATTTCTACTGTTTGAGCGTCGTATTCCAAATTTTCTTCGATGTCATTTATGTCACCATCTGTTTTTCTGGACTCATCTGATGTTACAAGTTGAACTATGCTATCATAGTGACTGTTCTCGAAGTATAGAAAAATGTTAGCTACTGGGCTATCCGGTGGGCTGTAGATGATTGGATCCCGGAACTGTCCATATATGTTAACATTGACTAAGTAATACTCCGCGGCCGCTATAATTGCATCCTCTCCTCCCCAAAAGCCGTCCTCGAATTGTTCTTGTATATATCTATCGATTTTTTCGTTAACTGTTAGGTTGGAAAAATCTGACCTATGCGATAATTCGGTGACGGAGCTTTGTAAGGCCATGTTAATGCGTGGTGTGGATTTGTTGTTTTTGACGTAACATGCTAAATCCCGACGAGTCATGTTGTGATCTATTGTCAGCCCAAATACATTGTTTATTTGATCCGCTATTGCTCTGAATAGACAGTTACCATCCCCAGCCATTTGCTTGATAATGACCTCTGCTGTGTCCATATTGCGCAAAGGGTTTTTTCCCGGGCCCTTTGTTTTATTTCCATGTAAAAACACGCGGGGGACAATTGATTTTAGAAGGGTATTTGCTGGAAGCTTTTATGATAATTTTTTGCCGATGCACGTGCAGGCGATCCCGACTAAATAGTATTGTTTTAGGAACGTAATGGTTGCCTTTTTTACTTACTTTCCTAAAAATGGTTAACAGTTTTGACTTGCCTTTTATGGATGATTGTTATTACTAGCCATAAAAACTAAGTTACCTACCTACAATGTGCATGTATACCTTTTTGCTTTTGAAAGTCTCCGCTAGTGCTTTCTCTTGGGTTTTTGTTTTAAAACATTTGCTAAGGATTTTACTAGATGTCTAAACTGCCAGTTGTTAATCTAATTCAAAAATTTAGGCTTCTATCTGTGCTATTAGAAAGTAGTATCTGTAGTTTCATAGCAATTGTGACCTAGATTAGTATCGTGTTATATATTCTAGTGTCACACTAGTAGTGTGATAAGTTTTGCTACTCTCTTATTACTAATCGAAATCAAATCAGTAATCTGTTGGCTGTTCCTAACTATAACAAAATGTCAAGTGACAGGTCTTCTCTTATCGTATATAGGACTTGTTTTTGTTCAAAAGGCTATTTATAGATTTACCACAAGTTTTTATTGTACCTATGTTGTGGCGAGTTTTTGAAAACTATTGTCTATTAGTCAGTATTGGGATATCCTAGATGGATTTGATGGGGTTTATACCTTAAGTAAAATATTAGCGAGATATTATTGTTTCCTAAGTATTTATTAAGAAGTATAATCAATAATTATTACCTGAGTATGGTATGTTCTTGCTATGCATACTTTTATGTAGTGAACTGGAACGGTTGTTAATTATTTTATTTATATTTGGTTACTTACTAGCACCCAGTTGATACCAATCATCAAGTACTAGGTTATTTATAATAGATTATTGAACACAGTTTTGTTAAACTCTAGATTCACTGTTTGATTTTTACTTTTATGGCAAGTATAACCCAGCAGTTTGTAGGGGTATCGTATTATAGTACTATTCTTCTATGATGATACATATGTTCTAGTTAGTCAAAGAATTAATTAAAAATTAAAATAAAATATACAACATGTAATGCTAATTAAAAATTATGCTATAACGTAAAGTGATAGGGTAACAAAGTAAAGGGTCATGCAGCAAAATTATAGTTAAAGAAAATTGGTTGTAACACAATGTTAAAATTGAAAATTACTGGTAATATGATTTTATCTGCATGCGGGTAATTTGGATTGATCTCACCAAGTTTATCAGCTTATGTTTCTTAACGTCAACGTCGTATGTCCGTGCTGAACTATGTCACAGAGGTTTTATTAATTCACCACGTAATATTGATAGATTTCACCGAGATTTTCAGCGTTTCTAGGCACTTTTGTATCACTTTGTATGATCAAGGCGGCACTGAGCTTAAACCGAAACGTGAAGTACCCGATCCCTTACAAGACTCTAAAATAGTTCTATGGTTTAAACAAAAGACGTCGACGGTCTTAGCGGGCAGCGAGGGTGCGTAAAATACGACCGTCTCGGTCAAGAGACCCAACAGAACTCCTATAAGCATATCATAAGACTATCAAGCAAAAACAGCAAGAAAATCATGTTTGTTGTATGGATGCCCTTAAATATTAATTTAAATTTGATTTAACTATTTATTTTTAAAGTGAATATACAATAAAATATTCTGTGAATATTTCAAGTCTACCTGTTACCGTTATTTATATCGAGTAATAAACAGCAAGAATCACGTTTGTTGTAAGGGAGCCCTCTTCACTATTGTTTTATTCTGTTCTTAGTATTTGTTGTTATAGCGACAACAGAAATCATTATCTGTAAAGTAAAAACTCCAAACGTCTAGCTATCAGGTTTTTTGAGATACAGCCTGGTGACTGACAGATAGTCAGACATCGAAGTCTCAGTGAGGTCCCGTTTTACCAGTAACGGACCCCTAAAAATGAGCCTGAACATCGCCATATCAAGCTGCTGACGTCAAATGTCTTCAGTGTTTCGTAGAAATCCGTTCTCGTTGAGAATTCCTTCTCAAAACAGCAAACATCTTCTGTCTTATAAAACCGAGAGCAAACAGGCAATACGGTGCATTAATTACATTGAGCAAGGTCTGCGAGGTTTATCTTAATCATCAACAGTCAACACTAACCAGAATCTGTTTCGAACACCAGGAGATCGCACGTTGGTAAGTCAATTAATTAGATACCTAATTTAGTACATACATACTTACTATCATGCCTCCTTCCCATGGGGGTAGGCCTACGAAGGGGTAGGCAGAGACCTAGGACCGCCACTCTACGATCCTTACAAAACTCGCTCGCTTTTCTACATCCATCACTCTTTTCATACATGCTCGCTGGTTTCGGGTAGATATCTCCTGATTTGCCCCTTGGCAAGAATGTCCGCAATCTGGTCACGGTATGTGTGTTCCGGTCATAGTTGCCTTATAGACTTTCTTTGCGAGTCTTCTTTTATCATTCCTTTCTACATGTCCAAACCACCTTAACATTCCTTTTTCACTACTTTTGTCACTACATCCTCTTTCACTCCACATCGCTCCCACACTACCTCGTTTCTCACTCGATCTCTCAAATTTACACCACACATGCTCCTAAGCGCACGCATTTCTACCGCATTTTTCTACTTTCATGCTTTTTCGGCCATACCCACTTCCATACATAAGGATGGGCAACAACACTCAACGGTCACCTTCCTCTGTTCATAAAGGAATGCATTACCGTGGCAATGCTCTATTCAGTCGATTACAAGCAGCCACTCTTATTTCTATATCCCTTAATTAAGTAATTTGCACAATCAAACTCAGCTGAGAATTCTTTTTTTAGGGTTCCGTAGTAAACTAGGAACCCTTAGTTTCGCCATGTCTGTATGTCTGTCTGTCCGTCCGCGGTTTTACTCAGAGACTATAAGTACTAGAAAGCGGTAATTTGGTATGGGTATGTATATTAATCATGCCAAAAAAGTGGTAGATAAAAATCTTGAAAAAAATTTTTTTTAAGGTAGCTCTCATACAAGTAAAGACGAGGGAGTCATATTTTTTTCTATACAAACCCATCGTGTTGGGTATTGTTAAATAGGTCTTTGAAAAATATAGTGAGGTTGAGACCACCATTTTTCGATTTAGGGATCCGTTTCCGAAATATTTGGTTTAAAAGGTTGGTTGCAAATTTTTGTTAGAGGTAAGTGTCCCCCCCCCCTCTATCTGCTAAACGGTTATATATGGATACGTGAAAAAAATTACAGCAGTAGTATATATGCTGAAGTTGAAAGGAAAACTATCAAAGCTGAGTATTTAGTACGAACTAAAAAGTTATAGACAACCAACTTATAAAATGTACTCGAAAATGTAAAATTTCATACAATTTTCTTTGTGAGATGTTTTTGGTCGTTAAACTATGAGGTGCGAGTGTGAACATTGTGAACTCTAAGTTGTCATTCGCAACTACGGAACCCTACACTGCGCGTAGCCCGACACGCACTTGGCCGGTTTTTATTAATTATAACATTGCATTGCAAGAAAAAAAGAAGTACCTAAAACAAAAAAAATTAGACTTCCGATTGACTTTTGTATGCGAATTTCTATGGAAAGTCATTAGAAGGTCAAATTTATTTTTAAGTTTTCACCATTTTTTCTGAAATTTTTGCATTCCATTAGGGATTGAATTTCTGAGATATTAACATAGCTTTTAGGTTCAAAATCAGGCTGTATTTTATAGGTAACTAGCAGCCCTACCCGGCTGCGCCCGGGCATAAATTATATCTACAAACCTTCCTCATGAATCACTCTATCTATTGGTGAAAACCGCATGAAAATCCGTGCAGTAGTTTTTTAGTTTATCGCGAACAGACAGACGCGGCAGAGGACTTTATTTTATATATGTAGTGATATGTAGTGAAGTGATGATTATATTGCATAGTATGTTCAAGAGTTAGTTTCATTCTTTACAGCTTTCCTTTGCCAACCATAGACCGCAATGGCCATAGATCTGTACTACACCGCTGGGTCGGCGCCGTGCCGCCTCGTCCTGCTGGTGGCGGCCGCGCTTGACCTGCAGCTCAACCTCAAGCCTATGAACTTGAGAGCAGGAGATCAGTTACAACCGGATTTCTTGAAGGTAATTAATATTATCCTTCTATTACCTATAGTCGTCTTCGAACAGTGCGTGTTGCCAGTGAAAAAATACAAAATTATGTATTTGCCCAAAGAGTTTTTACAGCACATAGGTATTTACAGTGGCTCCTGCACTAGGCACAGGCCTGTATCGCGGGCAGCCGTGTTGATTACTTATTTAGCTTACAGATAGGACGAGCACGGAGGAAATTTACACTAGTTACATATTATTGTAACATTATGTTTAACGAAAACTAAAGCTCAATTGACATATGGATCCGAAACGTGGCCTTCACAATGGGACTTTTCAGAAGGCTCAGAGTTACTCAACGTAGGTACAATAGAGCGAGCTATGCTGGGAGTTTCACTGCGCGATAAAATCAGAAATGAGGACAACCGCAGTAGAACCCAGGTAACACACATAGCTCGCGGGGTTGCACGTTTGAAGTGGCAATGGGCCGGACATATAGCCCGAAGGACGGATGGCCGTTAGAGCATTAAAGTCCTGGAGTGGCGTAATAATTAAGATCTGAGAAATCAAAGAAATCGCTGAACATACTGTATCAGTAAAGAACATTCGCTATTTAAAAAGATAGGTACCTACATAAGACTTATGGATGGAGGAACAAAAAACCCTTATTAAAGTTGGTAAAAATACATTTATCGTATTTTATTCTTGTCATAAATATCTAGGTATCTTTTTCTTCATTTCACTTAGTATAGGCAACTATAGGAAGATTTTAAGTGCAGTTATATTAAGGAATATTTACATTACAATTCTAGATAAATCCAGAACACACGGTGCCAACAATAGTGGACGATGACTTCGCGCTCTGGGAGTCGCGAGCCATCATCAGATACCTGGTGAACCAGTACGGCAACGGGAGCAGCCTGTACCCTGTAGAGCCGAAG
Organism: Rhodophaea formosa; assembly: GCA_963082605.1. Taxonomy (NCBI): domain Eukaryota; kingdom Metazoa; phylum Arthropoda; class Insecta; order Lepidoptera; family Pyralidae; genus Rhodophaea; species Rhodophaea formosa. The sequence continues at coordinate 21,166,190 of OY720211.1, forward strand.
GAAAGGGCCCTGGTAGACCAGCGGCTGGATTTCGATTTGGGTACTTTGTACCCTAAATTCGCCGAATATTTCGTAAGTACATGATTGTAGTGAACTCTCCAACCCGTCTGGCCAGCGTGGAGAGTGTAGGCCAAATCCTCTGACTGCTCAGGCTAGTATATGGCTCTGGTTGTACAGAGAGGGTCGTGCTCCTGCAGTGGAGACTGGAAGGACCTGATGATGATGATGATGATGAATACTCTTATTAAATTAAGAAATAAGATATGGGAAAAATCCACGCGGGCAGGACTTGAACCAGTCTTTACTCTCTTAGTTAAGTAACGCCGTAACGCCTCACCAATGAGGCCACCGCGCTTCACATCCTACACGTCGAATTTCTCCACCATATCCTAATATTCTCTTTAAACACATTATTGCTTGCGTCACTTATCATAACTTTACTTTTACAAGTGTGATATCTGATTTAACCCATTTTGTCAATGAAGTTGAAAATTAGTTATTATGTAGGAAGCCATACAATTGTAACCCTAGTAGCATTTATTGTTGGCATTTGCTTGGGCCACATACCTCTGGTTAGTTGGCAAATTCATACAATTGGCGCGCAGTTTTCGGGTTGGGCCCAAAACTAATAGCCTACGTTGATTTGAATATGATGGCCCAACTTGTAATAGGGCCAGCGTACCTACGATCATTGGCATTTCATCAGGCCAGTTGCAATAAGTTGGTTGGACACTGAAGGGCCAATGGCTGCTGAAAAAATATGGGGCCTCCTTCTCGACCCCGCCACCTCCAGGATGAGACTGGTGTACCTCAAGTACCAATCACCCTGTGAAGTGCAGTGCAGTGCACCCCTGACTACCGTATTACCACGTATTAAATTTCCGGCTCGAAGTATATAGCCAAAAGTAAAAAAATGTTAATAGCGCGTTCTAACATACACCTTACGCCATCTATTGACTAAATAAATAATTATATATTATAAATAATAAAAAAAACTCCTTTTAAACGTGTTCAGTGGCGGATTTACCAATAGGCTTAGTAGGCTGAAGCCTAGGGCGGCATGTTTAGAGGGGCGGCAAATTTAGCCCAAATAATAAAAAAAAATATAATTATATTTATACACATTACGTTCGTAATCCGTATATAAAAGACTAGCTGTTACCCGCGGCTACTTCACTATATCACCTACTTCACAATCATACTAATAACGGGAAAAAGTCGATGTAATGAGGACGATAGAACACATCATAAAGTAGCAATTTCTGAATAACTAAATGTAATTAATATGATTGTGAACTAAACTAACGTATTGAATTTCAATACTCAGTAGGGGCGGCAAGTTTGAATAGACTACTAGCGGCAAATTTGTAAATCCGCCGCTGAACGTGTTCTATACAAACCTATGCAACATTACGTTAGTATTATATTAATTGTCTTTCGAAGGTCTTTCCCTACAAAAATCACCCAACGGTAGGAGTAGCACTAACAGGCCCGATTAAGGATTTTATTAGTTGGCCCGATGTTATAACCATAACTTAAATCCCTACAAAAATAACCCAACGGTAGGAGTAGCACTAACAGGCCCAATGAAAGATTTTATTAGTTGGCCCGATGTTGTTAAATAACTTAAATCCCTACAAAAATCACCCAACAGTAGCAATTGTAGTAGTAGACCCGTTGTTGGCTACCCGTCGGGTAAGTAGTGCATGTTTATGACAGTGGGCCTATTTTAAGTAGAGGTTGGCGGAGTAACTAACCATCTGCCAATACGTTCCCACCTGTTGGCATATGGAAGCCAACGGAAAATGCTACTAGAATGCATAAAAATAGTGTGCTCATGTGTCGAGGAACATGGTATGAGCCACGACGCCGGTCTTCCGCGGATAAAAATACTAGAATATAATACATAACAAATTGATAAATTACATGACCATTTAGATTCAATACATTATACATTATCTATCTATACATATAATACAACAGTAAAAATATTTTGTCTGTACATTAAGTATTTTTGACTGAAATGGATAGAGGAACACTTAAATAGAATAATAGAAAGCAAAAAAAAAATTTAGAATTTCTTGTCTGTCTGTCTGTATGTATGATCACGTTTATCTCCGGAAATATTGAACGGATTTGAATGAAACTTTTTTGTTATATAGCTATTAAGCCTGAACAACATATAGGGTAGAAATGATTTCGAAAAATAGAACACCTGCATCATAACATAATGGTCCAGTTGAACTATAAGAAATATAAAAGTAGAGCCTTAGCATAAGTTGTTAAGTCTGATGAGCACTTTTGTTGAGGTTTAAAAATCTGAGATTTGGAACACCTCATGCAGAACCATTATGGTCCAGGAGGACGACAATGGAGACCACGTCTCGACCGATGACCTGAGAAAGGTCGCTGGTAGTGGCTAGATAGGGATAGCGGAAGATCGCACACTTTGGCGTGCAGTTGGGGAGCCCTGTGTCTAGCAGTGGACTGCAATAGGCTGATGATGATGACCAAAAACAAGTGCTATAACTTTCACCTCTTATTCAAGGTGACTAGGGGTGTGTGTGTCTGTGCCATTGTGTGGAGCCGCCAAACGGCTGGACTGAATTCAATGCAGACTTTTTTGCATACATTTATCACATACTTACATCTCCCGTCCCTTGCGGGGTAGATAGAGCACAAGTTTATAAGGCACAAGGCTACGTTTAACGTGTTAGTCGGTAAAGGTGCAAACCGGAATAAAATAGGTTAGTGATGGGTTGCTAGCCGCATTTACCGGCTCTTACGGTCTGCGCCAGAAGAAAAGCAGATGGTATATTCTGTTTTTTTTTCTCCGAAACCACAATGACAGATAAGATAGGAAAGGTTATTTAATTTTTTTAATCAATGTTTTAGCTTTCTTTGGTGGGGATACTGGGGATCCTGCGCCCTGAGCAACCAGTATCAGTTAGAAGTTAATATTCAGTGTTTCCAGGGACACGTGAACGATCAGGTCATTACTTTGTTGTTGTTTGATGTTCTTTTCCATGCTGGTTTGGGAGAAAAGGTAAGCATAGAATTTACACCTTTTTTCTTGAGGGTCTATATTATGTTAGGAATTCTGATTCCGATGTTTTACAAATAACCCTGTATATTATAGTACGTTTGGCAACCCTAGGCGGACTTCTAGTCCCTTTGTATCATCATCATCATCAGGTCTTTATTAGTCGCCACTGCAGGAGCACTACCCTCTCTCTATACTACAGACAGAGGATTTGGCCTACACTCTCCACGCTGGCCAGATGGGTTGGAGAGGTCTTTGTATATCTCAGCTGATTTAAAATATGATTTCAGTACCCCTCATTATTCCGTGGGTCTACACCCAACGAAGAAAAACTCAAGGCGCTGAAGGAATCACTGATATTCTTCGACGTACTCCTGGAAGGGCGCACCTTCGCTGCGGGCCCCTGGCTCACGTTGGGAGACCTTAGTTTGGTCACCACCGTGTCGACCATGGAAGCAGCTCAAATCGATTTGAAGCCGTACCCTAATGTCTCTAAGTAAGTACTTACTTATTCAACAAACAAATACGAAATTAATCAATACTCAATACGAAATCAATCCATACCACAAATTTTTCATGTCTGTGATCCATACTCAAACGCACTCAATCAATACTCAATACGAAATCAATCCATACTCAATACGCAATCAGTCAATACTCAGTACGCAATCAATCAATACTCAGTACGCAATCAATCAATACTCAATACGCAATCAATCTATACTCAATACGCAAACACGTCATATCATACGAAATCAATCAATACTCAATACGCAATCAATCAATTCTCAATACGCAATCAATCAATCAATACTCGATACTAAATCAATAAATTGTCAAGTGTTACATCGCTACCAGTACTGGCTGTGTTATATGACAGTCAGCAACGTATGCTAAATGGAGCTCACTTTCAGTGGTTTAAAATATAAATGTTTAAAATTTTGTAATTGTTCCATATGTATAATATATTTATATCACTGAATAAATTTGCGTGGGATGCTACGTGATAAGTATGCGGGTACTTCTCCAACTCGTCTGGCCAGCGTGGAGAGTGTAAAATTCAGCCAAATCTTCTGACTGCTCTGGCTAATATACTTATAGCTCTGGTAGTACAGAGATGGTTGTGCTCCTGCAGTGGAGACTAAAAAAAGACCTGATGATGATCTTGTTAGTTAGTAACTACTTATATTTATTTTGATTCAGTTCTCACTTACAAGCCCACTTAGTCATTGGCTCTGTCTACCCCGCAAGGAAAAAAGACGTGATAGTATGTATGTATGTTATTCTGTGACTGTAGTGTAAATTTACTTTACTCTTCAGGTGGTACAAACTGGTGAAGTCATCAGCGAAGAATTACGAAGAAACCATTGGCGAGGGTATCAAGGCCTTCAAGCAATTAGTAGCCGAATATACGGGTGTAAAGACTGAGCTATGATATTGATAATATGTTCCTAATGTTTTTGTAAGACGAATGTTATTTGATGGTGTTATGGAGAGGCTTTTGTGCCCAATAAACAAATGTACCAAATGTACTTACAAAACTGCCTACTTGTTTTTATGTGAATTACCCATCTAAGTAGGGATTTTCGATGGTTGAGGTTTTGACGGTCTCGCGGCGGTTTTAAATTCGTAAGGAAATAGATAAATAATACTTTTATACTTAGTACTATATTGAACGTGTAAATTGACTCTCTCTCGACATTCCCTCAATGGGGTGACTCAGACCGTCAATATGAACAACTTTTCCTATCAGATCAATACTGAGAACTCGTAAATATTTTTGCCTCTCCTGTACTAATTGCACGGGCGGCTCAACACTTTTTTTTAAGAAACTGACGACTCTTTTTTCGAGTTTCCAACAATGATTCCATAGTAGAAGTTGTTATTATTGACGAGCTGAGTCACCCACCCCTTTAAGGGTATGTTGAGGGGAAAGTTATCATGGTCATGGGTCATCTATGTGCAACATTTAGAAAAAAATCTAGGAATTAGAGGTTGGAACCTATTATCACAAAAAAAAATTGTTCTCGATCTAGTAATAACACGGCCTGTCGAGTTATTGAGATACGGAAGCCAAATAAAATTAAACATCAACTATTGTATTTAAAATATAATTTATTGTGCCTTAAAATTATCTTACAATACTTGCTGTTTTAAGTAAAGACAGCATCACAAAAGCCAAAATTCGAAAACGGCTTTACATGACGACAATACATTCAAACGTGTTCAGAAAGCGGTGACTGCTCGGACACAAATTACTATTTTTTACAGAAAATTTCACTAAACAAGAGAATTATAACAATTGTACGTTATGGTGAAGTCACTTGCAAAATAGTACCTCAGATACCTTATCTGCCCTCTTGTAGCATGCACTGGCGAGTATAGTGGGCTACATAGAATAGTATACCTACTATCTCCATAATTATTTTATTGTTTTTCGTATGTGTAAGTGGCCAACACTGGTGTCAGATTTTTCAAGCTGCCTTAAGGCATCTGACATAGCTTAACGACTGCCATTAACGATGACAGCCGGGACCAACGTCTTAACGTGCCTTCCGAAGCACGGAGGAGCTCGAGATATTTTATGCCACTTGCGGTCACCCATCCAAGTAGGGACTGCACCAGGGGTTGCTTAACATACGTAAGCGCTCATAGAGCTCAAACCCACTGGACCATCGGGTAATACTACTCCAACCAATAATACTCGTATAATAGTACTATACGAGTATTATTGGTGGTATACTTTGCTAAGTGGCTCACTGTACCTTTTCTATCTTGATAGTTTATTGCCAACTCATTGTTTGTTACGAAAATCTAGAGCTGTCGATAAACGGCGTCGCGGGAGGCATACTACAGAGGCGGTATCTAAGCTGTGCCGAGAATGTGAGTGAAAAACGCCGTTACTTCTTCATACTGTTGACGAGAGCCTTGAAGGCATCCAGACCCTTCTCGTTGGCCTCTTGGTAGCCGGGGGCGGTGGCCTTCACTGTCTCGTACCATCTGAAAGTCAAATAAAGAGTTAATTATTTGTACATGAAATCCTCTGACTGCTCTGGCGAATATATGACTCTGGTAGTACAGAGAGGGTCATACTCCTGCAGTGAAGACTGAAGAAGACCTGATAATGATATGTTGATCCGCATAAGAAAGATAAAGAAGAATGAGGAAGAAGATAACCTTATCGGCCAACACCGTTCCAATAACGAAAGACCTGTCATCTTATAGACAGCAGTATTATCATCAGCAAAGATTTGCTCTTAGGCAAATGAGGTACATAGTGATATGTTTAGGTTTAAACCCAGTGTAGGAGCTTCCAATCCTAACACCTTCGTTTTTAGGGTTCCGCACAAAAGTTGAAAAACGGAACCCTTATAGGATCACTCGAGCGTCTGTCTGTCCGTCCGTCCGTCTGTCACAGCCGATTTTCTCCGAATCTACTGAACCAAATTAGATGAAATTTGATAAGATAGTGTAATCCTATGACCCAAACACGGATGTGCAAACTAAATAAAGATTTTTTTGAAATAAGGGTCATTTTGAGGGGCCCAATTACAAAATTTTAAAAGAAAGTTTTGCAAACCTTACTGTGTCATATATCAAATGAAAGGGCTCATTATGAGGATCTCAAAAATATTTTTTTTTGTTCGGGTAAAATCAATACCTTTGATTTTATTCACGAAAGAAGGCAAAAATTGACCATTCCCCCCCCCCCCCCCCCCCCTGATCTCCGAAACTACTGGGACGAAAATTTTGAAAAAATTACAAAATGTAGTTCATTCCTTAAAGATTACAGGAAAAATAATAAGAATTCTATCACTTGAAAATTAAGTGGTAAACTCACAATAATAAGTTCATCTAGGGAAATAGTTCACTAAAACACCACTAGATGGCGCTAGTCAATTGAATAAAACATTTTTGCACATTGTGTGTATGTTCACGAAGCATATTTGTACGGAACCCTCATTGCGCGAGTTTGACTCACACTTGGCCGGTTTTTTTTGCATTATGAAGTTCAGAGCATAATCATTTGCAAAACCCTCCGTAAAAGACAGATTAGTCCCAATCCTTTGACTGCTCTGGCTAATATGTATATGGTTCACCAGAACCATATATTAGAAAGAGTTATTAGCCAGGTACAGAGAGGGTCGTGCTCCTGCAGTCTGCAGTGGAGTCTAAAAAGACATGATCGTGTAGCCTACCTCTTCACATTGTTGTACTTCTTGAAGTCAATATCTGATGCTTCAAGACTGGACACGCTGGCTATGAGACTCAGGTCGGCGACGGTGAGGTTAGGGCCCGCGACGTATTTCTGTCCGTCCAGGAAAGAGTCCAGATGTTTCAGAGCATCTTCGATCTTGGCCGCCTTTTCCTTGTCGGCTGGGGCACCGCCAAATACTTGTGGGTACTGGAAGGATGAACACAACATTAGCTTTTAGTCCTTAGTATACAAAAATCAGGACATGAGTGCGATATTTCGTCTCGATTCATATTCGCCAGAAAACCTCTAAATATTATATTTAAGAACTGTTAGCCAAGTGGCTAACTGAGCGTTAACGATGTAGTGTGGTTAATAACCACCACGTATAATCCGATTTTTGGCGGGTGATGGGAAGCAGCTGCTGTTTTTTTCTCTAATATCATGAAAAAAATACTTTATGTAATGTCTAAACTATCAATGTGGTGTCTAAACTAGGTGATTCGGTTCGAAGGAGCGTCGATACGACTTCTTATAGGTTGCTTGCTTAGCAATCTAGTAAGGCAGGTTTACTTTTCGTGTAGTGTAGTAGTAAGGTAGTTAAGTGGCTGTTACTGAAAGCGCATGATAGCCATACTAACAGCTATTAAGGGTTTCTTAATATGTAAAAGTGAATTATAAATCATGTGTATGTACGCCCACTACTGGGCCACCAAGCCCATCTTAATAGATGAAGAATACTCACGAAATAGTCAGCAAATCTCTGGTACAGCGTGCCGATGTCGAAGTACAGTCTCTGGTCGACCAGGGCCCTGGCCTTAGGTTCCTCAGGGTACAGAGTGCTGCCCTTGCCGTACTTGTTCACCAGGTACGTGATGATGGCACGGGACTCCCAGATGGAGAACCCGTCATCCACTAGTGTGGGCACCGTGTGTTGAGGATTGAGCTGGAAAGAATAGGTTTGTTTTAGTTACAATCAGTCGCAAGTCTACATGTTCTTCCAGCGGACCTCAGGTTCTGAAGCATTCCAACTGAAGATGCAATTCAGAACACAATGGGACGAGAGAGATAATTTCTGTCTCAAGCAGAAGTCTGTCATTCAGGTCTTTTTAGGATTCCAAAGGGTAAAAACCGAACCCTATTATTTTATTTGTCTTCACTGCAGGAGCACGACCTCTAGTTTGGCTTTAGTCTAGTAGTAGGTATAAGCCAAAGCGGTGTGAGGATTTGACATTCACTCGTATCTTTTAAAAAAGATGATGTGGAGAAAATTCAGCAATGTAGTGCATCAACTTAATAAGTGGATGCACTACATTGCTACATCCAAAACATAATATGTTTTGATATGGTAATAAACTTAGCTGTAATTTTACGACTGACACCAAATTGACCGGTTGCTGTCACAAGGCTGTCACATTGTTCGATATGTGTTTTGTCCTCTGGCCATCGGTCCTACGTGCCATGTACCTCGCCCACTTCCATTAAAAAGCTTATCTACTGGCCTATGTCCGTGGTCTTGGTACTTTTATCTTTACTACAGAGGCGAAGGAAAAAACCCACTACGAATGTTCAATTTTGTATTTGGCCTCGTAGAGAAACACCGAGCAATAAAACGTGGCGTACGAGTGATCTTGAGTTTGATATGGCCAAATATGAGTATTATAAGAGTACCTACTACTTAGAAGAGAGAAGGAACGATGTATCAATCAGAGACGTCACAGACTCAGCGAAACAATATACAAAGAAAATGTATTTCTAGTAAAATTGAAAGCCTGTTTAACCCAGTCATATCATTTTGTGAATCTATTGTTTTAGACAGTTGGCAGTATCTAACCAACGAAACTTTCTTAACATGTCTGTTGAGTGTTAACACCCAAAACAAAGTAGATAATACCTATTTCGCAATCATCATAAAATACTAGATAAGATAAGATTTATTAAAGACAATTTTCATTATTTTCGCGGAAACCTTCATACAATCGTAGTTTAATGGAAAATTTTCATTGAACATGATGTGATGATTCATAATTACCTAATAACCTTAATTGCATCTCGTGTGTTGTATTAATATTGTCTCTATGTTGGTTGAGGTCTTATTCTGTTTGTCGCGGTCATCGCTCAAATCACTCATTATCATCTCAACCGCATGAAGTTAATACAGACAGGGAAAAGTTTCCAAAATAACCGGTCGGGACAGAGCACGGAATGTAGCTCGAGTGCGAGTAACAGTAACTTTTTTATAAATCAATTGACTGTGACCCTTATCTTGCCTGATGGGAAACAATAATTGTTTTGTTTGTTTGTTTTTCGTATGTGTAAGTGGCCAACACTTGTGTCAGAATAGCCTAACGACTGCCATCAACGATGACAGCCGGGACCAACGGCTTAACGTGCCTTCCGAAGCACGGAGGAGCTCGAGATATTTTTATGCCACTTGCGGTCACCCATCCAAGTAGGGACTGCACCAGGGGTTGCTTAACATACGTAAGCACTCATAGAGCTCACACCCACTGGACCATCGGGCTCCTCCACAGAGGCTCCTCAATACCTCCGGGAAACAATAATAAGATCTAGGGTTGCACAAGCAAAATCTGCTATGTGGGTTGGAAGCAACCAGTAACATTTCCCTGCGACTTAGATCGTGTCCACAAGCAGTTCATAGACGGGGCGATTCTATTTCGATATATTCATTTGCCGGTAACGATAGGCGATTGTTCCAGAACCTTACAGTGACATATTCTGCAGAGAATAATCTGTATTTATTTTAATTCAACAGCTTAAGTACACACGCTTACATAATAATCATAACACTAAAGATATGATAAGATCAAAATGTTTTTACAGAGGTCGTTCCCCCGGCGGCGGCAGTCATTACGTTTCGTAACAAACCGGTTAAGTTAGGGGGATTGTACTACTTTGTACCAACTGATTGTGCTGTGAATGCCTATCGTTGGAATGGAATTGCTCTCACGTCATTGAAGCAGTTTTTAATCCGGACATTGGAAAGTATGGTCAGCTTAGTGGCGCCTACGTTTGGGCCGGGAATCTCGATTAGTTGTGCTTGTAGATACTTTTGTACGTAAACTTACAGAAAAGGTGTACGGCGTGGGATACTATGATAGGATTTTAAGCCTTATTATTTTACACAAAACGACCAATATCGCAGGAAAAAATTGGCACCTCCTTAGACCGCATGTGGCATCTTGCGTAGCTGGCGACTTAGTTTTTCGCGATGCTGATCGTTTTGAGTATGACAATAAAGCTTAATGTCTTATTAGTTTAACGCCTAAGAATCTTTTGCAGAAACAGGAGGAAATTTGAGCTTTCATATATTTTAGTATATACCTATATCAAAGACAATATAATACTAACGTACCTATTAGCAATTTAGCCGCTAGGTATTATGTAAATATTGATAATGATGAACTCAGTACCAACAAATCATGTTAATCATTATTATAAACCTAAGGTTAGAGCTCACCATATTTTTGTCACCAATTCATATTACTATGACTAGTTCAAATAAGTGTGAAGCATAGAGATAAGATTAAAAAACCGGCCAAATGTGAGTCAAACTCGCGCAATGAGGGTTCCGTACAATATGCTTCGTGAACACACACACAATGTGCAAAAAATGTTTTATTCAATTGACTAGCGCCATCTAGTGGTGTTTTAGTGAACTATTTCCCTAGATGAACTTATTATTGTGAGTTTACCACTTAATTTTCAAGTGATAGAATTCTTATTATTTTTCCTGTAATCTTCAAGGAATGAACTATATTTTGTAATTTTTTCAAAATTTTCGGCTCAGTAGTTTCGGAGATCAGGGGGGGGGGGGGGAATGGTCAATTTTTGCCTTCTTTCGTGAATAAAATCAAAAGTATTGATATTACCCGAACAAAAAAAAATATTTTTGAAATCCTCATAATAAGCCCTTTCATTTGATATATGACACAGTAAGGTTTGCAAAACTTTTTTTTTTAATTTTGTAATTGGGCCCCTCAAAATGACCCTTATTTCAAAAAAATCTTTATATACTTTGCACATCCGTGTTTGGGTCATAGGATTACACTATCTTACCAAATGTCATCTAATTTGGTTCAGTAGATTCGGAGAAAATCGGCTGTGACAGACGGACGGACGGACAGACAGACGCTCGAGTGATCCTATAAGGGTTCCGTTTTTCAACTTTTGTACGGAACCCTAAAAAACCGGCCAAGTGCGTGTCGGGCCACGCGCAGTGTAGGGTTCCGTAGTTGCGAATGACAACTTTGAGTTCACACTGTTTACACTCACACCTCACAGTCTAACGACCAAAAACATCTAACAATGAAGATTGTATGAAATTTTACATTTTCCAGTACATTTTATAAGTTGGTTGCCTATAACTTTTTAGTTTGCACTTAGTATAGTACCCAGCTCTGATAGTTTTCCTTTCAACTTCAGTATATATACTATTGCTGTAATTTTTTTCACGTATCCATATATAACCGTTTAGCAGATAGAGGGGGGGGGGGGACACGTACCTCTAACAAAATTTTGCACTTTAAAACCAAATATTTCGGAAACGGATCCCTAAATCGAAAAATGGTGTTCTTAACCTCACAATATTTTTGAAAGACCTTTTTAACGATACCCCACACGATGGGTAAATAGAGAAAAAAAAATTACTCCCCCACTTTACTTGTATGGGAGCTACCCAAAAAAAAATATTTTTTCAAGGTTTTTTTCTACGACTTTTTTGCCATGATTAATATACACACTCATACCAAATTACAGCTTTCTAGTACTTATAGTCTCTGACTAAAACCGCGGACGGACAGACAGACAGACAGACAGACAGACAGACATGGCGAAACTATAAGGGTTCCTAGTTTACTACGGAACCCTAAAAATTAACGACGTTGGACACACCTTCATCAAATAAGTACAAATAAAGACCTGTCCTTATTAAAGCAAGTTCTAAAATTATACTCGTTATTATCAGAAGAGGTTAAATGATATAACATATTTGAAACGTATTTTCCCTCTGACTAATGGTTGTAGAGACGATTCTAATGAGGCGATTTTGGGTTTTCGAGTTTCGTTTATTTTATTTCCATCAATTCGTGTCGGCAGCCTGACTCAGGGCGAAAGACATTATTAGGAGGAAACAGAAGAAAATAGACTTTAATAAAATTGCCGTAGTGATTGGAATACCGTGTTTTCAAGACACATGCTGCAATATTGGTTATCAACTGGTTTTATTAGTTGCATGTTATCTTATATTCAAAGGAGCCGATTTAAAATCTGAAGCACGTCTAACCCTAGATTTATATTATATTTACTTATATATATATTTATATTACATTTAGAAACTCAAGCCGTTTTTATACCGCACTCATTGCTTTACAGCGGGACAACAATAAAAGATGTGTCTATCACAAATACTTACATAGATTCATATATTAGACTGAGAGACAGATTTTTACACGGAAAATCTACGTACGTCTTACCTGCCAGAACAAACACGTAATAAATATAAAGTATAGAAGTATCTAATAAATACTGAAATTAATAGATTTAAAATTCTGGTCTTGGCAGTTTCTTTAACAGACAGCTTGCAAATGCACCACCCACAGATCTGAATATTTTTTCTCTAACTTCTTTGGCACCGCCCAAGAGGTAAGATAATGCCTCATCTGATATTTGGCAGTATTAATCCTTAGTTTGCTAAACGGCCATGGCTTTATAGTATATATATCTAATAAAAATGTATTAATAATAATTAAATTTAGATTAAAAAAAGGTAAACATTTATAAAAAGTTTAATGTTATACGTATCTAATTGTAATATGATATACTAGGTCTTAGTATTCGAATTATGGGCACAAACTTATTCCCTTGAAGGTTCAACGACACTGTAACTGCAATTACATCATCTCCATCTAATTCAGCCTTGAAGATTGCTGCAGCGATTAGAAACTTAACTCTTCATTCATGAAGTTGAAATTTATCTGGCAATTGGTTGGAGTTAAGCCTTTTGCGTGCTGATGGTAACCACGGGAACTGCTGGCCTAGTGCCATGGATTCCATTTACTAGTACTTTAGGCAAGTCTAGGAAATTGTAACTATCAATTACAGAGTGACATACCTATGTCGATAAATGGACTAGAACTGAAACCTTCTTTCTTCCTTTTGACTGAATTCATAATTGAACCTAGCTGTAGATAAAATAAATTGATATTTTTTGTCTGCTTCGGAACTCTTCGTGCGCGAGTCCGACTCGCACTTGGCCGCACTTTTTCTTCCCTACACATTACGCAATTTAAATCACATAAAGGTACCAGATGTCGGCATTTAGTTTCCGAGTTATTTGCGTTTTTGTAAAATCAGGTGAAAATATGGCATTTTGTGATTTTTACTGATTATTATTCTACAACAAATTTCCTTCAATTTGATACAGATAACATCTTTATACAACATTTCTAAGCACATTTTTTTAAAGGAAATGTTCAGTGAAAATGTCCCAGATGTCGGTAGGTCTTAATATAATGTAGATATTTTCATTCTATTTTCGTAATAGAGTTCAGATTTTGAATTATTTGTATATTGGCTGTACAGTATCGGTTATGTTAGTCATACATTGACGCATATAATGTGTCAAACCTGATGCTGCTACCATTAATCATCTTGTAACTTTCTGTCATTTTGAAAGTAATGAAATTCATAAAGGATACATGCTTTGTTTTAAAAATATAAATGCTGATCAACCATTTATAACACAAATTTAAAATCCAAATAACACTATGGCTTTCTCGGGGAGAAGTGCCTTTAGGCTTAACTTTAGAGAGACAATGGTACCTATATAATAAAATACGTGAGCTTGTATCTCAAGATGTCTTATGCCCAAAACAAGTTACTGTTGTATTTAACGAATCCTCTAGCGTTTCTGAAAACGAAAGTTCCGCCTCCTTAACAGCTTCAATATCATCACTGTCGTCACGTATCGGGCCACGCACAGTGTAGGGTTCCGTAGTTGCGAATGACAACTTTGAGTTCATACTGTTCACACTCGCACCTCACAGTTTAACGACCAAAAACATGTAACAATGAGAATGTATGAAATTTTACATTACATTTTTCAGTTCAGTATATACCTAACTACTGCTGCAATTTTTTTCATGTATCCATATATAACCGTTTAGTAGATAGAGGGGGGGGGGGGGATTTGCATTTTTAAAACCAAATATTTCGGAAACGGATCCCTAAGTCGAAAACAAAATATTGTGAGGTTAACCTCACAATATTTTTTAAAGACCTAAGTATCTAACAATACCCAACACGATGGGTTTGTATAGAAAAAAAAATATTACTCCCTCTTTACTTGTATGGGAGGTACCCTAAAAATTTATTTTTTCAAGATTTTCTTCTACCACTTCTTTGACATGATTAATATACCTATACATACCCGTACCAAATTTAAACTTTCTAGTACATAGTCTCTGAGTAAAACCGCTGACGGACAGACAGACAGACAGACATGACGAAACTATAAGGGTTCCTAGTTTACTACGGAGCCCTAAAAACCCACATGCTCTTTCTGTAAGGAAGTCGGCCATAGGAATCAAGTCCGAGGAGGAATTTATTTCTGTCCCAAGCGAAAGTTAGAACGAAGCTCTGGTACTTTTTATTGCAATTTATAATTACGTAATGTTTGATCCGATATTAATAGATATAATTATAAAGATAGGTGTAAGGTACTATTCAAAATAATTAGTCTTGCATTTGATTTCCTGTAGGTATGTTTCCTGTCCTCTCATAGGTATATTTGAGAACTTATACAAGGAAACGGGATAAATGGTTAAGATTTTTAATTGAATCATTTGTTTGTTAGATTTAAATTGCTCCTTCATATTTTTCCTGTAGGGAAATATAAATAGCTTCATTATATTATTTAATGTTTATTATATATAGGTACATGTTTGTTTCTATTCTATCAAACTTGTCGCTCAATAGGTACTTTTAATTTATGTTTTGCGTGTTCGTAGTCGTAAACCACCAAATAGAACCCTATGTAATGTCAATAAAACGAAAACCAACGAAAAACCAAACACTCACTAATTATTGAGTCAGTAGGTATATCTAATTTGTAATTACTTTCATTTACAAATAAAGACTATATGGATATAGTGGGCGCATAATTGGCTGCTTTTTTTTCATAACTGGAACTAAGTAGGTACTAATAATATAGGTAGGTATTAAAGTATGATTTATAACATTTTATAGGGCTGGACAAACCGTACAGTTTCATTTATTGTTTGTCATGTCATGATCTTTAATTCATCTCTCAGTAAGTTTATCGCTTTAATTAGCTTTGATTATAGGTATATAATGAAAGGTTAATAGATTCCCCCACACCGTATTTGCTTTAAGTATGTTATTATTTACCTAAGCCTTTTTAAGCTTAAATAGATAAGTAGGTAGGTACTTAAAGTAATGTCAATATAGAACTACACTATGAAAATAAAATATCCAATCATAAAACCAATTCTTCTTGACCCTGGTCAAGGAAAAGCGAGTCACCTTCTTAAAGTAGGTAGGTACATGTTATTTTTTTCATAATGCTTTGTATAGTGACCAAAAGACTAAAATAAACAAATACAATTATGTTGTCACAATTCATGAGAGCAATTAGGTATAATGTTTGTTTGAGTTATACGACAAGTAGGTGAATTCTGAGTCAATCTGTTTTATGACAATGACTAACTTTAGTGTACTTACCTGGTTTAAACCATTATCTGCCCAAAAATAAGTCAACATTTATTACTCGACATTTAGTTAGTGTCACTGTCGATTTGTTTTGGTTGGATAATGTTTTAAACCAGCCCCCTTATTTACTAACATGACAGGTGTCGATGCCTATCAATCTAAAATTTTCTGTTAGAATCTCGTTAGAATGCGGGTTTTGTTTGCTCAAATTTTTTATTTGGAATACAAAAACCGCATTGTAACAGCAAATCCTAGATTGATAGGCATCGACACCTGTCATCCGAGTTAGTAAATAAAGGGGCAGGTACTAATACTAGTCCTCGTTTTATAATAAGATGGTATAATTCTAAGACGATTTTTACAACACAAATTTTACTCATAAATTACTTCCTGACACGGACTCTGCGCTAGTATAAATTGACCCGAAGAAATTCACATACCTTCAAGAATTCTGGCTTCAAGTGCTCTCCATGGTGCAAATCCACGAGCTTTAGGTTCAGGTTGAGGTTCAGAGCCCTCGCCGTCAGCAGCACGGCCCTGCAGGGCGCGGAGCCGGGCACGTAGTACAGGTCTGGCATTGTGCTGTTGGCAAATGAAAATTAAATAAATATTTGTTTAGTAACTGCAACATACAATACATTACAATTTTAGTACTGCCTATTAGTCCTATTTGATAAATTTCGACAACGACAGTGTACAACGTTTTGATGGTCATTTAAACATTAATTACAATAATTTCATTTCATTTCATATCGTCAATCATACGAAAGCCGTATAAAATGTTGAAGTGACCATCAAATCGTTGTACACCGTCGTTGTCAAAACTTAGCAATAGGCCTGCAAATCAGTTGGGGTCTTAAATCGGAATTATTGTTCGGACTTTGCATTTTTAGTCTGGTCTGGATAACATGAGACCTACGAATATATTACTTATTCGTAGCATGAGACCCAAGGCTTAAATGGTACGGAGATGATAAGGAAAATCTGGGCCTGGCGGGACATTCGTCCAAAAAGGCGAAGTCCCTTCTACCGGGTCATTAAGGTCCAGGCTTTCTGGATCAAATTAAAAATTGTACAATACGTACTAAGTTGGATTGGACTTGGGTACAATACAATGCTGCGCCGTGCCATCTAGCGCTTGAATAGTGCTTGATATGAGATAATTTTCATAAATTATGCGAGTAATTCTCATGGCCTCCCTAGCAGCTGATCCTTCATGCGATTTTTTAATTACGATTATGAAGAAAAAAAGTGGCTGAGTGGTAGTCGAACTTTTCCATGAAGAGTTCGTAAAGTAGCAAGAATATAGATTAGCCAAAATACTGCAGTAAAAAAAAATACTTTGATTTTCATAGTAGTTACTATGAATGACAAAGTAATACCAGAGCCATACATTAGCCAGAGCAGTCAGAGGATTTGGCCTACTCTCCACGCTGGCCAGGCGGGTAGAAAAGAGAGAAGCTTCTTTAGCTTGTGTCTCATAGCTATCTCGCCTTTTACGACATCCACGGGAATACTTGGAGTGCTCCTATTCTACTTACTCGTAGCTAGTGCTCCTATTCTAATTCCGTGTACGGAACTACACAGCGGAAAAAAATGGAAAAACCGTCAATCTTATTTCTTTATGCAAATACAAAAACAGTCTCAATGTCTGCATCAGGAAATTACACTTCCTATACGGTTCAATTTTACGGTTCTTTCAGGTATGAACTTCTTTTTTACAAAGCAAATAAAATTGAAAGGTATCAAAGGCTGCATTTGCAGGAAATAATAGTCATATCGAATTGATTTATCAGCGTGGGTCAGCCTTCAGGTATAATGGCTGAGAATTGACAGCGCGTGTCAGGGCTACGGGTAATAGAATTGCTTTCAACTGTTGTGGTGTTGGGCCAATAGGCTTAGTGATTACGAGTACCTAGTTGTTTGTGTTTTGTACATTAGTTATTGTTATGACAACACGACATTCTTATAAATTAAAAAAGTTTTTTTTTTTTCGAGAAATATATTTTTGATAAATATTTTTTAAGAGTTTGAATTCTCCGTCTTTTAATGGGCCATTAGGTGCGTGCGTGCCATCTATAAATTACGTCCACGTTAAGGGGCATAGACCACAGGCTTAGACCAGCCAACTAGGGTATTGCAAAAATCTACCGCAGTACTTCTGTAGTTCATTTCTTGTAGTATTTTTGATAGTTAGGTACCATTTCACATCTGTTCTGCAGATACTTCGTCCATCGTAGTACAGACAATTTAAAGGTTTTAAGACTAAACATCAAGATTAGCAAGAAAGTGCCCATTGGAATGGACAACGGAAATCAGACGGAAAGTTAGCACCTACCAAACGAAAAGCGATTACTTAGAAGGAACCCCTTAAAAACGCTTGTTTTTTGGGTCTCATGATTTTCGGTTGTCCAACCTCAATTATGGATCATTTTTTAATACAATACCAAATCATGCATTCATAGTGACCCAGTCTAGAAAATCTTTGCTGTTATCCAACAGTTCATCGCCCGCTTAGCACGCAATCCTTTCAGAGAGTTTAAATCAAATTATGAGCAAGCTAAATGCTTGTTTCTGGATTTTTTATGACATTGGACGGCAATTAGCAAGCGGGTCACCTGATTGTAAGTGACAACTGCAACACCGGCTTGACAAGAGCGTTGCCGGCTTATTTGGGATACGTAAAAAAATACAGGGCGGTTACAGGATAACCTATCTCAACTCAATTAGGTATGTCGAATTATTTTATTATATAGCCGACCAACTAATAAAATGACGTGCAACTATGGAACCCTACTCTGCGCGTGGCCCGACACACTTTTGGCTGGCTTTAATTTCAGTTAAATATCATAATATTGAACTTGGCTCTCATTTCAATTTATGTTTTTGATGGTTATTTCTTTCTACTTTTTTTTTTGTTTGTTTGTACCCAGACTCACAGCATAGCTAACGTTGTGTGTGAATAAGAATATGATCTCATGTACGAGCTGCGACAATAGCAGTGTCTGATAATTCCCTAAGTCCACAAAAAATAATAATGCGCGCAGCCTTAATTATCTGCACTAAGGTCGGCCTACCTTGGTGCAACGCTTTGTCATATTGAACCTAGGGTCATATGACAAAATTTGCTCGTTTAATTATCAACAACTAGCTGTTTCCCGAGAATTCGTAAGCATGGTTTTTGGTTTTATCACACAGTCTTTTTTCGAATTTATTTAAAAAAATTATTACTTTAAAAGTAGCTAATGTCCTTACTCAGGCTCTAGTTAGATTACTTATTTGTGTATCAAATTTCATTCAGTAGTTTTGGCGTAAAAGCGAGACAAATAAGAGTTATTTTCGCATTTATAAAATTAGTATGTATATTGGATACCCGAAAATGGGTAACGTCGTAGGGGCAGGCCAAAAAATTATGGCGCGATGATCTTGACCCTTTTCAGCGCAATGGGTCAGAAGAGGCTCTAAATCGCGATAAATGGAGGGAGATGGGTGAGACCTTTGCCCAGCAGTGGGATAGCACAGGTTAATTTAAAAAATCGGCCTAGTGCGTGTTGGGCCACGCGCAGTGTATGGTTCCGTAGTTGCGAATGACAAGTTTGAGTTTCAATTTTACATTTTCCAGTAAGTACATTTTGTAAGTTGGTTGCCTATAACTATTTTAGTTGGCACTTAGTACTCAGCTCTGATAGTTTTCCTTTCAACTTCAGTATATATACTACCGTTGTAATTTTTTTCACGTATCCATATGTAACCGTTTAGCAGATACAGGAGGGGACACTTACCGCTAACAAAAATGTTCACTTTTAAACAAAAATGTTTCGGAAACGGATCCCTAAATCGAAAAATGGTCTTGTCAACCTCACAATATTTGTTAAAGACCTATTTAACGTTACCCGACACGATGGGTAAGTAGAGAAAAAAAATTACTCCCCCACTTTACTTGTATGGGAGCTACCCTAAAAAAAAAATATTTTTCAAGATTTTTTTCTACCACTTTTTTGGCTTGATTAATATACATGCCTATACCAAATTACAGCTTTCTAGTACTTATAGTCTCTGAGTAAAACCACCGACAGACAGACAGACATACAGACATGGCGAAACTATAAGGGTTCCTAGTTAACTACGGAACACTAAAAAAGTATGTATAGTATGGATTCCCCGGAGCACTACCGTTGTTCAAAGTAACACAAGTTATTCCGCATTTTTTGTCGTTGTGGGTACACGTTGTTGTTTTTTGCAAACAAGTGGTTTGGTTCCTAGCCGGCACCTATACAGCACAGCCGGCATGCCAAGGCCGGTGGAAGGTCACTGAGTCACGAGATGAGGTTGCAGAAAAAAGTATGACAATCGAATCCGATGGGATTTTTACCAGACCGCAGCCTATTCGCCACAAAATTACGTATTTATTCCATATTACTAGACATTGAGAGTATTCGGAAATGGTAATGAAAAAGTACTCAGAATGGTTGAATGAAAGCAGAGCAAGAAAACGAAATTTCTAACTTATTGAAATCCTACTTAGGTATTTTGATTTCACTAAGTACTTTACTTTTATTTGGATTGGTACACCATTTGTGTAAGCAGAGCAGATACCTATTACTGAGCATATTTTTAGCACCTGAAAAGATCTTCGTTAGGTTCTGAACGACAACCTATTTATTTAAAAAAGTTATTATTACATTCCATGTATTTATTGCAACTACTAAGTAGGTAGGTACTTTCTCTAAGTATGTAATATCAACCCCCCCAGTGGCACTAACGGCACTGACTGAGAAACTACTACGGAAATCATGAACGGAAAGAAAACAGGCGTGTAGTCAAGTCAAGACCAAGAAGAGCATACGGATCAAATAATGTAAAAGAAAAGAGAAAGAGAAGAGCAGATTCACCGACATTCAATAGAACACAGTTCTTAAATTATAGTAAGAGCAACTGGCCAAACAATCACAAGGAATGACGGAAATAACCGAAAATCATGTGATGTGTATTTTCACACAAGCCGGCCGGCGTTTCTAGAAGATCCTATAATATTTACTAATGCAGCTCGCACGATAGGTACCTATGCTGCTTAGTAAATAGATGCTTAAGATAACAAAGTAGGTGGTACTTAAGTAGGTATATTTATATCTAGAAGTACTTCAATCAATAAAATTACTTTTATTTACAATGACTTTGCAGTAAGTCTAAGAGATAAGAAATAAATTAAACTTGTTAAGATTCGGGCCGTATGCGAATACTTATATCCGTTTTAGGGTTCCGTACCCAAAGGGCACAAACGAAAACCTGTTATTTAGCCTCCGCTGCCTGTCGATCTATTTATTTAAAACATTAAACCGACTTGGTACATATGGAATGGATCTCACAACTTTCGACGGTAGAAGAACTGCTGCGAGACTTGTTTTTTTTTTACAAGAATTGTTTTGACGGTATGATATCTTATCATGCAAAACTGATTAGGTTTTCATGTAAATCCATTAATTAATTAAACATATCACTACATCAATATACATCACACGTTATAAAACAAAGTCCTCCGCCGCGTCTACTTGTCTGTCTGTTCGCGATAAAGTATACCATGCCCGAGCGCAGCCGGGAGGGCTGCTAGTTTTCTATATAAGTAATAAATAAGTAATATAATTATACTTCTATGTATAATTTAACTTCAAGTTTCAAGCATATCCGAAATAATATAAAAATGTGACAGTGAGTTTCTTTGTTATGTTTTCACGCCTATGAACCGACCGACATGAAATTTTTCTTACGAGTTGTCTGGGGTATGGAGAATGATCAACGATACCATTTTCCAGAAAAAAACAATTCTATTACGTTTATTACCGAGGGATTGACATTAACGCGGGCGAGGTCGCGAGGCGAAAACTGGTCATTATATCATATTTTTCAGACCGTTTTTGTCTTAAAAGAAAACAACTCAAACTGGTTTAAAAGTTATTTAACTTCATATTACGTTCGTAGGAGGCAATGTGTTAATTTAGTGCAATAGTTAAAATTAACTGGTCCAGCTCCTTTCACTTCAAGTTAGAAATAATTAACAGTTTACTGAAAACCCACGCATTGTTTCGAAATAGAGTTATGTACGGTTTTGTTAACTTAATTTGCAGTTTGTGTGTATAGTGAATGAGTCAAAAAGTATTTAGCACTACCCATATCATATGTATGTATGTGTTGTTTAGAGTAGAGTCTCTTTTATATTTTCTGGAGACTTTATCTTTTATAATTTATTAAGTTTATCAATTTACATTTTTAGGATACTGTCTCATACAATCACGGCTGTAGGTACCTACATACACGACTTTACTATTATGAAGAAAAAAATAGTGATTACCTACTCTAGTGTTTTTTTGATATAAATAAATTCAAAAAATAATAAACCTATTTTCGAAAAAATTGGCCAATTTCGATTCGGGCTCGTCCATGAAGGGTTCCGTAGAAGCAAGCTTAAACTAGCCAAAAACTTCTATAATTTACTCTTTACGTATGTTTGCTTCAAGAAATAATTCGAGTGTCTTTTTTGGGGCTAGAAATGTATACTCGATGGACTAAAATAATGACAGTTTAGCAACAAAAAGTCAAGCGTTAAGCTAAGTCAGATGCCTTTAGGCAGCTTGAAAAATCGGACACCAGTATTGGCCACTTACACACACGAAAAACAAACAACAAAAAAGTTTTAAAAAATAACTGCAGTCTAGGTGTTTTCTTATGAATATTGGTCCGTACTTTATGCATTTATGTTAAGATAATCGCGTCATGTATTGTATACTTTAAAAATAATTATACAATCTAAAGGCCAATCATATAACATAAAACAATCAAAGAGACGCTCAAATTGTATAATTTTAGATGAGTATAAAAGTTAGTATTTAAATAAAACTGGTTGGTCACACTTAGCCGTTTAAAAAAAATAAAGTTTCTAATATTTTGAAAATGGAAATCACTCACAGTTCAAAGAAGTTCCGACTGGTTTTCGAAAAAGTTTTGCACCGACACGTCCTCCGTGGCGCAGCGAGGTGAATGAGTAACTGCGAGAGGAGGGAGACCTTCTATTTTATACTCCCTCCACATGGCTACGTATCAAAGAGTGACGTGTAGTGTATGTACAAACCTCATACTTAATTTTCCCGCCAGTCATAATTTTTCAACAGATTTCAAGATGATTTAACGGATATGAGGTCATAAAAAGAATGATAAAGCTAAACTTAGAGATACTGTTGTGACAATATATGTAAGTAGGTACTTATAGCAACAATTGCGACATAGTAGACACATGTTTTTATGCAAATAAATGTATGATTTATATACTGGATACGAATTTTCTGACCTCCTCATATGCGTTTTCCACGATGCAGAGAACATGCCACGGAATATATCACAACTGTTTTCTTAGCCTGCTAACTTGTATTTAATATTCCGTGATGTAAGCAAGCATTCATACTGTTATATGATAATCAAAAGTTTTAACGGACGGCTGCCTGCCAGTCGCCAACCCTTCGTGTGCAGCTTCAGAAACGCGGACAAAAGAGAAACTACCTTTGAAAATGACGTAAGTGTTTACGCCGGGAATCGAACCTGAAGCCTTTTGTGAGCAAGTTGGGCACGTAGGTCTTACTGCGCCAACGGAGGCCGTCGACATGTAGATTATGGGTAAGTACTTTTATGTGTACTTATTTTTCAAAAAACCCAAAGCCTCAAAAATCTCATCTATTCCAAATGGAGAACCACTAGCACAGAATTAATAATAGTACTCCACTAGTTAGCATAATATAATATTTACTTAAGTATATACCTTATAAAATTTTACGAGCAATTACTCGAGGATACGTGATTTTTACATGCCAACCTAACAAGCCATCTTCAACGAAGAAAAAAAAAATTATAGAATATGTCACTCGGTGTAAGGATTCTAACAAAATACCCTATACATCCAAATCTTTTGAGGCATTTAGACGCTATGGTAAAATAAAGAAACACATACCAACATAAATATAAACACATGAACTCGAAAAACAATACACTCCTATCTCAAGATACATACTATTATTATATTTTTTTGTTTTGCTTTGCTTTGCTTTGCAGCTTAGCGCAGGGAGGCGAACATCACCAATTCTTTCAATGCTAGACCACTGGCACACACACCAGACAACTGGGTGAAACGAATAAAAAACAGAAAGTTCTAGGTGCTTTTTCGTCTTCCCGCGCAGATCCTGTCGGTCTAGAATATAGACTAATGTTGGATCCCTACCTCAAAAGGCAAAAAGGAAACAAAAAGTCAAACTTCTAAGTCAACAAAAGTCATCGCAATCAAAAAGATAAGACGAACACGCACATGCGAATCGTTAAACGTTACAAAACCATCTTTTTTGTTCGGGGGTTAAAATAGCATGATTGTAAACATAGAAGACCTGCTTCAAAGTCTTTAAACGAGATTGACAGGATGACCTTCCTGGGGCCAATGCCTTCGGGATCTCAGGTGTCACCCGACCTCAGCGACAAGGATGACAGCGCTCCGGTGGGTGCGGAGCGCCGCCCGTGACGACAACAAAGCGGCCCCACGCCATTCTATTCCGTTGCAACAGAATTTAAAAAATAAAAACTTTTCGAATTTAGAATCTGATATCTTTTGCTCTAACTGGTTTGGAGTTTTAGGTGAAATGCGATATGTATTTAGAAACGGTGACCTAGTTTGCAGTTTTGACAGCTTTTTTGATGCTCTGAAAATCAAACAGAAATCGTAGAATACCTACCTATTCGCCAATGCTACTAGTTTCTTGTAACTAATTATGTGTTCGTGGTGTCAGACTGGTGTCAGCTTTTTCAGCCTTTAATGATGACAGTCGGCTTAACGTGCCTTCCTAAGCCCTGACTACCTATTCATCATACCTAGTTATAACCTAGGTTATAGCTGTCCGTGGTCCAGTGGTAAAGGCGTTTGCCTTGTTGACCCGGGGGTCAACAAGGCAAACGTTGTCCCGTTCGATTCCCACGGGAAGCATACTTTGTTAAGTTGTTTCCAGTTTGGCTAAGACATTGCAGGCATGAATCACCTGATTGTCTGATAAGAAAGATGATTCCGTGCTTCGGAAGGCACGTTAAGCCGGTGGTCCCGGCTGCCATCTGGTAGTCGTTAATGGAACCACGTCAGAGGCCGAGAGGCGGTTCCGAAGAACTCTGACACTAGGGTGTGCATGGTCGACTGACCATGTCACCTACACGAAATGATGATGATGATGATGATGACCTTAGGTTATAACCCTTCAAACGCTTTCATGAACTACCTAACTAGATATTTACGATTTAAGGCGAAGTGAGTTCACACACTAGCGCCACCCAGCAATTAATTCATTTACTCCTAAATCAAATCAAATTTAAAAAATCTAATAGCTGATTACCCTAGTAAATTACTTGTAGTATTATTTTTGTTACTTTTCATAGATATTACAATCTAAGTTTAAAGCAATAAAATTTTACGAATTTTTACCGCCAAACGTGGTCACTTTTGGCGGTAATAATTCGTTCTCTTAATTCATCAAATTAAAAATAGTGAAAACTTGTAACAATAATACTACAAGTAATTTATTAGGGCATTCAGCTATCAGATTTTTTAAATTTGATATGATTTAAGACTTATAAAATTAATTGCTGGGTGGCGCTAGTGTGTGAACTCGAAGCTTTACTTAGCGTTTTCGCCAAAAGAAGCCCTTTTTGACAAAACGTTGTTTTTGGTTGGGCTGTTGGGCTGTTTTTAATGCTATTTATCTTTCAACTAGGTCTAAAACATCACGGAAAGTTAGACATGAATGATGGAGATATCTTATTATTGATGCAGCGTCCCTCCTATCCCTTCAGTCACTATGAATTCATTCAAGTGTGATTGGTTGGTTGGTTGGTTTAAATTGACCCCTGAGTGAGATTGTCTCAGCCCATATATCTTGCATCTGTAAGTAGGTACTACATACATATGTAATCTGAATATTAGAGCGTGATCTCCTAACACAGGTATTCATCACGAAATGTTACTGTAAGATTATGGTACTGAAAAATTTATTTTTAATTATCTGTGACAGTCCTTAGAATAATTCATATTTTCACGCTGCCAAAAGAACCTACTTATTTAGATTTCGTATCATCTTGTCATTCATAATTTACGATATCTGTAACTGTAATGTGACGAGCTCAGGACGCAGACAGGCGTGTTGACCCTGTCTGCGACACGGATGGTCCCGGATTCGATCCCCGGTCAGGTCAAGATGGAAAATGATCTATTTCAGATTGACCTGGGTCTTGGATGTTTATCTATATAAGTATCTATTATAAAATATAGAATCGTTGAGTTAGTACAAGTCTCGAACTTACTTTGGGGCTAGCTCAATCTGTGTGATGTGTCCGTATATATTTATTTATTATTATTTATAATGTTTTACATAAATATATCGACTTGTCAATCGCAGTAATATAATATGAATGACTTTTGAGATAAGTACATCGTGTTTGCGATGACCAAGTCATTATATTTATTTAAAACATTAACCGACTTATTGGTAGGTATTACATGGATCTCACAACTTTTGAGAAGAAGAAGAACTGAGTTGCGGGACTTGGTTTTTTACAAGAATTATTTTTCTCTGACCATAGTCACATAATTAATAATAGTTACAGTAGCTTTGACTAGGTAAGTAGCTTGTTGACATCATCGGATAACTCTATTTTATAACGTAAGTCAATCTTAAGCTAAGAAAACAAGAATTCATTCTGACACAGCAAAATTACTTTTATATAAGGGCACCACACGATGACTTACACCAACCTACGCACGCTCCTACTATAAGTAGTTATATACCTATATTTCTTGCCTTTGAAATATGTAGGGATAAGTCACACAGATTGAGCTAGCCTCATAGTAAGTTGTTTAAAACTGGGACGACCCATTCTCCTTTCCCAATATTCCCACTGTTTAGTAATCTATAAAATATGGGTAACAAAGATTAAAGATTTGATTGTCTGTTTGCATTGCATATGCTCCGAAACTATATACTGGCCTGTTTTTCAAACTTCTTTCACCTACATAAAGAAAACCAATTTATCCTGCCGGGTGACATAGGCAATTATTTACGTGGACGAAATCGCGGGAAAATTGCTAGTAATATAGTAAAAGCTTCGATGAAGTACCTATAAAAAACAAAAGTGATACCTACATCATACGTCTTTTTCCCTTTGCGGCGCCGGGGTAGACAGAGCCTAGGTCTGTAAAACCTTTAAGGCCACGTTTAGCATATTGGTGGGCTTGTAGGTGCGAACAGAATGAAAATAGTGATTGGTTGCTAGCCGCATCGCCTATTGACATGATTCCTGACTTCCATTAAATTCCCTCGATCGGCGTTTACGATCTGCGCGGGAAGAGAAGCAACTGGTACATACTAACTTTTTTTCTCTCCCACAACAGCGTAGAAAGTTAAAAACAAACAAAAGTGATGAGAAGGCGTTTTCTAATATAAGTTTTAATAATTAACTCACCTGGAAAAACCCTTCTCGAAATAATAATATTTATGTTGGGTCGACCGCGGTTGGAACCAGTATTAGTAATCACTAATCAATCAATCAAAAAAATGGTAGCAAAGTAAATGACAAACAAAAATTGTAATATCATATGTGTAGTAGGCTAGTGTATGTAAGATTAGTATGTAAGTACGTCTGTTCCATTATTGCGTCATAGAGCATAAACAGCTTGACCGATTTTGACAAGAGTGAGATCACGTTACGGAGAAAGTACCTAGTTTATTCTTTCTTGCTGAAGTTACGTGGTGATGGTATAGGCACAGACAGAATACATAATAGTACAAGGTACACCAGGCCACACAGTAGGCCAGGGGTACGATTTTTGAAATGTCACCGTTTTCAAACGAGCTGTTTTTCCATAAAAATCATTCGAAGACGATCGAGTGTCACACGTTCAAAAATAGAACGCCAGGCCAGGCGTGTACCGGCCTATTTACTAACTCGGATGACAGGTGTCGATGCCTATCAATCAAGAATTTAGTGTTACAATGCGGTTTTTGTATTTCAAATAAAAAGTTCGTGCAAGCAAAACCCGCATTGTAACAGTATATTCTAGATTGATAGGCATCTACACCTGTCATCCGAGTTAGTAAATAGGGGGGCAGGATGCTATAAGACAAGTGGGTCATACATATGTGAGGAACTGATTGGATTCCAAACGGCAACCGACTGCCTGCAGGCCTATTTGCTAACTCGGTGTACAACGTTTTGACACTTTAACATCCATTACGGTTTTCACATCATAAACCACACACACAGAATAAAAAGTGAATCCCGTTTTATTTTATTCCTAAATCAGAATAAATTGAATAAATCTAAATATACCTACTTACTTCGCTAGTCCTGCCTGACCCATCCCATGAACCTTTGGTATATCTATTTTTACTTCGACAGTTAAATCCTAGGTAAGTATGCCTTAATACCTATGTTCCCGACTGTGTGGCTTTGTATGAGAGATATTAAAAAATAGAATATTTTTTATTTCAGATAATTATTTACAATCCATGCAATTTTCGTAACATAAATAATTCTTTTTCTTATCGTGTCGATGGCTTAAAATGTCTAAAAAATATTAGGTATATTTTATCCCTCCAGTATGTTGCAACAGCCACGCCACTTGCTGAGGCGTGGTTGAGGTCGTACTTTGTGCAGGTAGAGGGGCACATACATAAATAATTGATAGGAAGAAAGAATAATAATTACGAAGAATAATTTGATTAACCACCGACATTCCTAAGGGACACTCTCAGTCATCTCTTTGGACTCATTCGTCAAAATGTTCTAAGTGTTCTTTCCTTCGATATTTTCATTCAGATTGCCGAGCCAGCCGAACATTTTGTATGGAATTGACGTTATTTTTGGGTTCCGAGTATTGTTTGTTACTTTTTTTAAGAGAAGTTGTTCATTTGAGGGGGCTGACTTACCCCTACAAGGAAATGTTAGTGGTTAATTTACACCACAGAACCTCAGATCATTTATATTATTCGACTAGCTGATGCCTGCGACTTCGTTCGCGCGGACTTTATGACTCCTGTGTTTTAATATACCGGCGTCAGCGTTCTAATACGAACTAATGTCGATACATAAGAAACTTCGAGCAACACGGCTTCACGGAAGGCGTGTTGCTCGAAGATAAGAAAATACTTGTAGCAGGTATGTATGCTATATAATTAAAAGTTAATAAATAAATAACATAGGATTTTGCAAAAAATAATTTTTATATAAGTACTATTTATTTATTTTATTTTATTTTATTTTATTTGGAAAACTAAACAGTACATACAAAATTTCTTAATTATATAACTACTTATAAATAGCAAAAAGCACAATTATTAAGTTATGTTGGGTTAGTTTATTTTGGCGCCTGATTTCAGCGGGGATGGTTGTCATCAGGTATTTTTTTCCAGTCCTTTCTGAACCATCTTAGAAAAAAAGCATCCTTTCTTTGTTTAAAACACTTCGCACTACCAAATCAAACAATAATATTTCCCTTTGTTCCGCCGTAAATTTGACCTGCTGTCAAGCTGCTCAACCTATAACGCTTTATCACCACATTATTCACATCTCCAAAAGGCCTTCGGGAGCGACAGACGTCGGCTTTGGGTGTTGCCTGTGTGTGCAAGGCTTGAAGAGACAGCAAAGTCTCATGTTTTGCCATATGGACTGAAAGCTTCGTTGCCAAAAGGGCATGGGCATCCTGGTTGCGAGAGACCCGGTACCCGGGACAGCTGGGCAGTTACCAGTAATATGAGCTAATCGTACTCTACGCACTCTATCCCGGTGGCGAGTGGTGCCTCTGAAAAATAGTCGATATAAAATTTGACATGGTAATGTATCAGATGTTCTAAATCTTCGATTTCTTACCTCAACAAAGAATACTAATCAGGTTGAACAACTCTTGCTACAGCGTCATTTTTATATTTCCTATAGTTTACCTGGACCATTATGGTTCTGCGTCAGGTGTTCTAAATCATCAAATTAAATACTTCAACAAAAAATGCTGATCAGGTTGAATAAGTTTTGCTAAGGCGTCATTTATATTTCTTATAGTTTACCTGGACCATTATGGTTCTGCATGAGGTGTTCCAAATCGCAGATATTTTATACCTCAACAAAAATGCTCTTCCGGCTTAACAACTTTAGCTAAGGCTGCAATTTGTTATATGTAGTTCAGCTGGACCATTATGATGCTGCATCAGGTGTTCCATTTTCCAAAATTATTTCTACCTTATATGTTGCACTTCACTCTCCACGCTGTAGGCCAAATCCTCCGACTACTCAGGGTAGTACATGGCTCTGGTAGTACAGTGAGGGTTGCGTGCTCCTGCAGTGGAGACTAGAAAGGCCTGATGATGATGATATAATATGTTGCACCGGTTTAATAGCTATATAGCAAAAAAAGTTTCATTCGAATCCGTCCAATATTTCCGGAGATAAACGTGATCATACATACATACAGACAGACAGACAGACAGACAATAAATTTCAAAAAAAATTCTATTATTCTTTTTAAGTGTCCCTCTATCCATTTCAGTCAAAAAATAAATAAATGTACAGACAAAATATTTTTACTGTTTTATTATATGTGTTTTATTATATGTATCGATATATATAACATTAAGTAGCTACAAAAAAATAGGTAAAAGTATTCTCCAAAAGCTTAATAAGTTTTTTCCCCTGCAACGATGACGATCCTTAAACTAGCTGTTACCCGCGGCTTCGCCCGCGTAATATATAGCCTATGTCCTTCTCGGTACCCTAACCTATGTGTATGCAAAATTTCATGATAATCGGTTCAGTAGATTCGGCGTGAAAGCGTAACAAACAAACAAATTAACAAACGAACTCACTTTCGCATTTATAATATTACTAGCTGTTACCCGCGGCTTCGCCCGCGTGATATATAGCCTATGTCCTTCTCGGTACTCTAACCTATGTGTATGCAAAATTTCATGATGATCAGTTCAGTAGCTACGGCGTGAACGCGTAACAAACAAACAAACTCAATTTCGCATTTATAATATTAGTTAGGATTAGGATTAGTTAGGATAGATGGGATGGGATTGGGATTAATCCTTAATTCGGACAATGAAGAACATAAATTACCTTAAGTCTGTCACAGTCGGGCAAAAAACTGAATGAAGACCTATGTAGACGTATTCTTGAGCCTGCGTCTAGCCTGCGTATAAAAATAGTAATGTCAACTGTCACTTTACAGCTGTTCTCTCAACTCTTCCTTCAATGAACTGTCAAAAGTCGGTTGATGAGTGGATTTTAACTTTCTTCTTTTGCAAAGAATTATTAATTCGTCGCATGATAATGTAATAAAGTTACACAATATCGTATTAAGTGTTAGTCGCTACGCGTTTATTGTGACACAATGGGCGACAGTAGCGATTCAGAGGAGTTCTACGATGCAGAGTTCACACCCATCGATGCTTCAGGGTAAGGAGAATGTTTACACAATCGCTTTATTTATCGAGTATTTATGTCGTTTGTAGCGTTGTGGGCGATAATCGCGTCATAAAAATCATTCCGAAACAGGTTTTATACGTTTCTAATGCATACGATTATAGAATTTGTGTCACAGTATGGTCAGACTTTTACTAGTATAGAAGCAATTATTGGGAGTAGATTGCGTCCTTGGTGATCGGAATTGTCATACAACTCTCGTTACCGTTGACACTGCATTCTGTGGCAGGTGTAATAGCTTGTAACAGGTGCAAGTCTATTTCAAGATCTTAAGTGAATTAACTAAGTTATTGTAAGTACTTATAAGATGAAGTGTTTAACGTGATGCAGTTCTTACAACAAAATGTATGTAGTTTTAGTTTAATAATTTTTTTAAAGTTTCTTACGGCATATCTCCTTAGCTTTGAATTTTTACACTACTGTTAGTTTTAACATTTACAACTAATACTTAATTAAAGACATGTTTAAATAAAAACACCTAAGTTGAGTATCGTATGTGAAACAATTTTTATTATGCCTTTTTATACAACTTATAAATAGAAAGAGGAACTTGAGTGTTGCCTTGTTGACCAAAATCAAAATTATTTATATGACTTGTTTAATAACTATTTTCTCTATTTTTCAAAACATCAACAATTTTTAAGATTTATTTTATTTTTTTTATGTTATAGTAGATTAGTTTATTTATAGATAGTAGTTTTTTTATTTATCACATGTACCATAGTTACTTTCCTAAGGAAATAATTTTTATTTCAGCAGTAAAGATACTTCAGATGCTGAGAAGGTTAAGTCACCTTCGGTGAAAGCCAATGAAGCACCTGGTGCAGCTAGCAGCCCTCCGGTCCCGACCACCACACAGGAACCTACCAAAATTGACAGCATTGAAGACGACAGGACAACAGTAAAAAATGTATGTATTCTATGTTCTTGTCTCACAAAATAAAAGTACTGTAACTATAAAAATAATATAAATAAATAATAAATATAAATAAATATATACGGACAAATCACACAGATTGAGCTAGCCCCAAAGTAAGTTATTATTATTATTATTTATTATAAATACACTAGCAGCTTAAAGCTGATGCGTGTATATCACTGTACTTGTGTTTTAAAAGTTTTTAAATGTTTATCAAGTCTATTTTTGAAACTGTTCACACTTGAAGTACTTATCACAGATTCCGGTAAAGAGTTCCACATTCGCACAACACGGTTTGGCAAAAAGTGTTTTTTGGGGTTGCTAGTACACCGAGGTAAACTAAGTTTCATAGTTCTAATGAAAGACTTGTGTTATGGAATACTAACTCAACGATAGAATATTTTATAACAAATATATATATAGATAAACATCCAAGACCCAGGTCAATCTGAAAAAGATCGTTTTCCATCTTGACCTGACCGGGGATCTAACCCGGGACCATCCGTGTCGCAGGCAGGCGTGATGACCACTGCGCTACTATTTTCAATGCATGATTGTTAGATAATATTCCGAATTTACCACAAACCGTACGTTTATTTACTTCTGCTGACATTTCTATGGACTTACATTTATTGCAAAAATAAAAAGTTTGTGCCTAAGCCCAGATAATAATTATGTACGAGTATTGTGCGAAAAAATATGTTAGGTATTGTATTTCTTAGTATCATACATAACAATTACCTACATTATTAAATTTTATCTTATTATCATTTTCAATCACATGTTATTTTACAAACTTAAATGCTTATGAATTCTTAGACAAAAAAATATTTTCAAAATGGCATTTTAAAATATTTGAAGAAACATATTTAATGAAACCTAGAAAGTCACAGAACTTTCTGTTTTGCTGGTCAAATAATGAATAAGGGTTTTTTATATACTACTAGAAGTATATTTGTGGACTTGTACAATGTATATGGCCCTGTAGATTGACTCTGATGTATGTTGGTTATCAAATTAGTTTTAAAATGTTTGACCATTGATGAATGACATTTTGTATCTTGTAATAATTTTATTCCTAACACTTTAGAAATAGAATGAAATTCAAGAATGTAATAAACATTAGTAAATAACCTGAAGTATTTCTGGAATCATGTTTTAATTTTATGAGAATCAGTCATTTAAAGAACTACTGATTACCACCTAAAATGGCCGTTTTTGGTAGTAATCAGTAGTACTCTTAATGACTGATTCTCATAATATTAAAACATGATTCTAAAAATACTACTTTGTCACCTAATGTGCTTAAGCAAATATTGATGTGTATGTTTCCTAAAATAGTCATAGGTGTAAGTAAAACAAACAGAAAAGGCATAAGGCGCGGCGCAGTCGTGGGTCACTATGATTGGACTTTAAGCCTTATTGTCATACTCCAAGCGACCAGCAATGAAAGAAAAAACTAAATCCCTAGCTAAAGCAAAATGCCAGGAGCAGCCAGAGTAGACGACACATTTTGTACGCGATACTGATCGTTATGACTATGCGGATAAGGCTGAAAATCCTGCCACAGTGTAAGTGATCGCCGCGGCGCCGCCGTTTCTGTAAAATAGGAGATAATACTGCAATGCTCTCCTGCCAGAGTGCAGCACTTGCCAATGTCAAACCTTTGTTTACTCTCTGTGCTAGTAGTGCACTTTGGCGGCAAAGCTTTTAGTAATATCCTAGTATATATAATAGCACTAATCCTACTAGCAGCCCTCCGGACTTTGTTTTATAATATGTGGTGATAGTGATTTACTCCGTTTACTCGAGCTCCTTGTTGCAGTGGTCAAACGCTAGCCTGCGACACGGGGGTCTCGGGTTCGATCCCCGGTCAGTCCATTATGGAAAAATATATTTTTCATATTGACCTGGGTCTTGGATGTTTATCTATATATAAGTATATTATTATTGTATTGTATATTATAAATGAGTTAGTATCCTGCGACACAAGTTCACAACTTACTGTGGGGCTAGCTCAATTTCTGTAATATGTCCCTATCCCTATATATTTATTTATTTATTATTAATTACATAATCATTGTGAAAACTGCAGGTAGTGCAAGGCCGGCGGAGATTCCAAGAACTGCGGCGTTGCATGCAGAACGAAGAAGAAGATGAGTGTGTACCGGACGCTGCAGGCTCCGTGGACCACCAGACGTTTGCTCTGGAACACCCCTTCAAGTAGGTTTCATTTAATTATTTTCTATTCCATGCTGGTTTGGGAGAAAAGGAAAAACATAGAATATACCAGCTGCTTTTCTTCCCGCGCAGACCGTAAGAGCCGGTCAAGGGATCGGGCGAACATCTAAGGAATTACGTAATAGGCTGTAACGATGCGCATGATAACCTTCATGCTGTATCTTGCTTTTCACCTCATTTCCCAATCATCATCATCCTGTCCACTTTTATTTCGAAACTTAATTCATTTTAAATTCCAAATTCCATTTTCAAATCTTCGCAGTCCTTCCTCATCAGTCAGTCATTCCATTCAATTCCTTTCCTAAGTTTGGTCGTGATCTCTCGACTCGCAGGCACTCGCCTACAATATTATTTTATTAATTATATTTTTAACAAGTAACAGTGTAAAACTATGTCTGAATCATAATATAATATCATTAACTGTGTTGTGTTGTTATCTATCGCCCTGAGCTCTCTCTCTCCGCTGAGCATCTGATACAACCACACCTATACTATATTCATGTTGGGCCTACTCTAACGATCTGGGTGAGTAGGACCCGACAAGGCGATGCGGCTAGCAACTCATCACTGTTTAGATTCCGCTTTCCACCTTAACGCCCACTAACACGCTATACATGGCGTTTGGCTTCTTCTACACTCCGCCTTGGAAGCGGTGTAAACTTAGCTAGTAATTTATTGACGTCAACAATAACATAACATTGTAAACCAATTGTAAATGTAAAGTGACGTTCACCAAATGATATTCAAAATATCTTAAGATGAATAAAATTTTTGACTATTGACTATATTGACTATTTGAGTTTTATGACTTTGAGCTCTATCTACCCCGCAAGGGATAAAGACGTGATACTATGTATGTATGTATTATCTAATTTATTTTTTACAAATAGTTTGAGTGCCCTTACCTCTGTACCTTACCTGATAGGAAGCATCAATGAGGTATCATGGGTCTGGTGGCACAAGAGGCCAACACAATAAATTTTTCAAGCTGCATTAAGGTATTTGACATAAATTAACAAATGCCATTAATAATGTAACATAGGGACAAATGGCCGTTCAAAATACAGAGGAGCTCAAGATATTTTAATACCACTTGTTGTCACCCCAGTCATGTGGTCTCAACGCCTTAATCGTACGATTTGTTCTCAGAGACTCGCGTAGATGGCGCCACTCGAAACTACACAACATGGTATCTACCGTATTATGAGAATATAAAAACATGATTCACAAAATATATCGCATTAAAAATCAAAACAATATCTTAGGCATAATATTTTAAAATGACACCGTATATTTAGTAAGTTAAAAGCTAACGCAGATTACCGCCATCTAGTATCGAATACCAAGCAACTCTCCTGCGCCATACATTCGCCTGCTTTTCGAAACCTTAATTTGGTCCAATATTTTTGTATGAGGTGGGCAGTCTATTACGTTAGTATTATATTGTCTTTGCCCCAGTGGAACACGCCTGGGGTTGCTTTACTTGAGTTAATTAATAATGCTTACGCCTACTTACTAAAAAAGCTTATGATGAACACATTCAGTGTCATTAATTACTGGGGTCAAAGTTTTTGAGCTTACTTAAGGTATCTGACGTAGCTCATTGACCGTCATCTTATTTATCATTAGTGACCAATTATAGAGTAGCTAGTGTTCAGGTTCGATATATAAATAACTAGCTGTTACCCGCGGCTTCGCCCGCGTTATTTATAGCCTATGTCCTTCTCGGTACCCTTACCTATGTGTATGCAAAATTTCATGATGTTCGGTTCAGTAGATACGGCGTAAAAGCGAAACAAACAAATAAACAAACAAACATACTCACTTTCGCATTTATAATATTAGTTGGGATAATGAGGTCAGTATTATTTATTTACGTATCCTCCATATCCTCCTCATCTATTTTCCCGGTTTCATCCTCAGCTGCGATGCGTCGCAACCCGGGGTCCGCTATTATGATAGCATTCATGCTGTAATATGATTTGGCTAAAGTTTTTATGACCAGCTGCTTGCCTGACGCCAACCCTCCTGGGGTAGCTTCAGAACAGCAAACGAATACCTGTATTTTTTTTAGTTCGTTCGAATATTTGCCCGTGCCGTTAACCGAAACCGCCGGGATTCGAACCCAATAACTCTCGTGATGCAGGCCGGCATGTTAACCACTGCGCCATGGCGGCCGTCGAATAAATAATACTGACGTCACCATATTATGGTGCGCATTTGTCGGCCCGAATAGAACCGATTTGAATACGCACATAGATCGAGTACCGCGATTCAGATGATAATGGTTTTGTTTCAGAATAATAGCGCACGACACAATGAGCCTGCAAAGCATGACCTCGCTTGGCAGGATCGGACGGATACTGAGCGGGGCGGCCGAGTCACATCGTACGTAGTATTTTAATAACTCCCCAATAACTAAGAATATATAGCATACGCATATATCGCATACGCGAAAAGAAACTACACTTGTGCGTGCACGTATAATCGCTTGCGTCTATGTGTGAGTGTCTGGATGTGTGCGGGGGCAGCGACAGGCGCGCGGGGGAACGCGCAGTCGCCGACTGTCTTGCTCGAGAAATGTGTGTTGTGTTTCGAGAAGAAAGGGAGAAAGTGAAGAAAGTAAAAAATATGACGTTCAAAAAGAGATACAATTATCCAATTTTGAATAAAAATCTTTGACTTTGACATTACACAAACATTATACATCTGGAATAGAAAAAATAATTTAGAGATTGAGAAAGAAGACCAGTGCGAACGTGAGTGAAATAAAATAAAATTTATCTTGGATTAATTTTACTTTTCGTATCAGAGATGATGACAAATGGTGGATAGGTTATATCTCGTTCTATTTTTGTCGTATGTAGTGCGAAAATTGAGAGTTAACAATGCCTTGTAATAGCGCCGTTGAATCATCAATGATTATGCCCCAACAGCAAATATTCGCGACGCCGCCCCAGCACCGTCAGCGTCATCGCGAGAGCCCTCTACTATCTCCGATGACCCCATCGCTACTGACAGGACACAGAATGGTAATATAAGTTTTATTTGAAAGTAACGATATACGTATTAGTTAAGACAATTTCTTATACGGGGACATATTGGAAAACGCGTGATCGTGGCTTTTCCACGTATCAGGTGTTTACATTAACGTCGCAAAATTATATTAATCTTGGCTAGGTATTGCTACAAATAATGTCTAAATACGTACACTTACAGTATTACCTTACTTCTTACTTCCAGCGGCGCTACAACCCTTTGTGGGTCTTGGCCTCTTCCACAGTTTTTCTCCACTTGACACGATTACGCGCCTCCCTTCTCCAGTTGGTGTACTTCCCCATTTTCCTGAGGTCTTCCTCCACACAATCGATCCATCGCTTCCTTGGCCAGCCTCTCGGTCGCTTTTGTTGCGGTTTCCATCTGGTTATTATTTTGACAGCCCTGTTGTCCGGCATTCTTTCCAGATGTCCCGCCCATCTCAGACGCTGTGCTTTGCAGAACCTAACTATGGTATTACCTAGAAGAAATTAAAACTGATAATATTCTGTTTACTAACAACACGCAGCTTTCACTGTTGCCACTTGTGAAAATATAATACTTTGTTCATCTTGTACTCTGTTCGATATCAGTTCATAAATCATAAATCGGTAACTTCTATCATGAGATCATGAATATCAATCCGGCGCGAAAAAATTTAATGTTTTGACATTCCCACCTACTCACCTATCTTAGGTGAATCGTGGGAGTGTCAGCGGAAAAATAATAAGAATCATCACCATGCCACTTCTACTAGCGCACCAAACATAGGTGAATCGCGGGAATGTCAACGCGAAAAGGAACTTCATAGTTTTTTCACATGCCTTTTACCCCATCTTTTGTAGGCAAATCATCGTAATGTCATGATAGATGCTACTTGATGAAAAGACGTTCTACCTAGACATCATACTATTCAAAATCATATACGCAAATCAATCTTTGTGTCCATTTGTAAATGTTGGTACGCAGTGCTAGCGATGGCGGAACCGGACGTGATCGCAAGCACCAAAGCGAACAGCTTGAAGCACTCCCGCGGAGGGAATGCCGTAGTGGCGGTGTCGGGGCAGCCGAGGGCCAACACCGCGCCCGCGAATGTGCCGGTCGCCCCGCCGAGGAAGAAAAAGAGAAGTGAGTACTGTTGTCTCTCTCTCTCTCTCATGCGCCCGAATACACAGAAGCATTTTAACTAATAAACCGTTCCAGTGTATCTTAAACTCGTACACCAACTTTATCATAAAAATTATAACGTACAGTCCGAATCAAACTTTATGGCCGCTCGGATATTAGCCGGAACCGCCGTGTGGTTCCCGGCAGAGTAGAATAGGACCACTCCAAGTCATTCCGTGGATGTCGTAAAAGGCGACTAAGGAAACAAGCTAAACAAAGCTTATTAACATCAA
Source organism: Rhodophaea formosa (assembly GCA_963082605.1). NCBI lineage: Eukaryota > Metazoa > Arthropoda > Insecta > Lepidoptera > Pyralidae > Rhodophaea > Rhodophaea formosa. Next base: position 21,205,318 of record OY720211.1, read on the forward strand.
AGAGACCTCTCCAACCCGTCTGGCCAGCGTGGAGAGTGTAGGCCAAATCCTCTGACTACTCAGGCTAGTATATAGCTCTTGTAGTACAGAGAGGGTCGTGCTCCTGCAGTGGAGACTAGAAAGACCTGATGATGATGATGATGGATATTAGCTGCTCACTACGCAGTACGCGCCCCGCTTCCCCGCGCGCGCCCCGCTCAACCTAATAGTGAGTACTGTCGGCTATGTTCTGAGCCGCTATAAAGTTTGACTAGGACTGTTTCAACATTTAATATTTAAATACTAAAAGCACTCAAAAATACGTCTCTCTCTCTCTACTCAGAATAGCATTGTGAATGCAATCAATAAAAATTTGTTATAACCTTTTATTCTTGCAATTCTGTTTCATTAGGGATTCTGATTATAAGATTTCAATAGTTATAGCTGCTGCAGCTGCTCATATGTGTATCGAGCGATTTCAATTTATTTTATGTATTAAATGTAGATTTGAATGTAATAGCATTCAAATCGAATGTTTTTGACCCGTCCCACTCAAGAAGAAACAGGAAAGTAATGTTAATGTATCTAATAGATTGGCTTCATAGCTTACCCTGCTAAAGCAGGGAAAGTATGTTGAAAGCACGGGGGTTAACGCGTATGTGGCGTTTTGAAAAACCAACTATATCAACATCTCTTGTATAGTATGACATACAAAATTAACAAAGTCAAGTATTTATCCCATGTTTCATTTAGGTACTGAAAAAGGTTTATTACAATCTTCAGACCTCCAGAATAGTAAGTAAAGTTTGTGTTTGTATGAACAATAATATTTTTTCCAAGAAAGTTTTGTGCCCACACGGAAACTGTTCGATTTCATCAACATAGAGCTACGAGCTATGGCTGCGTACTTACCGCGTTCGAGTCGTGCCTTGAATGTATTAACAGCTTTGTCCTACTAACACGATGTCCTGGCTTTCCTTAACAATGCATAAAATAAAAGAGTTATAGAACGATAACGCCTACTGTAGCGATGAAGAATAAATTCTTATGTCTCTCTAACTTCAACGCATGAAATGTGATTAAGTTAGAGATACTAAGAAAAGACTGTGCAATCTATCCATCTAAAGTTATACAATATTCTCTTTTTCTTAAGTCACTGCTCGAATAAGTTACTTTTTATATCTTTTGATATTTGAATGAACTATAATATTCATCTAACCATCCAATGTGAACCTTGTCGTGAAGATTTTAATCTATGTCTACTAAGATAGTCATTATCGTTCGTTTCCTTTCCCTAGAATGAAAATATGACCTTTTTCAATGATAGTTATATGTATTGTAATTTCACAAATCGAAACTTCAATAGGTTCCTTATAAATTTGAAACAAAGGTAAGGTTTTTTTGCCAGCAGTGGAACATAAATTGCTAAATAAAATAAAAACAATTACAACTGAGTTAAAATCATACGACTCACAAGTAACTATAGCACATTTTTATAAGGTTTCGCTTGTGAACCTTATTTAAATTTACCATGGACATATCCACTGGGAAGTTCGACAGTCTATGGATATATTTCCTACGAGTGTTGGCCTTACTCGATTTTCAGTGAACGAATCAATCTTTAATGTAGGATTCATTTGAAAATGAAATACGAAGTTTTATTAATTGACCGTCGCATCTGCTACTGTCTTTAATTTACGATGGCAATATCCACAGGAAAATGAAGTTGATGACTAATCTGCCTTTAATAATAGACGAGTAAGCCTAACTCGCTCTTGAGTGGACTTATCTATTTTGAAAATTTGTGTTTGTGTAACTAAGGACCTTGAGTTTTATTAACTTAGTCAAATATTTGAAAAACAAAGACATATATTGAAACATTTGTTAATAATTCGCCTTTACTGCATGTGTGAGTGAATAAGCGTTAATCTGCACGTCTTTAAACAAAATTAGATATATTAGATACAATAAGAAGTAAGTATAAATAGGTACTTATGTTTAACAGATATTAAAAGTCGTCCGTATCGAAGCGAGAAGGTAGAATTGAACATCTGCTAGAAATAAATTCAAATAATGAGGATAAAAAAACATAAACAATCCTTATAGACGGTGGGCGAGACATATCATTTAAGAAAAAAATAAAAGAGTTAGTAAGGTTAATAATAACCTATTTACATAAATTGAAAAACAATCTCTTATTCAATTAATTTAACGATACGATCGGTACTCGTTCCTCGAGTAAAGAGTACTCCAGTTAACTGAACTATTCAATAACATTCCGCCTTAAGGTTTTAATTTAAGGTCAACTTTGGTCATGGTCACAACAAAGTAATGCTTATTGGTCAATATTGTGTCTGATTATTTATTTATGTTTATTTGCTGTTTTCCGTGACGGAGGAGCGCTTGGGTTACGGTTCACATAGTATACCCAAGCTACCGAGCTGACACCCGGCCCCCGCACCCCGTGAAAACGTTTAGATGACAGAGACATCAATAGTTTTACGTAGTGCTCGCCTAATAATAACGTATATAGACACATTTTTGTTGGGTTACATTAATGAAATTTACGAACGCGTCGCAAATTTTTTTGAAAATAAAATTTTGCCTACGTTACTCGCATATTATATAGGTTTCCATTGGTGAAAAAATTTTGGTAATCGGCCGAGTAGTTATTGATATTATCCATTACAAATCTTCTCTGTTTATAATGTTAGTCTTGATTTCCTGTGCCATATGACTCTCTCCCAAAACATTTGTTCTACCTATATTTATGTTTCATATATATTTTGTTTACAGATAAATTACATGGATCGCAATCTCTATCAATGGCCGATGGAGCGGACGACAATCTGAGCGTCTGTACAACGGACACGGACGACTTCCGGTACACAGCCAGAAGGAATGACAAATTAAATTCACTCGTTTTGGAGGTACCTAATTTATATTAATTATTTAACAATACAGCTAAAATATAAACAAGTGCAAAGCTATAAAAAGTTTCGCAATCTCAATGGCGGACGGTGCAGACGACTATCTGAGCGTCTGTACCACGACACGGATGACTTCCGGTACATGACCAAAAGGAATGACAAATTAAATTTACTCGTTTTGGAGGTAATTTCTTTATACTAATTACAAGCTGTTGCCCGCTTGATCCTATCTCCTTCTCCGTAGCATTATCAACGTGTATTGCAAAATTAAGAAGATTGGTTTATTAGATAGAGCGCGAAGAGGTAACAAACAAATGTACAAACTCACTTTCGCATTTATAATATTAGTTGGGATAGTTGTAATTTGGATACTAATTATTTAACGATACAGCTATTATGTAAAATCTGAGCGTCAGTACAACGGACACGGACGACTTCCGGTACACGGCCAGAAGGAATGATATTTTATATACAATTGCATATTGCATATGTGCGAACGGAACACCACCCAGTAGTATTTCTGTCTCTCGTTCAACCATAAATATATGCTCTCTATTTTTAGTATAATAAGGGTAAATATCGTATATCAAAAATTGAAATAATATCCTGGTACTAAGAAGACTATAGAGATGAGAAATGAAATGAAATTTTACTCAAATTTGGATATCACGTATCGCTTTTTGAATGTCATATTTTATTATTTTATATTTGCAAAATCGACAAACTATTAGCGTTTCGGAGAGACCACTGCTGAGATTTATACAAAGTGACTGTTTGGTGTTTCAGAGCACGTCGACGCTGCACCAGACGATGGCGCTGCCTAGCCCCGCCAGTACCATAGAGTCGCTGACCAGAGAGTTCCAGGACTCGCTGGAACTATCTCATTCTAAATATGGTAAGTTTCTGTAAACAAAAATACAAGAAGTCGCCATAGGTAGGATTTTGAATCCACGACTCTTGGATATACACCCTAAGTGTTCATAAGGCATATCCTCTCCTTCCCTCTGGGGAGAGAAAAACAAAAGGCCGGCAACGCTTTTGTCACACCCTTGGTGTTGCATTAGTCCATGGGCAGCGGTGATCACTTACCATCAGGTGACCCGCTTGCTCGTTTGCCTTCCGATGTTATAAATAAAAGTGTGATACCACTCTACTAAATGGTAGTTTTGAAGGAGTATGTATGCTTCGAATGTCTCGTAATTCCCTCATCAAATATTACCCCGTAGAGTATACGTATACTCTACGGGGTAATATTTGATGAGGGAATTCGGCGCGGGTACAGATTATATGGATCGCAATCACTATCAATGGCGGACGGTGTGGACGGCAATTATTGGCTTGCGGCTCGTTTTATTCACCCATATTCGTTCGTATTTTCTCTTCCATGCTGGTTTGAGAGAAAAGAAAAACATAGAATATACCAGTTTCTTTTCTTCCCGCGCAGATCATAAAAGCCGGTCTAGGGATTGGGTGAAAATCTGAGTAATCACATGATAGGTGATGCGGCTAGCAACCCATCACTATTTTGATTCTGCTTTCCACCTTTACGCCCACTACGATGCTAAATGTGACCTTTGGGTTTTACAACCTTGGGCTCTGTCTACCCCGCAAGGGATAAAGACGTGATAGTATGTATGTATGGAGATATGCGCGTTCATGAACTTGTTAAGGACCCTTATTAATTAACAGTTATATAAAGTATGATTTATTGCCTGCAGGCAGTGACAGATCGTTCGCTGGTTCGTCTCCGCGCGAGTCGCAGTCGCGTGGCACGGCCGACAGCCGCAGTAGCACGGCTCCCGCGCACCACGCGGCCAGCACGGCCTTACACCTGGCACATCACTTGCAGGACGCGAACGAAGCCGCCAGAGGTACTGTTGTTACTTTTGTGGCTCGTTTTATTTAGACACCTATACTTAAAGCACCAGCACTACTTTTGACTTCTTTTATCTAGACTCTTTAGATATGGGTACTTTTAGTCATCTACCTATATAATAGCGGACAGCCGCAGCAGTAGTACGGCGCCCGCGCACTGCGTGGCCAGCACGGCGCTACACCTAGCACATCACTTACAGGACGCGATCGAAGCTGCCAGAGGTACTGTTGTTACAATTTTGGCTCCTTTACACTAATTAGACAACTATACTAAAAGCACCAGCCGGCACGTAGCATAGCACGCGCGACAACGTTTATCGACTATCGCCATCTTGTTTTCGCAATACTGAAGAGCGAGAAGATAGTTTATCGCGCGATATAAATGGCGTCGCGGGAGCCATGCTACGGGGGCTGAGGTGCTATTGTTTCTCTTTTGATTGTCTAGACTCTTTAGATATGTATACTATTTAGTCATCTATAATAGCGGGCAGCTGCAGCAGTAGTATGGTGCCCGCGCACCACGCAGCCAGCACGGCGCTACATCTAGCGCATCATTTGCAGGACGCAAACGAAGCAGCCAAGGTACTGTTTTATTATCATCAGGTCTTTTTTAGTCTCCACTGCAGGAGCACGACCCTCTCTGTACTACCATACTATTAGTCAGAACAGACAGAGATTTGGCCTACACTCTCAACGCTGGCCGGATCGGTTGGAGGACTCTTTGATGTTTATAAACTTTGTTTAGCTTGTGTTCCCAAGTAGCCATCTACGGAAAGACTTGGAATGGTCCTATTCTACTCTGTCGGGAAACACACGGCATTTGTTTTATCTAGACAATTTAGACATGTATACTATTAAGTCGCGTAGCACGGCGGACACCCGCAGTAGTACGGCCCCCGCGCACCACGCGGCCAGCACGTCCTTGCATCTGGCACATCACTTGCAGGATGCGAACGAAGCTACGAGAGGGACTGTTGTTATTTTTGTGTCTCCTTTTATCTATTTAAGCCAAATACAGTGCCCGGCAAATAAGTTGACCTAAGTGTGAGTAGGACACCGCAATACATTGCCACTGATTAATATAGGTGTGTCTCGCTCACACTTAGTTCAACTTATACGCCGCGTGTTGTACTTCTATATAAACTGAGGTAGGGCCTTTTATATTTTTTTTGTGTATGTTGGCTTTTTTCACTGATGTCTGGCAACACCACTGTTAGTCTATATTATCGATAATTTATGGTTCCGGGGAAACGCCTTCTATTGAAATTTTCGTTCAACATAAAGAAACGTTTTTAATGAAAGGTTAATCCCCTGAACCAAAGATAACAAAATCATGAACGGTGCATGGTTTTGATTTCATTTATTCATGTTTCAATTGTTTAGAGCACAGCTAAGTTACTTGGTAGAATTATTTTAATACGGTTGTTTACGATAAAAACCGTATTAAAATAATTTTATTTAAATGTGTAACAATCGCGAAAACATAAGAAAACATTACTTGGTAGAATTTAATGAAAAATGAAAGTTCCGTTACGCAAGCACTCACAATTGAATCAATATTATTTCTTAATTATGACGAAATATAACGTTTGTTAAAAATTTCATGATGATCGGTTCAGTAGGTAGGGCGTGAAAGCGTAGCAAACAAAGTTACTTTCGCATTTATAATATTAGTTAGGATTAGTAATTAGTAATAGATGAATGTGTTGTTGCAGCGTCGGACATGTGGCTGGGCGGCGCGGCGGCGGGCGCGCGCACGCACAGCGAGGGCCGCGCCTCGCACTGCAGCCTCGGACACGCGCACAGGTACAGGTAGCCCAGCACCTTCATCATCAGGGCTTTGTTAGTCTCCACTGCAGGAACACGACCCTCTCTGTACTACCCGAGACATATATTAGCCAGAGTAGTCAAGAGGATTTGGCGCTCCGATTACTGGTGACCGCCCGACGGTCCCGGGTGACTTGTACCCAGGATAGGTCCTTCGGACACCGTAGCTTTCAGCCCATACGGCAAGACATGAGAGTTGCTGCTCTCTAAAAGCTTTGCCATTGTTTCTCAGTTCAGCCCTTCAAGTCATGCATGCAAATCGCGGCCCATCAGGCATATGAGAGCCCAAAGCCAATGTTCATCCCTCCTGGGGACCCTTTTGTGATGTTTGCTTTACAGGTTGAGGGCACTCTGCTCTCACTCAAAACTCATTTGGAGCTAGCTACGCTAGATTTAAAAAAAAAGGAAATAAAGGATTTGGCCTACTTTCTCTATGCTAGCCAGACATGTTGGAGAGGTCTCTTTGATATTTATAAGTTTGTTTAGCTTTTATCTCCTAAGTCGCCTTCTACGACATCCACAGGAAGACTTTGAGTATATTCTACTCTGCCGGGACCCACACGGCACAAAGGCTTTTCAGGCTTTCTTTATATCATAGGACGGCAAACGAGCAAGCGAGTCATCTGATGGTAAGTTATCTCAGCTGTCCATGGACAACTGCACATCAGAAGTGTGACAAGACCGTTGCCGGCCATTTATTTTTCTCTCCCAGAGAGAGGGGTCCCTTCGGGTCTCACCGAACGGAGCATGGCAGCGCCTAAAGCCGAGGTTCGTCCCCACTCAAGGCCTTTCTAGTTCGCCTTACTAGTTGAGTTACCCTCACTTCAATAGTCCAGTAAAATAGCGAAAGCTCACTTGGAGCTAGCTTAATAATCTATTCAAAAAATTCGTATACAGAGGTTTAAAATGGACGAAGACCCTACTCGAATTCCGCTTGTCGGCCCGCGGCCGATACGCAACGCACGAACATTAGTCATCATCATTTCGAGTATAGGTGACACGGTCAGTCGACCATGCATGCACACCCTGGCGTCAAAGTTCTTCGGAACCGCCTCTCGGCCTCTGACATGGTTCCTTTAACGACTACCAGATGTAGCAGCCGGGACCAACGGCTTAACGTGCCTTCCGAAGCACGGAATCATCTTTCTTATCAGACAATCAAGTGATTCACGCCTGCACTGTCTTAACGAAACTGGAAACAACTTAACAAAGTATGCGTCCCGTGGGAATCGAACCACGACTCCCGGGTCAACAAGGCAAACGCCTTAACCACTGAACCACGGAAACTGTATATAACTACATACTAATGTGTCGTTTCTTTTCGCGTAATGCACATATAAATTTTTTGCCCCTGACCATAAACAGTAGGTTTCTGTTCCGCAGCCGGCGCAGCACGTGCGACGGAAGCGCCGGGGGCTCCCGGCGGCGCTCGGCGGGCGACGAGCAGCAGTTGGGGCTGGCGCTCCGCACGCGCACCACGTCGGGCCACCAGCTCTCCGACATCGAGATCCTCGAGCAGGTCACCGTGCTCAACCTTGACACAGGTACCTCAACTTTATGAACCCACAGAGCTCACAAAGTAATATATAAGTGTTTGGCAACGAGCAGTTCAGGCTGGCGCTCCGCACGCGCACCACGTCGGGCCAGCTCTCCGACATCGAGATCCTAAGCAGCTCAACCTCGACACAGGTACCTTTATAAATAAGATATGGGAAAAATATCTACGTGGGCAGGATTTGAACCAGCAATCTTTACTCTCTGTACGAGTAATGCCTTACCAATTGGGCCGCCGCGCTTCATACCCTACACGTCGAATTTCTCCACCATATACTATTCCTCTACATGCATTATTGCTTGCGTCACCTAACATAACTACCTCACTATTACAAGTGTGGTATCTGATTAAACCCATTTTGATTTGTAGAAAAAAATAAAAGAAGGCTGTCATTCGGTCGTAATTAATGTAATTGAGTGAACTAGTTGACCTTACGCAATAGCTACATGCATGTTTACTAAGCGTCGGAGCTTGCATAATCATGAACCAGTTAAAGTGTATCGTAAATTCGTTGTTTGAATCAACGGGGGCGTAGCTCAGATGGTAGAGCGCTCGCTTAGCATGCGAGAGGTACCGGGATCGATACCCGGCGCCTCCAAATTATTTTTATTTTTTGTAAATTATTTTTAACTGCTGACCATTAGTCAAACAAAAAAATTATATTACCAATATTTGAAGACAATTCAAGGAATATTTGGAGTTTGTGGTGGGAAGTCAAAGGGTACAGTTGAAGTTTGCCTTAGACAATTTTGCAAATTGATTTTAGTGGACTTTATAATATGAAATTGGTGTAGTTTGGTGTTATAAATGCTCGTGCTCATGAACAATTTGTGAAATAGTTAAAAGTGGACTGATAAATGGACTCGTATAGATTTGCCGCCAGAAGCTCCCACGAGGCATTAAAGAACATACGCCATCTATGATGCTACTTGGAAAAACTTTACCGTACAACACCGATACTTAGTATCTCATTATACTGGACATTGGCAGAATCACTGAAATTTCGGTGGAAGCCATAATATAAAACAGAAGAAGAAGAAGGAATATTTTGTAATCTGTTGTACTCATTTTTTAACCTTATGTTTAAGCTGCTTTTCTTACCCGGCTGACCCGCCCGAAGGAGAGTAATTTTTCGTTTGTATGTATGTATGTATCTTGTATATCAGTCTCATTGTTACCTCCAGTAACCTAAACGGCATTACTGAGTGTGTGGTGTCATTCGATTTTTCTTTCTTTCTTCTTTTTAATTATGGCTTCCACCGAGATTTCAGTGATTCTGCCAATGTTCAGTATAATGAGATACTAAGTATCGGGCAGCCTCGTGGGAGCTTTTGGCGACAAATCTATACGAGTCCAGTTAACAGTCTACTTTAACTATTTCACAAATTGTTCTCGAGCACGAGCATTTATAACACCAAACTTCACCAATTTCATATTATAAAGTCCACTTAAATCAATTTGCAAAATTGTATAAGGCAAACGACAACTGAACCCCTTGACTTCCCACCAAAAAACTCCCATTCGATTTTTATTCTTCCCCGGAGAGTTCATGGGCTATGTAATGTCAGAAAAAAATATAGTAGACGTAAACTGTCAAAAACTGCAGTCGGCATTTGTAATTTTTTTAGAATAATTTGTGAGCACTCTGACGCTACCGACCTTCGATCAACAATACCAAGTAGATATCAGGTCGGCGCAAGAAAAGCGGCTCGGCAAATAAGAGCGCACTCCAGACGGTGAGCTCTTATTTTGTTTAGTTGGAATAATAGAATTGCGACTTTATTATCACGTGCTATGGTCGAGAATGCGTTGAACTTAAAACGGTGTTATAGCTACATTCAAGCGGACAGAGTTTTGCTTCGATTTTGTACGTAACGCGATATCTAGTTGGTATTGTTGATCGAAGCTACCGACCTAAGAACGTTTTCTACCTAAATTTTTTTCTCTCTCGCTCTTGGGGCGGCCAAAACAATGACCCGTAAAATAATTTTCTGTGAGTAAGACGATGTCTATTTGTTTAGGAGAAAGGGTACCCTTGAGCGTGGCGGAACACAAACTACCCCAGTGCATCAACCCTCTCAGTTTGCACATCATGCGGTTGACGTCGGAGTACATCGGGCGGACCAACGATGATGACAACGCCAGGTGAGTTGTATGCCTATCATCATCATCATATGCCTATCAGTGATCGGAATGAGCCGAGTTTATATTCTTTAATTCACTAGAGTAAATGATACCACCGCGTTTGCCTAGCGTAGAAATTGTTCGTTCCTTCCATGCATGTTAGAACTATGTAGAATGTTTGTTTGATATATTAACTTAGATCCCTCCCGCGCGAGATGTAGTCACTAAGTTTGATTTATAGGTATATGTCGCAGGGATTTTGTGAAAAACGTGACATTATAATTTCTCTAGTGAAATTATAATTACACTGATTTTTGTCAATAATATCTGGTTCGTATAATTTCACGGGCTCTTTTCAGATTGATTGTAATTTCACTGGGCTGCAATAGTGATATTATAATAAATCTAGGTTTATCATGAGTTGCGTTTGTGGTAGGAGCCCCGCGTGTTCTGATTGGTCAATTTGTTATTAATTTATTCGATAGATTCTATTTCTTATGTCATTTAAATTACTTGCTCAATTATGTAACCTACCAACTTTTTTAAGTATTATATTTTGACAAAAAGTACATATTATTCATTTATTATTATTAATTAAGCTTTGTTCAAATCCAAAAATTGACTCAAATGTTACTACCAGTATTAAATTAAGTACTATTAAGATTATTGTTTGATTAGTAAGCGTTATAACTTTTTCAGCATATTTTATAATATAGATAGTACTATAAAAAGTGACAAGTTAAATTTAAAAAAATATTTTCTAAAATCTGATTTTTATTTCCTAAAACTTTATGTTTAGTACTTGTAGGTCAGGTGGTAACGAATGAGGACCAATCAGCGATCCCTGTGATAATCTAACGGCTTTCTTAAACCAGTGTTTTTGTCAAAATATCACTGCCTTACAATTTCACTGCATCGGTCTAGTGCAATTATAATGGTACTGAAACTAGCCCGTTAAATTGTAAGTAATACAAACGATTGATAATAATTTGTGTAATTATAATGTCACTAGTGAAATTTTAATATCACGACTTTTATAATATCCCTGCAACATATATACAGCGTGTGATTGACCCTCGACATACACTATTCCTATGATATCTGATAACAGCCTCCGTGGTCCAGTGGTTAAGGCGTTTGCTTTGTTGACCCGGGGGTCGTGGGTTCGATTCCCACGGGATGCATACTTTGTTAAGTTGTTTCCAGTTTGGTTAGGACATTGCAGGCATGAATAACCTGATTGTCTGATAAAAAAGATGATTCCGTGCTTCGGAAGGCACGTTAAGCCGTTGGTCCCGGCTGCCATCTGGTAGTCGTTAAAGGAACCACGTCAGAGGCCGAGAGGCGGTTTCGAAGAACTCTGACACCAGGGTGTGCATGGCCGACTGACCGACCGTGTCACCTACACGAAATGATGATGATGATGATATCAATGAAGGGAATTCATACAAAAGTGTTCAGCCGCCCGTACAATTTGTATAAGTTACAAAAAAAAAATCGAGTTCGCAGCATTGGTCCCATAGGAGAAGTTATGCATACGATCTGAGTCAAAACTATAAGGGCAAGTCGAGGGTCGATTTACACGCTGTATAGAATATTAAAATATGTTTTCAATAGAATTAAGCGATCCAATCTCGCGGCATCTAGATTGCGATTGCATCTAGACCAGGGATCGGGGTCACCAAATTTCGTTGGATTTTTCACTTCCTGACCGCGACGGTCATGTTATTTTAAGACAAGGACTGTAGTGGGCACTCTTCAGCAATATACCACAGACTTTGGTCTGCGTTACTACTTTATTAGGGGTAATGAAAGTAACTCGTGTCCCTGATCTAGACTAATCATCATTTCGTATGGCAGGTTACCTACTGCAAGAATCTTATAAGTCAAAATTTTAATTTTTTAGCCATTGAAATTAAATTTACACAGTCGCGCCTTAAATTTTATTTAAAAGTGTGACTGTTGGGTAGCAGACCAAACTCTGAGGCATGACATATTGCCCAAGAGTGCCCAGTAGATAGTTTCCCCGGAGGACTGACCGAACTTCACTCCTTGACTCCGATAGCTGAGGAATGGCTAAAGAATTTAAATCTAGACTTAAATAACAGTTACTTTTCAGTAATCCGTCGTGTTGTAGATTGCACGTACCTATTTCAATTTGTGAAGTTTTGTGTTAAGTTAGGTTCTTTTGTTGCGTTAAGTTTTTTGTTTTGTGGGGGTTTGCTTAGACGTATCCGTTTCCCTGAATTATCTTCGTCCTTTGAACCTCCACCATAGTTTACCCAATGCACACAATATAATATATGTATATTTCATACATATTATTGCTAGTTTATTTTTGTTTCATCATCATCATCATCAGGTCTTTTTTAGTCTCCACTGCTGGAGCACGACCCTCTCTGCACTACTAGAGCCATATATAAGCTAGAGCAGTCAGAGGACTTGGCCTATACTCTCCACGCTGGCCAGACAGGTCTCTTTGATGTTTGCAAGCTTTGTTTAGCTTGTGTTTCCTCAGTCGCCTTCTACGACATCCACGGGAAGACTTGGAGTGGTCCTATTCTACTCTGCCGGGAACCACACGGCTGTTTTTGTTTATGAGGGAGGCAAAGCTCCCATGATAAACAAAAAAATCACACAAATCTAGCTCCACAGTAAGTTGTGAACTTGTGTTGTAGGATACTAACTACACGATACAATATTTTATAATAGATACTTATATAAACAAACATCCAAGATCCAGGCCAATCTAAAAACTATCGTTTTCCATCTTGACCAGACCGGGATCGAATCCAGGACCACTCGTGTTACAGGCTGCCTGCCAATTACTGCACATAAAAGTATTATCATCGTCATCATCAGGTCTTTTTCAGTCTCCACTGCAGGAGCACGTCCCTCTCTGTACTACCAGAGTAATATATTAGCCAGAGCAGTAAGAGGATTTGGCCTACACTCTCCACGCTGGCCAGACGGGTTGGAGAGGTCTCTTTGATGTATATAAGCTTTGTTTATAAAAGTATTATATCAAATGTAAAATTTACAGAACTGCGTACAAACCCCGTACGTACACGACCTCGTGGCGAAAGCGTCTGTCGGTCAGTCTGTACGCGTCCACCTTCAACCTAGCTCGAAAGACCTCCTTGCATCGGACCAAATCCGACTTCAGTATACGCACTAGGTTTATAACTTTTTTTTTATTTCGGCTTTTGTCACGGTCAGCGTTATGTGAGTGGGCTTACTGTTGTTGTTTTTTCTGTGCTTTAAGTATGATTTTTAGCAAGCGTGTCGGGTTGGAACGGATATACAAAGAAACAAAGGATGGCGGAAATCGGATCTACTGCGTAAACTACCATACAAACAGTTCTACGACAACGATGGACATAATTGGCATGTTTCCTAAAAAAATCCTTTTAAAATAATTAGTCCGTTCCGAAAAATATTACTTACTTATTTTTTATTTTTCCTATCAAACAAAAGATCTTAAAGATAAAGCGCAATAATGTGTAGGAAAGGGGCTCATGCATGACAAAACAGGCCGGTAAAAAGTGTACCGATCAGTGACGTCACGCGGAACTTTATCAATTTTTATTTGATTGACAAAAGAAAAATACGTGTCCAATATTTTTCAATAATCTACCAGACGGACTTATTGTTTTACAAAGAATTTATTTAGGAAACACATCTATTGACATGGATTCGCATCGGAAGTAGTGCGAAAGCGCTCTCGTAGTTGTTTTTTTTTGTTGCAACCTCAGCCCGTCCATTATAAACATAGCATAAGCTAAGCATTTTATTTCGTAAAAGATTTTTTACACAAAATTTAGGTCGTTGTTGGGTTCGAATAAAATGCGTTGGTTTTGAACAAACATTAGTATTTGTATTTTTTTAAACATTTTACAATTGGAAACAGCACTTTGCAAGACACTTTAAACACGTCTGATTTGGTTGCTCTTGTACCAAAATTTGGGAAACTATCCATATGGCAATTTTGGGTCACATCTCCTGCACCCACCAATCTCTCACAGTAGTAGGTAAATGGAAAATTTTGGTGTTCCCGTTCCCCATAATAAGGCCATACAGCAGTTATATAATGATAGAAACAATATTTATGTAATATATTAACATTCTTGATAATATATAATGGAGAACATTATCGTTGTAACCACAGAGTTGTAACACATTGTTTCATAACGTTATATACACAGAGATATATAGAGTGGGCTCGAGGGCGTGGCAGGTGGGAACGCAATATGAGCAACATGGGCATATTTCTCGAACACGCTGTCAGTCGGAAGTTTATGTGCACTCGCGTAGTACGTCACGATTTTTACGAAAATGCCGTCTTGTGCAGTGATTGTGTGCAAAAATAGAAGTTCCGATAAAAGCCTGAAACATTTCGGAGTCACCTACCATAAGTAAGTACCAAAATATTAGTGTTTTTAATGCATTTTAGAGCAAAAACTTAAAATCAAGAAATAATATGCCATCGAGAATGTCATGCCGGTGACATTGCTATAAAAATGTAATCAAATGAATGGACGTATTACATTGCGCGTAAAGTTTTTCATTAGCAGTAATAAGACTATTTTGACCGCGTAATGTATGTGACGTCAAGCAAACGTGCGGCGCCTTACCAATATCGAAGTAGGGGGGCTGGTTGACATTGCGACTTAAGGATGTCCCAGTATCTTTTTATCGATAATTTATCGTGATGCCTAAGAATGTCTTGGGGACATTTTATTTTATTTCAGGTGGAGATTGTTTAATTCTTTGAAACGATTGGTATTTATTATTCTAGGTTTCCGCGTGAAGCAGCTATTAAAGAAAAGTGGACAATTGGTGGCCAACAAAAAATAGCACAATATATTCGATGCATTTTGAGGCTAAGTGTTTTCAGCCATGTAAAAAATCACGAAGACTCTTTGATTGGGCTGTGCCTACAGTGAAATTACGGCTAATTTTGCCACGGTTTGTTTTTCAATTATTACTTAAACTCAATGTTTTATTTAATGATATTTTTATGAGAAATAAAATTACTATATGTTAATAATTATTATTTTCCAGAATACAAATACAACAAGTGATCCTAAATATGAGCCTGCAAAACTATAGTAAAACAGCAATTTTGAGTTTGAGAACTAACTCGCGAAATTTTGTCAATATGGTTACCTTTTTCAAAAATCTTGTTTTGCAATCACGATATCTAGGTTTAGTAGTCTGTGCTTACTAGGCATATCGTTATAGCGACATAATAATACGTCTGTGTCGCACTTTTATGGAGAATAGAGTATAGACTTATAATGGATGTTCTTATGTTTGTGTTTCTGACTATATAAATGACAGATGAAAGTACAGGTACTATTATGCCTTTTGTATCGATTTATGTCTTGTTTTAAGAGACCCAGTAATTAAGTATACTTGTGCCACAGGCGTAAAAAATAGTTTTGATTGAATATGAAGACAAAATAGATACAAAAAATAAAAAAATATATAAAAAGCAGCCCTTATTGCTTTCCTGATCTAGCAATAGTTTAGAAATACATTTATGCCTGATGCTAGTGTACAAGTCAAAGACCTTTAAAGCTTTTATCTACAGTTACCTACATTTTTAATGTTTGTTGAATTAAAGTGATTAGAAAATAATATTTTTTTATTTATTTTTTCTACAATGTTATGTACGCATATTATCATTATATTATTATAGATTTATCTAAATATTCGTAAAAAATAAGAAGTAAAATTAAGTGTTGTCATTATTTCTCTTTATTATACAAACATACACATTATCACGTTTATTCCCCTTGCGGGGTAAACAACGCTATCAGATGCAAAGGCCACATTCAGCGAGTTAGTGGGCTTATATTGAAATATGATTCTACAGATTTTCGCCCATTACATTATTGGTAGAAAAAAAAACCAACTGCTTCTAAAACTCTCGAGAGAGCTTTCGCGGCACTTTCAGTAGATGGCGCACACCCTGTTCACCAGCAGACGCTGTACTTGTCCAGATAAATGTAATGCAACGGCAACTTTTGGTAATCATCTGGTTGTAATCATGAACAAAGTATCTTATTCAGGTGACACCTTCTCTTGGGGTTACTGCAACGTGACTAGATGTGCTCCGTACAATCAGAGTTGTTATGTGATCCAAAAGACAATTAATTCACTTCGATTGTTAGCAATCTGGTGAAGAGGGACAATTTTTACCATGTCGAAGACAATAAAAATCAAATTCTTCATAGCTGTTCTTCATAGCTGGTCTGGGAAAAAAGAATAAATATGTGTTTCTATGATTGTTCTAGTTGTTTCTATTACCGCACAGATAATAAAAGATATTCGATAAAATAAATAAATAAAAAATAAGTAAAATAAAACATCGAATAGATGGAGACCATTGAAAATTATCTCAGACTATGTCAGGCGACGCGGCTACAGCCTTTCACTATTGAATCCCTTTTCACCTAAATGCCCACCAATCGAAGCCCAGCATAGTCTTTAAATCTTATAGCTCTAGGCTCTGTCGGCCCCGTAATAGCTTTAGATGCGATAAGTACGTATATGTATCTATCACTACATATTATAAAATAAAGTCCTCCACCGCGTTTGTCTGTCTATCTGTCTGTCTGTTCACGATAAACTCAAAAATTACTGCACGGATGTTCATGCAGTTTTCACTAATAGATAAAGTGATTCATGAGGAAGGTTTATGGGAATAGTACATGCCCGGGAGCAGCCGGGGAGGGCTGCTAGGGTATAAATAAATACACACATATAATTAAACATTTTGATATAAATTTTCACCGAACTAACACCTAAGTCACGAATAGCTACTTATAAAAATCACAAATTTCTAACCCTCATTTTGTTTTTTTACGCTATTTCCTGCTATGAAAAAAGGTGCCACTTCCCATATAGTCGAACGGCACTGTCCATAGATATCAAAATAAACACTGTCCTTTCCCGCTTGCGCTGAATCATCCCCCGCAATAAATGAATTAATCTATTATTTTTTCAACTATTTTTATTTATTTAACGATGCTGCATATAAATATTTAAATATTTAAACAAATCACGAACCATAAACGTGTACTACGCGCAAGAAACATCGATAATAGTTTATCGATTGTCAATCACTAGCGTAGGTGTGACCTTCTTGAATGTGTGAGCTCGCATTTACGCGTCAAACACGAATGTGTGCCTGTCACTCTCGTTGGCCCGTTTGATTTGTTTGCGTAAAATATTTTATCATTGTGTGCGTGAAACTAGTGTTCCTATGTTTATGTGCATGTAGGTGTAAAATTTTCTGGAGACATCGGGGCTCAAACAAATCTCACTCGCGCACCGATCTAACCTTGTAAATATTCTGATATCTATGGTTATATATCTGTTGTGCACATTTATTCGTTACTTATAGAAAATTAGAAACCCCGGTTTACTAACGTTTGGTTTTCGTCGGATTCGTCTTTTAGTTTCTGTCTGTTACGAAGACCATCATCGCGTCGAGTGATAGGAGTGGCGAAACGACAGTTTCGCTTTACCTTTATTCGATTTTCTCAATAAAAAGGGTGTTAAATCAAAATTCCTCTACCCCCCCAGAGGTAGTCATTCTTCATACATTGGGATAATGTTACTCGTATAGATTGTTATCGTTCTTTACACATCGTTTCATATATGACTGCTGCACTTTATTCGTTTTTCTCAATGAAAAGAGTGTTAATTAATAATCATACATTGGGATAAACGGGTACATAGGATTATATCTGCAAATATGAATCAATGTTTTTGTTTGACAGAGAAACAGACGAAGAGAGCGAGAGCGTGTGCGCGGGCGGCGCCGAGGACGACGCCAAAGATGCCAAGCGGGAGTCGGCCGACAGACAGACCACGATACGCAGGAAGACTGAGAAGTGAGTTGCTTCTTATTATCCAGTCAAAATCATCATCATCAGGTCTTTGTTAGTCTCCACTGCAGAATCACAACACAAATTGTTGGCAGAGAAGCCCCACCTGACTCTGTTTTTTCAACTTCATTCTTTTTATATGACTGCCAAAAAAGGATTGTAAGGGTTAAGGGTATCGGCCGACAGACAGACCACGATACGTAGGAAGACTGAGAAGTAAGTCAATTCTTCTTCTAATCCAGTCTAAATCATCATCATCTTCAGGTCTTTTTAGTCTCCACTGCAAGAGCACGACACAAATTGTTGGCAGAGAAACCCCACCTGACCCTATTTTCTCGACATTCACTCTTTTTACACGACTGCCGAGAAAGGAGGGTATTGTTGTTTACCCGACAGACCGACACAGAAGGCGAGTAAAGTCGCCAAAGCCGTGTGGTTCCCGGCAGAGAAGAGGACCACTCCAAGTCTTTCCGTAGAGGTTGTAAAAGGCGACTTAGGTAACACAAGTTAAACAAAGCAATTTTTATGAAAAATATCGATTGTTTTTGAGTTCCCAGCGTCGGTCCCATAGAAAAAAAAAAACATCTAGTTGGGCTCATTTTCATCGTCATTTTGTTCCCACTTCCCAGTTTGTCCTTACTGCTTTCAACTGTACTTTGTGACGTAGGATTCTGATGGGCAACCTAGTGAAAAGCCACTCGCAAGACAACATTAACAGGAAGATGAGACACGAAATAAACACCAGGTGACGCGGACATGTCGTGACATGACCTGGCCATGTTGCGCTAACATCTGGCTGTGTTGTTTGAATTTAAGCTCAATTTATATAGCCGCAGAATCGAAGGGAATTTTAAGACATATACAGAGTAGAACCGCCACTCTCACGTAAACTTTAAAGTTCAAATTTGTATGAGGTAATAAACGGCTCACCAACGTATTACGCTCACGTCGTATTAAAAATCCTTGGGTGAGGTCTATGTCCAGCAGTGGACTTGTTGCTAAGATGAATAAACGGACGCTCGGAGTCGCGCGACTTCCAGCGAACATTTTCGTTTTCATTTCCAAACAATAATTTGATCTTTATGCCATTTTTATAGAGGCGATTTTACTCAGTGTATTTATTGAAATTCCCCTATTCAATGGCAATATAAATTGTACCTTACAGCTTACTAAGCTTGTGTGAAGATATTGTCACGTAGTGAAGTTTTGTTTTCGCTTTTGTGACATTGATAAATCTGACTTTTTTTTAGTGCATTTTGTGTTTTCTGATTCATTTTGTCTAATGTTTTGTTTTATTTTAATATTAACTGAATCCAATAAAGTAATTAGAAGATTACGCTTTAGCATCTGATTATTTTTGTTGAGCACATTTTAATTTCGAGTAATAAATAAAACTTAATGTGTATTAATGGATCTTTAATTCCATGAGGGTATTGAGGTTGTTATGAAATAAGCGGCGGCAACACAGGTGTCCGGTCGGGTAAGCTGTGATGGGCTACAATGATTCAATTGTTTCTTATATTTGTATGCCATCATAGGATGAATCGTATCGAAGTTTCGTATCGAAAACTTCTACACGCTGTAATTTTGTATAGGTATTGTTTTTAAAATTGAAATCTGATTATAAACATCAATTCAATATGCCTTATCCGGTCGTATGTACGAAATTTGGTTGAGATTGGCTTAACTGTTGTAAAACGAAAACCAAACTACGTTTGTATGGGATGTCGGCTTTACGTGGGACTCTTAATCTACAAAATTCGTACCCATTCAATGCTAATAAATACATTCTTTCAATGACAGAGGCTTATCGAAGTCGACGCCTCAGTGCTGCCATCTAATGGTCAGCATTTTAGATAACCCTCATTATAATGTTTTTATTTTTTAAAGAGTTTTTTAAGCTTTGTTTTAAAAATAACGCCAGTTGGTTACATATGATGATGTACCAGGGAGGTTTGTCTAGGATATCTAAATATTAAATAAATTTACACGGACAAATCACACAGATTGAGCTAGCCCCAAAGTAAGTTCTTAAGTAAGACTTGTGTTAAGGGATACTGACTCAACGATACTTTATCTTATAACAAATACACATATAGATAAACATCCAAGACCCAGGTCAATCTGGAAAAGATCATTTTCATTCTTGACCTGACCGGGGATTGAACCCGGGACCATCCGTGTCACAGGCTGGCGCGTTGACCGCTGCGCCTCGGAGCTCGTCGCATCAAAAGCGTTTAAAATATCCTAAATACACCTCCCTGCTCCAAGACAGATAAACATTATTAATAACATCACCTCCCTTCTCTGTAGGTTAAAACGGTTCTTCGGCAGCACAGTGAAACGCACCGTCGACGCAGCCAAGTCCCTCGCAGCTGAAGTCTCGTCAGCGAGACACAAAGAGGATGTGTCTGATATAGCAGACGATGTGCGAGGGGAACATAATATCAAACTCAAGGCCTCCAATTCCCATAAGGGACCTTATGACTTTGACGGCTGTGTTCGACATGTACAGGTAAGATATATTAGATAATGTCTCCCATTAAGAGTCGCCTGGAAGCGCATGTCCCCATACAAACGGAAAAAGGGAATTGTAGCAATATTTGATAATTTTAGGGCAAAATTAAGCATCCAATCAATTTATCTTCTTATAATCTACGTACGTTCCTATACAGTTTGGTTAAATTATCAAATGTTTGAGAATTATACGCCTCACAAAATTTCCATACAAATTTGAAAAGGCTTGTAATTCTCAAACCATTGGTATTTTAACCAAGCTGTATAGGAACGTACGTAGATTATAATGAGATTAATTGATTAAATGATTAATTTTACTCCAAAATTATCAAATATTGCCACAATTCCCTTTTTCCGTTTGTATGAAGACATGCGCTTCCAGGCGTCTCTTAAGTATTAAGACTGTCGTTAGAGAGACACAAAGATGTGTCTGATATAGCAAACGATGTGCGAGGGGAACACAATATCAAACTCAAGGTATCCAATTCCCATAAGGGACCTTATGACTTTGACGGCTGTGTTCGACATGTACAGGTGAGTTCTATTAGATAAAGTTTGTTACAAACTAAAAAAAGTAAAAACTTCTAACACGGGTTTTGGTACATCATCATCATCAACAGGTATTTGTTAGTCTCCACTGCAGGAGCACGACCCTCTCTGTACTACCACAGCAATATATTAGCCATAGTAATCAGAGGATTTGGCCTACACTCTCCACGCTGGCCAGACGGGTTGGAGAGGTATTTTTAATGTTTGTAAGCTTTGTTTAGCTTGTGTTTCCTAAGTCGCCTTTTACGACATCCACGGGAAGACTTGGAGTGGTCCTATTCTACTCTACCGGGAACCACACGGCAAGTTTTGGCACATAAATCTACAATAACTTGATCCCTACGCACACTTCTATTTTAAAATTATTCTTGAACGATTCTGATATTAAAAAAATAAGGTTATATTTAAATTTACCTCGTAAATGTTTTATTCATTCGAACGAATCTATACAGTGCGTCACGTGACATTTTTCGTTAGAACTTTCGCTAGTTCATTAATTCTAAGTTCCTCGCAGTAGAAATTAAGTCCGCAAGCCATAAAAAATGTCTCTGATAAAGCATGTGACGCATAAGCGGGACAATATTAGGTATAATCTTTGAAATTGCATTGGTTTGGTACGGTTATGATTTCGACAGCTATACTTATTTTAAAAATTCAATACAAAAACATTAAGAGGTGACTCAATCCATCAACATGAACAATTTTTGTTATGGGATCTATGCTGAAAATTCAATATTATTTTTACCTTTTCCATACATTTGGTCCGATCAGCTGGACACTTGTATGGGTAAGTAATTTTTTTTTTGGTTCCCAGCGTTGGTCTCATATCAAAAGTTGTTTATGTTGATGGGCTGAGTCGTGTCTTAAAGTTTGTGTTTTGAATTTAAAATAAGCGTATAGCTGTCGAAATCATAACCGTACCATTGGTATGGTACAAATAAATAAATAAATATATAGGGACATATCACACAAATTGAGCTAGCCTCACAGTAAGTTGTGAACTTGTGTCGTAGGATACTTACTCAACGATACTATATTTTATAATATATACTTATATAGATAAACATCCAAGACCCAGGTCAATATGAAAAAGATCTTTTTCCATCTTGACCTGACCGGGGATCGAACCCGGGACCCCCGTGTAGCAGGCTAGCGTGTTGACCGCTGCGCCACGGAGCTCGACACACAATTTTAGGTAAAATCTTTGATTTTGCAAAGATTTTACCTAAAATTGTTCCCTTTGTGTATTGAATTTAAAATAAGGGTCTATGCAATTTTCGTGTAATTGTTTGTGCAGGAGATGGGCGGCGGGCATGCAGGAGCGGTGTGGTGCTGCAAGTTCAGCGTGTGCGGGCGCCTGCTGGCCACGGCCGGCCAGGACAAGCTGCTGCGCGTGTGGGTCACCAGGGACGCGCACCACATGTTCCAGGTACAATACAATAAACAAACGTTGTAAATTTAAATAAAGAAATAGCACAAATACAGAGGTAAAAAAAAAATGATAAAATGGATTCGTCGCTTTTCGTCAGAAACGCCACTGGTCAGATA
Organism: Rhodophaea formosa; assembly: GCA_963082605.1. Taxonomy (NCBI): domain Eukaryota; kingdom Metazoa; phylum Arthropoda; class Insecta; order Lepidoptera; family Pyralidae; genus Rhodophaea; species Rhodophaea formosa. The sequence goes on from OY720211.1 coordinate 21,228,123, forward strand.
TGCATCTCGTCATCTCTCAGTATAGACTCGCACTTGTCAGATATTAAAAAAACTATTTGCATATACGTGTGACTACAAGCTTTTTGATTCTATTTATTAATTTACTGTCGAGTCAAGATGCAATTATGTTGAGACGCGCATCTGTCAAGTTACGTGTCTGTCAAGTAGCGTTTTTGACGAGATGCTTTCTGTCAACATGCGTTTTCTGGCAAAATGATATCTGACCAGTTGCGTTAATATAATTTTTAATACAAAGATAATTATTAATATACTTATTTTCTTAAAAATCATAGAAAAAAAATATAACGATCGAAAACCGCTTTCATGATAGATGTCAGAAACCACGTATATGCTATTTTTATGAATACATCGAAAGCTTTGGATTATGTTGACCAGTGGCGGCTCGTGACTCAAAGACCTGGTGGTGCACATCATAAGACATGCCTAAACAATATAGATAATTTTTATATGCAGAAATAATTCTCTCTTATTTAGATAGGCATTTTTTGTTTACATAGGTACTTAATGTATGATAATAAGATTAATAAGTAAAACAAAACATAAAAACAGCGAAAGTAAAACACGAACAAATACAAACGTAAGACAATTTACGCGAAAACTACCTAATCCGAACATTTCCGAACGTCAGCGTTCGTTCCGCGTCGGGCCCCGTACGGCGCACCAGATTTCGCTAAACTTCCATACTAATCTTCCGTCTCACGCGCCAGGCGTTTCGTCGCCTTCTCAATAGTAGCTGTATGGGCGCGCTGCGTGCGTTGGGAGCGAGCGCACGGCAAATTATTTTGTCAAGCGAAAATAATACTTATTTCGTTAAGTACATGACTGATTATCATTTGACAAAAAAATTTTATATTTAAGCTTAAACTGGTAGTGCGCCGCACGAGTGCACTTAAGGTGGAGCCGCCACTGATGTTGACCATAATTTATTGTTGCAATTAAGCTTTATAAATACATGTTTATTGTAGGCGTGGCTTTAAAACTAATAAATTCTATTTTAAATAACCGAAAACATATGACTGTATTGAAAAGACTAAACTAAAGAAGAATACTTATCTGCTTTAAGGATAGTACAATATGGTGTTCCACAAGGGAGTATTTTCGGTCTACTTATTTCAATCTGGTCAATGAAGATTAAATTAAAAATCAAATAAATCAAAGCTTCCAAGCTGGTCTGGGAGAAAAGATAAAAACGTAGAATGTACCAGTTGCTTCTGTTTCCGCGCAGATCGTAAAAGCCGATTGAGGGAATGGGCGTCTGGAATCATGTTAATAGGCGATACGGCTAATAACCCATCACTATTTTGATTATGTTCTCACCTACAAGCCCACCAACATGCTAAACGTGTAAGGTTTTACAGACCTTCTGTCTACCCCGCAAGGGAAAAAGACGTGATAGTATGTATGTATGTATTATTTCAATACCATGTGATTAGGGTGTATTTAAGTTGTTCAATAACACAACGACGTACAAAATCGCACTATAACATTTCCTGTTTTCTGACAGGACATGAGAACGAAATACAACGCCGAGCAGAAATCATCCCCCACGCCGTCGCAAGAGTCGCTGGCGTCGCTGGGCGCGGCGGGCGCGGGCGCGGGCGCGGGGGCGGAGCGGCCGCTGTCCCCCGCCGCGCCCTTCAACCCCCGCCCCTTCTGCGTCTACGCGGGGCACACGTCTGACTTGCTGGATGTGTCGTGGTCGAAAAACTACTTCATTTTGTCATCTTCTATGGACAAGACTGTAAGGTGAGTTTTTAATGAAAAAAAAAAAGAGAGTAAAAAATAAAAGTAATACTGCCTGTTTTGTTTAATAATCAAGGGGAACTCCAATGGTCCCCTTCGATGGCTCTTAAGTCCTTTGAACAAAGTTCACAATTTTAAAAATTTCCTTGATCCGAATCGGTATATAATTGTAATTATTGATCCCTCTCAAAAGTATCACGAAAATCGGTTGAGAAATGCGACCTATAGAGTCTTACAGTCGGAGAGACGTACCAAAACGACTTACTACTAGCGAATCAAAAAAGACTAATGCTGAGAAGCAACTAAGTCGAATTTTGGTCCCTGTGTGCCATAGGGCTTGGCTTTCACTGACAAACAAAGACGCTTGGCGCGCGCATGGTCAATAATATGTTTTATTTCTCTACAACGAATATCGCTTTTCACAGATTATGGCACATATGCCGCGGGGAATGCCTCTGCTGCTTCCAGCACATAGACTTCGTGACTGCGATAGTGTTCCACCCGCGAGACGACAGGTACTTCTTGTCGGGCAGCCTGGACGGAAAGCTGAGGCTTTGGGATATCCCCGACAAAAAGGTTAGCGAAATATTGTTATTTATAGGCCTAGCCATCGGTTCCTCGCGTTTTATGCCCCGCCCACTGCCACTGCAGAGCTAATCCGCTGAGCTACGTCGGTGACTTTTGTTCTTCTACGGATCTCCTCGTTTCTGATTCGATCTCGGAGAGAAACACCGAGCATAGCCTCTATGATACTATACTATACTCTTTGAACGAACTTGAGCGTTCTAATGACGCCCATAATAAGGGTCTCGGAGCACGAAGAACCGATGGCCGATGGGGCAGAAAGGCATCAGCAGCATTATCAGGTCTTTTTAGTCTCCATTGCAGGAGCACGACCCTCTCTGTACTACCAGAGCCATATATTAGCCAGAGCAGTCAGAAGATTTGGCCGAATTTTACACTCTCCACGCTGGCCAGACGAGTTGGAGAAGTACCCTCATACTTATCACGTAGCATCCCACGCAAATTTATTCAGTGATATACATATGGAACAATAACAAAATTTTAAACATTTATATTTTAAACCACTGAAAGTGAGCTCCATTTAGCATACGGTGCTGACTGTCATATAACACAGCCAGTACTGGTAGCGATGTAACACTTGACAATTTATTGATTTAGTATTGAGTATCACTACATATTATAAAACAAAGTCCTCCGCCGCGTCTGTCTGTCTGTCTGTCTGTTCGCGATAAACTCAAAAACTACTCCACGGATTTTCACACGGTTTTCACTAATAGATAGAGTGATTCACGAGGAAGGTTTTAAGGTATAATACATGCCCGGGCGCAGCCGGGTAGGGCTGCTAGTTATATATATATATTATTTGGCCTTCCTTCACCCGCTACGCTGGTCAGATGGGTTGGAGAGGTCTCTTTGATGTTTATAACCTTGGTTTAGCTTCTTTCCTAAGTCGCCTTCTACGACATCCACGGGAAGACTTGGAGTGGTCCTATTCTACTCTGCCGGGAACCACACGGCACAATACTACTTCGTAACCGGCAGATAAATTAGCTTTCTGTAGGTGACAGAATTTTGAAAAAGTGTAGTCGGGTGCATGTGAACCTGACCCCTGTATTGCGTAATCTGTTTGTAGGGGGTTTACCGTCTGCCTCCGACTGTACATACATGCATTTCAATAATGCTAACTAATATTATAAATGCGAAAGTGAGTTTGTTTGTTTATTTGTTTGTTTGTCACGCTTTCACGCCGTATCTACTGAACCGATCATCATGAAATTTCGCATACACATAGGTTGGGGTACTGAGAAGGACATAGGCTATAAATCACGCGGGCGAAGCCGCGGGTAAAAGCTAGTGCTGATATAAGTAAAAGTCAAAAGGATGGGTTTTTAATATTGATCATTTCATCTTAACTCCAGGTTGCGGTATGGAACGAAGTAGACGGCAAGACGAAACTGATAACCGCGGCGAACTTTTGCCAGAACGGCAAGTTCGCCGTCGTCGGCACGTACGACGGCCGCTGCATCTTCTACACCACCGACCAACTCAAATACCACACCCAAATCGACGTCCGTTCAACCCGAGGCAAGAACTCGACTGGAAGAAAAATCAGCGGCATTGAACCTATGCCCAACGACGACAAAATCCTTATAACCTCAAACGACAGTCGGATACGACTCTACGATTTACGAGACCTAAACCTATCCTGCAAATATAAGGGATACGTCAACGTCTCCAGTCAGATTAAAGCGTCATTCTCCCACGATGGGAAATACATAGTGAGTGGTTCGGAGAATCAGTGTATTTATATATGGAAGACGTATCATGATTATTCTAAGTTCACGTCGGTGAGGAGGGATAGGAATGACTTTTGGGAAGGCATTAAGGCGCATAATGCGGTGGTGACTTGCGCCGTGTTCGCGCCTAATCCTGATCATGTCATCAGGATGATCGCTGAGCGCGAGCGGGAGGCGAAACTGGCTAATAATGAGGAGGATAAGGAGGTCGATGAAGTGGTGAGTTTATGTAGATTTAGATTACTTGACTTATTGTCGAGTAGAATTGGTTTCCTTTGAATATCTTTTGACCAATATTTTACTCGTAATAAAATTATACTCTTGATACATTTATACACCTTTCCACCTGCTCTTAACATCAATATTTTCCTTGAGTCGATTAATAGTTTTATTAATTAATAATACTTTTATTGAAAAACAGTTTTTTTTTAATTATTTTGTTTGAATAACTGTTAATAGCCATAAAATAAATTTTAAAAAATATGGCCACTCAATCGCCCTGTCGTTGGCTTTCATACAAGTAGCCGAAAGGTATTGCTTAAAGCCATACATGAATTTCACAGGATTCATTGCTGGACCCATTTAAAATAAATATTTTGTATAAAAACTGAGACATCATTTAAAATTTTGATCTACGAGGCCCTAGATAGCCCTTTAAACGTATTTATGAACTAATTGTTTACAATTTAAAATGAGAAAGTGAAGCATTTCTTGTTTTTGTCAAAAACAACTACAGTACTACCACTTTAATAAGTTACATCGGCATTGTTCGATGGCGCAGAATAGCGCAACCTACCGCCGACTCAAGCCGAATGAAAACATCAATCAAATAATGAACTTATTGCTACAAAATAAGATTTGAAATCCAAAAACAACAGGACTCGTGCTATCTCGCTCGCAATACTCGTACGACTGCCGTGAGTGGTCGAGACGCCGCATGGCGCGTACACATCAGCCAATAGCGGACGGGTATTTTCGCGCTATGCAAAATTTTACTTCTGCGCAGGTACATCGGTGTAACTTATAAAGTGGTAGTACTGCATTTTGGTGAAAACGCTAAGTAAAGCTTCACGTTCACACTTTAAACTGCAAACAGTAGTTTAAAAAATAGTTGAAAGGGGTACCTAAGCCTCGCAGAACAAAATTTTGTATGATGTCTCTGATTTATTTCCAATGTGGGGCAGCATGGACCACATTCAATTTATGTAGCCCCTAAGGAGAGATGCCAGCAGTTTATATTTTAAAGAACAACGACGCTAGTGTGCAGTTTCTCCTTGTATTTTCATTCGCTACACATCAATCGATATATAAATAACAGTATACAAAAATGGGATAGGAAAGATTTGCTAAGTTGAAAAGAGTATTTCGAAAAACCAGGATATCGAATTTTGTAAATAATATTAAAACACGTCATTTAAATCAGTAAACTGGTGTTTGAATTAATCTCACTGGCATATTTGCAATCATTGAGGATCTAGGGGCCAATAGTAAAAGGCTTATTCCCCCTGAACAATTAGCTATCCGTGTTTTTCTGTAATATTCACATTTTCAACAAATGCAATATTTTTTTTTTATTTCATATTTTCTTCGAAAAAATATTTTTTTTTATATTCTTTTTTTTTTTGTATTCCAGAAGGGCGCAGAAGGTGGCATGGTATCATCATCGCAGACCGGGCATGTCCTCGTAAGCGCCGACTTCAACGGCTGCATCAAGGTTTTCGTGCACAAAGCAAAGCCCAAGCACAGCTCGCTGCCGGCCTCCGCACTCGCGTAGACATTCAAAAGTGGTCCTTATGACTGGAGAGTAAGGTTGAAACTTATCGATCAAAAATGAGCATTATTTTATTGTTGTTGATCTTCGTAAATTGTACCTTATGGTAAGGGCGTAAGGTTGAAAACCAATTTCTGTCAAGCGCCAAAGGAGACATTTAGAAGTGGTCCTTAATGACTGGGGAGTAAGGTTGAAACGTATCGATGAAATGAGCATTATTTTACAGCTTTACAGATGTTGATCTTACTAAAATGTACCTAATGACAAGGGTATAAGTTTAAAAATCAATTTCGAGTTTAAAAATTGTTATATCAAGCGTCAACGGCTTCGTCAAGGTGTTCACGTATAAAGCACTCACGTAGACTGACATGTTGTAAATGCCGTTCAAACATTTACCTTGTGAAGTTGAGATAAAATTGAAAATCATTTTCAGAAGTGTTGATCAACATTATTTTCCGTGGTAGCAGGTATCGTCCAGAATTGTACCTTATGATATGACAGAAAGAATAAGGTTCAAAATCAATTTTCAAGTTACTGATAAAAACGATGACCCAGTAATTTTACGTGATATTAAACATGGGAATCACTAGCTTTTCGGTCTGGCTCGGTGGCTGGCTTGCGGTTTAACGAGTCTTAAGCCTCAATAAATGTATTTCGCTCACTCCCATTACTAAAATTAGCTAGTTTCACCAAATGGTGAACACAAAAATGTTAGGAATCATGTTAATAGGCGATGCGGCTAGCAACCCATCACTATTTTGATTCCATTTTTCACCTAACGCCCACCAACATGCTAAACGTGGCTTTAGGTCTTATAGACCTGGGCTCTGTCTACCCCGCAAGGGAAAAAGACGTGATACTATGTCTATGTAAGTATGTAAACACATGTCGCAAATGTTTCTAGTGAACGTGGCTATCTGATTTCCACCAGATATCTAAAGAAAATAGTTATTATCTTATATACTAGAAGGAGCCCGATGGCCCAGTGTTTGTGAGCATTATTAGCGCTTACGCATGTAAAGCAACCCCGAGCGCAGTCCGCACTTGGATGGGTGACCGCAAGTGGCATTATAAAATATCTCGAGCTTCTCTGAAGGGACGTTAAGACGTAGGTCTCAGCTGTCATCGTTGATAGCTGTCGTACAGCTTTGTCAGATGCCTTTAGGCAGCTTGAAAAATCTGACACCAGTGTCGGCCACTTACACACACGAAAAAAAACATCTATATCAATAAAAGAAGCGATCAAGGGGCAAACCTAAAACGAGAGGCAGATGACTTGTCTCGTTTTGACATTAGTTGGAGAGAGATGGCACGAGATAGAGAAAGGTGGAAACAAAAAGGGAGGCTTTTGCCCAGCAGTGGGACCTAAATAGCAAAAAAATAATAATATCAATACCTTATTAATATGTAAAGTACGGGTCACTCACGTATGAAGTCAGCTACAGGCCGACATGTTTCGACCTCATCCGGAGGTCTTCCTCAGGGCGAATGTGAACCGAGACGCGCGCACGAAGTCGTCCCAGTCCGCACTGACGTTACGACGTATACGTGAGTGACCCGTATTTTACATATTAATAATGTTAACATCTCACGTTAGTTTTAATCAAAAAATATCAATACCGCTTTAAAACAAAAACCTATTCTATTAAGATCGATATCATCGAAAACTTAGATTTTTAAAGGGTTTTGTCCGTAAGACATATTTTTCTCATATCAACCAGCTACTAACCACTGAGATGTTAGCAAAAATGCATGTAATATTCTATATGAAGCCATGTCTTTTATTATCATCGGGTCTTTAGTCTCCACTGCAGGAGCACGACCCTCTCTGTACTACCAGAGCTATATATTAGCCAGTGCAGTCAGATTCTTGGCCTACACTCTCCACGCTGGCCAGACGGGTTGGAGAGGTCTCTTTGATGTTTATTAGCTTTGTTTAGCTGGTGTTTCCTAAGTCGCCTTCTACGACGTCCACTGGAAGACTTGGAGTAGTCCTAATCTACTCTGCCGGGGACCGGCGGGGAATGGCTTTGTCTATATTTTCCACTAAATAAACTTGATTCTCATATTATGTTAAATAATTGATATGTACCTAGAATCAAATAGGAAGTATTTATAATTTCTTTGTTTGATATTGATATTATAATGTTACGAGTCGCTGTTGATTGTTACAAAACGTGTCTAAATTGTATAAAAATTATATTTATTTTGCGATTCGCGATTTAGTGACTGATAGAAGGTAAATCGTAACTTTTTATTATTAATTTATTTCTTTTTCTTACTGAAGTATTCTTAGAATAAGGCTTGGTCCAGTTAAATATATTTTTACATGACACATACCAGCAGATCGTTATGCAAATTATTATCAGAATTACCCAAAAGGATTATATATATACTATATACCTATATTATACTTATATCTATAAGTATATATGATTTTAAGCTTTCGCGGTCACAATCACTATTATGTTCACTACGGGACTTACCGCGATTATTTTTGAGTTCTGTCTGATATTTCGACAACATTGCAGCTGCCATTTTCACAGACTAACTGAAGAGACTGCGGTGGTGGATGTTGAGCTGTCAAGGGAAACCGTATCGGTCTACCCTCTTTCTTTGTCTATAAGTATATATTGTAAAATATAGCATCATTGAGTTAGTATTCTACGACACCAACTTTATTTTCTTTTTTGTGTTTCGTAGTTGGTGCAACAAAGTAATTCTATTCTATTCTGTCGCTTTCCGTATCGGTTTTATAAAAGAGACAGTATATCTTATCATTAATACAAAAGGTAGTTGTTTTCACTTTATTGGATTTTGGTGAGATCTCCTAGGGTATAAATCTTTTTGGGAGTAACACTGAGTTACTAACGACATATCAGAATCTATGCGTGTAAAGTTATCTATAACAGGTTAGGGCGGAATTTCCGCGTGAGTTACACTAACGCCGTTTATAATTCTTCGACGTAATATTCGGCTGGTGTGTGTATAATTTTCTGTTTACTGTAAACATTTTATTTCATCCGAATTGCTATCATGACGAATATTTTTTTGTATCACAAATATAATACATAAGCTGTTTATATTTCTTTTTCATAGTTTGTGGATGATATTGGATAACTTTCTTTCGGAAATTTGAATAAAAACCTAAGTAATCTGCAGGACTACTCTCTAACTTTTGACAACTACGGTGTACAATGTTTTGATGGCCACTCCAACAGCCATTACGGTTTATTATCTTCTTCTATCTTCTTATAATTTAAAAATAAATCGCTGAATGTGTTGCTAAGCGCAAATCTCGAGGGCTGCCGAACGATTTCGCTAATTAGAATATTCCTTGAAGTACGAGCATGGTTCTTACGGAGAGCAAAATTTATATGTACTACGGGCGAACTGCTAGTCTTAAATAAAAATAGTCAATCATACGAAAGCCGAAATGTATTTCAAAGTGAGGATCAAAAAGTTGGACACTGTAGTTGTCAAAGGTTAGCTAGTAGTACTACTTATAGGCGGTAGCACTAAGGCGTCGGGTCCGGTAAGCTGTGATTGGACCACAATGTGTCAGTTGTTGCTGTTTGTCAAATATTATCCAATGACAGCGGCTTATATATTCGACATCTCAGTGCTGCCATTTGGTAGTAAGCATTTCAGATAACCCTCCACTATCAGTTCGTTTTTTTATCTCCACTGCAGGAGTACGACCCTCTCTGTACTTCCAGATATAAGAAATCCCTCATTTGTATGGAATGTCTTGCATTCATTTACGCTGTTTCAAAGCGAGAGTTGTTCAGTTTATCCATGAGCCCTCTCTGTGACAATCAAAACAAGGTTCCTCTGGACATTAGCCATTAAGGTACGGATACACATGCTACTAAGTAGCATGCTCAAAAATCGATCGTCGATTTTAAGCACGCTACCTGGGGCGGGGGTGGAAGGGGAAGGGTGTTAATTGAGTATGCCGCAAACAAGCATGCTTATTTTAAGCAAGCGTGTGTACTGTGTAGGTAGTGTGCGGGACAAAGCATGCCCAAGGCGCTCTTATAGTGACACTAGCGTCACCTAGCAATTAAATCCTTTAATTCTAAATCATATCGGAATTAAAAAGATTGGACATGTACATACCTAGTAAGTTACTAGTACTATTTTCGGTATTTATTTTTACTAATATTCGTTTGATAAATTAGGAGAAAAACCGATTAACGCCAAAGTGCCCACTTTTTTTAACACTTAAATACTACAACTAATTAACTAGTTATGTACATGTAAAAAAAAATTAATTCGATATAATGTAGAATTAAATGAATAGTTGCTAGGCGGCGCTAATGTCACAACATAACAGCGCCTTAAGTAGCATGCTCCACACTAGCATGTGTATCTCTAGCTATAGTCTATAAGTTATTTACATTTTCTCTACGCTAGGCTGTGTCTATTCCTTCGTTTAACTATTTCGAAAGACTTCAAAATTAATTTTGTTGTAAGTTCTTGCCTTAAATGTTAAAACCATGTGATTATAATGTAGTAAGTGTACATTGTTTATTTAGTGTTTATAAAATCGCGATGCCATTTGTTTATCAAATAAAAGATTATGTATATTTTAAAACGCATTTATGTACCATCAAATAAATCGTTATATTAATAAAACATTGCATTTCATTTGACATAAACAAGTCTAAGTTTAAGGGCCCACACTAGGCACACTAGCGACGCCAATCATTTTATTCCTAATACTTTACAAATTGAAAGAAATTCAATAATGTAAATCATATATGTGGTTAATCATAAGCGATGTGGTTCACACTACGAGAGAGCTAGCATGCGAGGCGAGCGAGCTCTCTCGGATATCTTCGGCCGTATCGCTCAAGTTCGCTGTGTGAAACCTATGAAATGAGATGGAAACTATGTTCGCCGGCCTTGCTTGCTTGCTGCCTATGTGAACCGCGCTTTAGGTTGAGCCAAATCTAGCAGAACGTAATCACATTTTCTGATACTTCTATCTTTTTCTATCACTCAGAACCGTTATTTACTGAAAAGAGAAAGAGAGGCGGAACCATGAATTCCGCCATCTGCGGTTTCATGCTGCCAGATGTAAGTAGGTCAACCCTGATTCATATTTTTAAGAGTATTTTTTTCAATAATTCACAAGAAAAAGCTGTGAATGAGGGTTTACAGAATTCATTTTGTTTGTCCCAATGTGGCGGCATTGTGTAGAGGTTTTATTGACACGAGCGTCAAAATCCGTCAATCATAAAATTGATGAATAAACACGATTGGTGGATTTTGACAGTAGCTGTCAAAAATACCCCCCGACACAGTGCCGCCACCTGCGGGGAATTTCAAAAACCCTAATAGCTCAAAAAAGTTGTTTTATTTATATTTTATTATATTTTGAGTTTATTAATATTTTCATAACATCTACTCCTAGATAGACTGTGGCAATAAATGATGGTATAGTGGAGTGAACGGCCTCTATTAATTATTATTAAAATGACCAAAAGATAAAAGTAACAGGAGGAAATAAATAAATAGAAGGCCTATCCACAGCCCGGGCGCATCTCTCGACGTGTGACACGGGACACGGATGCACGAACTCGACACGTTGACGCTCCGGCCACGTTCCGGGCACGGCCCGGATATGTGGAGTACTTTAAATCTTAACTGTTTTTTAGACGTGACCAATGTGAATGTGAAATAAATAAAAATAAATCTAAGTGGAATAACCAATATCGTCTCGTCGAAAGTATGACATCATCTTTGGACAGCAATAATGGAATGTTTAATGTGGATTGGGTTGGGCACGTTAGTCGCATAGGCATGCGACTTTGGGCAAAGCTTTGGGCCAAGATTGCTACATCGTGGACCCCAACTAATGGACACCGGCGACCTGGAAGACCCCGACGGAGATGGCGCGACGACCTAGATTGTACTCCAAAGACTGGCCAAACAAAGCCCAAAGCAGAGAATAATGGAAAGCAGAGAAGGAGGCCTTTGCCCAGCAGTGGGATTTAACAGGCTAGCAAATAAATAAATAAGTGGAATAACCAACGTCGTCTCGTCGAAAGTATGACATCACCTTTGGACAGCAATAATGGAATGTTTAATTCATCAGTTGTCTACAAATATCAAACAATAGCACCAGAGGGATATTTGTGACAACTTTGCATAGTGAAGGAATGACTCAATACAAAGCAAAGTTCGGGTGGGATGGGATTCAGTAGAAGATTGTCTTAATAAAAAAGAACGCACCTCCATATCAGGGTCCAAATAATAACATTAAAATAAGTCCGCTAATTAGATAATTAAAAAATATAGGACGCATTGTTTTCTATTTTTTACTCAATTAAACAATAATAAAACGCATCTAAGTTTATGAGTGGTTACGACATCAGAGTTTTTTTTAAGTGTAGAAAAATGGTGACTCGAAATTTTTACGGGCGTATATACCTATTAATATTTTTTTGTTCAATTAACAAAAGACAAATTATGTGTCCTTTAATTTTTGATTACCTAACTGGCGGATTAATTATTTTTAGGAATCTAGCCTTTAACGTCTCATTTGCGTAAGCACTGATCAGTGCTCACCTAAATTGCCTTCGTAACAGGCATAGAATATTTCTTAGGGTCAAATCATACTAACGCAGAGTCAAAAGGAAGCGATAGCGAAAGGATGTTAATATGGCAAACACACCTTTACCTTAAGGCCGCACACTAGGCACAGTAGCGACGCCAATCATTTTATTCCTAATACTTTACAAATAGAAAGAAATTCAAGAATGTAAATCATATAAGCACTAGTAAATAACCTGAAGTATTTTTGGAATCATGTTTAATATTATCAGAATCAATAAGAACTATGAGAATCAGATTACTGCGTAATCACGTTTTCTCTTGATGACTGATTCTCATAATATTAAAACATGATTCCAAAAATACTTCAAGTAATTTACTAGTGCTTAAGGGTGCGCTAGTCAGGTGTTTCGCCATACAAATTCTGTAGGGTGATGACTCCGTTGTTCGGTATCGTCTGTTTAAAGTTTTTAATTCTATCGATTTGTCTTGTCGTTATCTATGCTTGTATGGAATCATAATTGTAAAATTATAAGTACTTTAAAAGTTATGAGTCTCAAAACATTCCGTTTTAACACGTAATTTTAACGCATCTTTGGGCACAATTAAATACCGGAAGGAGTATAAAATCTCTAAAACAAAATTCATACAAGCATAGTTTGGTTATTAAAAAATATAAATTATTTTACTTTTAATAAAAACATTCAGCTGTTTTATCACAAGAACACTTCTCCCAAACGCATACTCGCGAATTTTTAGACGACGAAGATTTAGATTTTCAACAATATTTGTGTTTGCACACACTAGACTGTTGTTCCAATTTGCTTATACATCAGTGTAAATAGTTCCGCACTTTTCAAAACCGAGTCTATCCCTTTCTCAGCGATATAGCACGCATTTTAGCCACGTGCGCTGACGAGTTCGAGTTCCCAACTAGCGCATCCTTAAATGATTTACATTCTTGAATTTCTTTCTATTTGTAAAGTTTTAGGAATAAAATTATTGGCGTCGCTACTGTGCCTAGGGTGCCCCCTTAACAGCGTAATGCTCATATTCTTTCTGAAATCGAAATAAATGACGCGTGAATACGCAAATCTGCACGCGATTTTCGCTCTTCTGAATCTCAGAGGAAATGAGTATAAGAGCTTGAGTCAAAGGTGTGTCTGATATATAAACATCGTTTCGCTTCGCTTCGACACTGCGCCAGTATAAATTGATCCTTAGGACTGAAGACTTGAGACGCACATTATCTTAGTGTTCTGACGAAAACACCAAGATAATTCTTAGATACTCTAAACTTCCTTCTTGTCCTTTAATAGCTCAGTTTTACATTTGTCAAGTAAATATATATCTAAATCCGTCTAGGCCTTCCACGGCGGCTTGCTGTTGTTAAGGCTCCGCCTGGCCTTGTCCTTGTCCCGGCGCGCCTCAGGTCTATCACTGGTGGGCTCCTCTAGCGACGAGCGCAGAGCGTCCCCACTACCGTCCAGGTTGGGAGGCTTTGTTAGCAACTGTCAAATACGTTTATACATTTACAATGCTATTTTCATATACATCTGGCAAAAAGAATGGCTCATATTGAGGTAGTGGGATGTAGAGGACGCGGAAGGCCAAGAAAGACGTGGAATGAATGTGTCAGATCGGATATGAGGGAATGTGGAGTGACTATAAATATGGTAAACGACAGAAAATTATGGAGAGAGTCGACATGCAAAGCCGACTTCAAATAGGGATAAGGCGAGGAAGGAGAAGAAGAATGCTATTTTCATATACTCTTATTAACCTTTTAAAACATGCGTTAAGAGATACGCGCGTTCAGGGCTCTCTTAAACAGGTTAAGAGCCCTGAACGCGCATATCTTCATACAAACGGAAAAAGAGAATTGTGGCAATATTTGATAATTTTTGAATATAACTATGCATTCAATTAATCAATTTCAGTATAATCTACGTACGTTCCTAAACAACTTGGTTAAAATATTAATGGTTTGAGAATTAAGCCTCTCAACATTTGTATAGAAATGCGCGTTTAGGGCCCTCTCAATGAATAACTCACTAGTTTAACATACTGCTGTAATTCATTGTCACTGAGCCCCTCGAAGTTGAACTTGTCCGCCCGGCTCTTGTCGCAGGGCGGCGTGGTGAGCGCGGTGTGCTGCGGCAGCTTGGGCGGCGCGTAGTCCGTCGGCAATGGCGTCGCTACTGATAACAACAGGGAAACTTTATAACTGAAGCCAAATAGGCCAATATCTACTCAAAAATGCAAACGCGCATGTAACGCCGATTTTTTTCTATGTTGTAAAGACCCTTTGGAATAGCTTATCCCTACGGGCGCCTGTCCATTGACGCGGAGCGAGGCTGCGGAGCGGTGCGAGGGTGCGGAATGAAGCAGAGTTGCATACTGCATCTGTCCACCGAGGCGGAGCGAGGCGGCGGAATAGACAATACGGGGCGAAGCAGCGGACTATTTTTCAATAGGAGATAATGCAATATTCTCCCGCTAGAGGGCAGAATTAGCAAAGACAGTAAACAAATGTTTGACATTGACAAGTCTGTCAAAGTCGCAATAAATTGCCTTTATTTTACAAAAAAATACGCAGCACAAATACGTTTTTATATTTAAATACTCATAGGAGTATTTTAAAATCCCAACTAATATTATAATTGAATCCCAACTAATATTATAAATGCGAAAGTGAGTTTGTTTGTTTGTTACGCTTTCACGCCGTATCTACTGAACCGATCATCATGAAATTTTGCATACACATAGGTTAGGGTACCGAGAAGGACACAGGCTATAAATTGCGCGGGTGGAGCCGCGGGTAACAGCTAGTAATGTATAATTTTACAAATAAATAGCGACTTTGACATTTTCAAGTACATACTTTTCAGTGTCAAACCTCCTTTACTGTATGTGCTAGTGGAGCACTCTGGCGGCACAGCTTTCAGTAATATGTCCTATTAGCGAAGCCAGTCGGACTACGTCAGAACACTACGGCCACAACCCGCGCCCGCACTGACACTCGTTTCCCTTCTCCGTTTCCGCGCTGCGCTTACCCGCCCAGCTTCCCGATTTTGCATCAATTTTTAAACTAGTCCGCTAGTCCCTGGCAACTGAAGGAGAGCGAAGATTTATCGAATCCGTTGGAATATGTGAGCGAATATGTGTACCTAGGCAAATTAATCTCCTTTGATGCAAACAGCAACATAAAAGAAATAGACAGAAGAATAAACATAACTTGAAAAGAAATACTGGGCACAAAAAGAAATTCTTAATGGCAACTACAGTCTTAATATGAAAAAGATAATTATGGACTCCTGCATACTCCCTAGCCTAGCCTACGCAAGCCAAACTTGGGTGTTCACAGAAAAGGTAAAAAACAAAATTCTATCATGCCAACATGCCATGGAGAGAAGTATCCTAAAACTGAGAAGACAGCAGAAAACGAGAAATATAGACATTCGTAAGAAAACTAAGCTGACGGATGCGCTGCAGTACACCCTAAAACAAAAATGGAAATGGGCAGGTCATGTGGCAAGATACAAGGACAACAGATGGACTAAAAAAGTAACTAAATGGCAGGGACCGCTAGGAAAAAGGAGTGTCGGCAGGCAAAGAAAAAGATGGGCCGACGATATAATACAGGCGGCAGGGAAAGAATGGATGAGCGTCGCCACGGATAGAAGCAGATGGCTAAAGATGGAGGAGGCTTTCACCCAAAAAGGGACCATGTAAACGGAAATAAAACTAAACTTACTAAAAATAACAGATATATACTTATGTTTATATGGGAAATAAAGCTTAATAATAATAATTGGTTAATATTCCTCCGCTCCTCAGTTCCGCAGCCTCGCTCCGCGTCAGTGGACAGGCACCCTATATTTGCAACTTTCACCTACTGTTGCGGGGCCCGAAAGTCATCATCAGGTCTTTTTAGTCTCCACTGCAGGAGCACGACCCTCTCTGTACTACTAGAGCCATATATTAGCCAAACCAGTCAGAGGATTTAGCCTACACTATCCACGTTGGCCAGACGGGTTGGAGAGGTATCTTTGATGTTCATAAGTTTTGTTTAGCTTGTGTTTCCTCAGTCGCCTTCTACGACATCCACAGGAAGACTTGGAGTGGTCCTATTCTACTCTGCCGGGCACGGCTTATGGCCCGAAAGTATGGGACATTTTTTTTTAGTTTTTTCGTTAAAACTACATTAAGAATACCTTTTTCGATTATCTTTGTGATATGATTTTATAAAATACAATACATTATCTACCGTTTGAGTTTAATTTAACCTCTTTGTTAGTAAGGCCTGCCTCCACTGCGACTCCATGACGCCATGCAGTTGTGACGCTATCGGACTCCAACTTGTACACAATGTACTATATATTTTTTTACTTACCACTGTCAGCTCTAGTGAGGTAGAGCGAGGATGTGTTGGGATGGCCATTAGTGAGGATGAGTAACGCCTGTCTCTCTCGACACCATGACGCCGTACAGTTAGTTTTTCGTGTGTGTAAGTGGCCAACACTGTGTCAGATTTTTCAAGATGCATAATGGCATCTAACATAGCTTAACGACATGTCATCAATGATGACAGCCGAGACCAACGGCTTAACGTACCTTCCGGAAGAGCTTGAGATATTTTTTGTCATTTGCGGTCACCCATCCAAGTGAGGACTGTTTCCAGGGTTGCTTTTACATGCGGAAACGCTAATAATGCACACGACCGTGGCCATCGCTATATTTACTTACCACTGTCAGCTCTAGTGAGGTCCAGCGAGGATGTGTTGGGATGGCCATTAGTGAGGATCAGTAACGCCTGTCTCCACTGCGACTCCATGACGCCGTGCAGCTGTGACGCTATCTGACCGCGGCGACGACGATACGAATCCAACTTGTTCTGAAAACAATATACATAATGAGATATTTATTCCCATATTTAGGGGGTTGAGAACAGATGCCTGAACCAAATTATCAGTTTATAGCAAAATTTAAAAAATGTTGGACCCTTGAAGAGGTGACTCAGTTCTTATATATATAACAATGGGTCACTAACGTGCTATTTGTCGGGATTGCCAACTGTAGTTTCGGTGTCGTCAGGAGCCCGACAAATAGCACGTGAGTGACCCGTTGCTATATATAATATCTTTATCTCACGTTCGTTTTAATAATCCTAACTTCCTAATTTGGATCTGGAAAGAATGAAGGAGGATCGTGGCGTCAAGGCAGCATACTTGGGAAAAGTATCGGGTCGAAGACCAGTGGACCGACCAAGATATCGCTGAAGCGATACTGTGCAGGCTGATCTGCGTGAGATGGAAGCGATCACCTGGCAAGATATCGCAAAGAACCGAAAGTTGTGGCGTTCTCTCGTCTCGGAGGCCAAGATCCACTTCGGGTCGCTGAGCCAGCGGAGTAAGTAAGTAAGTAACTTCCTAACTAAAATTATAAATGCGAAAGTGAGTTTGTTTGTTTGTTACGCTTTCACGGTCAATCTACTGTACCTATCATCATGAAATTTTGCACTACTCTTATTTAGAGTACTGAGAAGGACACAGGCTATATATATATATATATCACGCGGGCGCAGCCGCGGGTAACTGCTAGTAAATAATATCTCTTTTTTCAGACCACATAGTCCATTTTTTGTTAGTAACAATATTTACTTAATGTAAGGAAGTTATCTAAATATTAGTAACAAAATCTTAAAACCTAGGTATGTTAGTATTATATAACTAAAAAAAAACAATGAAATTTAACCTTTTTTCAGTACATTTTATAAGTTGGTTGCCTATAACTTTTTAGTTTGCACTAAGTACTCAGCTCTGATAGTTTTCCTTTCAACTTCAGTATATATACTACTGCTGTAATTTTTTTCACGTATCTATATATAACCGTTTAGCACATAAGGGGGGGGGGGGGGGGACACTTACCTCTAACAAAAATTTGCACTTTAAAACCAAATATCCATCCATCCATCAGGTCTTTTTTAGTCTCCACTGCAGGAGCACGACCCTCTCTGTACTACCACAGCAATATATTAGCCAGAGTAGTCAGAGGATTTGACCTACTCTCCACGCTGGCCAGACGGGTTGGAGAGGTCTTTTTGTCTGTTTTTTTTTTGATGGAAGCTATACTAGAATATTTTTTTTTTAGATTTTATTCTCCCACTTTTTTGCCATGATAAAAACACATACCTATACCAAATTACAGCTTTCTAGTACTTATAGTCTCTGAGTAAAACCGCGGACGGACAGACAGACAGACAGACATGGCGAAACTATAAGGGTTCCTTGTTTACTACGGAAACCTAAAAATGACCGGGTTCGATCTATAAGCCCACTTAGGAGTGGGCTATAAAAGCGACCCGCTATCATGCGCAAAATGCTATTGCGACTGTCGCGAACGTTGCGTAATAGCGCAGCAAATTTTTTGCGCCAAACCTCATCAAAGCCTATGCATATTTTTCTATGGGACAAATGCTAGAAAGTCAAAAAATTTACCTCAAGTAGGCCGATCTTCTCACTAGCCTGCGCCAGCTGGAGTCTGTACAGCTTTATCTCTTCTTTCTGCTTCTCTTCTAGAACATTCACCTCCAGTTTGTGTCTGCAAAAAAAAAAATAGGTATATATTTCAATAATAATAGTAGGGACAAATCACACATATTGAGCTAGCTTTACAACAAGTTGTAAATAATGTTTTTGATCTTTAATTTAAGTTATATCGATATCAAGTGTCTTAACATAAAAAAGTGGTGACGAAATAAGACACTCACTGTTCCTCAATCCGCGCAAACTGCTCATTATACGCGTCCACAATCTGATTCTTCTTGCTACATGAATGTGACAGACCTTTAAACTAAGGGGTATGTTGACGAAATAAGACACTCACTGTTCCTCAATCCTCGCAACCTGCTTATTATACGCGTCCACAATCTGATTCTGCTTGGTCCTGCTGTCGCTCTCCATCTCTCGCTCGGCGCGGTCGAGCTGCTGCTGGAACTCCTGCAGCTTGGCCAGCACGGCGTCCTCCAGCTGCTTCTGGTAGTGCAGCTTCAGCTCGCTCTTCTGCAGCTCTAGTAATTTGTTTAGGGATTTCACTTCGTTTTCTAGGGTTTCCTGTGAAGAACACACAACTTGTTATTATTGTCCCGAATCTCTTAAAATATTCTAGAACTTCCAAAATTGCTTTTGGAATATTCTGAAATGTTCTTGAACATTCTGCAATGTATGGGTTGATCATGAATGTTAAGGAAGGAACCATATAGAACGTTATGGAATGCTACATCTTGCTCTCTCCTTATTCGCATTGTGTCTTTTAAGATAATAATATTAGCTACCTTCGCCTTTTTTCAGCTTTCTTTTCTTTCAGCGCTCCATTGTCTTTCAGGAATGCTATATCTTGCTCTGTCCTCATTGGCCCCATGATCCAGAGAGTTATACCAATATTAACGCATCTTTTAATTTAAAAATGTTAGTTACTTACGCATTTCTTCAGCAGATCATCGCTTAAACTATGTTTCTCGCTCAACTGTCTCTCTAGCATACTACATCTCGCCCGCTCTTCATTGACCTTATCCTTCAGCAGGTCGCGTTCCTGCACAGTCAGCGATGTCTCGTCATGGACGGCCTGTATCCTGCGATTAAGCTCCGCCACTCTGGATTTAGTGGCTTCATGGTCTGCCTTCTCCTGTGAATTTCACAAATATTAATTTTGGAGCATCAGGAGGAGGGCAGAAACTCGGCAAGGAAGCAAGGGGGTTGTGATACAACCAGCCAGCCCAGGTGGGAGGCAAAATATTTTTATTATAATATTTAATATATTTAGTTTATTAGGTAATGCTGGTTATAAATTACACGCGAATGAGCAACGGGCGCGTGCTTAGGAATGCAGTGCCCTTCTACTACTACGATTCTACTACGACTATGACTGAGTGATCAACTTTACTACACTAAAGTAAGAAAAAAAAATGCCAAATACATTTCTTTACCTTCTCCAAAGCTTCCTCCAAATTCCTCACGCAGTCAGTAGACTGCTTGTTAAGCCTCATCACGGTTTCATAGTTTTCCTTCAACACACTAATCTCCTGCTCCTTACTGTTGATGACCTCTTGATTGTTCGCGATAGCTTTCTCCATCTTGTCGTGCAGTTCTTTGATTTCCGAGTTGAGTTGTTTGCATTTTTCTTGGTAGTCGTGGGCGAGGTCTAAAGCTTTGTAGAGCTCTGTTTCGAAGTGATTGGTTTTCTATAATTCAATAAATTTTTCTATGGTTATAGAGCATTTAAAGAGTTTCTGTTACAGAAGTGAAATAATTGTGAATATAATTAAGTCTATATTTTACAATGACTTATTTTTTTCGTGTGTGTAAATCGCTAGGATTGAAGAATCTAACACTAGTGATTTTTCTGGCGAGTTTGTGGTGGGAAGTCAAGGGGTGCAGTTGAGGTCTACCTTGGACGATTTTGCAAATTGATTTTAGTGGACTTTATAATATGAAATTGGTGTAGTTTGGTGTTATAAATGCTCGTGCTCATGTAACAATTTGTGAAATAGTTAAAGTGGACTGTTATATGGATTCGTATAGACTTGTGACCATAACCTCCCGACCACGAGGCATCAAAGAACATACGCCATCTTTGATGCTACTTGTTACAACTTTACCGTACAACACCGATACTTAGTATCTCAATTTACTGGACATTGGCAGAATCACTGAAATGTCGGTGGAAGTCATTTTATAAAACAGAAGAAGAAGAAGATTTTTCAAGCTGCCTATAGGCAACTGACATAGTACAACGACTGCCATCAATGATGACAATCGTCAAAAACGGCTTAATATACTTGGAATATTTTCATGCCACTTGCGGTCCAATCAAGAGGGGATTGCATCCAGGCTTACTTAACATTCGTAAGCGTTATTAATGCTCCAGTCTACGGGGCTATAGGGCTCCTCAACAATCACCTATTGAGCACTATCATTCGGTTACCAGGCATATTGCATGAAAGTGATGACAAGTCTATTAAGAAACTATGCTTTATTATGGTTGTTTTTTTTTTTTTTTCATTTTTTTTATTATGTCATAGGACAGCAAACGAGCAAGCGGGTCACCTGATGGTAAGTGATCACCGCTGCCTATGGACAACTGGAACACCAGGGGTGTCACAGGAGCATTGCCGGCCTTTTATTTTTCCCTCCCCAGAGGGGAGAGGGGATGGGCCTCCGGCTCTCTCACTCACCAAACGAAGCATAGCAGCGGTAAAGCTCTCAAACGTCGATTTTCTGTGAGAGTGTGGTACTTTCCCGGACGAAACGGCCCATTCATGCTACAAGCAAAAGTGATTTTCGCCAGTAGCGAGGCTCTACCACAACTACTACTTTTATTCATTATGTTATGATCCCAGCAATGAGAATCTAACCAAGACAAAAAAATCCTTACCTTTTGTGCCTCTCCAGCAACCATTTTGAAATTATCCACTTCTCGTACCATCTTATCCAACGCTGTCCTATGCCTTTCTTCCGCCTTATCCAAGCTACTGGTGATCTTACACCAGGCCTCCCGTAGCTTGGTGATGGCAGCGTCTTTAGCGCGGTCCACTTTGAGAGCCACTGCTAGCTTCTCCTGCTGTTCTAGGATCTTCTTTTGGAGCTGCTGGATCATGGCTTCACAGTGCTGAAATTTAAATATAAATAACAGTCCTCTTTTGGATTTAATTATTTAGATTACCTACGTTACAGTCCTCTTAGACAGTCTTGAAGCATTGATTCTAGAAGTAATGAATGTTCAAGCAGATCTTAAATGTGCTGTTATGACATTGTTTTATCACATCATCAAAATTTAAGAGCTAAGCTCTTGTCGGTGGAGCTCCCTCCATCTGTCTCTATCCTCTGCCAATCTCTTAACACCCTGGTATGATACACTTCCCACTTTTTCCTTTATTTCTTTGAAGTAACTGTGCCTGGGCTTTCCTTCCTGTTATATCACAACTGTCCAAAAATTCGATATCATGTTTTCAGCAGAACATATATTTTTTCTGCTGAAAACATGATAACTTATTTACAATACAACATGATAGAATTTTTGAAGGGCCTGTGCATTTCTTTTTCACATATTATTAATTCAAAAAATCCTAAGTGATCTCTTAAGTAAGGTTTTTTGTACAAATTATTTTTTGAGAAAGCAGGTTAATGATTTGATCAGTACACATACTTAGTAATGGAACATACAGTTAACTAGATGTGCCCGTGACTTCGTCCGCATGGAAATATGTAGCCTCTGTCCTTTTTTCAGGCTCTAAACTATCTGTATGCCAAATTTTATTTAAATCAGTTGAGTAGTTTTAGCACGAAAGCAAGACATAAAGAATTACTTTTGCATTTATGATATTACTACAGATTAAGTATTGCAATGGTAAGAATATTTTTTTTTCAAAGTTAAAGTCAAAGATTTTCATTCAAAATTGGATAATTGTATCTCTTTTTGAACGTCATATTTTTTACTTTCTTATTATTTTTAATTTTTAATATGCAAAATCGAAAAACTACTAGCGTTTCGTAATGACCACTGGTGAGAAGAATACGCCGAAAGAAACTCAATCCAGACTTGGTCCCTACGTGCCTGAAGGGCTTCAATTACAATATTTTACAAGTATTTATTTATATTTCTAATGTTATTTATATTAATTACAATAAATTACAATCAATTAAATTACTGCCACGCATTTTTATCTTTAAAATATTAATACTGGTTTTTAACAGCAGTTTTAAACTTATGTAAAGATAGACCCGATATTTCTGCAGGAATTTTATGATAGAATTGCTTTATTAAAAAAAGCGTTACCTCTCTTTTCAATCTTTCCTCTTCTAATTTCAAGTTATCCCCTCTTTCTGTCCTATCTCCCTTTTCCCCCCACAGCTCACTCAAACTCAGAAGATCCGTATCAATAGTTTCTATCAACTTGTTCTGCATAGCTGCAAACTTTAAATTCTCCTTATGGTCTGACACATAAGGTTTATATTGGGGCATTTTAAATTCATCTTTCTTGGGTGATTGTAGATAGCTATCAGTAGTTCTGCTGTAATTAGACTTGTATTGTTCCAAAACTTTTGATGCTCGGTCATATATCTTGTTAGAAGACGGTCTAAAAGTATCCAAATAACTCGTACTTTGTGTCGGCCTCTTCGGAGTTGATGTAGGTTGAACTTCTTTAGTTTCTGAAAAGTTTAATCTACGTATGCTAGGAGATTTTGCTTCCACGTTAGATGGTTCTTTAGACATTGTCGGTCTATCGTTGGGTTGGTCATTTTGTTGATGTTTATAAGAACCGGTTGGCAATGGCTTGTCAGAATGTGAAGCAATAGAACCAGGATTACTTTTTACTAAGTAAATGTACTTGTCCAAAATATCACTTGACACAACTCGTCCACTGGGCAATTTCACTTCGTCAGTACTCTTTGAATCCAAATTTTGTGATATGTAATCTCTTGTTGCTTTTATTACATTTTCGGGGCTTAGTGAAGCCTCCTGGTCTTTGAACTTTGTGTCAGGACTTTCATAAGCTTCTACTTTAGTCAGGAATTCGTCAATTTCATGCAGGAGTAACTTATCATTCTTTTTACTAGGAGTAGATACTATACTGCTTATATCACCATCCATACTGAGAGTGTCATTAATATTGTTCTTTTTGGCACAAGCACCTTCTTCTAATTCTAAATGGGGTACTTGTTTAAGGGTGCTGAAGGAATCAAGGCTGGTCAAGGAAAGATCGCGTCTCTTTTCCTTCCTCGAAGATTTTCGTTTACGTCTTCGTGGAAACGTCGAGCATTTACGTTCAAAACTAAGATTACTGAAGCTCTCAGTTGTCGTATTCCAATATTTGCGTCTCGAAAGCGATCCTAAGCTGGAAACGGTGTCACTCGTGAATTCTAAGCTTTCTAACCTAGATTCCAAGGAGTGCACCTGACTGACCAGTTTTCCGAGGACTTGAGCTGTGCACGAGGCTGGTTTGTGCACGACGGTTCTAGAAGAATCTAGAAGAGAGCCTTCGGACTCAGAGCTATGCACAAGGAAGAAGTTTGGGGGTATCAACAACAACACATCTGTGTCGTCCGTTTCACTCATCACAATAAGTTTTAATTGCACGGAGAGAATCAAAAGCCATTATAAAACTAATTTAAAATTGAATATTATTTCAAGTGAGTGAAATAAACGTTGAATTAGAGCAACAAAGTTTGTTTTTGTTTGTTTGGATAATTCGGTTCGGTTTCGAACAGGCGGTTAACAACAAACTGTCAATGTCAAATATTTTTTTTATTTACAAACAAGCATTTTTTACACAAGCGTCTAATTTCATACATCCTTCTTCTACGGTACAATACAAAGGGTGATTATATTTTGAGGGGCATTAAGTACAGAGTAGGTACTTTACACCACAGCTATTTCTTAATGTCATTCTTATTGGCAAAAAATTGTAAAGCCGGTCTCAGAATACATTTACCTAAAACCAAGTTTCAACTGAGAAGTCTCAATAGTTTCGGAATAAAATGGCTTTAACATATGAACAGACGGACAGCCAGATGAACAGAGAGACTGACCGGCAGACGCACAGAAAAACGGACACGAATCTATAAGGGTGCTGTTTTTTGCTATTCGGCTACGGAACCCAAAAAAACTAACTATCTTTTATATCTATACTATAAACATATAAAAAATAGTAACAATATGAAGTACTTTAACAAAGTTAAAGTAAATACTTACGTATGGTATTAATTATAAGCCGAGTATAAGTGTAATCTATGATGATATTCATTGCACATCAAATCTGTGGCTGAATCCTCCTAGCTCTACATTAGCTAGGTGGAGGGCTATATATTATCTAAGCACTTACAGGTGGCAGGCTTTTTATCACATCTCCCCCTCCCCCTCTCTTCTTCAGGTCCGCCTGAATGCGGACAACCATGGGGCTTAGCTTAGTCTTGGTTTACCCCTGCAGCAACTGTTCATTCAAGTCTTAAGTTTTTAACAGAAACTACTTAATTGATGGGCTACCCTTTTGCAACCGCTGTAGGTTAGGTATGTAGCATTGCTCCCCCTCTGTGCCTATGAAGGCACGTTTAGCCATTGGTTCTGGCTGTCACTGTCAAATGAAAGTCAGATGCTTGAGGAACTTGAAAAAATTTGTCACCAGCGTTGGCCACTTACATACACAACAAAGCAAGCAAGGTAGTATAAAGTAAACAATTTTCAATGAACTTATTTATTTATACATATAACATAGACTTAAACCTAGGAGACTATATAAACTTATTTATTTATATAACAGAAGCTTAAATTTAGAGGACTAATGTAGGTACAATTAATAATATAAGCAGAAAGGAAGTACAAAATAACCTGTATGTTTTCATAGTCTCATTATTCTATGTTACCTTAGATAAAAATAATGCAAATGATTGCTTTATTTTTAAACGTTAAAAATTAATAGATTTTTATATAATTTTGAAAAGTATTTGCAACTAGCATGGTCACTACATATTATTATATCTGCCACTGTTAAATAACATGTCCTCCTATAATTACATTATCTTTATCAAGAGGCCCGGACGGCATGTATTGGAGTCTGCTTTATGAAGGCATCTAGCTTATTCTTAAACAATTCACTAGTAATCGGCTCCCCCATGCCACACAAGGGGTTTCTTATTGCGTATTTCACGTATATTTCAGCGTAAATCTTTTTCAATAGCTCCCTGACTCCCTGAGCTTGGTTATCTGTGTTCATGACAAACTTCAGTCCTGATGGTGTTTCAAGGCAATGCAGCGTGTATTTTGAAGTCTTGTAATTCATGAAGCCATCTTTTGGGTCTAGCGGTGATATTTTTCCAACAAATGATTTTATTGAGAAAAGCATTCCATACATCAGCTTTCCTTCCTGAAAAAATTGAGCTTCTTTAATATTAGGTTTAAATTAATTTTTAAACACATTCAGCACCTTGTATTGTAGAAAGTATTATCATAATTTTTTTATGCTTTGATTAGACTTTTGTCCATTTAATTACAGCATGTACAATATTAATTATCACCATGTAACAGAGCATGAACCTCTTGCAACAGAAATAAGCATTGGCTTTTTAAGACTTTGGGTAAGATCAAGTAAACTGTCAAGTCAAAGTTAAAGATTTTTATTCAAAATTGGATAATTGTATCTTTTTTTGATCATATTTTTTTTTACTTTGTTATTATTTTTAATTTTTAATATGCAAAATAGAAAAACTACTAGCGTTAATACTGTAAAATAGATTTTACACATCTTATAATGTGGAGTGTTTGTGATTATGAAATACTCCCGACTTCTCAAAGACATCCCCATTCAGAAACTAAATTGCCTTAGTTTAAGAATTTTGCCACTTGAATTTTATCCCTGTCCACCATCATCACCACACCACTATCCACCATATCCACATACTAATATAGGGAGGATGTACAGTAGCCAGCATGTTAACAGGTAGACCAAGTGTGTACAAAGGATAATGGATCGTCTTATAGGTCTTGGCCAAAAATAACATTATAAATGATAGTTTTATTAATCAGAAAGTATAAATTACACACCTCCTCTCTGGACATCCCTGACTGTTTTGTTCTGCTCCATTCGCCGTAGTAAAGCAAGGTACCATAGCGATCAAAGATATATAAATTATGGATAGTCATTTTAATTTCTGTTTATTTCCAAATCATTAGTTAGTATTCTTATTTTTATAAAAGTATTGAATCAAAATCCCACAGTTATGTACACTACAACAAAATTCCTTCCACAAATGCAAAATATTCTGAGTTGTTGATTTGACATTTTATTTTGATTGATTGACACTGTCAATTTGACAGGCAAGACAACAGAATTTTTTTTTCATGTTGATTGTCAACCCTGTGCAGCAGTGCTTTTAGCTTTGCTCCATGTACACTGAAAAAAAAACCTGCTGACAGTTGTATTGTTCGTTCACTGAATAGAATAGTATGTCATTCGTTCTTTAAAAATGTTGGTGAAGTGATCATGGTGTGGTGGAACAATTTTCATAGTTGAAAACTATAAATAACTACAAAAACACTTTCTAATCAAACAAATAAACAATAATTTATATTCTCATTCATATACACTAGGTATGTAACCTTTTTCAATACGGCTAATGAATTACAATTTTGAGGTTAACTCTTACCTAACAGGAGACTGTTATTGCAGGATAACAAAATCGATAAAACATGGATGAATATACAAGAGAACCTTGTCCATGGCGTATCTTGGACGACTCTGGTGGTGCTTTCATCATGGGAGCGATTGGAGGAGGAATCTTTCACTCAATAAAAGGTTTCAGAAATGCGCCAATAGGATTCAATAGGAAAATGGTACGTACTTATATCCGATAGAATATTTTCTCTAGAATGATTTGTCTATAGTTCAAAGGTCTCGTTTTGAAGAATCTTTGTAAATAAGAGTACAAACTGATGTTATAATATTTTTTTTTAGCTTGGAAGTTTAGCAGCTATAAAGGAACGTTCGCCGATTGTGGCGGGAAATTTCGCAGTGTGGGGAGGCATGTTCTCTACCATTGATTGCTCATTAGTGTACCTGAGACAGAAGGAGGACCCTTGGAACTCAATTATGAGTGGAGCACTCACTGGTGGCATCTTAGCTGCTAGAAACGGTAATTTTTTGTTTACTAAATACTTTGCCCAGTGGTTCCTGTTAGATAAGAATAGGACCACTCCAAGTCTTCACGTGGATGTCGTAGAAGGTGACTTAGGAAACATAAGCTAAACAAAGCTTATACACATCAAACAGACCTCTCCAACCAATCTAGCCAGCGTGGCGAGTGTAGGCCTTTGACTAGTTTAAGGCTCTGGCAGTACAGAGAGGGTTGTGCTCCTGCAGTGGAAACTAATTGACCTGATGATGACCTTGCCCAGTTATGTTTTGCTATTATTCATTTGCTAGATATCTCGATAATATGGTAAGTCATAGAAATTTCCAAAAGTTTACCTAAGCATTCACAGTTAATCTTGATTTTCCTGAGTATTGCAGGAACACAGTAAGTTGTAATTTAATAAATTTAATAATGGCTTGAACTGCTCCTTTTTCTAAAACCTTATATTAAAATACATTTTAGTCTCACAGAATCTTAGGAGTATCTATGAGTAGTAATCCGAAAGTCTTGATAATTTAAATAATTAAAACTAGTTTATGTAAGTATAAGCAATTTAATTAACATATCATATTCAAATCTAAAACAGACCCCTCCAACCCGTCTGGCCAGCATAAAGAGTGTAGGCCAAGCCAAATCCTTTGACTGCTCTGGTAGTACAGATAGGCTCATGCTCTTGCAGTGGAGACTAACAATGATCATGATTCAAAAATCAATGTGTCAAAGTGAGATGGATTTTTAAGAATCCCATCATAGGAACCTTTCTCCTGTCAG
Source organism: Rhodophaea formosa (assembly GCA_963082605.1). Taxonomy (NCBI): domain Eukaryota; kingdom Metazoa; phylum Arthropoda; class Insecta; order Lepidoptera; family Pyralidae; genus Rhodophaea; species Rhodophaea formosa. The sequence goes on from OY720211.1 coordinate 21,257,000, forward strand.
CTGTGAATTAATTCTTTACTTAATTTAACTTTTCTTGCATTTCATTTTTGGTCTGCGTGAATATGATCACATTTCTTCTTTTCGTTTCCAACTCGGTTGGCTTCCAGTCCCACTTCGACGTAAACTGAGAGTTTTAACTATGCTTTATAATATTCTTCATGATCCCTTTTCGCCCGTTTATCTTAAATCAAAATTCTGTCTTCTTAGCTCCACCCACTCTCGTTCTATCCGATCTTCTAGCAGTCTCATCCTTGCTACTCCTCACCACTCCAGTTTCATTTCCAATTCGTTTCAGGTGCAAGCTATACAACCGTGGAATGCTCTTCCAGAATCTGTTAGAAGGGCTCCCAATAGATTTGCGTTTAAGGAGGCAGTACACAAGCTTTTCCTAGAAAATTCTTCTTCTCCCACTTTGTAATCAGCCTTATAACTTTTATTTTGTATATTATGTAGTATATTGTGTATTTTTATTTTAATATTTATTAGTAGATATATATGTATTTTGAGTAGGTATTGGTATGCATTTAATATATTTTATACTCATTTCATTTTCATTTTCTTATTTTTTAATTTAAATAATTATGTTTGAATTTGATCGCACCACCCAATATAGTTATCTCAGATTGTTCTCAAGGTTTGACTGGCAGAGAATGCCTTATGGAATTAAGTCCACCTGTTTGTACTTTCTGTTGTGCAATAAAGTTTTAATAAATAAATAAAAAATAAACTTTCAGGTGTTCCCGCAATGGCAGGCAGTGCTCTAGTCGGTGGCATCCTCTTAGCCCTGATTGAAGGCATCGGCATCATGTTCACGAGACTCACAGCAGAACAGTTCCACCCCCAACAGCCTATATTCGAAGACCCCTCAGTGTTAGGACAGAACCAGGGACAAAACCCAAGTTTCCAGTAGTTTATGAGGTTAAGATTATCATGCGTAATATTGTACAGGGTTCAGTAGCTTTTTGTTAATGTGTCAGGTTACCAGGCACATATAATTACCCATATTTGTTAGGCTAAACATTTCAAAGAACTTGCGTCCAAAGTTCAAATTTATCTCCGATACAATGTTTATATTTGATGTGATTTAGTCAAACTATTTATTTCTATGTGTGCCTGGTGATCTAATTTCTGTTCTTTGTTGAAATTTATATTCCACCAATATATTTTTTAAATTTATAATTATTCCAAAGTACAATTTGTACACTTATTTTAATGATCATTATTAGTGATTGATAATACCAATTCTTTACTTGCTGTAAAGAACTTAATCTTATCAAATAGTTTATGACCCTATTAACTAATCATTTACAAACAGAAATTCCGTGAACGAAATAAATAAATTAATAAATATATACGGACAAATCACACAGATTGAGCTAGCCCCAAAGTAAGTTCTAATGAAAGACTTGTGTTATGGGATACTAACTCAACGATACTATATTTTATAACAAATACATATATAGATAAACATCCAAGACCCAGGACAATCTGAAAAAGATCGTTTTCCATCTTGACCTGACCGGGGATCGAACCCGGGACCATCCGTGTCGCAGGCACGCGTGTTGACCGCTGCGCCACGGAGCTCGACAATCTCGAAATCTGTACAATATTACCAGATTAAGCTGTTACGGAAATGTGTTTCATTTCATTCAACCAAATTCACCTTCTTAGACGCGTCAGTGAGTTATTTGCATCTGTGATATTTACAGTCCCGTACTGATTGCTTATAATTTCACTTCCAGTTTCTCGAAGGATATAAACATTATTTATTTTGTTTCGAGCTGTAGCTTATACAGGAGTAATGTTAATTTAATTTTGAATATTTGGTGAAATATTATCTATAATGTTCTTTTAACTTGATTATTTGTTTCCATATAGTTAAAAGTTGATTGCGTTTTTGATGACGATAGTAGCTTTGGGATATTGATCAATCTATGAAGATATGTTAATCCCCGTCTTCTGATTGTGTCTTGCCAACCGAGATTGCTTGTTGTCGTCGTATTACGCATTTGTTGTAGGTAATATTTTATCCTATATGTTATATCTTCGATAATAGAAGTTATTAGCAAATAAAGATTTTTTATAAACATTGCAACCGTTTTTATTTCTCCTTTATGTATTTATAACCTACCTTGTATTTCTGTGAATATTTTTATCTCCAATAAAAACAGCATAAGGAATTACTTTTTTTATTTAAATTTTGTTAGTAGTAAATTATACACATGACCTTTAAATAACAGAAAATATTATCATTTAGATCTACAATTTATGTGGTAAGAAACAATGAACTACTAAACTTTTGTACTTCTTATCACTAACACAATGTTTCTTTTCGGAACACTTGCAGTACTTTCATTGTGCAATTGAAGAGGTGAAAAAAAGATTCAGTTGAGATTGTACTAAATAATCTTGCATTTCAGCTTATCAGCATGATATCAAAAGATTTTTGACCTGTATATCCACAGGCAGTTACCTAAACAGTAAATTTGCCCCTCATGGGAACTATAGAGCCAGGGCACCTAAAAGCCATATTTTTAAGAGTCATAAGACAGATTTTTAATGAATCTTGAAGCAATGAGAAGCTTTTATCTTTTCTGAAATCCAGTATCCATTTGTACTTATTCCTCTTAAAAATGGTGTGTTCATCCAATTTTTAAGCAGCCAATTTACATTTAAACATAATTTAAAATTCCTTCATACAAATAGTGAAGAATGCAGTTTGCACATTACTCTTATTAGAAATATTATTGTATGTCAGTCAGTAGTCAGTTGTCAGTAATATATTTGGAAATGTATGCTAAAGAATCAGTAAGAATATTGTATCTTATATTTCTTATCTTTACACTGGTCTTCACAAAATGACAATTCCATCATCCATATCGCTCTTCGTCTATTTGCAGTAAACATTTTATCCTCACAAGAGTATTTACATGGTAACTTGATGTTACACTATGACAAGCTGTTGGGTTTACTTTGAATGGTGTTTTCTCCCATTTTTCTGATTGCCTTGATGACAAACGCCAGGACCTCAGGGTTGACTCCTAGTTCGCAAAGTCTGATGCAGATTGACAGGCTCTCAGCGTCCAAGCCGGTGCAGAGAAGTTGTGATATCTGAAACATCATCTGGAAGTCTTCACGCGCCTGCCCAACTTGAGCATTCTTTTCCGACGTCATGTTTTGTAAGTTTCCTTGTGTTTTCTTTAGATTTTCTAAGCTATTTCCTTATTTACGCTGAAAAGCAGTTTATTTTAGCGGACAGCTACAAATTAATTTATATTCAAATCAAGATGTTGTGATGACAATGACATTATTGACAGTGACACTTACAGTTGTTTTTTTATGAAGCAAAGAAAAATAGCTCATGCGGCCAAGATACAAATAAGATATGCCCAAAAGTTTTGTAAAATACCTACAAAGTTGTGTTATATTATAAATGAAAAGAAGCTAAAAATATGTTTTTCATTTTAACTTTTATTAATAAACAACACTTATTTTGTATGTAAAGAAAAAACAAAAGTTAAACTAAAACTATTATTTACAACATTTACAAATGAAATAGGCCTGGCAGCTCGTTGCCTCGTGGTAGCGTGCCCAGAATGCTGATCTTTTAGCCAAAATATAAGCCAGCCCTCGTCATGACACACCTATACCTATATTTTTTTGGCAATGGCATTGCATAATTTATTTGCCGAGGGTCCCCACGGCTCTAGAGTTTCAACCCCAAACGGGTCAAACACATATTATAATAATTGTTGCCAATACATTCATATTTACGCCGTTAGAGATTTTCCGCCGCCGCCGCGGCTATTTTTCATGGATTTAACACGAAATAAATAAAAAAATATGTTTGTGACTGTATGTATAGTAGTCGGTAAGTCGGTATCTGTAGTATGATAGGTCGTAGTGGTAGCTCGTTGTGTTGTTATTTGAAAATCGAATGTATTTTCCCAGGTATGTACCCAAATACTTAGTTATTTTAATAATAAATACAGCGTGTAAATAGCTGCTACTGCATCTGCTTCTTGTAGGCAAATGGGTAAAAATCTAAGAAATCATATTAATAGGCGACGCGCCTAGGTTGCCAGCAGCCTATGAAATAAAATCGTTCATTAAAAAAATAGGCCTTTGCAGACACTTTTTGACGTCAAAACATATGGTCGGCACTGACCACTGCACAGCAGAAACGCCGAATGAAATTCTTTTTAACAGTATTTTAGTGTCGCCTACTCGGACGAAGGGTTTTGTTATGTGAGCATGATGCATGGCTACTTAAACTCTAAGTAATAGTCAAACAAAAATACTTATACCCCACTTGTAGCATGGCGCCCGCGACGCCCCGTTTATATCGCGCGAAAAAATATCCCCATCTAGCTTTTTCATTTCCTGGAAATCAAGATAGCGATAGTTAAATAAACGTTATCGCACGTGCCATGCTACGGGGGCTGATCTAGATGTTACACATGTTGATCACAATAATTTACATTTTTTATCACATCTCTATATTTGACGAGCTCCGTGGCGCAGCGGTCAACACGCCTGCCTGCGACGCGGATGGTCCCGGGTTCGATTCCCGGTCAGGTCAAGATGGAAAATGATCTTTTTCAGATTGACCTGGGTCTTGGATGTTTATCTATTATAAAATATAGTATCGTTGAGTTAGTATCTCATAACACAAGTCTCGAACTTACTTTGGGGCTAGCTCAATCTGTGTGATTTGTCCGTATATATTTATATTTATTCTGTTTTCCAACTTCCCACCCACGTGCGCCCACTAACATTCTAAACGTACTTTTGGATCTTACTGCCCTAGGCTGTGTGTAATCTAGATCTAGGTATACCCTTAAAAATCAGTTACATATTTGTGCCTGTAGCTTTTGAGACCACTATGCCTAGGCATCGGAAGCTAGCACTTATTAGAGAGTATGGGCCGTCGCATTTCAGAACGAGAAGAACACAGTCGTTTTACTTGGGTCTAGATCATAAAATCACTTCTGTACCGTCGATATGGTGACGACTTTCACTTCATAGAAGAAGTGGTACAAAAAACTTCACCGCAGCCTTTTAAAGTCGTCATTGTCTAACATCGATATGTTAAACTGTCGACGCAGGTAGGCATAGATAAGAATATGTACCAGGTAGTTACCTTCGATGTAGTGCCATATCGATCCATCGATACGGCGAACCTTCGATATTGTGTCTGTCGATACCTCACACCATCGACATGCTGAACTGTCGATGCCGCTACCATCTATTTGAGGTACTCGCATATCATATATGTATGCAAATTTTCATGACGATCGGTTCAGTATACATAATATATGGCGTGAAACCGTAACAAACTATATAGCTTTCGCAATTAAAATATTAGTTGGGATACCAATGTATGGTACTTTGAAGTACCATACCTACCTGAATACAATGATAAATCATAGAACAGAGATTTTGCGGATGGGACGACCGGCTTTTACAGTCTGCGCGGGAAGAAAACCAGCTGGTATAGTCCTCGTATATTCTGTGTTTCTGTGTTTTTACTTTTCTCCCAAACCAGCATAAGAAGAGTCATGAAAATTGAGCGGAGCGTCTCCATATTTCTATGAAAATACCACCCAATTTCACTGACAAAAAAAGAATCCCTTTTATTCTACTTACAAATCAATTCCTAACTGGATAACCAGTGAAATCTGTCAGGGACCGCTGTCCGTACAAGTTAAATTAAAATGTACTCGCAGCGTTCACTTTGCCGAAAATATTTTTTATAGGATTCCGCAACCAAAAGGTCTTAAGCCATTTTTCAAAACTTGTACTACGACTGGGAGAAAAAAAAAAAATATGTCAGCTTCTTTTCTCGTCATCTATATATTTAGTAAGCGCCTTCTCCTTTTTCTCGTACAGGTCGGAGAAGCCGATTCCGGGATAGATGTTTTCATCCGTCTTGCGATTGCAAAAAATATATTTTTTTTGGTTAAACTTAAACTAAGCAAAAATAAACAATTTGTTTGCAAGAAACCTGGATGTCAGAACATCGGTCGCAACTAATTAAGATTCAGGGATATGTTATCGCTGCGGCTTTTTACCGCTCTAAGCATAGAGGGGGGGGATGCGCCATTCTGCTACAAGAAGGGACTATTTTTAACGAACGATCAGACATTACTAATTTATCCGTCGAATATTATTTTGAATGTTGTGCTGTTGAGATACCCAAATATAATTTAATTTTAATAAATATTTATAGATTAGATAGAAATATTGATATTTTTTACAACTGCTTGAATAGACTTCTTCATATTATAGAAACACAAGAGAAGAAAATGCGTGTAATTGTTGGGGGAGATTTTAATATTCATATGGAAAAAGACTCGAACGAATCCCGAAAACTGGCCGACACAATGCTCACTCAAAATCTGACTTTAATAAACGATAGAACTATTGCAACCAGAGTTACAAAATCAACAAGTTCCTGTATTGACTTGGTGTTCACTAATAAAATAGTAAATAACGACATATATATTGAGGAGCACGGCTTATCTGACCACAGAAGCGTTATATATAATTTTGACATTAAAAAGACAAATAAAACTAAGCCCATAACGTATAGCTATAGAAGGACATTTAGTGATATAAATATGACATTATTCAAACAAGCTTTACAAAAAATTGACTGGAATCATATATTTGTAAGAGAAAATGACATTAATTAAAATTTTGACATATTTTATGACATTATACAATTATACCTTAATAAATACATTCCTAGACTAAAAGTAGAAAATAAAAATAAAAGAAAAACCTGGCTAACAGTAGGTCTAAAAAAAGCATGTAAGCATAAAAGATTACTTAAAATATTAATTAATCAATCAAATAATAACATATTAAAATCTTATTACAAAAGATATTCAAGTATTTTGAAAAAGTGCGTGGACAAGAGCAAAAGAATAAATTTTTCAAAAATTATGCAAAAGTCTAAAAATAAAGTAAAAACAATGTGGAGCATAATAAAGGACCTTACAGAAAACCGGAATGAAATCAATAAAAATATAAAGTTAAAATACGGAGACACAATATTAGAATCGCCCCATTCGATTGCAAATACTCTAAATTATTATTTTGCATCGGTAGGCGAGGCGACGGCCACTGCAAGTGCACAATCAGTGCCTACACAGCCACAGTGCACTGTGCACGCGCCGCATGTGGCGGTGAGATCACAAACTCGCTGTACTTAGCGCCAGTCACCGAACGTGAGATATTTAATATCCTCAGAAAACAAAAAAATAAACAAAGCTATGGTGTAGACCAGATACCACCCGTACTTATAAAAGCTTGTGCTGCGGAATTAACGCCACCGCTAACAAAACTAATAAACCAATCTTTCACAGAGGGATGTTTTCCCTCTAGCCTAAAGATAGCTAAACTAAGGCCCATACCTAAAAAGAAATGTACTATAACGGAACCAGGGAATCTACGACCACTATCACTCCTTCCTAAGTTCTCGCATATTTTTGAAAAGGCTATGACAGACAGAGTTTACAAGTTTCTAGAAAAATATGACATACTAGATAAAAATCAATACGCTTTTAGAAAAAATCACTCAACAACATATGCTGTCTATACTTATATTCAAGAGGCCCTTAATTACATTAATGATAAAAAATATGCTGTTGGTTTGTTCCTTGATATGACTAAGGCATATGATAAAGTATCCCATAAGTTACTACTTGAGAAACTTTATAATTGTGGCATACGCGGACAGGCATATCAATGGATAAAATCGTACCTAAGCGGCCGCCAGCAGTATGTGCAGCTGGAACACTACTGCGGGGACTCTGGCGAGGTGCAGGACGTCTCATCCGATCTCAGGAACATAAACTGTTCTATCCCACAGGGAAGTGTTATCGGATGTGTGCTATTTCTAGTCTATATAAATGATTTACCTAAGCTTTTTGACAAAAACCTCTGTGTTATATTTGCGGATGACATTTCTATTTTATTTAAAACTGACAACTCTAAGGACGCAAACATAATTTTATCTAATTCTTTAATTGCTATAGACTCATGGTTACAACAGCAAAACTTAGAAATAAATTTAAAAAAGACAAAAATTATTCAATTTAGACCGTACCAAAAGTCAGCACTTAGCTTAAAATTGGAAGCCAAAAATCTTGCGATTGAAGAGGTTTCTAATTTTAATCTGTTAGGCATTGCTATAGACTCGCATTTTACATGGAAAACACATGTCGCTAATATAAAAACAAAGCTCTCTAGATTTATATATGCATTGAAAGTGATTAAATCCAATACTAACTTTGACACGGCTTTGTCCGCATATTATGCTTATGCTTACGCCTGGCTCAAGTATGGGGCTATTCTTTGGGGCAACAGCACTGAGTCTCAGAGCATATTCATATTGCAGAAAAGGTGCGTTCGTATTCTGACAAATATAAAGCGACGCGACAGTTGCAAGCCACAGTTTATTAGTAAAAATATATTGACACAGCCATGTATTTATATCTTGGAGGTAGTATTATTTGTTAGAAAACATTTTCAACTATTTACAAAAATCAGTGACACCCATATTAGAAACACTCGCCATAAGAATAGGTTGCTGCTGCCATACTCTAATTTAGAAATTTTCCATAAGAGCCCCTATTGTTCATTCGTTAAAATATATAACAAAATACCAAAGGACATCAGATGTATAGAAAATGAAATTACTTTTAAAAATAAAATGAAATCCTTTTTGGCCAAGAAATGTTATTATTCTGTCAAAGAATACATGGAAGATAAAACTTGATAGGAATGAAGATATTGACAATTGTATTTTTTTTATTATTATTATTATCATAGCTACTATTTCATAATTATTATTTTAGCAAATTTAAGATTATTACTTATTTATTTTAGAATTTGACATTTCTAGTTATGACTGATTTATTATTAACCTGTTATTGTGTAACATCGCAACACCCCAACGGGGTACATATGCATGTATTATAATCCAGTGTGTTTTATTGTATATGTATGTGAAGCGATAAATAAATGAATGAATTAATGTAATAAGCTTTGGCATAATCCAACCTAGGGAACAGCACCAATTTAAGTTTTATCGAAACATATTCAATAGTTTTTGAGAGTCACTTAGAAAAATCGAAAGTGGTTTAATTTTTTTCAATCATTATTTATTTTTGTAGGTATTTATAAGGTCCCTAGAGGATCTTGACATCCAGGCCCTCCTCATCCAGGGTTTTTGCAGGAGCCCGAGCTATTATGATAGCAACTTTATTGTCCCTGGTACATATTCTTTTTCTTTTCGTTTCGGTGGTCATTTGTTTTCTTTTATATTTTTTCCTTCCTTTTTTTTTCGCTTCGGACTCTTAATGGGCTGGGCAGCCCGTCGATATGCACATCTATGGGACCAATACTGAAAACTCTTTTAGAAACTCAAAAAGAAAAGGAAAAGTTGTGCATATCGATGGGCTGAATTAGCCCTTTAAGGGTCCAAAACGATAAAAATTTGGCCATGTAGATGCTAAGACGAAAATTTATGAAATTGTAATCATCATCATCGTCAGCTCTCCATGAGCCAAAGCAGCCCTTTGTCTTAAATTATCAATAACTATTAACTATACGAGGAGCCCGATGGTCCAGTGGGTGTGAGCTCTATGAGCGCTTACGCATGTTAAGCAGCCCCTGGTGCAGTCTCTACTTGGATGGGTGACCGCAAGTGGCATAAAAATATCTCGAGCTTCTCCGTGCTTCGGAAGGCACGTTAAGCCGTTGGTCCCGGATGTCATCGTTGATGGCAGTCGTTAGCTATGTCAGATGCCTTAAGGCAGCTTGAAAAATCTGACACCAGTATTGGCCACTTACACATACGAAAAACAAAAACTAAATCAATAACTTTGATAGATTAATAATACTAGGAAATTATAAAAGGATGGTCCATACGAAAAAAATAATATTTTCGTCGTATGTACAGAACCCTGGTGTGTGAGTCCTTGTTCTTGTCCGAGTACTCGGCTGGCTTTTCAATAACCATTCTATAATAAGTATTCTAGGGTCCCTTATTTCAGACGGCGACCCAATTTGGTAGACACCGCTGCTGTTATTAAATTATATTTTATACAAAAAGGTAGGGCTTAATAGTCGCCTGGAAGCGCATGTCTCCATACAAACGGAAAAAGGGAATTGTGGATTAATTAAAATAATTTTGGAGTAAAATTAAGCATTTAATCAATTAATCTCATTATAATCTACGTACGTTCCTATACAGCTTGGTTAAAATACCAATGGTTTGAGAATACAAGCCTTTTCAAATTTGTATGGAAATCTTGAAAGGCGTATAATTCTCAAACATTTGATAATTTAACCAAACTGTATATAGGAACGTACGTAGATTATAATGAGATTAACTGATTGGATGCTTAATTTTGCCCTAAAATTATTAAATATTGCCACAATTCCCTTTTTCTGTTTGTATGGAGACATGCGCGTCCAGGCGACTAACTGACGCACCTTAGTCTTTTGTGTAAAAAATATGAGCAATCTTCAAAGTAAGCAGTCTCGATCGTTACCGAGGAATCCCTCCTCATTTAACCGACTGACCCACCCAGAAGGAGGGAGATGTTTCGAGCGTATGTAAGTTATCTGTTGCATTGTTTCCTCCTGTAGCCCAAACGGCTAGACCGATTTCGAAGAGTAAGGCGTCATAGATTCGTATTGTTCCCCGGAGTGTCATAGGGCATTTCACGCTAGCAAAAACTCATACGTAAGTCGTAAAATGACAAAAAGGAGCCGTAGGGATTTTTTTAAAAATAGTTATTTACTTACTATAGGTATTTTGTTTTTTAAAGTGAGGTAAAGTATTCAGTTAGATTTACTTTAGCAATCTGCAGGCCCGTCTTCTTAACCATATTGGACTACTGAATTTTCCATTCAACTTGGGGTAAATACCAGAGGGCCTTCGATAAGAAAATATATTTTAGTGCATAAAATTAAATATATATTACCTAGAAATCCAAACACAACATCTCGGCTGATGTTGGAACCGGGAACACTCTGGCAACATGAGTAATGTAGATAGGTATGATGAAAAGTAGCGATAACTCAACAAAATTTATGGTTATATTTTCCGTTAATAAAGATCTAAATCCCAATCTAATATAGGTTCTCATACGCTATCAAAAAACTTTCACTAGTGCTAAGTTATTGAAAACTGAAAGCAGGATCTTTACGCGCACCCGTAATCGTAATCTATTTTTACTCGCGCGTGTGCACTCCCGAAATAGACCAACTTCGAAACACTGCTCAGTCGTTCGTGAACACTGAATAATAATTGAATCGTGTAAAAACGTCACCAATTTTATCGGATTTTCACGGAGTTTTTCACCAAACAGTTCGAATATGGTAAGTTTTTAAATCCTATTCCTATGTGCCGCTGCTGTTGATTTAAAAATGTAAAATCCTTTATTTTGCAATGTCATTGTTGACTCCACGAATTTCTAAATTGCACGTGGATTTTTGTTGATTTTTTTTCCATATCATGGAGGGTTATAGTAATAAGAGTAGAAAGGTGGATTTTTCGAAGATTGATAGCTATGAACGATTGATAATGAAGTCTATTTGGGCAAGAATGCGGGGCCAGGCTGGGAAGGAATGGGGCAGACCTATTTACACTGTTAGTAGCTCAGGTTCTTCTTGTATTCTTAGTTTTGATATCGTTATTCAAAATTTAGTTATGTTAATTTTAATAGTGGAGTAAGTATCCATAGTTTTAGTTTCATTGCATATCAAAATCCGATCGAAATCAATGAAATGGTCACACTTATTGGTACCGAAACTTATTGACTACCATTTTCACATACTTAAATAATAAGTCTATTATTACTTCTTCTTGTGAGGGATCGACTAAGCATGCCATTTTCTTCTAGTTCAATCTATTGCCAATCCAAGCCGCCGATAATTTCAAAGTGTCTGACTTACATCTGAGTAAATGTACAACATTTTGACAATTAAATTCCATGGTTTGAGTGATGGCAGTTAAGAATTTCTGTTGTGATTGTGTCCTCAACTACAGCCATGTTTTGCAGTAGTTCTAAGCAGTAAAGAGAGAGAGAAAGAAAAACTCTAGTGCTCAAAAAAGGTAGTGGGCACGATTTCCAAGACCAACTTGCTTTGGATTGATTCACCGAACGTACATACATTTTATTTCCCCAATTTTGCTTGAAGCTATTTACTTATCTTAAAAATTAAAAATAACTGTTAAGAAATTTTTGAGGAGTATAAGTTTTATGCTCAACCCTTAAAATCTTAACATAAGGAAAAATGTACTCATACCCTGAATAACACTCTGGACACGCCAACCGTTCCACCACCAAGTCTCAACCAAGACATTTGAATATAATCACAGCTACTTCTTTCTTATTTGCGCGTTTTTCCGGTTGCATCCTCAGCTATGCTGTCTTTAGAACTCGGGGTCTGCTTTCATAACAGCATGCAAAGCCTGTCATATGATTTTACGCACTTTTTACGGCCAGCTGCCAGCCTGACGTCAACGCTCCTTGGGATGCTCCAGACCCGCGGATTTACTTGACTTTATTTACAAACCTGGTGGTCATATTATAGCAGGCTGGCGTGTACACCTGCGCCACAGAGGCCTTTATAACTGGTTATTGCCGTCAAAATGAGCAATTTTTCCTTTGGAACCAATGCTGGGATGATTTTCCAGTAGGTTGGTACCGACGAAAAAGGAATTGTCTTTTTCGTACAAATTGCCGGGCCGGCCGAACACTTTTGTTTCATACAAAAGTATGATCATATAGGAAAAGTTTTTGATTTTGATGGGCTGGTTTGATTATTTAAAGGGACTAACACCTTGTACAATCCCACTATGTAAAATCCCAGCTACAAATTTCAATTGCAAAAACATAATACTTAAATACTTCTGATATTTGGACAGCTCGGCTGTAATGTTGTCTGTGGAAATCCAAATCTTCATCAACAACAAAACCTCGATCTAAATAATTCAAGATTCATAACGTTTTCTATGAATAAACAAGTTGAAATTTCAGAATAGACATTTGTTATATCAGTTGTTCCAGGAATTCTAAACGATTATTCACCCTAGCTTAAACTCGCGGCTTCAGCCGCGTGCGAATAACCAATTTTATGACTTTCTTTTGGGAACCGCCATCTTCGAGAAAAAAAACCGGCCAAGTGCGTGTCGGGCCAAGTTTAACGACCAAAAACATCTAACAATGAAAATTGTATGAAATTTTACATTTTCCAGCCTATAACTTTTTAGTTTGCACTTAGTACTCAGCTCTGATAGTTTTCCTTTCAACTTCAGTATATATTATTACTGCTGTAATTTTTTTCACGCATCCATATATAACTGTTTAGCAGATAGAGGGGGGGGGGGGATACACTTAGATACCTCTAACAAAAATTTGCACTTTAAAACCAAATATTTCGGAAACGGATCCCTAAATTGAAAAATGGTGTTTTAAACCTCACAATATTTTTTAAAGACCTATTTAACGATACCCCACATGATGGGTAAGTAGAAAAAAAATTACTCCCCCACTTTACTTGTATGGGAGCTACCCTAAAAAAATATTTTTTTCAAGAATTTTTTGTACCACTTTTTTGCCATGATTAATATACATACCCATGCCAAATTACAGCTTTTTTTTATAGCCTCTGAGTAAAACCGCGGACGGACAGACAGACAAACAGACATGGCGAAACTATAAGGGTTCCTTGTTTACTACGGATCCCTAAAAAATGGGTGATGTCTAGCTATATCAGAAGAGACCATGCTGGTTTCATCTTTGACATGTCCCCAAATACAAACTAGAGTTGCACTCCAACTATACACAGATGGCGCCACATGCTATATTAATTATATCACTACTAACTACAAACAGCATGTTCAATCAAACAAACAAACAAACACTCTTCAGCTTTATAATATTAGTAAAGAAGTATAGATAAGGGATAATCAGAATAAGATGACTAAGTATTTTATTTGTCTCTACCCAAAAAAGTGACGTAGGCGCGGGTTAACAACAAAATTAATAAATTTTTGCAATAATAAGATGACTAAGTATTTTATTTGTCTCTACCGAAAAAATAATGATGACGTAGATACGGGTAAACAACAGAACTAATAACTTTTTGCAATAATAAGATGACTAAGTATTTTATATACCTATGCCTCTACCCAAAAATAATAATGACGTAGGCACGGGTAAACAACAAAGCTAATAACTTTTTGCAATAATAAACGAGCTAAACTTGGCAACGACAAGCACATAAACGAACGAAATGCTTCGCGCTCGCATCCAGCTGCAAACACTGAGAACGTCAACAGCAACAAAGTTTACCAATTTTAACACCAAACAAACACACAAATTACATACGCACACATTTGTTAAGGAAAATAATAAATGTGTGGAATTGACACTCTATGTTGCGTTTTATATAATACTAGCTGTTACCCGCGGCTCCGCCCGCGTGATTTATAGCCTATGTCCTTCTCATTTCAAGATGATCAGTTCAGTAGATGCGGCGAGAAAGCGTTACAAACAAATAAACAAACAAACACACTTTCGCATTTATAACATTAAGTTATGATAAGGACTAGCTTTTGCCAGCAGTAGTGTTTGTTCCTGGAGAACAGTTTTCTCAAAGATGAAAGGTAGCATGTCAATCTCCGTAATCCAGACAACGTATATGCAAAATTTATAATGATCGGTTCAGTAGACAAGCGTAAAAGCGTAACAAACAAACAAACTAGACGGGCCGGAAACAGCCAACAAAATACGTCGGTAGGTGTATAAATAATGTAATAAACGCGATAAAAACCGTATTAAAATAATTTTATTTAAATGTGTAACAATCGCGAAAACATAAGAAAAAGTTTATTAAAAAGTCTAGCAAATTGTCATGTCACACGAAATTATAACTGGCTTATATGTATATTTTTATCTTTAACTGACAAAATAAAAAATACAAGTCCGATATGTCTGACTAACTGACGGACTAATTATATTTTTAGGAAACTAGCCTAAAATGCAGGCTAGATTCTTAAAAAATATAATTATGTAGTCCTTCAAACCATGTGTCCAAAAGAGATAGTTGACACGAACTCTTGATTGATGTCTCTTGCTTGAGTAATGTTTTAGGTGCTTTTCTTATGGGGATATATGGCCCCGCTAATTTCCATAGATGTCTTTTGCGAGCGGTACGACTTCCCTTCAGAAAATCATTAAGTGTATGTCGTTAGTGTGTCTGGATGTAATTTAGTAAGTTTGTCTCAATATTCACGTCGGTTTGTTCGTTTCAAACTTTAGACCGCGAAGATTCGGCACGTGAGCTCCATTTCTATGAGGATTTAATCGTTCAAGATTTTATTACATTAGAAATGCAATAACAGCACCCCTTCCCGGCTGCACCCGGGCGTATATCATTTCATACTTATAGTTGTGGTAGAGCCACGCTACCGGCGAAATTCACTTTTACTAGTAGCATGAATGGGCCGGCTCGTCCGGGGAAGTACTACACTCTCACAGAAAATCGACGTATGAGTAGTAGCTGCTATGCCTCATTCGGTGAGTGAGAGAGCCGGAGGCCCATCCCCTCTCCCCTCTGGGAGGGAAAACTAAAAGGCCGGCAACGCTACTGTCACACCCCTGGTGTTACAATTGTCCATGGGCAGCGGTGATCATTTACCATCAGGTGACCCGCTTGCTCGTTCGCCGTCCTATGACATAAAAAAAACCTTCCTCATGAATCTTTCTATCTATGAAAATCCATGCATTATTTATTTATGCATTATGTTACTTTTTGAGTTTATCGGGAACATGCGTGGCGGGGGACTTTGTTTTATAATATGTATTGATTCATTACCGTTACCCTTCTACAATTTAATTATTTTCGTAGTGCGTGTTCTGGCATAAATGATAACGGTCAAAGAGTTAACCTGAATTTGAATGGGCATAAGACTTATGTCGCCGTGACAATGTTAAGGGAATCCACTAATTAATTCTGTATGCAAATCCAGGATTTCACTTAATTCTGTTACGCTTTGGACGGTTATTTGGGAGAGGTTATGATTATAGAGGTAATACAAATATGTATGAATAGGACATAGTTCATGTTGTACTAACTATACATTTATCTCTTCAGGACCAAAAATATCCTTATTCTCAAAGGGTGGGTAGAGACTTTGCGCCCACAGATTTTAGGAAAAAAATATACAGATCTGTGGCTCGCGCAATTATGACAAAACGTGGCCTTGAGTTTTATGACGTTTGGCTCTGTCTACCCCGCAAGGAACAAAGACCAGATAGGTAATATAAATGTATGTTCATTCTGAATCGTTAATATCCATCAAATGCTGAGCGCCACGCTATCTGTGTTATCAATAAGCTCTCAATATGTTCCTTTCGTTCCCCTTTAAGAGTCTCACGTAAAGGCGCAATCCCATACAAACGTAGTTTCGTTTTAGTTTTACAACAGTTAAGCCAATCTCAACCAAATTTCGTACATACGACCGGATAAGGCATATTGATGTTTATTATCAGATTTCAATTTTAAAAACAATACCTATACAAAATTACAGCGAGTTGAAGTTTTGTATCGAAAACTTGTACTCTGTTACTACTTGTACTTGTTGAGACTCTTAAGCTAATGCGTTCCTTGTGCCACTTTCAGTAAGTCTCCAGGCATCAACATCATTCAGTATGCGAGGCATGACTTCCTGGAACCAGGCTGATACAGATTCATGGCGCAGTGATACGATTATTATTTTATTTGTGCGCCATACGTGGCGATGTAAATTCTTATTTGAACGCGTGAGACGCACTGAATTTAATTCAATATTTGCCTTATGTATGGAAATTTGGTATCTTGTAGTCTTTTTACTGCAAATTTTGTATCAGTTAAGTTTAAAGTCTAAATGACCTGTTGAATGGATTCAATTATTTTTCAGATCGTTATACCAATCGCCTTATTACTATAGGGTTAGACTGTTCTCACAGGGCTGGTACAAAAACAGACCAGTAGTTCGTTCGACTTGTTTCATTGTGTGCTGCCATATCTGTTCTGGGAGAAAAAAAAAATGTGAATTGTTGTTATTCACTGACTGCTAAATGTCATGTATTCGTTGCCCTCCAAGGTACTGTATTCCTTGTGCCATTTTCATTTTCAGTTAGTCTCGAGGCATCACCATTATTCAGTATGCGAAGCATGACTTGCGGAAACCAGGATAATACCGATTCATGTGAGCCGCGAAGTTACGATTATTATTTTATTTGTGAACCCTACGTGCCGATGTAAATTCTGATTTAGGACGCGTGAGACACACTGATACATTTATTTCAATGTATAGATTGGCGAAATATCAGAAATATTACACATATACATAGGTACATATGGGATTGTACGAGTAATAACTTCTCTGTCGCCTGAATTAAAGTAGTTAGATACAGTAAAATATGGCTAAATATATACTTTTGATCGTCTTGTTGTTATATTTTAACATGTTATATTTTAAATTGTCACTAATTACGAGTAATTCAGTTACCCTTGGTTAACGACTTAGATTTTGAATTGCTACTTGCTCAGCCTAACTTGAGAGACACTCCTTTCGTTGCTCAATGATATGTAGAGCCTTTGACTACTTTCAGCAACGAATAATGCCTACGTTTTACATGCAGTTATGACTTATGTTTAGTTCGCGACAATTAGCAAAACAAATTTTACATAGGGAAATACGGGAAGAAAACCTCTAAAACAATGAATTCATGTTGAAAAGATTACACACGGGTCTGTCACGCTCAGGCTCAACTTTACCAGGAAAATCCGGGATAATAAAGAAACCTCGGAAACTGAATAAATCCGTACTTGTTTACGAAAGGGAGGATTGAAAGTATTAAATTAAATTGTCGGTATTGCGTTAAGCTTGATTGATTGGAAATTTGCCGAAAAATCGACACGATTCATGGAATAAGGGTATTTTTCCAAAATGTTGTGTAAATGTTTATGAAATTTAATGTGCAGGGTTGGGCAGTATTTGAGTTACTTGTCATTAAAATACGTAATTGAAATACAAATGCGCATTTGGTATTTATATTGTCGTTAGTGATTTCTATGTCTGAGTGAATTGAGTAAAACGATTTTCATTTGGTTTTTTGAACTAAATATGTAGGGGAACATAAATATACCTAGGTACATAGTATAAAACTAAATAAATAAATATGGACAAATCACACTGATTGAGCTAGCCCCAAAGTAAGTTCGAGACTTGTGGTATGGGATACTAACTCAACGATACTATGTTTTATTTATCTTTACATATTTTATAGATAAACATCCAAGACTCAGGCCAATCTGAAAAAGATCATTTTCCATCTTGACCTGGCCGGGGATCGAACCCGAGACCCCCGTGTCGCAGGCTGGCGTGTTGACCACTGCGCCACGGAGCTCGTCTGCGAGTATAGGTACACATAATCTTTATATATATTGATGCATATATTTATTTCAGGCGGATTCAGCGCCACCAGCAACCACACAGCAAGCTCAGGAACAAAAGCCAGTAAGTTTTATTTACCTCACCTAAACCCTTCCTAAACCTAAAATAAAGTATTACCTATAACATACAGTTTAATATCTCATTAACTAGTGAGAAACTCATCGCAAGTGGTGAGAGCGTATGTGGCTCCATAACAAAAATGCATCATTTTAGGGTTCCGTATCCAAATGGTAAAAACGGACCGTATTACTGAGACTTTGATGTCCGTTTGTTTGTCTGTCTGTCAGCCTGTCACCTGGCTGTATCTTATAAACCGTGTAGCAGTTGAAATTTTCACAGATATGATATATTTTTGTTGCCGCTTACAACAAATACTAAAAACAGAATAACATAAATATTTAATAACATACAACGCAAATTTGTTTTTTTTTTGCCGTTTTTCCGTTGTTTGTTCTCGATAGTCTAATGTTGTATCCAAAGTCAAAGTGAAATTGTTGTATTCATCTTAAGATATTTTAAATATCATTTGGTGAAAGTCAATTTATATTACAATTGGTTTACAACGTTATATTATTGTTGACGTCATCATCATCATCATCATCATCAGCTCTTTATTAGTCTCCACTGCAGGAGCACGACCCTCTCTGTACTGCCAGAGCAGTAAGAGGATTTGGCCTACACTCTCCACGCTGGCCAGACGGGTTGGAGAGGTCTCTTTGATGTTTATAAGCTTTGTTTAGGTTTAGTTTCCTAAGTCGCCTTTTACGACATCCACAGGAAGATTTGGAGTGGTCCTATTCTTCTCTGCCGGGAACCACACGGCAATTGTTGACGTCAATAATTTACTAAAAGATATGATATCCAGATAATGGTACGGAACCTTCGTGCAGATCTCCGACTCGCACTTGGCCGATTTTTTCTAGTCAATGAGGGGTTTTCAAAGTGACATTTAAAAAAAAACAATGATATCTATTGTCATCACTAGATGGCGTGAATGCAAGTCAAGTGTCAAATGAGTCACTATAAAATTTTGTCATCCATGTTACTGACACTTGCCTTTTTATCAACGCCATCTTGCGAACTCAAAGTTTTTTGTTTTTTAATTTCACTCTGAAAACTCATTCTAAAAACGATTTTCTGTAAGTAACTCCTCTGTACAGATACTAACGTTTAGTTTTCTTTGCAGGTAGACCCCGCACCGGCAAGCGCGCCAGCTCAGCTCCCCAAGGACCCTAAGCCGGTAAGCCAAGCTTCGGACAAAAGCACAGAGAAAGAATTGCTTTGTTATCTTGATGCCCCAGAGTTTATTTAACCGTTCAATGACGATTTTATTGCTCTACCTACTTTTTGAAGTGAAACCTCCTTAAGGCGCTGTGGTACCTATCTGACACTAAGCGCACACCCAGCAATTAATACTTTTAATCCTAAATCATATCAAATTTAAAAAATGTAATAGCTTTATAAGAAATTAAATATCCTGTAGTATTTTTGGAAGAAGTTTTCACAATTTTTAATTTGATGAATTAAGAGAACTATTTATATTATAAAGGGGCCACTTTTGGCGGTAATAAGTAATTCTTTTAGACTTAATTTATAATATCTATAAAAAGTAATATCAAGAATACTACAAATAATTTTACTAGGGTATTCAGCTATTAGATTTTTTTAAACTTGATATGATTTAGGATTAAAATAATTAATTGCTGGGTGGTGCTAGTGTCTGATACTACTGTGCACTTTTTGTGATGAAAAAATGTTAAACTCGCGACAGGTCACGTGAACGATTCGTCAAATTGAAATTTAGTAAGACGGACACGTGACCTGATCGAAAAACAACGTTAATTTTCAAGTTTTCACATCTTCCGGCACTCCCGGAGTGCAATCCGTTGGTTTTTCTGAGCTTAGTATTTAAGTGTAGTTCGGTACGTGAAATTCGGTCTTTTTGTGGTAAAACATTCTATTGAAGCTGGGTACAGCTACAGCTGGGTAGTAGTACTAGTAGTACACTAGGTATAGTGTTAGGTAGTTAGGGAAGACATCGATCATAGAGGTAAATCGATATGGACAAAGTACATAAATACAAATAGCTAGATATACGTATGTGTGAATGTCGGTCGTTAATTTAAAATACATACATACATATATATATACATAGCCACACTACTGTTTTGTGCCCATAGCTGTAGAGACCATGGGATGCTGGGGCACGGATGCTAAGCATCTTTTTAGGGAATTAGGGCACCGTATCACTGAAATAAATGGTGGCTCTCGCTCTGGTTTGGTGCAAAGGATGGCCATTGCGATACAGCGTGGTAATGCATCTAGCATTTTGGGCACCTTTGCACCGGAAACGATACAGGGCGGGTTCTTAATATAATAGTTATTATGACCTTTATTATAATGTGACAGTGATTTTCTTGACATTGTATTGTTTATACTGTTAATTTAAAATAAAGGCCTAAAAGCTAAAAACATTTGATTACCCGTCACCGTTCACATAACGTGTCGTGGGAAAACTGGCCCGCGCTGTGTGTTTTTCTGATTGCCTCCGCCGTACAGTGGGCTATATATATTTCTGACTTCGAGCTTTTACTTTTTCTTATTCTTATGTCAGTGGCTCAAAAAGTCTAAAAAATATATTTTATCCCTCCAATTTGTTGCAACAGCCACGTCATTACTACACTCGATGAGGCGTAGTTGAGCAGGTAGTGGGGTACATGGGGCACGACAAAATGTGTGACATGTTCAGTGTTTAATATACTTACTCCGCTGGCTCAGCGACCCGAAGTAAATAATAAATAAATATATAGGGACATATCACACAAATTGAGCTAGCCCCACAGTAAGTTGTGAACTTGTGTCGCAGGATACTAACTCAACGATACTATATTTTATAATATAGGAATACTTATATAGATAAACATCCAAGACCCAGGTCAATATGAAAAAGATCTTTTTCCATCCTGACCTGACCGGGGATCGAACCCGGGACCCCCGTGTCGCAGGCTAGCGTGTTGACCGCTGCGCCACGGAGCCGCTGATCTTGACCTTGTCGGTCGGAGACGAGGGAAAGACACAGTTTTCTGTTCTGGGCGATATCTTGCCAGCCGTTCGCTACTTTCCCGCATATCAGCCTGCACATTTTCGCTCCTGCGATATCTATCTTTTAAAAATCAAGTCTAAGTCACATTTCCTCTCCATTGCACAAAATTAGCTTCAAACAGGCTTCCATTTTAATAAGGCAATCAATCAATCAATCAATATTTATTTGCAAGAATACAGTAATACAAAGATGTTAAAATTACTATTAGGTACATGTATTCAACCTTAGAGCAAGGCATGCAAATGTTAAAATGGTACATTATTAAAAAGTCAAGTTAAAGAAAATAAATATAAACGTTAAAAAAAAATCACAAATTATTTTGATTACAATAGATTGAATATTCATTAATGTCATAAAAAGTATTTTCTAACAGCCATGCAGTCAAAACATTGTCAAATTTCTTTCCGTTTAGTTCTCGCATTGAATTCGGAAGCTTGTTATATATGGTGATACACATATTATAAACATTGTTTTTGTATATATAGGAATAAGATGCTGGTTTGTCCAATAAATTATTATATTGTCGTCGCTGTGGTCTTAAACGAACTTGGTCACGATACGTAAAAAAATCTGGGTATTTTATAACAAATAGACACACTTCTCTTATATACCTACATTGATGCTACGGTTAGTATTCTAAGATCTTTAAATAATGGACGACACGAGTCTAAGAAATAAGCGTTACAGATTGCTCTTACACATTTTTTCTGAATAATAAAGACTCGCTTAACATCTACTGAGTTTCCCCATATTATTAAACCATAACTAAGAACAGAAGCTACATAGCCATAATAAGCCATTAGAGCCGCCTCTTTTGACACAGTTTGTCTTATTCTCTTTATTGCAAAAACAAATTTGTTTAATTTAAGGCATACAGCATTTACATGTTCTTTCCAGTTAAGATGTGAATCTAAATTAAATCCAAGAAATTTAAATGAATTAACAATGTCAATATTAGTATTATTATAATTAATCTGAAGATGTAAAGGTCGTGCTTGATAAGAATAAAATTCCATAACTTTTGTTTTCATTAAATTATTATCAAGTTTGTTATTAGTCATCCAATTTATTACGTCTGTTAAAGCTTTTGTAATTGTATCTTCTGCCGTTTGTCTATCCTGACATTTAACAACTACTGTTGTGTCATCTGCAAATAAGATACACTTGTTTGAGGTACTTTTAGGCATACTATTTACATATATTAAAAAAAGAAGGGGCCCTAAGACACTACCTTGAGGTACACCTTTATCATTATGCTGCCACTCAGATGAAAATGTTTGTTTAATAGAAGTGTTTTTGGAATTTGCCAACTGTGTAATTTGAGTACATTGAGTTCTATTTGTAAGGTAACTATTAAACCAGTCTAACGCTTTACCTCTTATTCCAAAATTTTCTAATTTTTGCAATAATAATGAGTGATCAACTAGATCAAACGCTTTTGTCATATCTAAAAAGAGTGTCACCGTAGGTATTTTATTATTTAAATTCTGTGTTACTGTATGAACTAAGTCAAAGCATGCGAGCTGAAATGTTTAATTCTTCATTTGATGACACTCTTGGTACTAATAAGTATTATGTATTTTTAAATTATTATCCCTTTGCAATGTATTAAATTCATTGTTTACTGCGCCGGTCTGTTTCGATATTTTTTATATTTTCCAACCTTAAGCTAAAGGTTTACTAGAAGATATTGCTTAGAGATAAGTCCGCCTTTGTACCTTTTATTGTCTTTTGTTTTTTATTTATTTGTTCTTATTTATGTGATGGTGTCATAAAGAGCATTTCATTCCTTCATTCATTTATATCTAGGTTGGTCCACTGGTTTTTGGCCTTTATTATACTAAGACCCTTAAAGATTTTGACACTAAGCACCCGACTGCCCTTTTTGTCAGTTTACATTAGCCATATTGATTTTTTCCCGACTGACCCACCCAGAAGGTGGGGTTCGCGCGTATGTATGTATATATATATATGTTCATACATAAATGCATGTAAAATAATGCAACTTGTTGTCTCAGTGACGTGGTTCTATTGGCATGAGATTCATACCGGATGTACCTTTTCGTTCGTAGTCAGGAAGAATTCAACACCCTAAGAAAAGTCGTGAAAGCTTGAAGCTTTCGAGGTTAACTGTACAGGTTAGGTCAAAGCGTCCCGCTGATTTCCAACGGGAGTTCGGGCGCGTTGTACTTTTTCTAATGGCTTTACAGTTTGCTCTGCGGGCAAATATTGACGCAAAGCAAACTTGATTAGGTCACAGTGCTTTTAGTCCAAGAAATAGCTATTGTTTTTCAAATTCGAGTTAGGTATTTATTTGATTTTAATTTTGCACACGTACCTACGTGTTTTTGCACGCATCACTCTGAAACACGTATCGAAAGTCAGTAATGCTATAGTATTTTTTTTGTGCCGTTCCGTATTTTGTTTACTAGCATTTGGGCTATGTATGTAGGTATAACTGGGAACCCATCTCACTAGCACAGAATTAATAATAGAACTAAGTATAGAATGGAAACTTGCAGCGTCCCTCGCAATATGGCATCACTGCACCTCTCCCCCGTGCTAAAGAGTTCTTCAGGTTACGAAAAATAGAGTTAGTTGCTACTGTTCTTAGTCGCTCGTTATCGTTATTTGCCGTCTCTTATAAGTAAGTTCTTGAATTTATTCGGCGGTGTCAACCCTGATAGTTAACTTACACACAGACGTGTAAAGTATCGTCTGTAGTAGTTATAAGCATAAATATCACTTCTCTTGTAAGAGCAATGTAGCTCACGAGCGACAAGTCATTCCTAGATCTAAGTTAAGCTTTTTCCATCAGAGCTGTGGTGGTGGAGGTAAATGAAGTGATTCTATTGGTTTATAAAAAAACATATCCCTCGGTACTCACGGTCTTTACCCGAGGTCCCACCATACTCGCACCTCATTGGTGAAAAAACAAGTGTGTTTTCTGAATAAAAAAAAAACTTTCCCTTTCCTAAGAAGTCCCTTTCATAAGAAGCTATAAATTATGTAAACAAATGTTCAAGGGTTCGCAACATTTGGATGAAATAAAAAATAATATTGTTTCTTGTGTAAAAAAATAAACCAAAGAAGAGATGGTTAGAAATATTTTTCCATAAAGAATGGAGGGAGTTTGCAGGTGAAGTAATTATTTGGCAACGTAAAAAATCTTTTGCCCTGCATTGAGACTCAATAGCTAATAAAAAAAAAAAACAATTTATAGCAAAAACTGTTACAGAAACTTTATTATAAATCAGTAAGACTCAATAGCTAATAAAAAAAAAACAACTTGTAGCAAAAACTGCTACAGAAACTTTATTATATCTCAGAAATGCGCCAAATTCACGGAGTCAGACTCGTTTCTGTACCAAAAAACATTGAGCAACAGCGTTTTGTATCGTTAAAATATAACCCAAGTAATTAGAATTGGTCTTTAGTTCCGTATTATCTGTATAGTAATTTAAGTCAATTGTATTTGGTTAACTCATAATATTGCCGCTAGGTAACTCCAACTCAGAAGAAGTTTATTGATGTACTTAATTTATAACTTCTCGTGGCAGGGAGTTTAATGTAGTAAACATATTTAAAAATATAAAAATTGAGAATCATTCAGGCTATAAAGTCTTAAAAAAATACATTCGTATATATTTTACTTCAACAGGCAGAGCCAGCACAGCAAAATGAGGTGAAACCAGAAGTATCACCAGTAGAACCAGACAACAAGGAAGTTCCACCACCTGAACCAGTAGTAGCACCACAAGCGGCTCCAGAGGCAGGTGTGGCGCCAGCATTGGCTGCAGCCGTTGCCCCAGCTTCGGCACCAGCCGTGGCCACGTCACTGGCTGCACCAGTAAACGCACCAGTAGTAGCACCAGCATTGGCGAGTGCGGCAGC
Source organism: Rhodophaea formosa (assembly GCA_963082605.1). Classification (NCBI taxonomy): domain Eukaryota; kingdom Metazoa; phylum Arthropoda; class Insecta; order Lepidoptera; family Pyralidae; genus Rhodophaea; species Rhodophaea formosa. The sequence goes on from OY720211.1 coordinate 21,282,529, forward strand.
GACGGCGTCTGCGCCAGTGGTAGCCCCAGCAGTGGCTTCACCAGTTCAAGAGAAGCCAGAAGTACCTGTAGTTGGAGATAATGCACAAGCTGTAAAGAACGACTCTAACAAAGAATCGGTAAGTGTTCCTTTACAGATGTTATTCATCAGCCAATACAGCAAAATACGGTGAAACCAGTAGCAGCATTGGCAAAATCAGACAACAAAAAAGTGCTGCTGCTTGAACCAGTAGTAACACCGCAAGCAGCTCAAGCAGCCCCAGAAGCAGGCGTGGCACCAGCATTGACTGCAGCTGTTGCCCCAGCAGCGGCACCAGCCGTGGCCGCACAGTAAACGCACCAGTAGTAACACCAGCGTTGGCGAGAGCGGCAGCAACGGCGCCTGCGCCAGTGGTAGCCCCAACAGTGGCTACACCAGTTCAAGAGAAGCTTGAAGTGCTGGTAGCTGGAGACAATGTGCAAGCTGTACAGAACGATTGTAACGAAGAAACGGTAAGTGTTCCTTTGTAAAGGGCATTCATCCAGCTATTTAGTCGTCAGGCTACTGCGCCAAATAAGTATAGGCTGCCGTCGTACGAGAAAAGGGCACATGTATCATTTTGGTCAAACCGAGATATTTAGGATTAAAGTTTTCACCATATTCTGCTCTATAGTGTGAGAACCTATTGCTTTATAGAAAAAAAAATAGTGATTATATTTGCGTAAAGGTTAGTACTATTATATTTTTAACTTTTTATTTTTTAAATATTATGAAATATTTAATAATTTCAAAAAATAACTTTCTGCTTAAGAAAAAAATATTAAAAAAATACCATTTACTACAAAGAAAAGGCATAGTTAACCAAATGTAACCTTTCTTTTTAATATTTCTAACAAATTTGTCATCGTGTCATAAAGAAAGGGCATATTTGTCTAATTGCGCGTTTTTAATTTAAATAGAACTAATGTGTGCCACAAATTATTTAACAAATAATCATGTTAAGAAAGTTTAATAAAATGTAAAACATATGGTCATGCCATTCCTAGTTAGCTTATCCAAATAACTGAAACAAAACTTAGCAAGCCACCTTCTAGAACACCAAAATTCAGAACAAAAAAATATATTAATCTTCAATGTTTTTTTTTAATCTTTGGGGATAAGTGTGTACTTTCTATTTTGGCTGACAAATAAAACATAATATGAATTTGAAAAGAAAAGTGAATCAGTAAAATTCTTAAATTCAACAATTCTTAAACACTTTTAAGTTAGATACCTTAGTAATATGTTGTATGCCAAACTTAAAAATCTGTAAAAAACAATATTTACTCTAAATCACAATATCAAAATAAATCAAAATATTCTATATTAATAGAGGAAGAAAAGGAACATCAACTTTGGTTTTGAACCTATGTTAGAGCTTATTCTAATTATTATTGTTTATTTACTTAATAGCTCACAGCCATAATTATTAAAGGCACTCGTAGTTAAATATTCTTAAAAGTATTACCTATACTATTATAAAAAAAATTAACACAAACATAACAACGCACTTGGTTTAATTATCACAATGCAATAGTAATAACTAAAAAAAAGTTGTAAGGAATTAAATAATCAATTTGACTTAAAATATTAATTTAAAAATTAGTCTTTAGTTTCAGTCTTCATACATTTCTGTGAGACCAGCTAAACTATCGTTAATGGGTAGGTTTCTCCATGGGTAGGTAAAAATCCTGTAGTAATTTTTTCACCACAGTATTTGGACCAGTATCGGAGACAACTTTGCAAAAGTCTTCAAAGTCATACACTCGACATCGCAGGCACAACTGGCGCATTTCACTGAAACCCTGCCCTCCTTTCCTCACCTCTCATCGTAAATAATTTAAAGAAAAGGCACAACTGGTTATATGTGCCTTTTTAAAGTAAATAAATACAATATGCATAATTAAATAAACAGGGCACATCTGGCATTTGAGCCTTTCCTTTATGTTATGTTGTACGTTGTGCCTTTTCAACGCAGTTTTCTGTAAAATCCTAAATCAAGTAATAGTCACAACTATGTACTTGTGCCTGTTCAATATAATATTAAATAAATATGCCTTTTCATTCAACAAAACACGAATATAAGTCTCATTTGTGCCTTAAAAGTTAAAATTCTACAAAAAATTGAGCAGATGCGCCTTTTTCTCCTGATTCTAAATATGTATGTAACTCAATTTTCTTAAAAATGTTAGTTGTGCCCTTTTTTCGTACGACGGCAGAGTGGTTTTCGTATGTGTAATTGGCCAACACTGGTGTCAGATTTTTGCCGAGTAAAATAATTGTTGGGTTTTAAGTGTTCTTGCCAAAAACAGTAAAATAAAAGGCTTGTATAAAATGCATATAATCAATTTGGAAAATTTGTTAACATAACCAGTTTACTCAATATGTCAAACAAAAGTTTGTAAAAAAATTATCAAAGTATATTCGACCAACCTTTGTTTTTCATAGTTGTTACGGAAATAAAATAAATAACTCATTATCTTTCAAATGTTTTTCAACCAATCTACTGAACAGAATCGATAGAATTGTAAAATTAAAGAACCAAGTAGGAAAATACAAATAAATGACAGTTATAGCGTAAAAAAATAAACTAACAGTCGAATCAAGACCCTCTCCATTCTCAAATCAAGGATCTAACGTTTCTTTAGAAAATAGGCCTTTGCAGGTGTTATGTAGTCGGAAGAGGGTCCAGGCGCCAGGCTAGGCTATCAATAAAATGAGACTTGGAATCGTGAATTACTTTATTGTCAGACAGTTCAGACACACGGGATACATGCATTTATGACAGGCGAGAGCGGGAGTGTACCACAGACAATAGATAGGTACTTAATTATTGGTGGCGTTTGGTTACACGTAACACCTCCCTTTTTAGGGTTCCGTAGTAAACTAGGAACCCTTATAGTTTCGCCATGTCTGTCTGTCTGTCTGTCTGTCTGTCTGTCTGTCTGTCCGTCCGCGGTTTTACTCAGAGACCATAAGTACTAGAAAGCTGTAATTTGGTATGAGTATGTATATTAATCATGGCAAAAAAGTCGTAGAAAAAAATCTTGAAAAAAAAATTTTTTTTGGGTAGCTCCCATACAAGTAAAGTGGGGGAGTCATTTTTTTTTCTCTACTTACCCATCTTGTGGGGTATCGTTAAAAAGGTCTTTAAAAAATATTGTGAGGTTGAGATCACCATTTTTCGATTTAGGGATCCGTTTCCGAAATATTTGGTTTTAAAGTGCAAATTTTTGTTAGAGGTACGTGTCCCCCCCCTCTATCTCCTAAACGGTTATATATAGATACGTGAAAAAAATTACAGCAGTAATATATATACTGAAGTTGAAAGGAAAACTATCAGAGCTAAGTACTAAGTACAAACTAAAAAGTTATAGGCAACCAACTTATAAAATGTACTGGAAAATGTAAAATTTCATACAATCTTTATTGTTAGATGTTTTTGGTCGTTAAACTGTGAGGTGCGAGTGTAAACAGTGTGTACTCAAAGTTGTCATTCGCAACTACGGAACCCTATACTGCGCGTGGCCCGACACGCACTTGGCCGGTTTTTTAATCGAAAAGTATTAACCGTATAAGGTAAGTAAGTTACAACATTATCTATTCTATTACAATCATAATCTATGCTAGGTACACATAATAATATTCCTTTTCTTTTTTTTTTTTTTTTTTTTTTTAAGACAATTTTGACAATAACATTTAACGTGACGTTGACACATGACATAACAATGACATTTGACACTTCTGACATGTTTGGGAAAATTTTAACATTTAAGTTCTATCAAAGTTTTATACAATTATAACAAAAATAAAACTTATAGTTATACAATTATGGAAAAAAAAATGTTAACAAAACCTTTTAGGTTTAATTATAGCTCTTCCAAATGACGAGTATTTGATATTAGGCTGACTTGTGTGTGTATTGGGCGTTTGTAATGTGTTTTGTGTTTCAGGTTGGTGGACAGGACTGGCTGGGCGAGGAGACTGGGGCATCTGATGAGAAGACCGAAGCGAAGATGGCGTTAAAATGGAAGGCGAATAGTCGCTGGAATGAAGATTAGGACTGTTAGCATGTGAAGAGGTTTGAACTGGACTGCGACAAGGAGACTTAGGAGAAGAATATCTAGGCTTTACAATATGCTGACGATTGCGACGGAAAGATCCTTCAGGAGAAGCAATAGTGTATGATCTAGGCTGTGGACCTACATCTGAAACAATGCCTGGTGTCCAAGCACTATGTAACCGTTTCTGAAAGTAAACATTGTCACCTGTTTTAAGTGCAGATAAAGGCTTAGAGTGTTGATTGTAATAAATGTGTGTTTTCTTACTTTGTGTTTGAATTTTGTTCCTCAAGAAGCTGTAATTAGGTATCTTAGGCATTAAGTTATTTTCTAAAACAGGCAATTTAGTTCTTAGCGACCTAGACATAAGTAATTGGGCTGGAGAGTACATATTCTCTTTGGGTGTATTCCTATATTGTAGTAGTGCTAAATGTGGGTCTGTTTTGTCTGCAAGACACTTTTTAAATATATTTTTTATGGTCCCTATAGTTCTTTCTATGAGGCCGTTTGACTGACTATAATAGGGACTGGAAGTGACATGATCAATTTGCCAATCTAGTGTAAAATCATTAAATTCTTTTGAGTTGAATGGAGGACCATTATCAGAAACTAAAATACATGGTATTCCATGTCTAGAGAAAATAGCTTTTAAATGACTAATGATAATCTTACTACTAGAACTTCCAGTAAGCTTAATTAGCTCGACATATTTGGAAAAATAGTCTGCAACAATGAGATATTTATCAGAGTCTAAATCAAATAAATCTATGCCCACCTTATACCAGGGGATCGCTTTTATTTCATGTGGCAGTAGCGGCTCTTTAGAATTACTGCGTCTGTAAGTAAGACATATGTGACAATTACTAATATATTTTTCTATTTCAGTGTACATATTAGGCCAATATACTAAATTCCTTGCTAATCTTTGACAACTCTGTATACCCTGGTGGCCTTCATGAATTTGTTTTAAAATATCATTTCTCATAGTTTTGGGTACAATAACACTGTTATTTTTGAATACTATGCCTTTAATGACATGTAAATCGTTTTTTATAGGAAAATAAGACTTTATATTGTCTGGCAATGATCTTTTGTGTTCTGGCCAACCTGAAGTACAGTATTTCATTACTAATAATAAATCTGGGTCTTGTGCAGTATGCTCTTGTATAGCCTGTAACCTTTTTTGACTAATAGACAATGATTTAAATATTAAATTGACATGTAGGTCTAAATCTGAATCAAGATCAACAAGAGATTGTTCTGACAAAGCTGCCCTAGATAAAGTATCTGCGACATATAAGTATTTACCTGGTTTATAGGTGACATTTAAATCATATGGTTGTAATCTAAGCATTATTCGTTGGAGACGAGGTGGAATATTATAAATAGCCCTGTTCATTAGTGGTACAATAGGCTTGTGGTCTGTTTCAACCAGTGTGTGGCGACCATAAATATATTGGTGGAATTTAGTACAACCAAATAAGATGGCTAAAAGTTCTTTCTCTATTTGGGAATATGACTGTTGGGATGCAGATAACGATGCTGACGCATAAGCTATTGGTTGTTTATCATGAAAAATTACTGCACCCATGGCGTCTTTGGATGAATCAACAGACAATGTGATTGGTTTCTTTTGATCAAAGTATGCTAAGACTGGGGCCTCTGTGATACATTTTTTTAATAAATTAAATTCAGAGTTATGCTTATCCTGCCAAACCCATTCATTTTCTTTTGACAATAATGTTCTCAAATTAGATGTTTTCTCTGACAAATTTTCTATGTATGAACCTAAATATGTGACCATTCCTAAGAATCGCTGTAATTCAGTGACATTTGTGGGAGGTGGCATATCACAAATAGCTTTGACTTTATTTTCATCGACTCTAACACCATGTTTACTAAAAATATGACCTAAGTATCTGACTTCTGTTTTGCTTAAGTTAGACTTTTGTTTATTAAATTTAAGGCCAATTTCTCTAGCTCTATCTAGGACTTGTCTAAGTCTGGAATCATGTTCGGCTTTAGTAGTGCCATATATTAAAAAATCGTCCATCATTATTTTGACACCTGGGAGATCACTGAATCGCTTAGACATCTCTGAATGGAAAAGTTCTGGTGCAGCACTGACACCAAAAGGAAGTCTCAAGAACCTGTAACGACCTTGCGGTGTTATGAAGGTACATAGCTTGGAAGAAGCTTCATCCAATTTCAGCATATAAAAACCTTTATTTGCATCTAATGTTGTAAAGTATTCTGCACCAGAGAGACTGGACTTAATCTCATCAATAGTAGGAAATTGATAATGAGGACGCATAATTACTTTATTTAACTTTGCTGGGTCTATGCACAATCTAAGTGAACCATTCTTTTTAGTAGCTATGACAATTGAGCTGACCCATTCAGTAGGCTCATCAACTTTGACAATTACTTGATCATTTTCTAACATTTTTAATTCTTTTTTCAAGTCTTCTAACAGACTAAATGGTACACGTCTGCAGGCATCTATAGAAGGTGTAGCATCTGGCTTCAGTGTTAAGTGACATTCATAATTTTTAAGACAACCTATACCAGTAAAAAGATCTTTATAATGCTCAAAAATTAACTCTGACTCGACTGACTGACTTTCTGACTTTTCTGAATTGATGTTATGGACTCTTTTTATTAATTGCAACTGCTCACAGCTGTGTCTACCTATGATGTTTCTACATGGTAAATCAACAATATGAAAATTTATGTTAAAGTTCTGGCCATTGTGTGTTGCAGAAAGTAGACACTGACCCACAGTAGGAAGAACTTCCCCACTGAATGTTGATAGTTTGTGACTACTTTTCTTAATATTTGACAGTGGAACATTCAGTTTTTTAAATGCATTAAAAGATATAATATTGGTGTCTGCACCGGTATCTAATAAAAAGTGCATGTACTGTTTGTGAATAGACAACTTTGTATAATATGGGTTACTACTTACATTAATTTCGTTCATGAATAGACTATTTAGGAAATAAGTATCCACATTATCAGAAATTACGGAATCTTCTTCAATTAATCTTATATTCCTGTTGCGACAGCACCTGGCGAAGTGGTTAGGCTTCTGACATATGTTGCAAGTAACACCTATGGCTGGACATCTTGTTCTATGGACCTGACCGCATCTGGTACATCTGGGGTGGTAATGGTCTTGATCTGGACTGTTTCTGTATCTCTCTTGACTGACTGGGTGACTCTGACTTGTTGAACGGGACGGCTGACGACTAGATTGGTGGCTTGACTTGTGATCTTGACTTGACTGGTGACTAAAATTGGACTGCCTTTTTTCTTGACTGACAGGACGGTTTGACTGGTATCTTTTGACAAAATTTACTTCATCGTTCTCCAGTGACTTTGCTTGTATTTTAGTGTTTCTGAGTGTTTTGGCGAGAGACACAGCATCGTCAAAAGTAGCAGGTTTCTCTAATAATATCTTTTCCCTTATATAGGCACATGACGAGTTCAGGTTCCAAGAAAACACATCTTTCAGGATATCATCCGTTAATTTGTCAAAATTGCACTGCAGACCAATGTTTTTTAGATGTGTGGCATATATTTCAATCTCCTCTTCAGGGCCCTGCTTTCTGTTGAAGAGCTTGTGACGCTCTAGTGTCACGTTGACTTTTGGTAGGAAGTAGGCTTCAAATTTTCCAAGTAACTCTTTGAATGTGATTTCTTTCATTGCGACGTTGAATGAATAGAATATTTGAAGTGCGTCTGGTCCTATTGTTTGCAATAATATGGCAACCTTCCGGGTGTCTGGCACGTCTTCTAGATTATTTGCCAGCATGTAAATATCCAGGTTCATCCTGTAGTTCCTCCACGCCAGTGGCATATTGGACGAATCTGTGTCCAACTTGAAGCTGCTGGGCGGCAAACCTGCAGGCGAACGCTTTTCAGGAGCAGGATCCGCCATTTTGCGTTGGTCCGCGTGGGCGAAATTTCTTCAGACAAAATGTGACTATGACTATGGTTACCTGCGCCAAATTTTATGTTCCGCACTCTGACACCATGTTATGTAGTCGGAAGAGGGTCCAGGCGCCAGGCTAGGCTATCAATAAAATGAGACTTGGAATCGTGAATTACTTTATTGTCAGACAGTTCAGACACACGGGATACATGCATTTATGACAGGCGAGAGCGGGAGTGTACCACAGACAATAGATAGGTACTTAATTATTGGTGGCGTTTGGTTACACGTAACAGCAGGCACCTTTCACGTCAAACCACATATAAAATCGTGTTAATTACGAACAGACTACTATAAGTCGGTTAAAAATAGGACTAGCAATCTACTAGAGTATATATGCTATCGATAGACCCTTGAACACAAATCGCAGTTTGAAATCGGAATCCTAACAGTTGTCTTGGGACAAGTGGGGCCTAACATAGCCTTTACACAGTCCTATCCAATAAATATCTATACTTAAGTAAAAGATGAAGAAGTGCTCAGGTGTGCCATCGTTAAGGGGTCCTGTGAATTTTTATACGTAAAGCGATAACTCTTCCACCCCCTACACCTTTACGAAATGAGGAAATTTTGGTGTCATTCGATTTAGCACAACCTTAATCTAGGGCTAACCGTTTTTCTTTTTATTGATTCAGTTTAGATTAATTTAAATAAATTAAAATGCCCCGGGAATTTTCTAAGTAAAAAATATGGATATTTACTTAGATGCTCATAACTGTTATTGCAAGCAATATATCTGAAATATCAAAACGTACAGCCCTACTTCTGCAATTTATCAATACTGTGTAAAAAAATATCGAAATTGGTCTATGTTTAAGGGGTGCGAAGCGTTATCGCTTTTTGTATGAAAAATTACAGGTAGTCGATCTTCCTAACTACCTATCCGGTAGTTGAAGGTAGGTTGTTACTTTCTCATCCACACTAACCACCACACAGAGCAAGTAGCATCCCAAATACCTTTATCCCGATTCACCAGTTAAAAAACTACTACCCTGCCTTCGCTTAAAAAACGGTTTCGATGGCCAGCAGCGTCGGAACCGAGAGGAGCCAAACAAACTGCGCTCACCAACCCGCCTGCCAAGCGTGGTGAGTATGGCGAAATCCACCTATGATAGAAATCCTTGGGGGAGGCCCATGTCTAGCTGTGGTGTGACGACACACGACATCATTATTATTCCACGTGCAAGATAACTATCTAAGAATTTACCCTTGAACCTTGTTAAATAGAATTATTAGAAACAATTATTTAGCACAAGTATTCAGCACATGTGTACACGTGTAACCTTGATAGGCAAGATAATGACTAGTTATGTCCTAGTTAAGATCTGTATAAAAGCTCTGGGAATTAAATAATAAATCAGTCAATAGTTTATCTTCGAACCTGCAACAACTGAGTTTCACTTATAACAACCCCGCGTCCGTCAATCCTCCATATAGCAGTGGACATGTTTGCGGCTGAGACGAAGTATAAAGATAATTTTTTTTTCGTGTCCAAATCATGTAATCTGAGTCGAGATATTTTTACGCTACTTGCAGTCACCCATCCAAGTGGGGACTACGCCCGGGGTTGCTTAAAATGTGTAAGCGCTTATAACGCTTACGCCAACTGGGCCATCCGGCTCCTCTTCTTTGTGAGAAACAGTCTAGCAAGATTCGTCTGCTATTCATCTATTTTAGTTCTTGTATTTGCTAAGAGATAAACAAAACTCATACGGTGTAAATAGAGCCACTATTTACACCGTATGAGTTTTGTTTATCTGTAATTTAGCATCACATCAAGAAATCCCATCATATCGGATGGTTTAAAAGAGTCTTTACTCATAAATCCCATTCGAACATGGCGTAAAGAGTTTCTAATAATCGGGAGTCCCACTCGAACTCTTCCATCGTATCGGATGGTTTTAAAGAGTTTCTATAATCGTACGCCCCATCCGCTTTATACCGCCGTTAGCCGTCATCAGTCCTCGACTCGACTTAACGATCGGTGACGAATTTCATACGCCCCCTGAGGGTTGTAATTCTGTGCAAAAGCAGAATACCGTCTAAAACCCTCCAGTAACGTCATTTATATAGAGGATGGTAAATATCCCTTAAATCCCTTAATAAAATAGTACAGCTTTCAGTCATTTTAATAATTAAAATAATGTTTTTTGTTTTATAAGAGTTTTATATATGCATTTTACAATGCTATTCATAAACTATTTTAAATTAAGGTCTTACGCGGGCAAGTTTTGAACCAAACCTTTGTTCAATCAATGTACGACCTGCATTCTGCCAATTGTGATGACAATGCAGTAGGTATGAATTCATGACTAAATTAATAAATATGTACGGACAAATCACACAGATTGAGTTAGCTCCAAAGTAAGTTCTTAAGAAAGACTTGTGTTATGGGATACTAACTAAACGATACTATATTTTATAACAAATACATATATAGATACATATAGAGATCATTTTTTATCTTGACCTGACCGGGGATCGAACCCAGGACCATCCGTGCCACAGGCCGTTTTGACCGCTGCGCCACGGAGCTCGTCGAATAAGCAAGTAACATAAAAATACCTTATTTCTAAATAGCAAAAGTTTATACATTATATTATATTATACAAAATAATCTTTAAAAAAGGAACTTGGTGTTTGATGAAATATATATATATATATATATATATATATATATATATATATATATATATATATATATATATATATATATATAAAACGAAGAACGTGTTCCCGTAATTGTGTCTGTAATCGATGCAAGTTCTTATAAACACGTTAAGTAATGAAATTAACGAATATTTCAATACTCTAGAAACACAAACTACGATGATTACTTTCCTATTTCATATTTTGGCACTCAAACAGAACCGTCATATAAACGTCTAGAGTTTGTTTAATATTTGCGGTTTTGGCCAACAAAGCTACCGGGGCTAGGGTTGCCAAGTCTTTGAAGTGAATAGCCGGACAGAGCAGCCAACCAAACCGGATATTTGGGTAAAAAGGCCCTTAATATGATAGTCGTAGTATAACACGACGAAAAAGATGGATGGATTGCGTCAAGGAGAGTATGAAGACGGAGAGTAGAACAAAAAAGGAGTGAAAATGTCTATGGTAGACGACAGAACAAAATAGGGAGAACTGACATACTGTGCCGACCCCACATAAAAAAGTGGGATAAGGTAAAGGAGGAAGAAGAAATATTCAACACGAAATTTTTATATAAATCAGGCAGGGGTTTGTTACCACAAAATGTTCATAAATGGTCAAATATAAAAAGCCTTACCAATTGCAAAGCCGGACTCCGACTTGTTTGGCCAGACACGCAACCAAAAATCCTAAACGCGTCCGGCTTTATCCGGACGCCTGGCAACCCTAATCGGGCCATGAATATTAATATTAATATTATTGTTACAGGACTGGCAACAAAGGGAACTGGAGCTTCTGAAGAAAATCGACGAGCTTGAAAAAGTTAAGAGCCAGAGGAGCGAGGACGGACTGAGGCTGGAATTGAAGGTTTACAACTTATTGATAATTGTTGGCTTCAAAATGAAATCAATATTTAGTGCGCCTTCTCATAGTCCAAAAAAGTAATATTTGATTTTGAGTTGCGTATGTTCATAACAACAAAAAAAAATAGGGCTAGTAGATTGGTGTTATAAATGCTCGTGCTTATGAATAATTTGTGAAATAGTTAAAGTAGACTGTTATATGGACTCGTTTAGAATTGTCACAGAAGCTCCCACGAGGCAATCAATGAAGCTACTACGCCATGTTTGATTGCTACTTGTAAAAAATGTACCGTACAACACCGATACTTTATATGACTTTAAACTGGATAGACAAGAGTCTTAATGTAATGCAGAAGAAGAATACAAATCTAATGACAGCTCACACTTCAAAATTGGTCAAGCCGTTTATTCGACGGGAGGCGACAATAGAGCAGACATACAGCATAATTATATGCATACATCCTCTGACTGCTCTGGCTAATACATGGCTTTGGTAATACAGAGAGGGTCGTGCTCCTGCAGTGGAGACTAACAAAGACCTGTTGATGATGATGATGATACGCGCAAAAAACTATTACTTTTCTTCTGGGTCAGTTGGGTTACATATACAACACAAGGAATGGTATGCGAGACTGACTCGGGCTTGGCCGGTTTTCACGATTCCAGATTTTCCATACCCGAAAATACATTTTCGACTTGTTTGCCCGTTTTGGTGGTCTGCCAACAGAAACTTTTTACTGCAATTTACAAAATTAGAAAGAAATACCTATGATTCACGAATTCCACATAAAAACTGCACAGTCATAGGAAACATCTCAGAAAGTTATTTTTTATACGACAACGATAATGTGAGGATGTATGTATTTGTTTACGTATGATGGTTTCGTCGTATTTTTTATGCTCTATATCAATACTTTAGAGAGGAAAAATTTTATTGTTTGATTTGAATAGGCTCCAAAACTACAGGCACGTATTTAAAAATTCTTTCACCTATAATAAACACTTATAATGTAATATAATAAAAGCACTTATAATCCGATTGAGCTGAAATTTTGTGTACTTATGTAAATTGGATGACAATGCAATATTATAGCCAGAATTTGATATATTAACAATTGTGTTAACATCTTTAATGAAACTATAATTTTTGGGTCATGTTATTAAAATTATTATTAAAAAAGCTTGTAGAAGCTCTTTTATCTTTATTTATTTACGAGATTTTATGTTCACTACGGGACTTACCGCGATTATTTTTGAGTTGTCTGATATTTCGACAACATTGCAGCTGCCATTTTCACAGACTAACTGTGGTCTGCGGTGGTGTATGTTGAGCTGTCAAGGGAAACCGTATCGGTCTACCCTCTTTCTTTGTCTTTTATTACACAGGTTTTTGCACACAACACTGACGGTGTCCGTTCGGGAATTGTTCACTGAAGCGCGCGTACACTTTTTACACAAATCAATCACAGGGTTCCATGTACCCGAAAGCTTGAAGCCGTCTTCCCGATTGAAATTGGGATGCTTCTTAATTTCAGTCGCTTCCCTAACTAGCCGGGGTATAAAGTGGCGTTCAGTTGCAAGTACTTTTGGCTGGTGCAGCTCGATCCAGTGATTGGTCTCTGCTTGTGATAGATGCTCCGCTACGGCAGACTTCACAATATCCCTGTTTTTAACTGCAGTTTAAATAATCGCGGTAAGTCCCGTAGTGAACATAATAGTGATTGTGACCGCGAAAGCTTAAAATCATATATTTACGAGCTTTTGTAGAAGAATATTGAATATTAGGTAGCCAAGTGGTGTTCAAAGGCCTTTTGAGTTTTAAAAGTGAATTTTGCCGCCAGTATTTTCAAACCAATAAGGTTTTTGGTAGTACTAAGTATAATTCACACTATACATGTTGTTCACTTTCTCCCTCTTCGACATCCATCAAGCAACGCCTCGCCTAAACGGGCCCATCAGATTTAAACGGAACGGGAAAGTCGAAGAAGGGTGCAGCCGAACAGGAGGCCGTAACACCTCGACTATAATAATTACTTGTTTTCCATGTGTGATGGATGATTGTTAATGGTAAACCGTTTTCGTTACAATTAATAAATAAACAAACAAATAATACATCTGCAGGTTCGTGAAGAAGAAATCGACCTCCTGAAAGCGAGGGTCAAGAACCTGGAAACTGAGTTGCAGGCAGCGCTGTCCAAGCCCAGCGGCAAAAACCACGAGATGATCGAGAACATCAGGCTGCAACACGAAGAAGTAAGTCAACAAGTTTATCCTCTTTCTCAAAAAGAATAGGTCTCAGAAGAGAACAACTTTTTGAAGGCGAGGGTCAAAAATTTAGGAACTGATCTATAGGCAGCACGGTCCAAGCCCAGCGGCAAGAACCACCAAATGATTGAGAACATCAGGCTGCAGCATGAAGAGGTAAGTTGACAAGTTCATCATCATCATCAGGTCTTTGTTATGCTCCACTGCAGGAGGACGACGCTCTGTGTACTACCAGAGACATATATTAGCCAGCCAGAATAGTCAAACGATTTACCGAGGCCTACAGTCTCTATCCTACGGTTCTCTGATGTCTCCACTGCACTAAAAAAGACCTGATGATGATAAAGAGAATCTGATGATGATAAAGAATGACGAGCTCCGTGGCGCAGCGGTCAACACGCCAGCCTGCGACACGGGGGTCCCGGGTGCGATCCCCGGTCAGGTCATGATGGAAAACGATCTTTTTCAGAATGACCTGGGTCTTGGATGTTTATCTATATAATTATATGTTATAAAATAAAATATAGTATCGTTGAGTTAGTATCCTGCGACACAAGTTCACAACTTACTGTGGGGCTAGCTCAATTTGTGTGATATGTCCCTATATATTTATTATTATTATTATTAAACTTTTCAATAAATAATTACCTATTCTCTGTACTCCTAGAGCCTTATATTAGTCAGAGCAGTCAGAGGATTTGGCCTACAATCTCCACGATGGCCAGATAGGTTGGGGAGGTCTTTGATGATCATAGCTTTGTTTAGCTTGGGTTTCCTATTCTACGAAATCCATGGGAAGACGTGGAGTGATCCTATTCTACTCTGCCGAAGACCACATGGCACATAGGTATATATGATGTACTGTTTATCTTCTTCTTTTTGAAAGTAATCAGACTTCTTTTATATAAATATTTTAAAAATAGCCATCACAGGGAAGTGCTGTATTTGTATTTATTTTTTATGTTGCGCATATTCAAGATTTCATATTCAAGAGGTCATTACTGATAATGAATCATTCAGGTATTGGGTTTTCGTAGAAGACCTTTTTATCATTTATTTAATTTTTATACGACTAAAAAGCTATTAAAATTTCTCTAAAGAATTGTCCGAAGGCTTCATCGAGAATCAACTTAGGGTACTTAGGATTAATGAGGTGAAAATCATGCAGTCTGACTGCGAATTTTTTAAGTATTTAATATTTTTTTATGTGCTCAAGATCAAGAGATCTTGAGCACATTAATGACGTTGTGACAAAAGTTTAAAATATCTAATATGTTGGTTTAAGTAATAGTCTAATTGTTCGGGTCCTTATTTTATTCTAATAGTGCAATATGAATCCAATAAAGACAATTAAAGTTCTGAAATGGGTTTTCCTTGAGAAGTCAAGAAAAGATCACAACCCCAAACTCGCCGCATTATGAGGCGTGCAATTATTTTAAACATAGATCAGGCAAAGACTTTTATACAAAACTAGCAGCCCTACCCGGCTGCGCCCGGGCATGTATTATACCTTAAAACCTTCCTCGTGAATCACTCTATCTATTAGTGAAAACCGTATGAAAATCCGTGCAGTAGTTTTTGAGTTTATCGCGAACAGACAGACAGACAGACAGACAGACAGACAGACAGACAGACAGACAGACAGACAGACAGACAGACAGACAGACAGACAGACAGACAGACAGACAGACAGACAGACAGACAGACAGACAGACAGACAGACGCGGCAGAGGAGGAGGCACTTTGTTTTATAATATGTAGTGATGAGGACCCTAGACGAGCTTACGTACCAAACTCTGAAGCGTACAAAGCAAAAGAAGCTCATTTACACCGTAGCGCTTAGCTCACATCGAAACTCTGTACTGTGATGACGCCGTCCATGTCACGGTACACGATTTCTTTTAAATGTCTGTTTCTTGGAGTAAGCCTCGTCAACCTCAGTTTATGTAGAAGTCTTTGCGATCAGCTCTAAGATCGATAAGACTGTTGGCGATAACCCCTCTATAAAAACTTTATGGGTAGGTATTTGATCTTTCTACACCATAAAAGACGTGATACGTCTGTCCTCTTCATCTGAGCACATTTCCAATAACGACGGCATGTCATTTTATCAATACTAATCGTGCTGTTAATTTATTTTGTATAGTTTTATAGCAGGCCGTTTGCCAGACGCCAGAAACTGATAATGCAAAAAAAATATTGAATGGACAAGTTTAAATTTTGAGCAAACATTATAGTTTCCATATGAAGAGTTGTCATAATGATGGGCTGAGTCCAGGATTATATTACACCATGTTTACACTGTACACTGGTACCATGTCAGTTTTTGAGTAGCCACCATTGTTTCCATAGGAAGAGTTTTTCATAATGATGGACTGAGTCGAGCGAGGATATGTTACACCGTATATTTATATCCTGGCTTTTACCAGCCGCGGCTTCGCTCGTGTATAATTTTGCCGAGTCGTTTATCACTTATAATTTTATTATTACACCAGTATTTTTTTCCGGGGTGTAAGGTACTCAAGGTACCTAATGTCTTTTTCGCTACCCTAACCGAGTGTATGCCAAATTTCAAAAAGATTGGTTTAGTAGATAAAGCGTCTTCTTCTTTAGGTGCAACTTCATCACTAAAGGTTGGCTGTCAGCTCCTTAAAACGCGCCTTGTCCATGGCGAGCCTGAACAGTTGTTCAACTGGTTTAATGCCAGTCCACTGGCGTATGTTTTTTAGCCATGACATTTTGCGTCCTCCCACTCTGCGCTTTCCGGCAATTTTTCCCATCATGATGGTCTGAAGTAGACGATACTGTGGATTTCTTAAAATGTGACCAAGATATGCGACCTTTCTTGTTTTAATGGTTCTAACAAGTTCCACTTTCTTGCCTAAGCGCTTTAAAACATCAACGTTGGTAATGCGGTCCGTCCAACTTATGCGTAGCATTCTGCGATAACACCACATCTTAAACGCTTCTAATTTCTTACGGAGGTCTTCTTTAAAAGTCTTCTCTTAGGTCTTCTTTTAAAATAAAAGATAAAGCGTGAAGAGGTAACTAACAAATAAACAAACTCTTGTGACTATAGTTGGGATGTATTTAATTTATTTCAGCTTCTCAGCAAAGCACGTGGCATGATCTTCGATAAGACGAAGATGGTCAAGAACCAGGAGCTGCAGATTGAAGCTCTGACGACGCAGGTGCAATCTCTGAAGGACATCAACCTCATCACGAAGGACCTCCTTGAAATCAGGAACTCGGAAGTCAAAGCTATGGAGGTAAGACTAGTAGAAATCAAAATAAATGTTTGCATCATAAAGTAAGAAAAAGGGTTTCTATTGGCGACCACGTATCTTCAAGGGGAGTATAATTGCGGAGCATTGTATTGTTTATATCGTCAGATACAGTGTGGTCGACGTTAGTCGGTGGTAACCTTGGATAAACCCAAATAAAATGCTGGATTTGGACGCTACATTAATTTCTCAAAGTCAAATTTCAAATTATATTACATTACCTTTTGTTTCTGGATCAATCACAGTAGAGAAGATACCGTGTTAATGCCTATGTCTAAAATTGGATTTTATGCGTGTATAATATGATGGTGTTCTTATTATTTTATGCTTTATCAGGAACGGTTCGAGGCCATGGAGGCTCGTTTCAAGGCGGAGAAAGAACGATACAGCCTGGTGCTGCAGCGCGCGCAGACCAGCAACACCGTCAACGATGATCTGCGGAAGGAGTACGAGACACAGCTCGCTATATTCAAGGTAGATAAGATACATTTAGTATCATTTGACTCTAACACAAATGGGTTACAAGTCCCATAGGCAAAAAGAGCCATTTACCGGCGTCGCAGACCTGCACTGCGCTTTGAAGAACAGGAAGGGGTTAGCATCTTCAAATGTTACGGAGTGAGGCGCCATTGAGGCTCGTAGACTAGCAGTAGACCTTTGCATACCACCAACAGGGTCAACGATGACTTATGGAAAGAGTACGAGATATGATTTGCCATATTCAAGGTAGATAAGATAGATATACTCGTAGGTAGTATCCACAAACTATGAAGAATACTTATACTATAACTATAATATCAGACGATCGACTGCCTTATGTTTTAGAAGCACAGGTTTTTTTCTTCCATCACATTTGTTAACTCCTGAATTCAATACTATATTCTTACAATTTATAAGATCGTTTTCCATCAAGACCTGGCCGAGGTTTGAACTAGGAACCCATCGGAACATCTGTCGTAGCCTCGTATCGCAGGCTGGCGTGTTAACCACTGCGCCTCGGAGCTCGACCAATCTAAATCAATATAAACTATGGGATATCAGAAGATCTACTTCTAGATATTTTTGTATCACCTAATTCTCAAATGCCTATTGTGGGAGTTACATATACTTAACTGAAAAACAAAGCTATAACATGATGCGCGTGACATGTCAAACTTTTGTCCAATGACAGCTCAATGATGGCAGGTGGAGCAAGGAAATGACCGAATGGTGGCCTAGAATAGGTGAAAGGAGTGTTGGACATCCTTCTATGAGATGGGTAGACGATATAGTCCAAATCGTAGGTCGCCCCTGGATAAGATTTGCACAGAATCAGGATGGATGGCGGAAACGAATAGAGGTCTATGCTCAGTATAGTTGGCGGATGATGGGCTGGGAAACATCTCAGACCATCATCCGCCCGCTGTCATCATCATCAGATGATGATGACAGCTCATTGTACCTGTCGTATGGATTTCACGACACAAATTTCATAAAACCCATTTTCTTTTTAGGAGCTGCGAGAAAAATACGAGCACAGAGTCCAAGCGTTGGTGGCCGAGAATGCAAAACTGAAGGAACTGAACCTGCAACTTAAAGGAGGTCCCTCAGGATAACCAGTTTACATAGTGACCATCGCCTTGCCATTTTTGCATGACGAGCGACAGCGTAATGCTCTTCATACATTGCTTGTTGTTCTTTACACATTTTGTGATTTAACTTTGACAAGCGAGCAGTGAATGCTAAAATAAATTTAACTGTCGATCGCCGAGCAAACTTCTGGCCAGGTCGTAAAGACTGTTTCTAACACGGTGACGCTTTTATACGTTTTATACTAAGAATTTTGTAGCGTATTTAATAAATTTGTTCACAAATGGTGTCTATTACTTTATTATATAATTCACTATGGTCAAGGGTGTCATGCTCAACTGCCTGTCCGGTGATAGCGGGTATAAATAAATAAATAAATATATACGGACAAATCACACAGATTGAGCTAGCCCCAAAGTAAGTTCGAGATTTGTGTTATGGGATACTAACTCAACGATACTATATTTTATAATAGATACATAAATAGATAAACATCCAAGACCCAGGTCAATCTGAAAAAGATCATTTTCCATCCCGACCTGACCGGGGATCGAACCCGGGACCTTCCGTGTCACAGGCCGGCGTGTTGACCGCTGCGCCACGGAGCTCGTCAAATATTGTCGGGTATGGCTCTGAGCATCCCAAATACCTTCATCCCGTTCCAGCATCGTCGGAACCGAGGTAAGCCATATAAACTGCGCTCACTAAACCGTCTGCGAAGGGTGAGTATAGCAAAATCCCCCATATTGGGAAGGCGACTTCTTATGGTTGAGATAATAGGAAATTCACAGCGGGCTTCTGTAAGCAAAAAAATATGACTGCCTGTTTCTATACTTGGCGTGCAAAGTATATATCCACATGTACTTGAACATGTTTATATTTAAATGACAAAACACCACATCTGTTTTATGTTCTGCGTGTCCATTTCGTGATTTTATAGCGTATATCGTAACCATTTCGCGCCATTTCACAGCATTCCGTTATTTATTGGTCGTGCGTTGAGTAGGGCTACCAAGCATTATGTTTGGGGATATAAAATAAACACATGACGATGGGTCCCAACGGAAGACCAACGCTGGCCTTATAGCCAGCACATTCTGAGTTGGGACCTGTTTGAAAACGGGCACAGTGTTTGAGAAAATTCTTTCGTCTAGTGCAGTCCCTTCCTTCTCCGTGTCATGTATGTAGGTACTGTGTTTTTGTTTCAAATAAATCATTCATTCATGTATTCAAACAACTTGTTTCGTGGGGAATAGGTATGAGGAAACGCATGTTCTTCTTCGTGTCATGTCATGTACTGTGTTTTTGTTTTAAATAAATCATTCATTCATGTATTCAAACAACTTGTTTCGTGGGGAATAGATATGAGGAAACGCATGTAAAGCAACCTCGAGCATCCCCACAAGAATTGGTGAGTATATAGAGTAAACATGACCCTCCACATACAAAGGCGTGAATCTATCTACCAGCCAGGGACGTCCGCTGCTGGACATTACGCCTCCACCATAAATCGCCACAAATTGCAGCTGCATATTGAGTCCACCGACTCCCGGCGACCTTAGTGAAAGGGGTGAATCAGACCGTCAATATGAACAAAATTTCCTATGAGGTCAATGCTGAGAACTTGAAATCGTTTTTGCCTTACTTTCCCACACATTCGCCGGCAGGGAAAAAAAATGAGTATCCAGCATTGATTCCATAGCAAAAGTTGTTCATATTGATGGGCTGAGTCACCCCTTTAAGGGTGTGTGTGCGACCTTCTCCGTGCTTCAAAAAGAACATGGAGCTAAAAAGTATTGATGTACAGAATGGAAACTCGCAGCGTCCCTCGCAAAAAGACCTCTTCAGAGACTTTTGGCTTATAAATTAAGCATTCATTGCTTTGGTGAGAGCAATGTAGGCAATGAATGCCTAATAAATAATCTAAAATACTATAAGACAAAACCCTTGCTACAACACACCTATACGTCAGCTACTTCTGAGGTGGTATAGGTTCACGTATAGGTATGGTGTTATGCGTCGAAAGGCTCTAGTCTGGCAGCCCTGTCGTCAGTGATACATCGCATATTGTCCTGCGCGATATTAATTCCCAGTGAATGATGAATTACCCAAAACGATCCAGCGCGTGTCGTAGAACAAACCCTCTCGCGTTATTAAAGCAGAGGTGTCAGTGTCACGCTGTAGGTGTCGATAGGATAAGGAAGGTTGGTTCTGTAGGTGTATTATAGATTTGGGATTTCGTTAAAGATGGCGTAAGTATGTATCTAATGCACAGAATTTTATTGTTCTTCTAAACGACTAAAAGAGGGAGTCAGCTCTCAAATCGACTATAATGTTTTTGTCACTGATAATATGATATGTCAGCAAATACAACATCTTTTTTCCTGAACTGACAGATATTGGCATGCTTTAATGTTTCGGTATATCTCTCAGTTCAGAAAAAAAGAATTACGTCTTATACCTATGCTTTGATTAGAGCAATGAATGTCTAATTAATAAGACTCTAAAATAACTGAAAAGGTAAGACCCTTGCTACAAAACGTCTATACGTTAGCCTGTACTATGGCAGCCCTGTCGTCAGTGATACATCGCACATTGTCCTGCGCGTTATTAATTCCCAGTGTATGATGAATTACCCAAAACGATCCAGCGCGTGTCGTAGAACAAACCCTCTCGCGTTATTAAAGCAGAGGTGTCAGTGTCACGCTGTAGGTGTCGATAGGATAAGGAAGGTTGGTTCTGTAGGTGTATTATAGATTTGGGATTTCGTTAAAGATGGCGTAAGTATGTATCTAATGCACAGAATTTTATTGTTGTTCTTGTTGACATTTTAATAGTTTAACTAACAAAAATTAATTAATAATTATTGATGGTAATATTATTATTATGGCCACCCTCAATATTCTCGGTATAAATACAATCGTCATCCCCACTCTCTCTCTCATATCGATTTACGCTGTGTTAGGAGACAGACGTTATACCATCCTTGTTATAATTTTGAATATACGTTCTAACGTATTTATTTAATCTATTTTTATTTTCTCTCGCCTATTACCCTATAAAATCTATAGGTTATGGGCCCAGCCATACTACCTTTAGTATTGTGCTGTAGTTCCTTAAATTCATTTCTTTTTGTTTTCTAATAACACACGTGTCCTCCAATCAACTTTAACCAAAACCATTTTCGTTATGGATAACCTGAAAACTAAGCGAAACATCTAACCTTTTAACGGCGAAAAATATAGCATCTGGAAGTTTCGTATCCGCTCGCTATTAACCGAATTGGAGGTCATCAAGGTCATCGATGAAGAACCCGTGTTACAGTTCGAGGTATGGCAGAAGAATAATCGTATTGCTAAAAGCGTTTTTGTCGAGTACTTGTCTGACTCCTTTCTTAGTTTTGCCAAAGAAGAACTGACCGCAAAAGACGTATTTAGAAGCCTGGATGCCTTGTACGAAAGGAAAAGCTTAGCAACGCAGTTGGCTATACGAAAGAAGCTGTTGGGTTTGAAACTACAAGGAGATACTCTACTAGTCAAGCACTTCACGGTTTTTGATGATTTTATGACGGAACTTTGGCTGCTGGAGCGAAGCTCGAAGAAACCGGCTGAACGACCTCGAATTGTTCAAGCAGTGGAATTGACTGAGGAGGCAATGGTTTCCAGTCCCCGGGTTTGCATTCATGGCTGGTGATTACCAATTTGGCGAAAACAGGAAACAAATAACATTCCTGTTGAATTCCGGAGCTTCCGACCACATTGATAACAGGGAAGATATTTTCAGTACCTATACAATTTTACATAAACCTTTTAGAATTTCAGTAGCTAAGAACGGTGAATTTGTTTCAGCCACCAAACGTGGAACACTGCAAGTAATTAGTGACTCTGGCATCCAAGAAACTCTGGAGGATGTACTGTTGTCCGGAGGTGCCATACAACCGTATCGAGGATACAGCGCGTCGGGTTGACCGTCACCTTCGATCAACACGGAACTTATATCAGTAAGGACGGTACAGTACTGATGCGAGGTAAAGTCAATTAATAATTAAATTTCAATAGATTTAGAAGTGTATGTTAATCGATCTGTTTCTCAGTTGTGCAGTAATAATAAAAAATAATTACGACTTGTGGCATCAGAGATTAGGACACATTAGTAAACAAAAGTTTTTGGATTTAAAAAGGAATTCTATGATTGATGACATTGGTTTAATTGATTCAATAACGCCTGATGAAAAACTGTGCTAAGCATACATAAATGGGAAACAAAATCGATTGCCATTTAATATATCTAAGGATAAAAGCCATATTAAACGACCATTATTCGTTGTACATACTGACGTGTGTGGGCCGATCACTCCTACCTCAATCGATAACAAGAATTACTTTGTGTTGTTTGTCGATCAATATACCGATTACTATGTTACGTACCTGATAGCCTATAAATCAGATGTATTTTCAGCTTTAAGATTTAGTAGCCAAAAGTGAAGCACAATTCAATTTAAAATTGGTTAATTTATACTGTTATTTATCTAATGAGATGAAAGAGTACTGTGTGTCCCGAGGGATTTCATACCATTTAACTATTCCTAGGACACCGCAGTAGAATGCGGTTAGCGAACGCATGGTCAGAACAGTAACAGAAAAAGCATGTGCGATGGTTAGTGGTGCTAAATTACCGAAATGTTTCTGGGGAGATGCAGTATTAACTGCAGTTTATTTGATTAACTCTTCTCCTACCCGCGTTTTGACACAAAATAAAACCCCGTTCGAAATGTGGCGTGATAAAAGGCCTGCAATTAAATATTAAAAGGTTTTTTTGCTACTAACTATGTTTGATGAAAAATCATGGAAGGGTATACTTGTAGGATATGTACCGAATGGCTATAAGGTATGGAACATAGAACGTGAAAAGTATGAAACGGTTCGGGATGTCATAGTAGATGAGGTTAATTTTCTGCAGTCAAGGCCTAGGTTGCGATTTGAAGGAGATGTCATCGAACATTTCCAAAATACTGAACTGACACCTAAGTCAGAGTAAATAAAACCTCAATGCTGTGACAGTCCTAAATTTGATATGTCTAAAGCTGATAGTACTAAATCTGATAGTACGAAATCTGATAGTATGAAATCAGTTAGTACGAAATCGGATAGTACAAAATTTGATAGTACGAAATCTGATAGTATGAAATCAGTTAGTACGAAATCGGATAGTACAAAATTTGATAGTACGAAATCTGATAGTATGAAATCAGTTAGTACGAAATCGGATAGTACAAAATCTGATAGTACGAAATCTGATAGTATGAAATCAGTTAGTACGAAATCGGATAGTACAAAATCTGATAGTACGAAATCTGATAGTACGAAATCAGTTAGTACGAAATCGGATATTGTTAAATCAGTTGAGCAAAAATCAGATAGTTTAAAATCTGATGAATCTGTTTCTAGTAGAAAGATTCGTAAGCTAAACGAGTCATATGAAATGCCATTGGTTATAAATCAACTGGTAGTTTTGATCAAAATATCGATGATTCTTGTCAATTGAGGAGGAGCGCTAGGCTCAAGTAAAGGTCGTACACTAATATCTTATAAGGAACTTGATGAAGTTCTTTTGTGTGCTCAGTCAATTAATTGCGTAATACCTACATCTTTTAATGAGACTAAGAACCGAAACGATAGAGCTCTTTGGGAAGGTACAATTAAGGAAGAATTAGATTCACTTTTAGCAAATAATACTTGGACGTTAGTGCCTAGACCTGACAATAAAAATATAGTCGACTGTAAATGGGTTTTTAGTATTAAAAATGATCAGTTTGGTAATCCATCTCGATATAAGGCACGTCTAGTTGCCAGAGGCTTTAGTCAGGAGTATTTGACAGATTATAATGAGACTTTTGCCCAAGTTGCTCGTATAGCAAGTTTTCGATTCATAATTAGTTTTGCAAATCAATTTAATTTATTGGTACATCATATGGATGTAAAAAAAAAAAACGCATTTTTAAATGGCACTTTAAAGGAAGAAATTTATATGAAAGTGCCAGATGGTATAGTTAATAAGGAAAATTATGTTTGTAGATCAAAGTTCATATAACTATTTTGGATAAATTCAGTATGACTGACTGTCATCCAATAAGTACTTCTTTAGAGAATAAGCCTAATTATGAAGCTCTAAATTTAGATAGTGAATATAGTGCGCCTTGTCGTAGCCTTATAGGTTGCTTAATGTATGTTATGTTGTGTACGCGCCCTGATTTAAGCGTAAGTGTCAATATCTTGAGCAGGTATACAAACAAAAATAATAAAGAGCTATGGCAAAGTCTCAAAAGAGTACTCAGGTATTTAAAAGGTACTAAGTATAGTTAAAATTGAAAAACGAACGGTGTAATAATTTTGAAGATATCTTGTACCTCAGGTTGTTTGTTTAAATTGTTTAACAGTTGTACTATAACTTGGAATACTAAAAGACAAACTTCTGTAGCAGTTTCTTCGACCGAAGCTGAGTACATGGCTTTGTTTGAAGCTGTGAAAGAGACGTTATGGTTAAAGTCTTTAATTATAAGTGTACATTTAAATATTAATAATCCGATATCTATTTTTGAAGACAATAATGGCTGTATAAGTATAGCCAATAATCCTACGAGTCATAAAAGGTCTAAACATATAGACATAAAATACCACTTCTCTAGAGAACAAGTAGAAAACAATGTTATTTAATTGTTGTATCTCCACACAGGTAAACAGATTGCGGATGCGTTAACCAAGCCGATACCTGTCGTCGCATTTAGACAGTTCAGAGATGAGATGAACTTATGTTTGTAACTACATTTTGTTGATTTATTTGTTTATATCAATTGATAAATGCATAATTTATACTTAAGTGCATAGTTTAAGATTTGCTTATTTATTGGTCTGATTAGGTTTTACTGGGTTTCCCTAATCCTTGCAACAAATGTTGGACCATATTACATTGTGATTTCCCAGCAATACTTGGATGGTTTTAATGTTCTGGTTAGTCAAAATTATGATTGTAAATAATTAGTGATTAATTTTTGAGGGGGCGTGTTGACATTTTTATAGTTTAACTAACAAAAATTAATTAATAATTATTGATGGTAATATTATTATTATGGCCACCCTCAATATTCTCGGTATAAATACAATCGTCATCCCCACTCTCTCTCTCTCATATCGATTTACGCTGTGTTAGGAGACAGACGTTATACCATCCTTGTTATAATTTTGAATATACGTTCTAACGTATTTATTTAATCTATTTTTATTTTCTCTCGCCTATTACCCTATAAAATCTATAGTTCTAAACGACTAAAAGAGGGAGTCAGCTCTCAAATCGACTATAACGTTTTTTGTCACTAATAATATGATATGCCAGCAAATACAACTTTTTTTTCCTGAACTCATGGTTTAATGTTTAGGTATATCTCTCAGTTCAGAAAAAAAGAATTACGTCTTATACCTATGCTTTGATTAGAGCAATGAATGTCTAATTAATAAGACTCCAAAATAACTAAACAGGCAAGATCCTTGCTGTGTTATGCGTCGAAAGGCTCTAGTCTGGCAGCCCTGTCGTCAGTGATACATCGCATATTGTCCTGCACGTTATTAATTCCCAGTGTATGATGAATTACCCAAAACGATCCAGCGCGTGTCGCAGAACAAACCCTCTCGCGTTATTAAAGCAGAGGTGTCAGTGTCATGCTGTAGTGTAGGTGGGATGGGGAAGGGAAGATTAGTTCTGTGGGTGTATTTTAGATTTTAAATGTCGTCAAATCTAGCATATGTATGGCATTCAAACAGTTTATAAACGACTTCAAAGGGAGTCAGTTCTCAATTCAACTATACGTACACTCACAGATGTATGATCTGTCAGCAGATACAACAGGTTATAAGGCATAGATTAAAAAAATTGGGTCTTTCTAGATTTTAA
Organism: Rhodophaea formosa; assembly: GCA_963082605.1. Classification (NCBI taxonomy): domain Eukaryota; kingdom Metazoa; phylum Arthropoda; class Insecta; order Lepidoptera; family Pyralidae; genus Rhodophaea; species Rhodophaea formosa. Next base: position 21,309,179 of record OY720211.1, read on the forward strand.
GGCATGCTCAAATGTCTCAGTTCAGAAAAAATAATTTGGTCTTATATGCTCTGATGGAAGCAATGAATGCCTAATTAATAAACCTCTAAAATACTGTAAAGACAAGCCTACACGTTAGCCTGTACTATGGCAGCCCTGTCGTCAGTGATACATCGCACATTGTCCTGCGCGATATTAATTCCCAGTGTATGATGAATTACCCAAAACGATCCAACGCGTGTCGTAGAACAAACCCTCTCGCGTTATTAAAGCAGGTGTCTGTCAGTGTCACGCTGTAGGGTCGGTGGGATGGGAAAGATTGGTTCTGTAGGTATATTACAGATTTGCAATTTCGTCAAATATCGCGCGTAGGTTACCTAATGGCATTAAAGATTTAAAGCAGTTTTTAAGCGAGTTTCTATCATTATATTTAAAAACGGGTCACTCACGTGCTACTTTGTCGGGATTGCCGACTTTCTATCATCGCACACCTCTCGTCATCAACATGGAGACACCTGAACGCTAATTATGAAACGAACTCCCTGGTTTTCCCAAGAGACTACAACATGGGATTTTTCAAAACGGGCGTGAGAAGATTTCTTCAGGGTTGGCGAGCGAGTGGCACCCTTGGTGTTGCAGGTGTTTATAAGTTACGGTATCCGCTTTCAATCAGGTGGACAGAATGCCTGTTTGCCTACTTTGTTGTATAAAAAAAAACTCAAAAAGTTAGTTAGTTCTCAATTTCACTATATGTTTTTGTTGTCCCTGTGAAGTGGGAGAGAAAATGCTGATTAGCATTACAGCTTCGGAGCTTTCAGTTTTGGTCTTCAAGCTGGGGCCAGAGCCAGGGCATGTGGTCTCAACGCCTTAATTGTACGATTTGTTCTCAGAGACTTGCATAGATGGCGCCACTCAAAACTACACAACATTTTATTATGAGAATATAAAAACATGATTCACAAAATATATCTTATTAAAAATCAAAACAATATTTTAGGCATAATATTTAAAAATGACACCGTATATTTAATAAGTTAAAGGCTAACGCAGATTACCGCCATCTAGTATCGAGTAGCAAGCAACTCTCCTGCGCCATACATTCGCCTGCTTTTCGCAACCTTAATTTGGTCCAATATTTCTGTATGAGGTGGGCAGTCTATTACGTTAGTATTATATTGTCTTTGCTACTACTTACTTCCTACATCTTTTACTTATCTACAAAACGTATCTACTACAGCTACTGCCTTATTTGTTCATTCAAATTAAGGATTCATTCACGCAATCAGTATCACTAAGCGCCCAGATAGATTGTCAAATCGCAACTATTTCAAGAATCCCTTTCAGTCGAAATCACACTCGTATGTTTCGTCCTCCATTAGGGGAAGGTCAGGGCGGAATTCCAAGCAATTAAGGGACCAGATTGATGTTCAAACTAGCAGAAACTGTTGCGTGTAGTCTCCACTATGTATAAATCACAGACATGAAAATACATGGCTGAAAGGAGCCCGATGGTCCAGTGGGTGTGAGCTCTATGAGCGCTTACGTATGTTAAGCAACCTCTGGTGCAGTCTCTACTTAGATGGGTGACCGCAAGTGGCATAAAAATATCTCGAGCTCCTCCGTGCTTCGGAAGGCACGTTAAGCCGTTGGTCCCGGCTGTCATCGTTGATGGCAGTCGTTAAGCTATGTCAGACGCCTTAAGGCAGCTTGAAAAATTTGACACCAGTGTTGGCCACTTACACATACGAAAAACAAAAATTGCTGAAAACCTGCGAACTGAAAACAGACTCAGCACTCAGCATCTACTCAGCATAAACATTTGGTTTTAAATAATAATAATAATAATAATAGTGGCAACTGCCTCTTTACTTGTGACCACCAAGGCCGGCAAACCAAGGGTACGCATGAAGTGGGATGATGAAATGAATATATTCATCATGCGTACCTACTACCTTATCACTAGACTTGAATTAGATAGGACAACATACATCAAAAAATTACATAATGAATTTACGCAAAAATATCCCCATATGGCTGTATCTGAACAACGAATAGCAGATCAGAAACGAGTCATCATTAGAAATAAACTTTTATCAGAAGAAAAGCTAAATTCAATTAAATCAGAAGTAGCAGAACAAATAAAAAATGAAGAAGAACAAGTATTACACTCATATAACGATCACCAAGCACACTTCTCGGAAACGGTTCCCACATGTTCTCAACTTAATAATCAGAACGAACAGATATCACCTGACACGCAGCAGGAAACGCAATTTACCTTAGATTACCTTAACTTAAATATTCATTCACCTACACCTACAAGTATATCCTCCCAAACTACCTCACAGAACATAGTAACAATTAGCACTAATTCTGGAGAAACAGACAAAGAATTGCTAATAAATATAGAAAAACTGACCGACGACTTAGAAACTAACATCACAAAGTTTACGGGCATGGATCCTACACAAAGACCAAAATTACCGCGACTCAAAGAATGTAAAAAGCTCTATAAATTAGTACACATTTTTAACAATTTAATTTTACCGAATTATTTTTCCCAAAATTCAGATTTCAGTTGCATTCATACTTTAATTTATTGTAGTGCTATAACTATATCTACAAACCTAGGCTACAAAATATATTACAATAATAACCGAAATAAAGGAAATAGACCAAAATGCGAACAACCATCGTGGCAAATAAGATTGGAGAGAGATATTAGTAAACTGCGTGTGGATATAGGTCGTTTGACACAATACATTAACAATAATAGATCACAAAAAGTAGTAAAAGCCGTACAAAATATATTTAGAAGAGCCAAAATACACAGTTCACATGAGAGAGATAATAAAAAGCCTGAAGAATACCTGGACACACTTAAACAAAAATTAGCTTTAAAATCACACAGACTCAAAAGATACAACAAGGCGTTAAAAAGAAAGCATGATAACAACATATTCACCAATAACGAAAAGGAATTCTATAGGTCCCTCAACAAGAATAGTGAAATTTCTGGGGAAATCGTTTTGCCTACAGAAAATGCCTTAAAAGAATTCTGGTCTAATATATGGTCCAGGAAAAAGGAACACAACAAAAATGCTGAATGGATTGACAAAGAAAGACAGAAATGGGAACATATAGAGGAAATGGAGTTCAATGAAATAACAGGAGAAGATATTAAGGCTGTCACGGGAAAAATGAAGAACTGGAAAGCGCCAGGTGTTGATGGATTGCACAATTTCTGGTATAAAAAGTTTTATGTCCTACATGATATATTAGGTGAAATCTTTACTGACTTTATTAATGGTACATCAAATATACCTAGCTTTGTGACTAAAGGAATTACTTATATGCTCCCGAAATCTAGCAATACTACTGATCCCTCACAATTCCGACCTATTACGTGTTTGCCTACCATATACAAACTTATAACTGCCTGTATTACAAAAATAATTAATCAACATTTAGAGTTAAATAATATAATAGCAGAAGAACAAAAAGGTTGTAGACAAAACCACAAGGGATGTAAAGAACAGCTTATCATAGACACTACAGTTTTAAAATATGCCCATAAACGTAATAGTAATATACATTTAACATACATTGATTACAAAAAAGCCTTTGATAGCGTTCCTCATTCCTGGTTGTTGCACATTTTACAAATCTATAAAATTAATCCTAATATAATTCGGTTTCTGAAAGGTGCCATGTCTAGTTGGAGAACAACACTCTTACTAACGGTTAGCAATCACTCTGTCAGGACTGATGATCTTCGGATCGAAAATGGTATCTTTCAGGGCGACTCACTAAGCCCCTTATGGTTTTGTCTAGCGCTTAATCCCCTTTCAACTTTACTTAATGAAAGTAATAAAGGTTATCCATTAAACTCAAATACCTCACTAACACATCTTATGTACGTGGATGATATAAAGCTTTTTGCTAAGTCCGATATTAATATGAAAGAGTTGATCAAACTAACAGAAGGATTCAGTAAAGATATAAATATGACATTCGGATTAGATAAATGCAAAACATTACACATTAGAGCAGGAAAAATAATAGAAGGAAATTACGATATAAATGAAGAGGAGCAGATAAAAGCAATGGATGCAACAGATACATATAAATATTTAGGTATACGACAATCAAAAAATATAAATCATACACAAATCAAAAAGGAAGTAACCACAGAATACGTTAGACGCCTACACCAAATTTGTAAAAGACAACTTCATTCTAAAAATCTTTTTAAGGCAATAAATACTTACGCAATACCAGTATTAACTTACTCGTTTGGTATTATAAAATGGACTAATTCTGATATACGTAATTTAGAAATAAAAACTAGAACAACTCTTACAAAACACAATTACGCTCATCCGAAATCAGCAATAGAACGATGGACTATAAAGAGAGACAAAGGAGGTAGAGGATTAATAGATCTTAGAGTTTTGTGGGAAGGACAAATAAGAAATTTACGAAACTTTTTTTATGGAAAAACCAATACCAGTGATATACATAATGCAATAGTAGAATTAGATCATGGATTTACCCCTCTTAATTTAGGTGATAAGCACATAACATATAGAACAGTAGAAGAAGCAGACAAAGAAAAGCATGAAAACTGGAGAAGAAAAGTATTGCATGGCAGGCATTTACACGACCTCGAACAAAATCACATAGACGCAGAAGCATCCAATGTTTGGTTAAAATTAGGTATACTTTTCCCAGAAACAGAGGGATTTATGCTTGCAATACAAGATCAGGTTATAAACACGCGTAATTATAAGAAATTTATTATTAAAGACAGTACAATTCGTAATGATAAATGTAGGAAATGCCATAGACAGTCAGAGACCATCCAACATATTACCAGTGCATGTTCCAATTTAGCCCCTACAGATTATACCCATCGTCATAACCAAGTTGCCAGCATAATTCATCAAAAGCTTGCTATTAAACATAAGTTAATAACAGATAATACAAAGCCATACTACCAGTACACACCTAACCCCGTGCTTGAGAACCCCAATTGTAGATTATATTTTGACAGAGCTATTTTGACCGACAAAACTATACATTATAATAGACCGGACATAACTCTCTTAGACAAAACCAACAAAACTGCATATATCATTGACATTTCTATCCCCAATACCCATAATCTACAGAAAACCATTTCCGAGAAGATTCATAAATACACCGAGTTGAGAGAGGAGCTTCTAAGAATTTGGGACGTTTCTAAAGTTTATATAGTACCACTAGTGCTCTCAAGTACAGGAGTCATACCAAAATATTTGCATCACAGTATTAAAACTTTAGATTTGCCTCAAGGTACTTTCATAACCATGCAGAAAGCGACAGTACTTAACACATGCCGGATCGTGCGTAAATTCTTACAAGATGATTCTCCCATCCAGACTGAGACAAGTAACGAGGCTTACTTGGTCATAGACCCGTAAGTTTCAAAATGTTACCGAATGTTAAATTCGAGAAGAAAAATGTTTGAAAAATAATAATAATACAACCGACCAGACATAATACAACCGACCAGACATAACCTTGCAAGACAAAGTAAATAAAATAACTTACCTAATCGATATCGCCGTTCCAAACACCCACAACATACAGAAAACCATAGCTGAAAAAATACATAAATATACAGATCTACAGGATGAAGTCACTAGAATCTGGAAGCAAGAGAAAGTTTACGTTGTTCCAATAGTTCTGTCAACCACAGGTGTTATCCCTAAACATCTTCACCACGGCCTCAAACTCCTTGATCTGAAACCTTCTACTTACATACCCATGCAAAAAGCCGCTATATTAAATACATGCCGTATTGTAAGGAAATTCCTCCAAATTGATGAAAACGGACAGACAGACTTAGGACTTTAATATACATACCATTTACTTGGCTTATGCCCGTAATTGGTAGAATGATACCAGCTTACGCTGAGCATAAAAAACACTTCAATAATAATAATAAAATATTTATTTCAGATATAAACATCCATATTATGTTAGTAACATTAAACTTATTCTAGGGTTAGTAACTATAATAATTAAAATAGATATTATTAAAATTGGCTTCCCATGGAACTCCTATGCTACAGATATTGGTAGCCAGCAGCAGGAGCATGAAGCTGTATCCAGCGACATAACAATGGGGAGTCCCATCGGTCGGCCAACGCGCTCAGGATGGTGTTCGATGTGCCACGCACTCGCGCCCACAGCGAGGCGCACCGCTTTCTGACGATGGTATAGAAGCAGTCGGTATGCGCCTCGGCAAACATAGTTGACGCGCTGCAGAAACGCGGCAGACGGAACAAGATCCTGAACGCGTTGTTGTATTGAACGCGTAGTGCGCTGTATGCCTGCCATGTGAAGTTGACCCACAGACTGCACGTGTAAAACGATTGACGATTGATTTGGCTTGTTTGCTACAGCGTGCAAATCTGTGAGTCAACATGTTACAGCGAACAGACAACGCTCTACGCTCTCTCTCAATATCCACCGTGTCTGACAAACTCTCAGTGACCCAGTGACCCAGATATTTGAATCTTTCGACTCTTGTCAAGGGAGTACCCCCTAGAGTTAAACTGGTTACACTCCGCTTATTCCTGGCGCCCCCCGCTTGAAAGACCATAAACTCACTTTTAAACGAGTTATATCTGAGTCCATGAGTATTTAAAATAAACTGAGAAAAGTTTACCTTTTACTATAAACAACATCATCATCATTTCAGCCGCAAGAAGTCCACTGCTGGACAAAGGCCTCCCCCAAGGATTTCCAATATGACTGGTTGGAAGCGGCCTGCTGTACTATAAACATGGCTTTGATTAATTACATGATGTGCCATACAAATAAATATTTTATTATAATGTCTTAGTTGTTTTGTTTCCGAAATCAAATACTTAATACGTATATTTAAATTGGTCCTATAGGATTTTTTTGTATTGAAAGACGTCGCCAAATCAAAGAGAGTAATTTATACCCAGTAAAGAAACTCCGAAAAAATTTACTCTAATTTATGCATGAGTTCAGACAATATAGCCAGCCAAATATTTTCATCATATTTATTCTTTATTTCTATTTAATTTCTTTCCTTCATCATCATCAGGTCTTTGTTAGTCTCCACTGCAAGAGCACGACTCTCTCTGTACTACCAGAGCTATATATTAGCCAAAGCAGTCAGAGGATTTGGCCTACACTCTCCTCGCGGGCCAGACGGGTTGGAGAAGTTACTTGGATGTTTATAAGCTTCGTTTAGCTTGTTTCCTAAGTCGCCTTTTACGACATCCACGGGAAGGTTGGAGTGGTCCTATTCTACTCTGCCGACAACCACATTTCTTTCCTTACGAAAGGTTATTTAGCTACTAACTGTTACCCGCGGCTTCGCCCGCGTAATATATAACCTATGTCCTTTTCAGTACCCTAAACTATGTGTATGCAAAATTTCATGATGATCGGTTCAGTAGATAGGGCGTGAAAGCGTAACAAACAAACAAACTCACTTTCGCATTTATAATATTAGTTAGGAAGTTAGGATTAATTTAACTGATCCCTTAGTAATATTATTCCATGTTAACATGCTAGCAAGAAATACAAGCCATGTATATAGCATCCACTTATGTATGACGTATTAATTCTGTGGCATTTTGTATACAGACCTGAGACAGTTTATCCCTTAAAAGTTAAATCATTTTTTTTTGTATTCCTCCTTGACGACATTCACGTTAAGAGGCATTACCGGAAGGAATCCGAATCGAATCAGTGCCTCTGCCCTTATCAACGTGTGAAGGGCTTTGTCAACTACATGTATAACCACACTAGTGCGCAAACCTCAATCGTCGTGACCCTTAACCTTCTGAAGGGCTCCGGAGATCTGACTTAATTGACCGCTATTCGTGCCAAAGATGGCCTCACAAGAAGTTTAGAAGCTACGAAGTATGCGACTGGTTTCGTCTTGCCTTTATCTCAATCTTGAACTTGACCTCACCTTACTATATCATGGTTAATGAGGTACAACCTGGTAACAGATAGACACCCTCTTTGAGGAGGTAATAATTAAAGGCCAGGAACGCTCTTGTCACACCCGGTGTAGCAGTTGCTCATGGGCGGCGGTGATCACTTACCATCAGGCGACCCACTTGCTCGTTTGCCCTGCTCCTGCTCTTATGCCATAAAAAAAAACACTGAATCACACACCAAAGTAAAACTTTATATATATATATATCAACGGGTCACTCACGTGCTATTTGTCGGGATTGCAGTTTGTGGGATCCACCGCCGCGCGTCCCGCACTCGCCTTGAAAATGGGCTCCTGACGAGTCCGAAACTATAGTCGGCAATCCCGACAAATAGCACGTGAGTGACCCGTTGATATATATATATATATATATATATATATATATATATATAATGTCTTTATCTCACGTTAGTTTTAATGATATAAAGTAAAACGTGTTGAAAGCAACTTTCTTTCACGTACGCTAAAGTGTACAACGCCCTGCCACGGTTTTTCAATTGACGAAGCGATGCCTTGATGGTTCGCACCTGGAAGAGAATCTTTTAATTTGACAGTTTTCTTTATTGTCTCTATTTCTCTAGTCTTGTGTAAAAAATTGACATCTAGTCTAGATTCTGAGAAAAAGATTTTGACACTTGTTACAGACGGGACGAGGCGGTCACTGGTGATTAGGTTTTTGAAATCAAATACTGAACTGGCGCATGACAACGAGCATTTTAATGCATTATGGACAGTATCAACATTCAGTATCGGCTGCTCGGCAAAAAGTGACGCGTTCGCTCGGCGGAGCGCGCAGCGGTGAATACAACGGCGATATGGCGGGCAGTGGGGCGAGCTATGACGTCACGCCGTGTCGCAATTCATTCGTTGCGTTACACACTCTTGATTGTGAATCAGATTTTCCATTTTTTTTTTCATGAAATCGGACAAGCTTTTATTATGTACGACGCATAGGTACTTTCAAAGGTAAAAATGCTTCAAAACTGTGAGGGTCAAGTCAACTAAGCGGGAAGTTCAAAATACTTGTAAAAAGAAGTGTTAAGAGTCCCACGTAAAGCCGACATCCCATACAAACGTAGTTTGGTTTTAATTTTACAACAGTTAAGCCAATCTCAACCAAATTTCGTACATACGACCGGATAAGGCATATTGATGTTTAGAATCAGATTTCAATTTTAAAAACAATACCTATACAAAATTACAGCCAGTAGAAGTTTTTCGAAAACTTCTACTCGCTGTAATTTTGTATTTATCCGATCGTATGTACGAAATTTGGTTGAGATTGGCTTAACTGTTGTAAAACTAAAACTAAACTACGTTTACGACTTACTTCCACTTGGCGTCAAGCTCCTGGTCAATCTTCCAATTACACATGACCTTGATTACGGTCTGTTCTGTCTGTCACGCGATTTTTTCTTTATTAAGTACCTACAATTGTCTCAAATAGCTCTAAGTCACGAGATTTCTTCATCTTAGGAACTTTTACTGGATAAGATCAAGGAAAACAAGATAATTCATTCAATGTTCGTCCGGATTTGTGACGTACACTTTGCTCACTCAATTGCAAAGATATAAAGTTTGCTTTTAGTCCAATTCAAATATTATGTATATAAGTTACTGCAGCGCGTCAACAATGTTTGCCGAATACCACATTTTATTTTATTTTATTTATTTGGGTCAGCAAACGATTACACTCATATACTTAAAAAAAAACTAAAGCTAACAATATGTATAATATTTGTAGAAGTGCAACCAACAACGCTATCCACAGATTACTAAATATGAATTACGTGTGTGTGTTGCTTAACAATTAGTGTTCCCTATATATTTATAAAAAAAGTCTAATGACACAAAATATGGAAAAGGTAATATTAAGTATAATAATTAGATTTGACAATACTCAATACTTACATTAAAGATTAGAGAGAAAGAGAGCCAAATCGTTTGTGTTGAGTGCCGTGTAGATGAATTTATAATTTACTTTTACTTAATTATTTTAAAAAAAAAACAATGATGTGTTTGCGGCCCTTATCCGCAAAAAAACAGCATCCATGATCTACAGAGTGCGGGGCAGTCACAACAGTATCCTGAACACTCTGGCCGACAGGTACACGTCGCCGCTGTGGCGGTGCCTGGTGAGGAGGGTAATCTTGGAAACCCACTCACTTACGTGATTTTTAAATTATTATAGTTTTCTTTTAGTTTTTAAAATTCTCATGTATATCTACCTACTAACATAGTGTAAGGATTATTGACATACATTGGATCCAAGTTATCTGAAAATAAACAATTTTATTTTATTTTATTTATTAATTTAGGTACCTCTCTATCAATCATTCAACGCGTTCAAAAGTTTTAGTTTCACAAACAAATTAAACTATTTATATATTTGCTACAGACAAAGGCATGAATCTTATAGTAGGTAATCACATTTATAGACACTGCAATTTTAAATTTAGAACACAAGTATCCATCAAATCGTAGCAGTTTATGAAGTATATCGTAGGATCGTAGCATTTCGTAGCATCTCGCAGTATTTAGTAGCATCTCGTAGCATCTGGTAGTATCTCATAACATCTCGTAGTACCTATACCGTAGCGTCTCTTGGTAAATCGTAGCATCTCTCTCATCAGTGAAATAATGATTTTTTTAGCTAAAATTTAAAGAAATAAAAGAAAAGATGCATTTCCTTTTATTAAAAATAGAATATCGTTGAATATTTTTACTAGGAATTGCATTAATTTTCATAATTTCGGGAAACGTCCTTACCATTTTATTTTGTTATTAATAGGAAGAACAACCCTCTTTAATTCTGTTTATAATATTAATATCATAGACTAGACTCGCGCTAGTCAGATATAATGTAATCAGCTATTACCTCACGGCGATTAAAGCCTAAAGGTAATGCACACACAACACTGAAGCGACAGCGACGCGGCGAGTACTTACATTGTGATAGGACGAAAGAAAAATCTTCATTCAGAGGAGTCGACGACTTTTTAACACGAAACTGGTCGTTTTCAATGTAAACGGCAGCCAACATGCGTTTATTTACTAGAGAAGTAAACGATTCGATCTATAGTAAACGTTAAGTAAACTATTGTGTTATTTGACAGAAAACAGAGTTCAAATTATGTAAGTCTTGGTGCAGATTCCACAGAAAATATTCAATAAACACAAGCTCGTATCCGTTAACATCCAACATCGAGTTGTTTTCGATTACGATATTCAAAAACTACTTATTTTACCCATGGTATACAAATAAGTAAAGTATGATGGTTCTAGAAACGGTACCATATACTACTGTCGTAAATGAACTCATGGTTGACGCTCGGACCAGTGTAAATGCTCGCCGTGTCGCGTCGCTAATGAGAGTGTGATTTAACCCTAATAAGCACGTACACTGTTTCTGAAAACTCCCAGCTCACACGCGCCGTAATTCGCTTTGTGAATAAGTACATAAATTAACTTAGACTTAAAAATAAAATGCATGCAGAAGAATACTGTTTCAGTTTTAAGTGAGAAAGTGAAGTTTTACGTAGCATCATAGCTGAAAGTGGTCGTATTTCACAAAACGCTAAGAAAAGCTTCACGATAATACTTAAAATAAAAATAAAAAAACTTAAAATAAAAATAAAAAAACGTAGTAACTCGATCAACTGACTATTCGTTTGGTATGGAGGGACTAAATTTTTTCGTGTTTTTAAGATTATCCACTGGAGCAAGTAGTTCGATATCAGGGCCTGATCCTGCTCCTTAAATATTATTTCGCTATTTTGTTACATCCTGTATTAACTTTTAGATCATATCTCTAGTTGCAACTTCTTGTTTATTAGGCATAGTTAAAGCTGTGGGTAACGTTAGGTTGCATAAAATACGTGTCGTATAAAATACCTGTCGTATAAAATACCTGTCGTATTAGCAATAATTAAAACCCTAAGTTTTGTTATTCTAAAATAAATTAAAAACAACTAAACAACTGAGTAGATCGCCTTTTTAGTATACATTTTCTAAAGAGTATCATCTGTACTTTTTATAATTTGGGCGTAGTCTTCACGTCAACATTTTGCTGAGCCATTAACGTATTCACCGTCAGATGGAATTTCCAATAATTAAACAGAAAATAAACATTTTTACGGCGCTTTGACGAAGGGTAAATAGGTTTGGAACCACGAGTACCGAGTGTGATGTGATTAAATCTTAAACAAATACGTAAAATTGGTAATTTAGTGTATATGTTACGTTAAATTTGATTAATTAAAAACTATTAATAATTTTCTTACATTATTAATAACTAGCTGTTACCCGCGGCTTCGCCCGCGTGAATTATAGCCTATGTCCTTCTCAGTACTCTAACCTATGTGTATGCAAAATTTCATGATGATCGGTTAAGTAGATAGTCGTAGGGCGTGAAAGCGTAACAAAGAAACAAACAAACAAACTCACTTTCGCATTTACTCGTATAATATTGTATTAGGATTTTATTCTGATTCTAGTGTTTACGGCAAAAGCAAATAAGTTCATCATCTATGAACATTTTAACTGTATAGTAATCACGGTTTTTGAGGAGAGGTATTTGAGGAGCCCGATGGTCCAGTGGGTGTGAGCTCTATGAGCGCTTACGTATGTTAAGCAACCCCTGGTGCAGTCCCTACTTGGATGGGTGACCGCAAGTGGCATAAAAATATCTCGAGCTCCTCCGTGCTTCGGAAGGCACGTTAAGCCGTTGGTAGCGGCTGTCATCATTGATGTCAGTCGTTTAGCTATGTCAGATGCCTTAAGGCAGCTTGAAATATCGCTGACACCAGTGTTGGCTACTTACACATACGAATAACCAAACAAACAACGGTTTATGTATGATGGTGACACACGGACATTGAAATCTCGTAAATAGGATCCCGTTTTTACGCTTTGGACATGGAACCCTAAAAACCTTGATATTGAAATATGGATTTCAATTCTCAATTAATATTTGGCATATTCGCTTCCTAGCTAAGTCTCTGTGTATTTTATTCTGGTCATTTTCAACATCGCGTTCCACAAACATAGATATTTTTCCACATCGGCACTTAAATCTTGATTTAACTCATTTTCGTCAAGAACGTAGGTTCCTAAAATACAAAAAACACGTGTGCAGCGTACGGCGGCGGACGGTAAACTGACGCGAATTTCTGATAGTGTGCGGGGGGGGGGGCCTAGTACAAAATGTACGGAAAACACGCCTTCCGCAATTTCTATCAGAAAAAATTCTGTCGTCCGGCTGAAGTGCCATCCGGCGGGCATCAGCAACTGCGTTATCGTAATTAAAAGTAGCCCACGTCCTTTCTTAGGCTATAGCCTATCTGTGTGCCAAATTTCGTTTTTATCTGTCCAGCCGTTTTAGTTTTGGCCACCCATCCTAATTAGAACCATGGTTAGAGTTGCTTAACCTACATTATCGAAATCAAAAGTAGCCAATGCCCTTTCTCGGGCTATAGCCTATCTGTGTGCCAAATTTCATTGTAATCGGTTCAGCCGTTTTAGTTTTGGCCATCCATCCTTATTAGAACCATGGTTAGAGTTGCTTAACTTGCGTTATCGTAATTAAAAGTAGCCCACGTCCTTTCTTAGGCTATAGCCTCTCTGTGTGGCAAATTTCGTTTTAATCTGTTCAGCCGTTTTAGTTTTGGCCACCCATCCTAATTAGAACCATGGTTAGAGTTGCTTAACCTGCGTTATCGTAATTAAAAGTAGCCCACGTCCTTTCTTAGACTATAGCCTATCTGTGTGCTAAATTTCGTTTTTATCTGTTCAGCCGTTTTAGTTTTGGCCACCCATCCTTATTAGAACCATGGTTAGAGTTGCTTAACCTACGTTATCGAAATCAAAAGTAGCCAATGACCTTTCTCGGGCTATAGCCTATCTGTGTGCCAAATTTCGTTTTAATCGGTTCAGCCGTTTTAGTTTTGGCCACCCATCCTAATTAGAACCATGGTTAGAGTTGCTTAACCTGCGTTATCGTAATTAAAAGAAGCCCACGTCCTTTCTTAGGCTATAGCCTATCTGTGAGCCAAATTTCGTTTTTATCTGTTCAGCCGTTTTAGTTTTGGCCACCCATCCTAATTAGAACCATGGTGAGAGTTGCTTAACCTACGTTATCGAAATCAAAAGTAGCCTATGTCCTTTCTCGGGCTATAGCCTATCTGTGTGCCAAATTTCGTTTTAATCGGTTCAGCCGTTTTAGCGTAAAAGCGAGACAGACAGACAGACAGACAGAGTTACTTTCGCATTTATAATATTAGGTTCGTAATTAAAAGAAGCCCACGTCCTTTCTTAGGCTATAGCCTATCTGTGAGCCAAATTTCGTTTTTATCTGTTCAGCCGTTTTAGTTTTGGCCACCCATCCTAATTAGAACCATGGTGAGAGTTGCTTAACCTACATTATCGAAATCAAAAGTAGCCTATGTCCTTTCTCGGGCTATAGCCTATCTGTGTGCCAAATTTCGTTTTAATCGGTTCAGCCGTTTTAGCGTGAAAGCGAGACAGACAGACAGACAGACAGACAGACAGAGTTACTTTCGCATTTATAATATTAGTTTGGAAGTTTGGATAACCTAGTGTTTTGTGAAATGTGAATAATTCATTGAAATTAATTACTTTTTGTAGTTATTATTAATAATTAACAACAAATAGTGGTAAAAGTAATAAAATTAAATAAGTATACCAAATAAATTTCTGTTTGTTTAGTAGGTAATTTCATAGACATTCTAATTCTACATGAATAGATGGATCATTCAGAGGCACGCGCTTTGGCAAACTATGTTTCCAAAAGCCACCGTTAGGTTCACTGCTAGTTAATTAGACTAATCAAGGTGGCAGAAGGTTCACTGCTAGGTAATTAGACTAATCAAGGTGGCAAAAAAAAAAATATATATAGGGACATATCACACAAATTGAGCTAGCCCCACAGTAAGTTGTGAACTTGTGTCGCAGGATACTAACTCAATGATACTATATTTTATAATATATACTTATATAGATAAACATCCAAGACCCAGGTCAATATGAAAAAGATCTTTTTCCATAGTGACCTGACCGGGGATCGAACCCGGGACCCTCGTGTCGCAGGCCAGCGTATTGACCGCTGCGCCACGGAGCTCGACGATCGAGAAGGTTCAATGCTAATTAATTAGACTAATCAAGGTGGCAGAAGGGTCAATGCTAGTTAATTAGACTAATCAAGGTGGCAGAAGGTTCAATGCTAGTTAATTAGACTAATCAAGGTGGCAGAAGGTTCACTGCTAGTTAATTAGACTAATCAAGGTGGCAGAAGGTTCAATGCAAGTTAATTAGACCTATCAAGGTGGCAGAAAGTTCACTGCTAGTTAATTAGACTAATCAAGGTGGCAGAAGGTTCACTGCTAGTTAATTAGACTAATCAAGGTGGCAGAAGATTCACTGCTAGTTAATTAGACTAATCAAGGTGGCTGAAGGTTCAATGCTAGTTAATTAGACTAATCAAGGTGGCAGAAGGTTCACTGCTAGTTAATTGGACTAATCAAGGTGGCAGAAGGTTCACTGGTAGTTTATTAGACTAATCAAGGTGGCAGAAGGTTTACTGCTAGTTAATTGGACTAATCAAGGTGGCAGAAGGTTCACTGCTAGTTAATTAGACTAATCAAGGTGGCAGAAGGTTCATTGCTAGTTAATTAGACTAATCAAGGTGGCAGAAGGTTCACTGCTAGTTAATTAGACTAATCAATTTGTTTAAGAAGCTTACATCAGCGAAACTAGCGACACTCGCTATTTAATTCTTGTACTTCGAAATAAGAATAATTTTAAAAAATCTACTTAAGTACTTCCTAAGTAAATTATTTGTAGGATTTTTTGTTGAACTTTTCATCAATATTATCATTTCCGATTGAGAGAATTACTCATTACCGCCAAAAGTGGCCGTTTTTGGCGTTAATGAGTAGTTCTCTTGATTAATCAAATGTAAAATAATGAAGAGCAATACAAAAAATCCTACAAGTCATTTACTAGTGAAGTACCTACTCGTACGTAGATTTTTTAAATTTGATCTTATTTAGTAGTAAAAGAAATAAAACCAGGGGTGGCGCTAGTTGGCTGGTGTAAGCGCCTTAAGCGTAAAAAGGATAGTACCAATAGGTGCACTACGTCGTATATTCTAAATATAGCACGTAGCGCCATCTGTGTACAGTTGGAGTGCAACTCTAGTTCTTCTTATTCTTCTGTTTTATAAAATGGCTTCCACCGAGATTTCAGTGATTCTGCCAATGTCCAGTAAATTGAGATAATAAGTATCGGTGTTGTACGGTAAAGTTGTAACAAGTAGCATCAAAGATGGCGTATGTTCTTTGATGTCTCGTGGTCGGGAGGTTATGGTGACAAGTCTATACGAGTCCATATAACAGTCCACTTTAACTATTTCACAAATTGTTCACGAGTACGAGCATTTATAACACCAAACTACACCAATTTCATATTATAAAGTCCACTAAAATCAATTTGCAAAATTGTCTAAGGCAAAATTCAACTGTACCCCTTGACTTCCCACCACAAACTCTCGCAACTCTAGTTTGTATGAAAGTTCGTGAATATGTCAAAGATGATACCACCATGGTAATATTTTATATACCTGTTACGACGCCCTCAGATAGCAGTGGTAAGCATGCTACGCCGATTACCTCCGAAGGGCTTGATATCAAAATGTTCACAATTATTTTCTTCAGAAATCCTATTTGCTTGTATATTCAACCTGATTCATTAAACGTAGTTTCCCGCTCTATGTAAGTCAGCCATTGTTTGAGGGTGAATGCCATTGAAAGCAGCCCCACCGACCCCCGAGGCCCCTAAGCGTCACAATGGTTATTTCAATGGGTGTTTATTTTTATCCTATATGGCGAGTTGACCTAGAACTGAGCTATTGAACTCTAATGTATTTTTCTTTGGTATTGATTTCCCTTATGATTGACAGTTTATCAAACTGGCTAGTATAACTTAACTAGATAATCCAAACTAATATTATAAATGCGAAAGTAACTCTGTCTGTCTGTCTGTCTGTCTGTCTGTCTCGCTTTCACGCTAAAACGGCTGAACCGATTAAAACGAAATTTGGCACACAGATAGGCTATAGCCCGAGAAAGGACATAGGCTACTTTTGATTTCGATAACGTAGGTTAAGCAACTCTCACCATGGTTCTAATTAGGATGGGTGGCCAAAACTAAAACGGCTGAACAGATAAAAACGAAATTTGGCTCACAGATAGGCTATAGCCTAAGAAAGGACGTGGGCTTCTTTTAATTACGATAACGCAGGTTAAGCAACTCTAACCATGGTTCTAATTAGGATGGGTGGCCAAAACTAAAACGGCTGAACCGATTAAAACGAAATTTGGCACACAGATAGGCTATAGCCCGAGAAAGGTCATTGGCTACTTTTGATTTCGATAACGTAGGTTAAGCAACTCTAACCATGGTTCTAATAAGGATGGGTGGCCAAAACTAAAACGGCTGAACAGATAAAAACGAAATTTAGCACACAGATAGGCTATAGTCTAAGAAAGGACGTGGGCTACTTTTAATTACGATAACGCAGGTTAAGCAACTCTAACCATGGTTCTAATTAGGATGGGTGGCCAAAACTAAAACGGCTGAACAGATTAAAACGAAATTTGCCACACAGAGAGGCTATAGCCTAAGAAAGGACGTGGGCTACTTTTAATTACGATAACGCAAGTTAAGCAACTCTAACCATGGTTCTAATAAGGATGGATGGCCAAAACTAAAACGGCTGAACCGATTACAATGAAATTTGGCACACAGATAGGCTATAGCCCGAGAAAGGGCATTGGCTACTTTTGATTTCGATAATGTAGGTTAAGCAACTCTAACCATGGTTCTAATTAGGATGGGTGGCCAAAACTAAAACGGCTGGACAGATAAAAACGAAATTTGGCACACAGATAGGCTATAGCCTAAGAAAGGACGTGGGCTACTTTTAATTACGATAACGCAG
Organism: Rhodophaea formosa; assembly: GCA_963082605.1. NCBI lineage: Eukaryota > Metazoa > Arthropoda > Insecta > Lepidoptera > Pyralidae > Rhodophaea > Rhodophaea formosa. Next base: position 21,327,211 of record OY720211.1, read on the forward strand.
TTGCTGATGCCCGCCGGATGGCACTTCAGCCGGACGACAGAATTTTTTCTGATAGAAATTGCGGAAGGCGTGTTTTCCGTACATTTTGTACTAGGCCCCCCCCCCCGCACACTATCAGAAATTCGCGTCAGTTTACCGTCCGCCGCCGTACGCTGCACACGTGTTTTTTGTATTTTAGGAACCTACGTTCTTGACGAAAATGAGTTAAATCAAGATTTAAGTGCCGATGTGGAAAAATATCTATGTTTGTGGAACGCGATGTTGAAAATGACCAGAATAAAATACACAGAGACTTAGCTAGGAAGCGAATATGCCAAATATTAATTGAGAATTGAAATCCATATTTCAATATCAAGGTTTTTAGGGTTCCATGTCCAAAGCGTAAAAACGGGATCCTATTTACGAGATTTCAATGTCCGTGTGTCACCATCATACATAAACCGTTGTTTGTTTGGTTATTCGTATGTGTAAGTAGCCAACACTGGTGTCAGCGATATTTCAAGCTGCCTTAAGGCATCTGACATAGCTAAACGACTGACATCAATGATGACAGCCGCTACCAACGGCTTAACGTGCCTTCCGAAGCACGGAGGAGCTCGAGATATTTTTATGCCACTTGCGGTCACCCATCCAAGTAGGGACTGCACCAGGGGTTGCTTAACATACGTAAGCGCTCATAGAGCTCACACCCACTGGACCATCGGGCTCCTCAAATACCTCTCCTCAAAAACCGTGATTACTATACAGTTAAAATGTTCATAGATGATGAACTTATTTGCTTTTGCCGTAAACACTAGAATCAGAATAAAATCCTAATACAATATTATACGAGTAAATGCGAAAGTGAGTTTGTTTGTTTGTTTCTTTGTTACGCTTTCACGCCCTACGACTATCTACTTAACCGATCATCATGAAATTTTGCATACACATAGGTTAGAGTACTGAGAAGGACATAGGCTATAATTCACGCGGGCGAAGCCGCGGGTAACAGCTAGTAAAAAATATTTCGTCTTTTATAGGTCACCGCATAGTCTTTTTAGGGGATATGGCCTACATCCAGCGCCTTCCTGCGACCTTTTGTCGCCCGACCACCTGTCCCCTTATTTACTAACTCGGATGACAGGTGTCGATGCCTATCAATCTAGAATTTACAGTTACAATGCGGGTTTTGCTTGCTCGAATTTTTTATTTGGAATACAAAAACCGCATTTCAACAGCAAATCCTATATTGATAGGCATCGACACTTGTCATCCGAGTTAGTAAATAGGGGGGCTGCCGATACGCGGTCGCCATTCAAGAACCTTTCTGTCCCATCGGCAATCGGTTCTTCGTACTATGTGCCCCGCCCACTTCCACTTTAATGAGCTAATCCGCTGAGCAATGTAAGTATGTGACCTTTGTTCTTTTACGGATCTCCTCGTTTCTCATTCGATCTTGCAGAGAACCCTCTATAACACTTTGAGCGACCTTGAGCTTTTTTATAAGGCTTATAGTAAGGGACCACGTTTTGGACTCCTTAGACATCACTGGTAACACGTGTTTAACTTTGTTTTAGACTTTTGTATAGTCTAATTTAGAGACAGGTACCTGTATTTTATATGACAAGTCTCAAACTTGATTACATACGTATCCAACAAAATATTGAACGTTACCCGTTATATAATCACTTAGTACTATAATTTTATTTTATAATATTTTCGCAATTTTCTTGATATTTATTCTATTAGGTGTACTGATTCCGACATCAAAATATTTCCAGGAAGTTCAGGATCATTCTGTAAACATACTCTTAATTGAAGAAAATATTATCTATCATACCAGAGACTCATAACTCATAACCCGTAAAGGTTATCAAAACAACTTCAAATATCAAACGGCCCATCTGTTTGGAAAATTACACCAAAATTCACGTTATTACATACTTAGGATCAGAAATACATATATATTTTGAGCACGTTGGAATATCTCGAAATTCGATTTCAGTTTACCTACGCATAACCCCACAGCAGTTAAGGCGCAGAATGTATAATTCTCAAAAAGTACTATTTGTACAAAATTTCAATTCGCAAATGTGAAGGGTTGTAAAATGTCCATGCTCAGTGCTAATTTTGCTAAGCTGTGATTTTTAACGTGCTGCTTGTTCACACCTTAACCTTTTTTCAACGGCGAAACCTAGATAAAAAAGTGATGATTTAGGTCAAGGGTAAAAAGTTAGGTACAAACATGTATACAATATGTTAACAAGAAAGCGAGCAAGGTCAAAATCTAGTTGGGGTAAAAATATTCTTTTTTGTATGTAGATATATTTGTTCCGCGATAACTTTCAAATCGGTACCAAATAAGTACAATTTTCAAGTTCATTAAAATTAGTTCAGTCAGTGACATAAATAAATGTTCGCGAGGTCCAAGTTCGCCATAAACTTCTAGTAGCTAATAGTAAAGTTGACATTTTGCGAACGAAACATTCTGCCTCTAAAACCATCCCAACTACTTAAATGAGAAAATCAACGATGTAGAAACTCAAAGGAAGTCTTTTTTATTCGGTATTCTTTTAGCCCTTACACGAGCGCCGTACGACCCTGTAGGTCAAGACATCTAACAAATATTGAACGTATGGATTGTCTTATAGGTCGGACGGAACGAAAGGGTTGGGCACACTTGAACGGACGAAGATTTTTGCGGTAAGATTTAATATGTATGTACTTGAGTTTCGCTTAGTTATTTATAAAAATTTTACAGTTATCCCAAGTATCCCATCCAACTAATATTATAACTGCCTCCGTGGTCCAGTGGTTAAGGCGTTTGACTTGTTGACCCGGAGGTCGTGGGTTCGATTCCCACGGGAAGCATACTTTGTTAAGTTGTTTCCAGTTTGGTTAGGACATTGCAGGCATGAATCACCTGATTGTCTGATAAGGAAGATGATTCCGTGCTTCGGAAGGCACGTTAAGCCGGTGGTCCCGGCTGCCATCTGGTAGTCGTTAAAGGAACCACGTCAGAGGCCGAGAGGCGGTTCCGAAGAACTCTGACACCAGGGTGTGCATGGTCGACTGACCGTGTCACCTACACAAAATGAAATGATGATTATAAATGCAAAAGTGAGTTTGTTTGTTACGCTTTCACGCCGTATCTACTGAACCGATCATCATGAAATTTTGCATACACATAGGTTAGGGTACAGAGAAGGACATAGGCTATAAGTCACGCGGGCGAAGCCGCGGGTAACAGCTAGTTTATTATAAAAATGAAATGTTTAACGTCATAAGGCATTCTTGTCCAATTAAACCTCAGCCCGAACAGAGTTTTTCAAAGATATATATATTATTATAGAACTCTCTCTGACTATAACGATCAGCCTTTAGCTAAAGGGTTAAGTGATATCCTGTGACAATAGAGAGAGGAACAATGGATCATCATAGTGTTTTATCGGACGACATGTTAAGGCCACACAAGTTAAATAGGTAACAGATGCGACATGACATGAAGAATACAAGGAGGACTCATCACTTTACCTTGAAATTAAAGAAGAGAGACACAGAAGTGGGATTGATGATGTCCTACGCCGAATGTCTAGGACATCATACATGGCACTTGGTCCGATCTACTATATGTAAATTTTTTCTATGATATTTCAAACTATAATTTAGGATATTTAAAAAAAAAACAAAAACCGACTTCAACACTATCAATTTTTTTTAATAAGCATAAGCAAAAAATGGGAATAAGTGTAATTCGAACGGCATACCTGTAAATTTTTTTTGGTTTATGTGTATTTTTTCAAAAAGCGCTCCACCCATTTCGATACAAATTTAATGGGAACATCTGTAAAGTATTACCTATCGAACAAAAAAAAATTTAAATCGGTCCAGGCGTCTTCGAGAAATCGGAGAATACATATAAAAAACCATTACGACTTATTGAGAACCTCCCCCTTTTTTTGAAGTCGGTTAAAAACAAGAAATAATAAGGACATCTCTCTCACGATTTGATTATTTTTTTAAAAGTTGCCAAATATTTACAGCAGTACTTATAAAATAATAGACAACTATCATCTTAGTCTACCTGCAAACACTGTTAAGTGTTTAAAACGTTACATGTATCAATAATGTTATAAACGCGATGAAACCGTATTAAAAGTAATTTTATTTAAATGTGTAACATTCGCGAAATATTAGAAAATCATTATGGAATAGTGTTATTATAAAACTTGGTTTTACATACATCTTACAAGTGTTTGAAATATATGTGATCATATGTATCAAATATCTGTTTTAATATGTGCTGCAGTTTGCCAAGCGTGGTGAGTATGGCAAAACCCCCACAATGATGGAAATCTTTGTTTTTATATTTCTATGCACCAGTGGACATCTTGCGGCTGAGATGATGATGATGATGATGATGTGATTCTTCTTGTACTCTCAATATTTTGAACAACAAAGACGTCTACGAAGGACGACGTTCGCAAAGTAAATGCTGTCAATCTTGCTGTTATAAATCGTTTTGGGGCCATTAATCAACTTTTTAGGGCAGTGTTAAGGACAAAGTAAGGCGCTTTCTGTACCGTAGGTCAGGATGTCGGCAACGTTATACAACATGCATGGCCAGGTTTTGGTAGTATAGCCCTCTTTTGTGATAATTAGATACTAAACAGAAATAATAAGGGATCGGAATGATGTGAGATTAAATATAACTTATGACAAATGCAACACTTTTGAAAACACTTTTATTTTGAAATCAATTCGCTTGGTTATCTCAATGCTCCTTTGAAGTCTGATGGATAAAACCATTTTTAAAAATGCGAAAATCTTAAAATACTATTTTACCAAAAAAAAAAAATTGAGCATCATCGGTATAGATATGATCGAACAAATGGCAAGTTAAGGATTACGTCGGTGTTTAAAACCTCACATTCATCAACTTTAACAAAGTTGGTAAATATAATTTTCTTTAATAAAACAAACGCTTCTTTCACGCACTTCTATTAGACAAAGACTGTGGATATCAAATAGGTACGTTATCAAATCTCAGCGAGCCAATTTTCGTCAGAATATAAAATACCTCAAAACATGCGACCACAGCTGCATGCAGCTTATTGCATTGCACTGCATCAGTCCTCCAGAGCCCTCGGGCGAGATATTGCAGTCTTATTTGAATATGTGACGAATCGGGAAATGTGTAGATACAATTCCAATTTTATTTCAAAATGCAGGCTATGCATGAAAATCGCGGCCCATCAAGCATATGAGAGTTTGCTGTCTTTCCAACCACTCGCACAAAGGCAACGCCCAAAGCCAGGGTCCGTCCCTCCTGTGGGTCCTTTGGTGATGTTCACCTTATAGGTTGAGAGCACTCTGCCCTCACCTTAAAAAGGCCGGTGAAGTATAGTAGTAGTCCATTAAAAACAAGCGGAGCAAGCTGACTGCAAGGTGGTCGGGCACCTCCTTTTTCAGATTGATTCTGTTGTTTTATCCGAGCCAACCTAGCTTATCGAGGAAGTGTAGAACTGCAGAGGGTGTGCTGCAGACCTCGCTCATAGTTGCTGGTTTACCCAGAACCTAGCTAACAGTAGGTGATGCCTAGTTGTTTCTTTAGCAACCTCCGTAAAGAGAACTGTCAGTCATTCATTCTTATAACATTTACCCTGTTGATTTCCAATATTATTTTCATTGGCCCTGTGGTTCCCGGCAGAGAAGAATAGGACTACTCCAAGCCTTCCCAAGGATTTTATAGAAGGCGACTTAGGAAACACAAGCTAAACAAAGCTTAAATAACATCAAAGAGACCTCTCCAACCCGTCTAGCCAGCGTGAGGGTGTAGGCCAAATTCTGTCTGCTCTGGCTAATATATGGCTCTGGTAGTACAGAGAGGGTCGTGCTCCTGCAGTGGAGACTAAAAAAACTTAATGATTATTATTTTCATTCAATCCATTTGCAGAAGAAACTCGGCCAGCGCCCGTTTGATTGAGTTGGAACCAGTCGGGCGACAAATTGGCAACACGTGCCAGGTCCCACCTGCGGCCCAATTTGCCTATATCTAGTATATGTTAATAAAACTCTATCTGATCCTGGAAATTCGAAAATATCAACATTTTCATATACAAATTGCCCGACCGGCTGAGCTTTTTAACCGACTTCAAAAAAAAGGAGGAGGTTCTTAATTCGTCATAATCTTTATTTTTTTTATGTATGTTCCCCGATTTCTCGAAGACGCCTGAACCGATTTAAGAAATTCTTTTTTTGTTCGATAGGTAATACTTTACAGATGGTCCCATTAAATATTTACCGAAATATGACGAGCGCTTTTTGAAAAAATGCACAAAAACCAAAAAAAAATTTACTAGTATGCCGTTCGGTTTACACTTTTTTAAATTTTATTCTTACGCTTATTTAAATAAATTGATAGGGTTGAAGTCGGTTTTTGTTTTTGTTAAAAATATCTTAAATTATTTGTATGAAAAAATGACAATAACAATTTTTAGGGTGCCGTAGCCGAATTACAAAAATCGGAACCCTTATAGATTCGTCATGTACATCTGTCTTTCCATATGTCACAGCCATTTTATTTTAAAACTACTAAGACAACACAGTTAAAACTTGGTAGGTCGATGTATTCTTGACGAGATCTTTGACGAGCTCCGTGGCGCAGCGGTCAATACGCCAGCCTACGCCACGGGGGTCCCGTGTTCGATCCCCGGTCAGGTCATGATGGAAAACGATCTTTTTCAGAATGACCTGGGGCTTGGATGTTTATGTATATAAGTATATGTTATAAAAATATAGTATCGTTGAGTTAGTATCCTGCGACACAAGTTCACAACTTACTGTGGGGCTAGCTCAATTTGTGTGATATGTCCCTATATATTTATTTATTTATTCTGTGAACTGCTTTACGATTGGCAAGGCACACTGGCCAAACACGACTTTATTACCAACGAGCAGTTCACCCCGACTTCACTCGTGGTACAAACATATCCTATGGAACTCAGGGATAACGAACCTACAAGAGAGAATTTTTGAAATCTGTCCAGTAATTCCTGAGATTAGAGCGTCCAACCAAACAAACAAACAAACTCTAGCTTTATAATATTAGTATAGGATTTTACATTATCCCTTACAGTGTTGTAACTTATAAATGCAATTTTATATGTGAACTTTATATTAAAGTGTCAGGATTCATTCAGTCCATTTGGAGAAGAAACGGCCGGCGTCCATTTTGATTGAGCTGGAACCAGTGAGGTCACAAAATGGCCATACGTGCTTGCCAGTTTCTACCTGCGACCAATGACCAAAGACAATATAATTAACTGCGACCCAATTTACGAGAGTACTTCTCGCTAGCCAAGCAAGAATTTAAGAACCAATAAGTATGATTGTACATTATTGTTTAAAGTGTGACCTAGAAAGATTAGATTGTTTGTTTGCATCGTTTAGGCTCCGAAACTAATAAACCGATTTTTAAAATTCTTTCATTTATAGAAAGCTAATTTATACGCGGGTGACATAGGCTATAATTTACGCGGGCGAAGTCGGGTGAAAATTGCTAACTAGTATAAACGAGATTTTATACGTCAATAATTCACCTACACCAGTATTGTTTTTATTTTCACTACGGGACTTACCGCGATTATTTTTGGGTTCTGTCTGATATTTCGACAACATTGCAGCTGCCATTTTATTCAGGCAAGAAGACTCGGCCGGCGTCCATTTTGATTGAGCGCCAGTGGGGCGACAAATTGGCCGTACGTGCCAGTCGCCACCTGCGGCCCAATTTACGTGAGTACTTCAAACAAGACTTTAAAACCAATAAGTATGATTGTTCATTGTCCTATCAGCTGTGTGGTTCCCGGCAGAGTAGAATAGGACCACTCCAAGTCTTCCCGTGGATGTCGTAGAAGGCGACTTAATAAACCCAAGCTATACAAAGCTTTTAAACATCAAAGAGGCCTCTCCAACCCATCTGGCCAGCGTGGAGAGTGTAGGCCAAATCCTCTGACTGCTCGGGATAATACTTATATATGGCTCTGATAGTACAGAGAGGGTCGTGCTCCTGCAGTGGAGACTATAATGGACCTGATGACGATGATGATGATGATGACATTATCCTTTACTAATATCTATTATAACAGGATAGATTTGATTGTTTGGTGGCATTTTTTTTTACGGATATGTCACGCAGATTGAGCCAGCCCCAAAGTAAGTTCTTAAGTAAGACTTGTGTTATGGGATACTACCTCAACGATACTATATTTTATAATAGATACTTATTGTATAGATAAACATCCAAGACCCAGGTCAATCTGAAAAAGATCATTTTCCATCTTGACCTGACCGGGGATCGAACCCGGGACCTCCGTGTCGCAGACAGGCGTGTTGACCGCTGCGCCACGGAGCTCGACAAGAATCGGCTCTTGTTTTCGCTTTCTCGGCATTGAATTAAATAGACTCTATAGTCTTTTCTCGAAGGTCCCAAAGCTTTCCGCATTAGTGCTTTTTTAGGGTTCCGTACATTTGTACGGAACCCTAAAAAAGCACTATCCTATAAGGGTTCAGATTGAAAAACGGAACCCTTATAGGAACACTCGTGCGTCTGTCTGTCCGTCCGTCCGTCTGTCACAGCCGATTTTCTCCGAATCTACTGAACCAAATTAGGTGAAATTTGGTAAGATGGTGTAATTCTATGACCCAAACACGGATGTGCAAAGTAAATAAAGATTTTTTTGAAATAAGGGTCATTATCAGGGGCCCAATTACAAAATTTAAAAAAAAAGTTTTGCATACCTTACTGTGTCATATATCAAATGAAAGGGCTCATTATGAGGATCTCAAAAATATGTTTTTTTGTTCGGGTAAAATCAATATTTGAGATTTCATTTACGAAGGAAAACTACTGGGCCGAAAATTTTAAAAAATTACAAAATATAGTTCATTCCCTGAAGATTACAGGAAAAATAATAAGAATTCTATCAATTGAAAATAAAGTGGTAAACTCACTATAATAAGTTCATCTAGGGAAATAGTTCACTAAAACACCACTAGATAGCGCTAGTCAATTGAATAAAACATTTTTGCACATTGTGTGTGTGTTCACGAAGCATATTGTACGGAACCCTCATTGCGCGAGTTTGACTCACACTTGGCTGGTGTTTTTAGCTTATAATAAGCTGCGGTTCTTTGGAAGCTGAGTGCAGCGTCAGCAGCGTCGTCGCAGATCCCAGCCCGGGCCTCAGGACCGCAGAGCGCGCGACACCTTGTCCTGGTGATGTCGTGCCATGTCTATGATTATTTCTTGTGGCGTATTGTAACCTGTGTTTTTGTACTGTCATAGTCGTGAAGATTTAAATCGAGTGATTACGGTCAGACTTTTTAATTTTATGATTGCAAGTTCATGTCCATGTATGCCGAATGAATCCGGATCGCTGGGCCGCTTTAGCTACGAAGTGGACTCCTGAGGATGGTTACAGGAAGCGTGGTAGGCCTAGGAAGCGTTGGTGTGATGATATACACAAATTTGAAAAGAAATGGTCGGAGATAGCGCAGAAAAGAGAGGAGTGGAAGAAAATGGGGGAGACCTTTGCCCAGCAGTGGGACAGCATAGGGTAGGTAAAAAAAAAAAGATTGCAAGTTCAGAACCCCGTGGAACCCCTTTTCTTAAGGGTTTCAAAGCCACAAAAGTTTCCGAATCATTATAATACAAGAAGGCTCTCTACTAGCATATCAAGAGAGGACAAGTTTTTAGGAAAGCATTTTATGCTCTCAAACAGTCCTCATAATAACAAAAAGCCAACTTGACGGTACTAACTTGGAACTATGCAACTAGCTAAGTCCAATAGCGTAAGTTGGAAGTTCTTGATTGCAGCCCCCAACTTTTGGTCAACAATGGTAAAGTTATAAAAGGAGCATTTACTACTATATATCTCTTGTTAGGATGAGGTAGATAGCATAAGAGCATAGATATCTTAATAGATATTACTAATTCTAGAGGAAAAGATATCTTACCCGGCGACAAGTTTAGGCAGTGTGTCCACTTCTAATTGATTAATAAGATCAGTGCAAAGCGTAAATTCGCGTAGATATAAATTATAAAAATATACTGGTACAAAGGGCGGACTTAAGGCCCCCTAGACTAGAGGACTTAAGGACTAAAGACACAAGGCACACTAGCGACGCCAATAATTATATTCTTAATACTTTACAAATAGAAAGAAATTCAAGAATGTAAATCATATAAGCCTTAGTAAATAACCTGAAGTATTTTTGGAATTATGTTTTAATATTATCAGAATCAGTGAGAATGATGAAAATCAGATTACCGCCAAAAACGACCGTTTTTGGCGGTAATCACTAGTTCTCTTAATGACTGATTCTCATAATATTAAAACATAATTCCAAAAATACTTCAGGTTATTTATTAAGGCTTATATGATTGCCATTCTTGAATTTCTTTCTATTTGTAAAGTATTAAGAATAACATTATTGGCGTCGCTTGTGTGCCTAGTGGTAATGCTAAAGCATTCTCTACAAGTCAGCCTTAAGGTTAAACAGATGAAATAATAAATATTATCACTATAATAAATAAATTTATAAATATGATAATACTAGCTTTTGCCCGCGGCTCCGCTCGCGTTTGTGTCGATCCCTCGGGAACAGGACTTTTCTCCACGATGTGAGGTAGCCTATGTCCTCTGTTCTCTAGACAACGTGTATGTAAAATTTCATGGTGACCGGTTCAGTAGTTAAGGCGTGAAAGCGTAACAAACAAACTCACTTTCGCATTTATAATATCATTTGGGATAGAGAGATAATAATTAATTATAAATAAACTAATACACCTAGCGCAAGCCTAAACTTACAAGTATATTCTCACTATGATTCATTAATTTTAAAGCGTGTTTGACTTCCGGCCCCAATAAATGTATATCTTCGTTATGACTTTCCCTGTAAAAGCGCGCACAATGTCGACTGAAAAATTTAAACTTACAAAAACGTCGTACATCGTCGAGGACAACGTAGACGTATAGTTTCGTAATACGAAAAAGTTTTTACTCATGATTTTCATCGCAACTTTAAATTCATGTACTACTAGCTGTTGACCGCAGCTTCGCTTGCTTAACATATAGTCTATGTCCTTCTCAGTACCCTGACCTATGTGTATGCAAAATTTCATGATGAGCGGTTCAGTAGTTTGGACTGTGGATTCGTCTCCACCTTCATTATGCGAACTGGAAAGGAATGGAATTCCCGTCCCGCATCGCTGTTTCTTGCTTTGTTTAATTAAGGGCTTTTCAAGGTAAGAGAATATGCATTATTTGAGTTTTCGTGTACCATCCTTGATCTCATCATTGCTTCTCATCAGGCCAAGATAGAGGGCAAACGCCCTCAAATCATTATTTTAAAAATATCTCCCGGGGAAAAAGAGGTGTGTTAGTGGTACCTAAAGACAAATGAAAGTCTTGTCGCTCACGAGCTACATTAAAATTCTTTGCTCTTTGGTGGCACCATAGCTCCCAAACGGGTTATAGATATGTACAATTCTGATGCAGTTCTTTCGATAAAAAGCATTGAATTACCTTGCAACCGAAAAAGAAAACACTGCATCGGAATCGATTGTTATTAGCTATGTGGCAACCTCATTTATCACAAAAATTGATAACATTGCGATTATCACTAAACTAAACAATAACAAGACTTCTCACAAGATAGCGTTCAGCGATTCCTAAACACGCACACAGAATTTCTTCGATTCGACTCTTAAATACAACCCCTGAGAGAACTCGGTCGGAGCCGTACGGTTCCCTAGTAGCACACCTAGCCAGCGAAAAGATCTTCTCTTTGTGGAAGTCGAGAATACCACCACGCTATTGCTACAGTTCTATTTGAACAAAATTGTATCAACCGTTTACTTTTTAAAAGGTTTTCCAGCCAACGGTTAATTTACTTTTAAAACTTTTTGTTACTTATTTACAAACATACGTTTGTATTAAATACGATTAATGTGTATAATTTACGGTGTAATAATTTTAGAGCGTCTAGTATAAAGTGTGCGCCTGGCCCAAAGTAGCAATTAACCCCGGGTCTTTGGTAATATTCTTGTTAAACATACCTTCACTAAAGCCATGGGATAATATTAAATTCGAAGAATACGCCGGTGAAATATCGCGCGTCTAATAAAGTCGCTCTCTGTGTTACAACGAGGGAAATATACTTTATAGGAAGGTAGATTAATTTTGAAATGATTTTTTATATTGAGGTCGACATTGAATCCCCTGGCAAAATTATAAAGCAGTACTATCACTAATAAAATTGTTTGATCTACTACATGCCACAAAAATTCACCACCGTACTGCCCGATATAAATTGACTGACATAGACTGAGTTAGTATGGGCATTAGATTTGAAAGTGGATGGAACGCGGAACAGAGGGAGACCTAAGAAACGATGGATCGATTGTGTCAAGGAGAGTATGAACAGGAAGGGAGTGACGACCCCACGAGTGGTGGACGACAGGTCAAGGTGGAGAGAGATGACATACTGTGCCGACCCCACATAAAAAAGTTGATAAGGTAAAGGAAGAAGAAGAAGAACGCCCGATATAAATTGAAGTTTCATCCTAACCATCAGGCTAACTAAAATTTAACCACTTCCTGAGCAACTGTGGAATCAACTTTCAGCGGCGCTATTCCCGAATCGATGCGATATTGAAACCTTCAAAAAACGAGTCTATATTTTCTTAAAAGGCCGGCAACGATCTTGTCACAAACTTGTTTTGCAGTTGTTCGTGGGCAGCAGTGATCACCTACCAACAGGCAATCACATTAATTAGGGCAGTGATTAATTCATTAATTCAAGTACCATCAGGTGACCCGCTTGCTCATTTGCCATCCTGTACCATAAAAAAATATATTCATCGTAAGAAAAAGGTGAAAAGGAAAAAAAAATCTGCATATAAAATTTTTTTTATTAAAACTAACGTGAGATGTTAACATTATTAATATGTAAAATACGGGTCACTTACGTATGAATATATTTTTCAATGTCTTTGTTTTAGAACTCTACACTGTGTCATTATTCAGAAGGTTTTCTATCCAATCAAATCCAACGGCGTCACTTCAACAAATGAGAAAATAGTTTACGATCCATGAAACATCTTAACAGAATTGTTACGTCAGCTTAATTAAATTAGACAAGACGAGAACACAGGCGCGGCGCGGATTCAACAAAAACGGTTTTGGTACCAACTTGCTTTGAATCAATATAAATAATGTCCAATTGCATTGTTTTATCGCCTTTATTCTCTAAGATAAATAATTTGTTGAAAAATCAAAACAAAATTTACCGAGCGAGCACGAAGCGCGAGCGTATCGTCTCCATTTCAGCTTCGGCATTTTTGCATTTTTCTATTGTCTGTTTATCTGTCCCGTTGTGAAGTCAGATAGTGGGACACATGAACAGCTGCTTTGCTCTATATGTCATATTTCTTGACCTGAAATTTTGGGAGCTGGTTCGAAAATTACTTAGAATTTTTGTTTTCAATTATTTTTGGATATTGTTTCAGACTTCTTGTATAACTTGTCTGTCCCGCTGTCTATCTTGATCTGCAATTTTCGGAGCATGATTGATATGATTTCATCCATAATTTTTTTGTAACTTTTCAAACCTTTTTTTCCAGAAAAATATGTAATTTTTGACTTACCGTCTATTCTTTTTTACGTCTTTTAACGAGACGCATTTTATTTATTTACAGTTGATTTTGCTTAAAAACGGTTTAAAAAGAATTTAGATTAAGCTTTTTTAAAATAAAATAAAAATAAAATAGTCATTTATTACAGTAATCTTGGTTACATTGTGATGGTAGGACTTCCCAGTGAGTAATCTAATGATACTCGTGATGGGCATGACTCGCTGCTTCCTTTAGGGGTATACAATAAGACTACAATTATAGTGTAAGTACAGTACAAGCAAAAAAAAAAGAGAAAAGAGAAACAATCTTTTTTTTTATATGTAATTATAATCAAGCAAGAGCATTTATTGCGAGTTTGTTTGTTTGCTTCTTTATTTTTATCTTTGTTTGTAAATTTATAATTTATTTGCGTTGAAACAGAATGTAGGGTTCATTGGGTCTATTAGCGTTTAGACCATTATAAGTTACCTATAATAAGACCAAAGACTTACAACTATTATTAATATAAGTATACTTTGCAAACCTAACTTAAATCGCGATCTTTGATAATTGTATATTGTCAAAGCTCGCGATGTAAAATCTAAACTAAGTGTAATATGTTGTATGGTTAAGTGTGATGTGCAGCCCACCGTGCCCACTTAATTGGACCTGTGCCCGTGAACACCTTAGTTTGAAACTTTGTACAGGACTTAATAATAGACGAGAGACTATCGAACAAGCAGACTTAGTAAGGAGCGTTTCTAATTTAACATATACTCTACGTCCATACATATAAACATTGTATTTATTTATTAGGTAACATATACTCTACATCCATACATATACACATTGTATTTATTTATTAGGTAACATATACTCTACGTTCATACATATACACATTTAATTAATTTATCTATTAGAACTTAATTTAACCACAGCAAAAACTTGTTACAATGGGCGGATTTAATGCTATGAATATTTTCTCCAACAGGTTTTTTAGGGTTCCGTAGTAAACAAGGAACCCTTATAGTTTCGCCATGTCTGTCTGTCTGTCTGTCTGTCTGTCTGTCTGTCTGTCTGTCCGTCCGCGGTTTTACGCAGAGACTATAAGTACTAGAAAGCTGTAATTTGGTATGGGTATGTATATTAATGGCAAAAAAGTGGTAGAATAAAAAGTTGAAAAAAAATTTTTTTTAGGGTAGCTCCCATACTAGTAAAGTGGGAGAGTAATTTTTTTTTCTCTATTTACCCATCGTGTGTGGTATCGTTAAATAGGTCTTTCAAAAATATTGTGAGGTTGAAAGCACCATTTTTCGATTTAGGGATCCGTTTCCGAAATATTTGGTTTTAAAGTACGAATTTTTGTTAGAGGTAAGTGTCCCCCCCCTCTATCTGCTAAACGGTTATATATAGATACGTGAAAAAAATTACAGCAGTAGTATATATACTGAAGTTTAAAGGAAAACTATCAGAGCTGAGTTCTAAGTACAAACTAAAAAGTTATAGGCAACCAACTTATAAACTGTAAAATTTCATACTATTTTCATTGTTAGATGTTTTGGGTCGTTAAACTGTAAGGTGCGAGTGTGAATAGTGTGAACTCAAAGTTGTCATTCGCAACTACGGAACCCTACACTGCGCGTGGCCGGACACGCACTTGGCCGGTTTTTTTGATTAAAACTAACGTGAGATATAGACATTATTAAAATACGTAACAACATGTCGGCCAGTAGCTGACTATATACGCGAGTAACCCGTTGTTACGTATTTTAATAATAAACAGGGTTGTTCAGTGTGAAAGTTGAATTATTTTAAATATGTTCAAATAAGTATATAGTTATTGACATTTACTATTACATACAATCTACATAATATAAGCACTTAATAATTATTATTTAACAAGATGCGACACCTGTTGCGACACGACCAGTTTATGAAAACTATTATAGAAGGCAAAATAGAAGGAAGAAGGGGGAGGGGAAAGCCCTACTTCAAAGAAATAAAGGAAAAAATGGGAAGTGTTTCATACTAGAGTGTTAAGAGATTGGCAGAGGATAGAGACAGATCGAGGGAGCTCCACCGACAAGAGCATAGCTCTTAAATTTTGATGATGATGAACAAGATAATGCATGTATTCTATTACATTAATTTGAAAGATAAAATAAAATATTTGGTTTGCTGGGATTGCTATACTCACCACGCTGGGCAGACGGGTTGGTGAGCGCAATTTGTTTTGCTTATCTCGGTTCTGATGCTGCTGCCCATCGAAACCATATTTTGAAGGCATACCTTCAACCGACAGGCAGTTGAGGATGACTCCCCTAACCCTCAATATAACTTTACAAACAGACAGAAGACACTCACTTAATTGCAAAAACAGTCTCCGATTATGTTGGAGGATGAAGATAAAAAAAAAACCCTCAATATAACCACACGATTTGGCCTTATAGGTTGCACTAAGTCATCGAAACTTTATACAAGTTCTAGCAGTCGTCCCCGGCTGCGCCCAGGCATGTTTTGTATCCATAAACCTTCCTCATGAATCACTCTATCTATTCGTAAAGATCGCATAAAAATTGGTGCAGTTGTTTTTGAGTTTGTCGTGAACAGACAGACAGACTCGGCGGAGGATTTTGTTTTATAATATGTAGTGATAGTGATTCTGCGTAGTTAATTAAGATGTAATTTTCAATCTAGTAGTAATTTGAATACAAATAGTTACACGAAACTTGACAACGTAACTTTGCTCAGAATAATGTCAGAATGTCGAGTTCAATTATTGCCTCCACTGAGCTACTCGAGTTTCCCAAGTTCCTGGGAAATGTAATAAAATTTATTGCTTTGTACATGGTAACAATTTGGTGTAGATCATTTTAAAATACTTATATATGTATGTGGATCATTAATTTTTTTTAAATGTCATAGGACGGCAAACGGGTTACCTGATGGAAAGTGATCACCGCTGCCCATGGACTAATGCACCACCACTTGTGACAATTATTTTTGAATGGACTATGTAGCTAGCTCCAAGTCAGCTTTTACTACTTCACCGGACTTATTGAGGCGAGAGCAGAGTGCCCTCAACCTGTAAGGCGAACATCACCAAAGGGGGTCTAGGAGGGACGGACTTCGGCTTTGGGCGTTGCCTGGGTGCACAAGGCTTGGAGGGACAGCAAAACTCTCATATGCCTGATGGGCCGCGATTAGCATGCAGGGCCTGAAGTCCGAACTGAGAAACAATGGCAAAGCCTTTAGAGAGCAGCAACTCTCATGTTTTGCCGTATGGGCCGAAGGCTACGGTGTTCTGTTCCGGTGGCAAGTGCGACAAGAGCGTTGACTGCCTTTTATTTTCCCTCCCCAGAGGGGGGATGGGCCTGCGGCTCTCACACCCACCAAACACCGAACAAAGCAAGAACAAACACCGAGCAATGCTATAAAACTACTACTCAAACGTCGATGTGCTGTGAGTCTGGTACTATTCTGGATGAGCCGGCCCATTCATGCTGCTAGCAGTAATTTTCGCCGTTAGTGTGGCTCCGATGGTCCAGTGGGTGTGAGCTCTATGAGCGCTTACGTATGTTAAGCAACCCCTGGTGCAGTCCCTACTTGGATGGGTGACCGCAAGTGGCATAAAAATATCTCGAGCTCCTCCGTACTTCGGAAGGCACGTTAAGCCGTTGGTCCCTGCTGTCATTGTTGATGGTAGTCGTTAAGCTATGTCAGATGCCTTTAGGCAGCTTGAAAATCTTACACCAGTGTTGGCCACTTAAACATACGAAAAAACAAATTTGACTATAACAACATGTTTAGTCATCATTAACCTTATAGTCGCGAGCAGAGAAACATTTTTTTTTTAAATAACATGAGTGATGACTTTTACGCATTCCAGCGTAACTGGTCAGAGACCGCAAGGGATAGGGACAAGTGGAAGGAAATGGGAGAGACCTTTGCCCTGCAGTGGGACATAATAGGTTAATAAAAAAATAAAAAAATGCCCCTTACAATTTGAAATTTGTTTGTACGTGTCAGATTTATCTGCCTCCGACTGGAAGATAGACCGCAACACACATTTTAATTCTCTATTTCGTCCAAGAGTTTGGCTTAAAGAAAATGCTATATGGCATTAAGTTCACCTTTTGTACACTTTTTTTTTAAATAGTACAATAAAATTTTGGTAAAAAATAGACTTCAAGAGCTAAACACAACTTATGTCAAATGTAAAATAGTATAAGGTACAATTACATTCAAATATAATTTTCATTGAAATTGTACTAGAATATTGACAAACTGTAAATATTCTAGTACAATGGAATAGCATTAGTCACAAATTTCAATGTGGGTCTATATTGGTTCGTTTTATTTTTATATTCCTAATAAAAATTGGCGTAGGTACAATCTTCTCGTACAAAGCTTTTAGGACATTTTCATTTATTCGCTTAATTTTTTACGCCGATTACATGGATCTAAGAATAATCAGGATATACCCTTGGAAAATGTAACAGTGACGCACATAAAAATCCCTACACTCGTGTCGCGACACTAGCGCACGCACACATCGGCACAAAAATCCCTACACTTTTCCCCGGTCGAACGAAATGTCAAATTTCCCAAATGTCAAATACATGTTGCACACATGTGACTTGATGTGACGTAAGTTATGCTTCACTTTTGATGTGTCTAATGCCGGGTCCATATTATTCCTAGGTCCATGGCCGATTATTTATTTCCCAAAATATTCATTAGGTGTTATATTTTATGGTGTATAATTTGTAATATTCTCAATGAATAATTTATATTTCGCAAAAAAATAAACTGTTTTCGCTATTAAAAATCTGAACCAAGAAAAAAAATATGAAACTGACCTCCTGGCACAAATGAGTGTCCGACCATATAAGTGCCTTAAGATGACGGATAAAGAAAAAAACCACTCAGTGAAATTGCTTGTTGCTTTGTTTGTCAAGAAAAATTAACCTCTATTTGTTTTAATTACAAATTGGCACAATGATTACAAAACCTACGGACTGTGCGTAAATTAGTCGAGTAAACACTACGGTAAACACTTGAAATTTGCCGTTACGACACCATAGACTTCGAAAGAAGTAAACAAATCGCACAAAAAAAAAATATAAAAACATGAGAGTTGCTGCCCTCTAAAGACTCCCATTGTTTATCAGTTTAGCCCCTCAGGCTATGCATGCATATCGCGGCCCATCAGGTATATAAGATTTTGCTGACTCTTCAAGCCTTGCGCACACAGGCAACGCCCAAAGCCGAGGTCCGTCTCTTCTGGGGACCCTTTGGTGATGTTCGCGTTACAGGTTGAGGGCTCTCCGTCCTCACCTGAAAAAGTCGGGTGAAGTAGCAAAAGCTCATTAGGAGCTAGCTACATAGTCCATTGAAAAAATAAAGATATTTAATGGCCATCGCTGCCTCCATAGGTTTTCACGGGAACATAAGAGGATCGACTACCTGTAATTTTCATACAAAAAGCGATAACTCTTCCACCCCCCTAAACCTTTACGAAATGAAGTAATTTTGGTGTCATTCGATTTAGCACACCGTAATCTAGGCCTAACTGTTTCTTTTTTATTGATTCGGTTTAGATTAATTTGGAATAAATTAAAATGCCCCGGGTATTTTTTATGTAAAAAATATGGATAGATGCCTCATAACTTTTGTTGTAAGCAATATATCTTAAATTACAAAACGTACAGCCCTACTTCTCCAATTTATCAATAATGTGTAAAAAATATATTGAAATTGGACTATGTTTAAGGGGTGGGAAGCGTTGCGCTTTTTGTATGAAAATTTACAGGTAGTATAGTAATCTTAAAAAACGATTTAAAGCGCTTTGGAGAGTCTATCCCTATCGAAGTCTATGCGCGATAATTACAGCCGCCTTTGAATTAAACTGGCGCAAACAGCGATGTTTAGGGGCAGTCAGTGTCTCTGTAGGCTTTGCTTTCTCAAGGACCTTCATAAAAAACGCGTAAAAGATAATTGGGCGAAAGCTAATTACAACAATTTCTGAATAATTAAGATAACTTTTGCTTTAAGAGCATAAACCTACGCATTGTAGTGGGTTGGGGTTTTACGTAACGAAACATAACCAACATTAGAAATTATAATTTCACACACACTACATTTGACCGGACAAAGCACACGGATTGAGCTAGCCCCAAAGTAAGTTCGTAAGTAATGGGATACTAACTCAATGATACTATATTTTAAATACTCTGACACCAGGGCGTGCATGGTCGATTGACCGTGTCACCTACACGAAATGATGATGATGATAACAAATACATATATAGATAAACATCCAAGACCCAGGTCAATCTGAAAAAGGCCGTTTTTCATCTTGACCTGATCGGGGATCGAACCCGGAACCATCCGTGTCGCAGGCCGGCGTGTTGACCGCTGCGCCAAGGAGCTCGTCAAACAATTACATTTGATCTTTAATCGATGATCCGGCTTTAATATAAATTTTCTTACCTTTTAATCAATACTTAGGAATCAAGGACACTAGGACTTACACTAGGAAACACAAGCTTAACAAAGCTATAAACATCAAAGAGACCTCTCCAACCCTATGTATAAATTAAAGATGTCCGGAGTCAACTCTTTTCTATTCACAGCATTTCATCATCATTATCATCAGGTCTTTTAGTGTCCACTGCAAGAGCATGACCTCCTCTATACTACCAGAGCCATATGTTAGCCAGAGCAGTCAGAGGATTTGGCCTACACTCTCCATACTGGCCAAATGGATTGGAGAGGTCTTTTTAGGGTTCCGTAGTAAACAAGGAACCCTTATAGTTTCACCATGTCTGTCTGTCTGTCCGTCCGCGGTTTTACGCAGAGACTATAAGTACTAGAAATCTGTAATTTGGTATGGGTATGTATATTAATCATGGCAAAAAAGTGGTGGAATAAAAACTTGAAAAAAAATTTTTTTTAGGGTAGCTCCCATACAAGTAAAGTGGGGAGTAATTTTTTTTACCCTATTTACCCATCGTGTGGGGTATCGTTAAATATGTATTTCAAAAATATTGTGAGGTTGAGAACACCATTTTCCGATTTAGGGATCCGTTTCCGAAATATTTGGTTTTAAAGTGCGAATTTTTGTCAGAGGTAAGTGTCCCCCCTCTATCTGATAAACGGTTATAGATACGTGAAAAAAATTACAGCAGTAGTATATATACTGAAGTTTAAAAGAAAACTATCAGAGCTGAGTACCAAGTACAAACTAAAAAGTTATAGGCAACCAACTTATAAACTGTAAAATTTCATACTATTTTCATCGTTACATGTTTTTGGTCGCTAAAATGGAAGGTGCGAGTGTGAATAGTGTGAACTCAAAGTTGTCATTCGCAACTACGGAACCCTAAACTGCGCGTGGCCTGACACGCACTTGGCCGGTTTTGATGTGAATCATGGCAATAAGCGATGTGGCTAACAAACCATCACTATTTTGATTCCATCACCACACGCCCACCATCACCAACGTGGATACACATGCTACATACACCACTGCTAAGCGTGGGTTTAGGTCTTATAGACCTGGGCTTTGTCTACCCCGCAAGGGAAAAAATGAGACCATTTGTTACACAAACATTGTACATCGGCACGAAGTTTGTGGACCTAGTGTTAACATTTCCGTTGGGATAAAGCCTACTACCCTTCCAGGTCGCTACACATGATTGTGGGACGTTCGCTGATTGTATTCACAACGGCAGCTGTCTTTCGCTAGAAAAGGGTTCAAATATTTTCAGCATGCAGTCATCAATTTAATCAAATCTCAAGCTAAGCAGAAGACTGCAAGACCTTCAGACACCGTGAGCCAATACTGCGTACATCCGGAACGTTATCAATAAATATTTTAGGTGGTAGATTTTGCAGTTCCTATAAAATACTAGACAAATGTCAACTTAGTCTACCTGCGGCCACGAACACTGTAAAGTGTTCGAAACGTTAGGGGTATAAATAATGTTATAAGCGCGATAAAAACCGTATTAAAATTTATTTTAATACGGTTTTTATCTGTATAAAAACCGTATATTTTATATGTATTTTATTTAAATTTATAATCAGATTTCAATTTTAAAAACAACACCTATACAAAATTACAGCGAGTAGAAGTTTTCGATACGAAACTTCTTCTCCTGCCTTATCCGGTCGTATGTACGAAATTTGGTTGAGATTGGCTTAACTGTTGTAAAACTAAAACTAAACTACGTTTGTATGGGATTTCGGCTTTACGTGACCGTGGGACTCTTAATGCCTTGCGAGATAGACAGAACCCGAGGTTTCAAACCTTAAAGCCACGATTAGCGTGTAAGTGGGCGTTAAAAGGTGGAAAGCGGAATCGAAATAGTGATGGTTTGCTTTTTGTTCCGTTGGTTGTTGTTAATAATCTCCTACATGATTCCTTCTAGTTTTTTCCCTATCCCTTGACCGGCTTTTACGGTGTGCGCGGGAAGAAAAGCAGCTGGTTTTCCATTTTTTCCATTCCATGTTTTTCTTTTTCTCCCAAACCAGCATGGAAGATTGGAAGATTTTGCTATTTGTTTTGACATACTTTTTATAAACATATCAGATATTAGTCAAATGCATGTCAGGATTTAATAAAAAACAACAGATGGAACAATACTCAAATTTTAATAACTTGTTCAATACTTATCTTTTCTATCTAACAATAATTCACTTAGCGACCTTTCTCGTCGACAGGCGAATATCGAATGGCGAGTCTATCACGGAAAACAGTCATTGAATGAATGAACCACTGCCGAAAAACTGCCTTTACGGATTTTAGGGCATAGAACATACGTCAATTGAGTTTGAATTTGTGGCCCCCGATAGAAACTCAAACGTAATTGTATGGCATTTTTTTCATTTTCACCCTCACTCCCTTATTTGTCTATGATCTTTATTGCCTAGAGAAAACATAAGGCAGTGGGTCGTCTGATACTAGTAATAGTATCTTCTTCGTAGTTTGTGGAATGAACGATTCCAATCCCCACTGCCAGCTTTGTCTGGCAGGGGTAAATTATACTCAATATGACTCCCAATAAGTTATCAGTAAAAAGTCAAATCATGTTCTGCAAGTAATATACTAAGCATTTTCAATTAATAGTCATAATTATGTGAGTTAACATTTTATTCCACAAACATAGTACATCGGCACGAATTTTGTGGACCTAGTGTTAACATTTCCGTTGGGACAAAGCCTAGTACCCTTCCAGGTCGCTACATTTGGGACGTTCGCTTATTGTATTCACAACGGCAGCTGTCTTTCGCCAGAAAAGGGCTCAAATATTTTCTTGAAGAGAGGCCAGTATAAAATATTGATGTAAATCTGTTAATAAATATTCATAAAATGTTCATATAACGATTGTGGAGAGATTGTCGCGCCAAACTCTTGTATTTTTAATTTCTGTTTTACTTATTCGCCAGGTCAAATTTTAATTTCGACATTCGACATCACAACCTCCGTATTTGAATTCTTTCAAGAAATTACATGCGACCTCGGCTATCCTTCATATTTTAACGAATGTATGTGTAAAATAAATACATTTTATACATTTTGATAATACTTATATATTGTTAATATAAATTATAATTATAAAAGATAGTTGGAAAATTCATGCCAGCATTTTCTCTTGTATCGTACTTTTTAGATCTTGATTTGTCCGTAGTCGGGTTTTAGTTTTTAAACTTTATTTTATTAAATGATGAATATATACAGATCATTATATAGATTAATATCGTTCAGAAACGTAATTCATATTTCATAAACAAATTCAGAAATCTCTTCCGAAACTGTCAGGAATAATCTTTCAATGTACTTATTAAGCAAAAAGATATTCAAATAAAATTCTCTTCCATAAAAGTGTCTGGATTTCTCTGGTTGTTCAGATGAAAACACATGTGACGTCACGGATCAGTGAGCAGCGTTGCAAGGCTTTGAAATGAATGTTTTATATTGCTCACATGATTTTCTGGAATAACTTAGCGGGAAATGTATGTTTACTTCGAGATTTCATAAAAATGTTTTAATTTCTAAAGTAAAAATAGAAAAAAGTTGTTCATTTTGTCGGGCTCCTTGAATGTCAGTGGTAAATTTACACGCTGTATACATCCTATATTTTATTTATACTTATATTTTGTTTGGTATCGTATTGTATTTCGTGTGTGTAAGTGGCCAACACTGGTGTCAGATTTTTCAAACTAATTAAATGCATCTGAAATAGCTTAACGACTGCCATCAATGATGCCAGCCGGGACCAACGGCTTAACGTGCCTTCCGAAGCACGGAGGGGCTCTAGATTATTTTCTGCCACTTGAGGTCACCCATCCAAGTGGGGACTGCGCCCGGGGTTGCTTATTGATTGAACGTGCTAATCTAAGGAAATACTGAGCCGAATCCAAAACATTATTTCACCTTTGAATAGGTATGCTATCCTTGGGTGGCAAAGGCTATGTATGTACCACAGGCGAAGCCAAAATGGACTGCTAGTCTACAATAATTTATACAGGAATATTTAAGTAATCTTATACTTAAATAACTAAAAAAAAAAACTTGAATAGTTTTCCAGCTGAAGGTCAGGTCAGGTCCTTGGGGTCTTTTCGCTCGAAAACGTTCGTCTATTCCAGCTCGACACGAAACGGCACAAAAATTTACTAGTTTCTTACGTGAATCTTGCCTTCCAAAAACCGCGGCCAAGTACGTGTCGGGCCACGCGCAGTATAAGGTTCCGTAGTTGCGAATGACAACTTTGAGTTCACACTGTTTACACTCGCACCTCACCGTTTAACGACCAAAAACATCTAACAATAAAGATTGTAATAAATTTTACATTTTCCAGTACATTTTATAAGTTGGTTGCCTATAACTTTTTAGTTTGCACTTAGTACTCAGCTCTGATAGTTTTCCTTTCAACTTCAGAATATATACTACTGCTGTAATTTTTTTTCACGTATCCATATATAACCGTTTAGCAGATAGAGGGGGGGGGGGGGGGACACGTACCTCTAACAAAAATTTGCATCGCTAAATCGAAAATTGGTGTTCTCATCACAATATTTTTTAAAGACCTTTTTAACGATACCCCACACGATGGGTAAGTAGAAAAAAAATTACTCCCCCACTTTACTTGTATGGGAGCTACCCAAAAAAAGATTTTTTCCAAGACTTTTTTGCCATGATTAATATACATACTCACACCAAATTACAGCTTTCTAGTATTTATAGTCTCTGAGTAAAACCGCGGACGGACAGACAGACAGACACGGCGAAACTAAGGGTTCCTAGTTTACTACGGAACCCTAAAAATAGCCTTATGTCTTAACCTTAGAGACACGCGACATTAAGTTCTATCTGTGAAAAAAGTGTGATCGGTTACAAAATGCTTAGGTGTTGAATACTAATTAAAGTATAAACAAAAATAATTTTGACTATTGTTTACATACCTTTGCTGCAGTTTTCCGTACCAAAGTTCAGAAATATTTCATGCAAGCATATTCATCATCATCATCAGGTCTTTCTAGTCTCCACTGCAGGAGCACGACCCTCTCTGTACTGCCAGAGCCATATACTAGCCTGAGTAGTCAGAGGATTTGGCCTACACTCTCCACGCTGGCCAGACGGGTTGGAGAGGCCTCTTTGATGTTAATAAGCTTTGTTTAGCTTGTGTTTCCTTAGTCGCCTTTTACGACATCCACGGAATGACTTGGAGTGGTCCTATTCTACTCTGCCGGGAACCACACGGCGTGTAGTGCAAGCATATTTAAAGAATTAAATGTCAATTCTTTTAACAAGCTTTCATGAAATGTTCATCATATTCTTCTTATGTATTTAATACAATGCTTATGTTGCTCATACTCATTTTTGCACATCAATCATCATCTTTATTGTGGATCAACAGACCTAAGACTCGAGGGTTCAAATCCTACCTGTGGCGAATTCTTTTTCATCACATAAGTATTTTCAATTTTAATGAATAAACAACCCTATTGAACTGTAATTAGCTCCATAACAACCCATAAAGTGGCGTTATTTCCTCATAAATTTCAATTTATCCTCTTGATGTTCTGTGTTATCCTCCATAACCAAATATTGCAACTCTAAAAGCATACCACCTACAAATGAACATAGCACCCTACGCCATAAAAAAAGCCTATTACTGCAAAAAGGTATGCGTCGATTCAATTACGTTTTCTCATTTTCATATATGAGTCACATTGGGTGAGTTAGCATAAGTGCGAGTCAGACTCGCACACAAAGCATTCAGCATCGCCATAATTGTATGGTGGTTTTAGTACGAAAGTTACAATCATAGTTGCGAAGCGCTGGTTAAAACATCCCAACTAATATTATAAATGCGAAAGTGAGTTTGTTTGTTTGTTACGCTTTCACGCCATACCCACTGGACCGATTTTTGCATACACATAGGTTATGGTACCGAGAAGGAAATAGGCTATATATTACGCGGGCGAAGCCGCGGGTAACAGCTAGTATTTAATATGTACAAATATTGCTATTCTACGACTCGATAGAAGTAGTACGAAAGTTGCCATAAAACACGCTTCTTGTATGTCCAACATCTCAAATTCAAAAGTTGAGATGTTGGACATACTTTATACATACATACATACATTGGACATTTATTATTTGTTGTTATAGCGGCAATAGACATACACATTCTGTGACAAGAAGGTCTCCACCTATTCCGGTTCAATAGATACTGCCCCATGATAGACGGACATACAGTAGAGACTTAGTGAAACTAGCCCGTTATAACCTTCTATATACGGAACTCCATCTGATTCTTAAAAAATAATTTGATTTTCAAGAATTAAGGGTGTGAATAATTGATGATTCTGGTAACAAGAAACGTTATGAACATTTTAGACTGCTCGGCTATAATAATATTCAATTCAATTCAATTCAATATATTTATTCATAGCAAAACACTTATTGCGTCGAACAATTTTCAATATGCTCACATAATTAGCTTTACATTCATATAAATTAAATAACAATGTCTTTAAAAACGTTACCAATAGCCATTATGTCATAATTAATCAAAATATACAATAAAATAATAAAAGTAATAATAATCATACGCTTTCTATTTACGTAGTAAGTATATATTTTCATCATCATCATCATCAGGTCTTCCCAGTCTCCACTGCAGGAGCACGACCCTCTCTGTACTACCAGAGCCATAATACTAGCCTGAGTAGTCAGAGGATTTGGCCTACACTCTCCACACTGGCCAGACGGGTTGGAGAGGTCTCTTTGATGTTAATAAGCTTTGTTTAGCTTGTATTTCCTCAGTCGCCTTTTACGACATCCACGGGATGACTTGGAGTGGTCCTATTCTACTCTGCCGGGAACCACACGGCAAGTGTATATTTTACAAAACTGTTTTGACTTGGGCAACCAAGTAAGAGTGAAGTTACCATAATGAGGAATCTCTGAATGAAGTTATCCTAATGAGGGTGCAAAGCGACTGAGCGGTTACCAATCATAAATGCTTATATTGTATGGTATTACTAGCAATTTTCCTACGTCTTCGTCTACTAAATTGTATCCTATTTCACTTACAAACAAATGAGCTTGCTATATGTGGAAGATTTTTTAAAATCGATCGATCTCTAGTTTAGGCTCCTATTTAATCCAAATAAACAACCATATCTTTCCTCTTTATAATATAATAGAAAGAATAGAATAGAAAAATCTTAATAAAAATGTTAAGTGGTATATGTAAATAAATAATAAATAAATACGGACAAATCACACAGATTAAGCTAGCCCCAAAGTAAGTTCTTAAGTATGACTTGTGTTGTGGGATTCTAACTCAACGATACTATATTTTTGAACAAATACATACGACTATATAGATAAACATCCAAGACCCAGGTCAATCTGAAAAAGATCCTTTTTCATCTTGACCTGACCGGGGATCGAACCCGGGACAATACGTGTTACAGGTCGGCGTGTTGACCGCTGCGCCACGGAGCTCGTCAAATATGTAAAGACAACTTTTACATTTGACAAATGATGTCAAAATCTGTCGCCCAACGTGAACAACCCTGGGTGCTAATAAGGCGCGCGTAGCTGTGTTACAATAGGGAATATGTATGAAAAAATTATCTGTTATCTTACCAGTTTATCCAAAAATATTCAATAGTAAAGTACTGAAAGTGAAAACAGAATATAATTTGGTTGAAAAACGAACGAGAAAAAATGATTTTACGAAAATATGTCTATCTCACTCGCGAAAACACTATTTTGTAAGGCAAATGTATGCATGACATAGACTATGACGTCACTAGTCCATATCGGACTTCTCTTTCTTATTTAAACTTTAAAGTTTCACATCTTCGTCGTTAATTAAGATATTTTAAAAGTTGTTTCATATTTTTTTACTGTGGTTATTAAGGATTATACTAAGCAAATAAAAAAATTCACCCTTCGGCCGTGTATGATACCAGAGTTTGGTAACCGGTATCATACAAAGAAAAAATGATCGTCGTAGGATACTATAATTCATACTCCCTATTGGCTGTCTCGGTACTTGCTCGGAACCTCATTTGGGAAAAATACCGCATATTACCACGGGAAACTTTCCGGGCATTCCCCTGGGGTATCTTGGCCTTTCGTTGAAGTAAATCTTTTTATACTTTCTTTGTATAGTTTTTTTTATACTTCTTTTGTAGTTTATGTTACGTTTTAAAAAGTCGAAATATTATTGAAGACTATATCAGTGCGTGATGACAACTTTCGTTTGCAAAAAAAATACAAGTAAACCATCACTGTAGAAGCATCTCTACTTAGTTAAAAAAGTTTTATATAAGAGAGTGATTGGAAAGTATTATCCAAGGACAGAATTGGGAAAGGCGGGTGTTTGTTGCCCAGCTGTGGGATTTTAACACATCATAAAAAACAAGCCATTCTAAAATAGTACACGACTGCCATGCTAAAAATAATTATAGACTTTAAAAATAATGAGAATCATTGGGAGGGTGTAACATTTTTAAAGATACTAAATTCGTTTCATTATTTCGTATTCGGTATTTAGGAGTTACAGTAACAATTAAGAACATACATACATATCGCACATACAAAAACTTATACACACACGAACTATAAAAATATCTAATTTTTAAGAGAGTAATGTAAAAAGAGTATGATTGACGTTAGAATGCCCCTCAAATATTGTTTTATGATACAGTTTCACCGTAAATATGTCTATATAGGCATACACATGATAAAATAAAACAAAGGGTTACAAGGTTCCAACTACTACATACACCATAGATAAAAAAATCTCACACACTACACATAATATTTACAAAAATATCCAATCGAAAGTTTGGGCACTTACAAGAACCCATATGTACATACATGAACTATATAAAAATACCTCTTTTTTAAGGCGCTCTTACGAGTATAGTAACACTAGCGCCACCCAGCAATTAAATTCCTTAAATCACAAATTGTATCGAATTTTAACAATCTAACAAGTACAAAACTACTGAATTACTTACAGAATTTCTTGTATATTACAAGTAATTTACTAGTGCCATATTTAAAGCGAAAAATCCTTTCATATTTAAAGCGAAAGTTAACGCCAAAAGTGGCCACTTTTGGCGTTAACCTGTTTTTCTATCAGTTTATCAAACGAATATTAGTGTTATTAATATGTAAAATATGGGTCACTCACGTATTCACTCAGTACTCACTTCCTCAGGGCGAATGTGAACCGAGACGCGCGCACGTCTCGGTTCACATTCGCCCTGAGGAAGACCTCCGGATGAGGTTGAAACATGTCGGCCTGTAGCTGACTTCATACGTGAGTGACCCGTATTTTACATTTTAATAACGAATATTAGTGAAAGAATACAAAAATACTACAAGTAATTAACTAGTTATGTACTTGTTAGATTTTTAAAATTCGATATAATTTAGGAATAAAAGAATTAATTGCTGGGTGGCGCTAGTGTTACTATAGGAGCGCCTTAAGGGAGTAATGTAAAAAGATGTACGATGGACGTAAGAATGCCCACCAAATATTTTTTTACGATTCAGTTTCAGCGTGTGTACAATTCTTTATAACCATACACGTGATAAAATAAGTAACAAAAACAAAGGGTAACAAGTTCCAACTTATAATACACAGAATATTTACAAAAATATCCAATCTAAAGTTTGGGCACGGATTTATTATGTTGTCCCAATCTGCGAAACAAAACACGGCGACTAACTTTACAAACTCGTTTCGAAAACTAGGGCTTGATATACAATCCTCCGGTACACACGTAAACGGTAGAGTATGCGGTAGAGTGGATGGTAGAGTGGACGGTAGAGTTGCGGTCCAACTATATATTGGACCGCAATATATAGTTGGACCGCATTCCAATAGAGATTTAGTTGTGGTAGAGCCACGCTACCGGCAAAAATAACTTTAGCTGGTAGCAAGAATGGCCGGCTCGTCCGGGGAAGTACCACACTTTCACAGAAAATCGACGTTTGAGTAGTACCTTTACAGCTTCCATGCTTCGTTCGGTGAGTGAGAGCGACGGAACATCCCCCCCACCCTCTGGGGAGGGAAAATAAAAGGCCGGCAACGCTCTTGTCATACCCCTGGTGTTACAGGGCAGCGGTGATCACTTACCATCAGGTGACCCGCTTGCTCGTTTGCCGTCCTATGACATAAAAAAAGATGGCGTAATGTATATTTAATTTTACAACTAACTATAAGAGGTATTCTCTATTATTGCATTTGTTCAGAAAACATTTTTATCCTTCAAACTTTGACTTTAGTTATAGTGGACAACCTGTCATCTAACGGTCAGTTTTTAGGGTTCCGTAGTAAACTAGGAACCCTTATAGTTTCACCATGTCTGTCTGTCTGTCTGTCCGTCCGCGGTTTTACTCAGAGACTATAAGTACTAGAAAGCTGTAATTTGGTATGAGTACTCGTATATAATATTAATCATGGCAAAAAAGTCGTAGAAAAAAATCTCGAAAAATATTTTTTTTTTGGTATCTCCCATACAAGTAAAGTGGGGGAGTATTTTTTTTCTCTACTTACCCATCGTGTGGGGGTATCGTTAAAAAGGTCTTTGAAAAATATTGTGAAGTTGAGAACACCATTTTTCGATTTAGCCCGACACGCACTTGGCCGGTTTTGTTGAAACTTAGCATGCCTGTGCACGAGCCTCTGGATGAGACATCTATTCTCGTAGAAATATAATAACTATCTGTGGGTGCTTGTCAAAATAATATGATTTATCTGAACTGTACAATAATAATCTCTACGCCCTTTCATTTCGCTCTCATGTATCGGTAGCAATACAAATATTAATTTCGCTTACCGAGTTTATGTATCGAGATCATCTTTGTTATCATAGGACATGTCAGCCGCAGGGGTTGGCGAAATATCGTGGGATAACAATGGAAGACGATATTTTGATTTATGTGTGAGTAATGTAGTTCAAGATATTTTAATTATTGCTTCTGAGAAATTATATTTCTTTTATTAGCCTCCTTTTCTCTAATTAAACTCTTCTTGTGCCTGTCATGGAATTTTCACGGAAGTACTCATCATCATCATCAGATCAGCCGCAGGAAGTCCACTGCTGGACATAGGCTCTGCTAAGGATTTTCAAAATGAACGGTTGGAAGCGGCGTGCATCCAGCGTTTCTCTGCAATCTTGGTCAGGTCATCCGACCACCTGGTCGGTGGGTGTCTGACGCTGCGCTTGCCGGTACGTGGTCGCCATCCGAGAAACTTTCTGCCCCATCGGTTCTTCACGCTATCTGCCATTTCAAAGAACTAATCCGCCGAGCTATGTCGGTGACCTTGGTTCTTCTACGGATCTCCTCATTTCTGATTTGCTTCCACGGAACTGGACCCAAATAAAAAGGTAGATGTAGAACTACGCAGGGAAGGTGCGCCGAACTGATGCACAGATGGAATTTTGCTACTTGCCGCCGATGCAAACTGCTGTTGTGGGACCACAGAACACAGAGAGTGGGGACATTCAAAGTATGCTCACCTCACTGACTCTTTCCACTTACCTATTTCTATTGACGATTTACAAAACTTTTTACGATGCCGATAGCGAAGTTACTAAATGGGTCGATAGTTTTCCATTCCCCCTCTAATTATTTAAATCTTTTGCTGCCTGTTAAAACCATTCGCAAATTGTAATAATAACTCTGTCTGTGCCACTTAAAAGATACACATGCTATCCGCTTGCTAGCCGCTTAATGTGGCGAAACATGTGTTTTATAAAATTGTAAGTATTTAAAACATCTTAATGTACCGTGTTTTATGTGAATAAAAATGATTATGATTCCATGTGAGTTTTGAGCATGACGTACTTGTCTGAACCCTCACGGATAAAACATCGTTTGCTGGTTGATTTTTGAGCATGCTGCTGTAACTATGGGAAGTCATATTTTAATATTTGATTTATATGTTACCATTTTTTTGTGTATGAATTTACCTAATCAGTTGCATTATTTGCTGTTTGATATAACACAGGCATGTTAGGCTTCGGTCAAGGAAAATAGTCAGAAACTGAGTTGATTTCATTCGTCTCATAGCAGATATGTTGTCCGGTTTTTCACCCAAATGTCCGGTCAAACTGGCTGGTCTGTCCGGGATTTAGGTCGACGACCTGCCCACCCTAAGTCTATGAATATATACTCTCTAGACACCGTCATGCCTTTATTTCAATGATTAAAATACTGGCCAATTTTTCAATGCTTGTGTGCGTGACAGCTTTTTGTTAGCTAGTACATATATCTTCATGGTGTAAGCAACACGCGTCCTGTTAATAATTAATGTCCTCAAAATCCGTCAAATTGGTAGCTGTGTCGAGCTCCGTGGCGCAGTGGTCAACACGCTAGCCTGCGACACGGTGGTCCCGGGTTCGATCCCCGGCCAGGTCAAAATGAAAAACGATCTTTTTCAGATTGGTCTGGGTCTTGGATGTTTATCTATATAAGTATATGTTATAAAATATAGTATCGTTGAGTTAGTATCCCACGACACAAGTTCACAACTTACTGTGGGGCTAGTTCAATTTGTGTGATATGTCCCTATGTATTTATTTATGTATTTATTATTTATCTAGGCTGTATATAATCTAAGCCCTAAGTCTAGTTGTTTTCTCCGGTACATATCTATCACGCCTGCCACCATCTATCACGCTGCGGACGGAGTGCTTGATGGAAACGGAAGCTCTTATTATTTGTCTAACAAAACTAGATTATTTTACTGACAACTAATGTATCAATACTAATATATTGTTGTTGGTTTATTATAACCTACATTATCATGATACAAAATAAAAAGTTAAATATATTTTCTACAGAAAATCAACTATGCCGAAAATTGTTTACATGATCAAACAAATACAGTGGTGCGAAACACGGCATAATCACTACTTTTACCTATAGCGTTAGAACAATATTTAGATAAAAATGAAAAAAAAAAAAATCCCAGCTGTCCCAACTAATATTATAAATGCAAAAGTTAGGTTATATATTAATTGTTTGTTTGTAACCTCTTCACGTTTTATATACTAAACCAATCTTATTGAAATTTGGCATTCATATATATAGCTAGCAACTCAGAATGTTCGAATAAGATTTAAGCAATTCAGTCTTCCATCGTCGGCTCACCTCGGTAATATCCATCTTAGACACAATTCCAACGAGCCATTACTCCGCCTCGCGTCGACAAGAAATAATTTGTCTGTCAGTACGATGACAACGGAAACTTACTGCCCCAATTTCTGCGAATTTGTAATTCCAGTAAGTATTTTTTCTACTTAGCAATGGATATTGTAAATATTTTTGTTCGAAACCCTCGATGTGGGATTTTGATTCGCACTTAGCGGATTTTAATTTATTAATTTTATGCTCATGCTACCACAATTCCAGGAGCAAATCGTAATTATGCTGCTTGGTGGCTGGAGTCGGTTTGGACATCTCGTTTTATAATTTGTATAATCACCTTGCTCTCCAAACAAATGAAAATTATTTTAACAAATATACAAGTTTCCTAAATATAAAGGCTACAAGAAGAGTCAATAGTTCTTTTAGAGCAACTTACAGCTAGTACAAAGAAGATCATTCATGGCTCTAATGCATTTCTTCGAGTCTATTTACGTCGACATTATGTAGTTATTAAAAATCCTTTATTGTACACATTTAAGAAATTATATTATAAAGTAATAGGTCGGGGAAAAAGTAATTTCGTATTTTTATGTGTAAAGTTGTAATCAAATATCTTTGGTAAGGTTTTATGTATCTGGCTGATTTAGATACCATCTGAAAGGTACAATTTTCAAGAATTATATAGAAATGTACAAAATATTTTCCCTTAATTTCTTAACCGTTTCCTTGATTATTAAAAATGTATCAGATAGACGAAAAAAAATTAACATTTTAAAAAGTTATTAAAAAATAAAGAAATTACGTAAAATACGCAGAAAGTGAACTTTGGTATTTATGAAAATACCGCAGTCCCAGTAAGAATAGCACAAAGTTGGTTTAAGCGTTTTGTGTCTGAGAATTTTGATGTCAAAGTTACACTTCTTTTGTATGGGCGGATAAAATCTTCATACAAAATACGAAATTACTTTCTCCCCGACCTAATATCTAAAGCTAGGAACTGAATATACGACTGAGATTTAAGCAATTTCAACTTTCCATAACTTTCCATCCTTAGCTCATCACAGTAATATCCATCTTAGACACAATTCCAACGAGCAATTACTCCGGCCCCGACGGACGTGAAATGTAAATGAAATAGTTGTCACAATTACTAGATTATCCCTATACTCGTATAAGAATTCTTATAATAAAACTAGCAGCCCTACCCGGCTGCGCCCGGGCATGTATTATACCTTAAAACCTTCCTCGTGAATCACTCTATCTATTGGTGAAAACCGTATGAAAATCCGTGGAGTAGTTTTTGAGTTTATCGCGAACAGACAGACAGACAGACAGACAGACGCGGCGGAGGACTTTGTTTTATAATATGTAGAGATGTAGGTAACAACTTAGAAAATACGACTAAGTTTTAAGTAATTTCAATGTTCCATCCGCGGCTCACCTTGGTCATATCCATCTTAAGAGCGTAAACTAGCAGTATTTTTTCAATATGGTTTCCATACAAATGTATTTCTCTATTTTCTCGCTGAAAACGAATTCTAGAGCCACAATTTTTTTTTCGTAAAATCTAGTACTAAAATAGGAATGCCCCTTTTTCCAAAAAAACTGTTTTTGTACGAATATTTTTTTCTTTTATATAGGTTTTTAGAAAAAAATAAAACATAGGGACATACCTATTTTGTAATAGATTGTATGTAAAAAGAATTGTGCCTCTAAAAGCATTTTTCAGCGAGAAAATAGAGAAATACATTTGTATGGAAAACGTACTGCTAGTATACCCTCTTAAACACAATTCCAACGAGCCATTACTCCGACCGCGACGGACGAGAAATAATTTGTCTGTCAGTACGATGACAATGGAAACTTACTGCGCCAATTTCTGCAAATTTCTAATTCCAGTAAGCTTTCTCTGCTTGGCAATTGATATTATGAATTTTTTTGTACCTTACATGCGGCGGAGGAAAGAAAATACGTAGAACACTAAACTAAAAAATAGGAACATTAGTAAAAAAAAAAAAACCTCTCTCTTTCTCTCCTTATATATGTCGCAGTAAGATAGATAAAGCCGTAATATAATGTACGAAAATGCAATCATGCCGAACACACAACAACACAACAACACAAACATAACGAAGCCCCCGCTGCCACCCGGCACAATAATGTTAGTCCGACACATCCAGCACATCACTCCTACTATTATTTTACTAAACTTAATCTAGTTATATGATTATATCACTAAACTTGAACCGTACTATAATTATCTTCCTAGGTGTGTGTGTAGGTGACACGGTCAGTCGACTATGCACACCCTGGTGTCAGAGTTCTTCGGAACCGCCTCTCGGCTTCTGACGTGGTTCCTTTAACGACTACCGGATGGCAGCCGGGACCAACGGCTTAACGTGCCTTCCGAAGCACGGAATTATTTTTCTTATCAGACAATAAGTGATTCATGCCTGCAATATCCTAACCAAACTGGAAACAACTTAACAAAGTATGCTTCCCGTGGAAATCGAACCCACGACCCCCAGGTCAACAAGGCAAACGCCTTAACCACTGGACCACGGAGGCAGTTAAGAAGATAGTAATGAATCGCTTTCGTATAACTACAATATATTACGGCATATAATTATATCCCTAGGGATATAACTATATCACGGCTTTATCTATCTTACTGTGACATATACATAGCATTAAAAGTTTTTGAAAATGGTGTTATTAAAGTTTTATGGGATATCTAATAAAAGAAATAAATTTGTTTCTTTTAATATTATTAAAATTGACTTGCATTGCATTGCAATATCAAATTAAAAATAAACCTATCAGTCTTTTCAGATACTAGTTACATTCATCCATTCATCAATTTTTTTTAATCTACTCAGCCTACAGAATTCCTATAGACAATAAAAAGTTTCAATCAAAGACGTATTTACTATTTACATATCAATTTATTTCGAACATAAATTAACGATCAAAACCTCGATCAGTTGTCACTTGCACAAATATTGTTTCATTTTAATTTCTATAGGGGTGGCAACGCAAATCTAGTAATGTAGATGTCACTGCGTACGATTGTTCTTAGCAAAATAATAATGATAATAGCTTTATTTTTAGCCTTTTAAGCAAGTAAATCATCATCATCAGGTCTTTTTTAGTCTCCACTGTAGGAGCTCGACCCTCTCTATACTACCAGAGCCACATATTAGTGAGAGCAGTCAGAGGATTTGGCCTACACTCTCCACGCTGGCCAGACGGGATGGAGAGGTCTATTTGATTTTTATATCCTTTGTTTAGCTTAGTTCCCTATATCGCCTTCTACGACATCCATGGGAAGACTTGGAGTGGTCCTATTTTACTCTGCCGGGAACTACACGGCTACTAGATATTAATTATTAATTATAAGCAAGTAAATTACGTTGGAATAGAGATAAATCCATTGATTTTCATTAGAAAATGTAGGTATGAACCCATATTTGATCCTATAATTTTGTTTTAGTTATGTCAATAGGTCGAAATATGGCTAATAATAATAAAAAATTAAAAAGTTTATTTCAAGCATTTGGTAAGTTTATAGAAAATATTTTTAAGTCAAAAGTCACACAGTTTGTTAAGGACAGTTTATTTCACAAGATTTGGTCAGTTTAAAGAAAATCAAATCAAAATTAATTCATTGTGGAACGCAGATTACTAATCGTTTCACTGTGACCTGTCTTAAAAGACGTACAATATTATGTATTTTTATATAATAATTGTCACTTTCAGTCAGTACTTTTTACCATTCACTAACCAAATCTCGTTAATGTAAGTTTGAAATGTAATATGATACAACTGAGCCTTAATAGATCGATATCCCTAAAAGATACAAAAAATTATTAAGTTCGCAATAAATATTTTAAATAAACGTTACATTTTAAAAAATAACTAAATTAAAATAACAATACGTTTTAAGTCAAAGCCAGTTTGTTTAAGAACAATAATAAGCAACGCCATTCTTGCCAGTTGCCATCCCCATTTGTGATTTTCCTATCATGATATGAGATTCAGTGAAATTAAATTTAGGATTTTTTTTTAGCGCTAGTATCCTCGGGGGTCTCGTGAAATAGATTTTGGGAATTCGCCGAGACATTCAGACACGGGGCGAATGAATAAGAGCTTGTTATGAGGCGAAGGGCGTTTAGTGAAAACATAAAAATATTCCTCAGGCCCCGACAAGATTGCGACGGTGACGTACACTCTGACACAAAAAGGTTTAATTTAGAAAATAGTTTTTTTTATACAACTAAGTTGGCAAACAGGCATACGGTCCACCTGATGGGAAGCGATTACCGCAGCCTATGGACGTCTGCAACACCAGGGGCGTCACTCGCGCGCTGCCGACCCTGAAGAAATGTTTTCACGCCCTTTTTGAAGAATCCCATACTGTAGTCTCTCGGAAAACCATAGCAGGGAGAGTTCATTCCATAACTTGGTACTTAAAACAAGTAAAATTGTTCATTTTAACCCATTGATTGCCAGACTATATATATCAATTGTCGTGCCGCCAGCTCCAGGCACACACAGTAAATGGACAAAGTCGAAATGGACAAGACAATGTTTGTCAAATTACATCGACGTTTGTTCTTTATACAGTGTGTAAATTCTTCATAGACATTTCCTAATAGGGGTGACTCAGCCCGGAAAAATTAACACCTTTTCCTACGGGACCAATCAAGATTTTAATACAAAAGTGTCCGACTGCACATATCAACCCGTTTTGACAAGCGTGGTGAGTCAAACCGTCCAAAATGATGCAAATCCTTAGTGGAGATCAGCAGTTCAGCAGTGGACTATTTGCGGCTGTGATGATAATGATGAGAGGTATGATATCCCTCAATATGTTTGCCTGTCTTAAGGTATACTGAGTTGAAAACTTTCAAATATTCCAAGACAATTAGAAAGTCTTCAGTCAAAATACCCAAGAGAAATACAAGTATAAGACCTACGTTAGAAAAATACACACGTTACTTAATCGACAGTCGATTTAGTAACGTGTTGTGAAAAAGTAACTTACGTCTCAAGAGTAAAATGAGAACCTTTTTACGAATATTCGTCGCGTTTGCCGCTGAAAGGATGTAGTATTGTATCTATATGTTTCATGGAACTCGTACCTTTATAAAGATGACGGGTCAGGTAACTATCTTCAAAGGTATAAGTTGATAACCTGTAAATATTTTTAGACGATTAGAAAGTTTTCGGTCAAGATAATCAAGAATAAAACCAAAAGACCCACATAAGAAAAATATACATAGCTACTTCATCGACTGTACTAACGTCTCAAGAGTAAAATGAGAATCTTTTTACGAATATTCGTCGCGTTCCCCGCGTACAAATCCGACGTTCAGAGCCGTTTGACTCATAATTGCTTAGGTTAGGGTTCTGTTAATGATCGAAAAAAGGTACGAATGCTTTTGATGTAAGTACTGGTTCTTGGAACGGAGTAATTTTAAGATGTCGGCTCAGCGGGTCGGTGATTACAGCGTCGAGTCGGCAAATATAATCAGTGTCTCAATTCGCTCTTCTCCTGATTTTTTTTGGGGAAAAGCTTTTTTGTCGTAAAATACAACGAATTCTAATCTGTAAAAAATATATGTTAATTTTGGTAATGTTACCAATTACCAATGACCGTTGATCGTAATTTATATGATTTGATTCGTTTAAATAGAAGAAAAAAATGTGTTTTTAAAGTAGGTACTAAGCATAGGTAGTAAATCTAGTTTTTTTTTTATCACCCCCTTTTTATTTCACCATTAGAACTTACACCTGTATCAATTATAACCTCTGATTGCCTTTTTTTCAGATACCTAGTTGACTGGAAGAAATCCCCTCCTGGGATTAGTCCGCCATTGTGCATATTATCTTTAAATAGCTTTTAGGTATATTTCATTTAAGGTGTATGCTATTTTATTTTAGGTATGTACAATAAAGAATTTACAAAGAAACAAACATTTCTTTTTTAAATTGAAGATTAAATCAAAACGCTCGTAATTGAATGAGCTATCGGTCGTCAGAACTGTATTTATTAAAAGAGTATCTTTACTGTGTTCAAAACTTGTACTTTTTTCGCGAGTTTTCTAGTAGTTGAATTGAATGAGCTATGGTTGTCGGTCGTCAAAATCTTTGCTGTGCTCAAAATTGTACATTTTCGCGAGTTTTCTTGCTGTTAAATTGAATGAGCATGGTTGTCGGCCGTCAAAATCTTTGCTAGTGCTTAAAATAGTACTTTTTCGCGAGTTTTCTTGCAGTTAAATTGAATGAGCTATGGTTGTCGGTCGTCAAAATCTTTGCTGTGCTCAAAATTGTACTTTTTGGCGAGTTTTCTTGCTGTTAAATTGAATGAGCATGGTTGTCGGCCGTCAAAATCTTTGCTAGTGCTTAAAATAGTACTTTTTCGCGAGTTTTCTTGCAGTTAAATTGAATGAGCTATGGTTGTCGGTCGTCAAAATCTTTGCTGTGCTCAAAATTGTACTTTTTGGCGAGTTTTCTTGCAGGTTAATTGAATGAGCTATGGTTGTCGGTCGTCGTATACGACTTGTTATTGATGTTACATTACATATCTTAAACCTACCCTAATCCTAACCTAACTAATATTATAAATGCGAAAGTGAGTTTTTTTGTTTGTAACGCTTTTACGCCCTTTCTACTAAACCGATCATCATGAAATGTTGCTTACATAGATTAGAGTACTGAAAAGGACATAGGCTATATATCACGCGGACAAAGCCGCGGGTAACAGCTAGTTAGATATATTAAACATGAATATCGGAAGTCATACGGTAATACGCAGGCCAGCACGCCCTGGGGAAATTCGCTTTACAGCGAGAAACTCAATCGCGTCTAAAAACATGCGGGCGGAGCAAGGAGCCAAGTTCTGTCATATATTTTAAACATTATTTTTATCCTCCATTCTGGTTTGGGAGATAGGGAAAAGGGTTTGGCGGGCAAAATGGATACGTCAATAGGTGATGCGGCTAGTAACTATTTTGATTCCGCTTTTCACCTAAACCCCGCTAACACGCTAAACGTGACCTTTGGGTTGTATGACCTAAGGCTCTGACTACCACGCAAGGGACATGGTAATATGTACATATGAATTTTTTAAAAATATTTATTGGTCACAAATGTTTAGTTATGTGTGTTAACGAAGACGTATCCAATTGTACTTATCTCTACCTCTCGAGCAGCCCCCCAGAAGCGGTTGTGGAGAGTGGCTGTGGTATGGCGTGTATTTTCAGTAAGTTATGATTTTTATAAAATTATGGGTGGTCTGTGAGACCACACGTCGGTGTTTATGTAACATTTTTGGGTGCGACTTTTTTTTCTGTTTATATCAGTTTACTCCTTTATTTCTAGCCATAAGTAAAATTTTATCAACCTGGTATATCGGGTATAAAACGGTAAGCCAAAAACAAGAATAACAGTGTTTTTTTGATAACGAATAAAATATATATATAAAAAAAAAAAATGACAGTAATGAAACAGTGGTCGATGAATAGTGTATTTACGATAACTACGTTTAAGTAACTACGATATTTTTTTATATTTAAATATTATTTACAAAACTTTTGGCACATATATTATTCTACAAAAAGATGATAACTTGCTTACAAATGCGATACTTTTTTAAAGATCTGCCACCTCAATTGCATATATTTGAACATAGATAATTTCCACAATTTCAAGCTATGTGATTTTCAAGAAAACAATTGAATTTTTGGTTATTTCTCATTTCAGTTAATAATTTAACTTATAATTTTTAAGAATAAAAATACTTTGTAAAGACAAAATAATAGTTAAATTAATATACTTAATTTTTTAAGAAAATAGTTATTTTTGTCTAACAATTTTGGGATTGCTTTTTATAAGTTATAAATATTTATTAGAATATTGAAAACTTCAATATTTAGTTTAACTTTTTTAATAACTATATTACTAACAACACGCACAATCCGTTTTTTTTAGAAAAATAATATCAAACAAAAAAAAATCATTAATAAAGCTGGGGTAGTCTAGTAGACCTCACGTCAGTACTAATGTAACTCAAATAGCACTACGGTACTTAAAGGAGTAGTAGTTATAATTTAATTTTCTCCTGTCTTTTTATGATTAAATAGCCTTAGATAAAGTTGTTGTCGGTCCTAGCTTACCTTTTATTTGTTTTGACAGTCATGTAATCTACTTGTTACTTTTATAAGTAACAACTACGAGGAATCAAAAGCAAACAGTAACAGGTCTAAATGAGATGAGGATAAAGAGAAAAGAGAAGAGAATCGTGTGCTTTTTCGGGCCTTCCATAAAAATAATTAGTCACACTTTATTGACCTAACTCTTTTCGATATTCACTCCTTATAGTTCTTAAACAATAGTCTTCATGTAATTTCGAGCAATTAGAAAAAAAAATATGCAATGTATGATACATGTATGATACCTTTGATACTGAGTTTCACTCCTCTGAGAATCAGAGGTACGGTTAGACGTGGGCTATCGCCAATAGCCTCGCATATGCATAAAAGAACCTCGCGCATACACGCAGGACAGTCGTGCCTACTCCTAACTTGGGTTATGTGCCACCCATGCCGAGAACTATTTATCTTTACTAATATTATAAAGAAGAAAGTTGAGATTGTTTGTTTGCATTGAATAAGCTCCGAAACAACTTGGTGATTCACAAAAAAATTCATAGCTATAGAAAGATAATTCATCTGCGAGTAACATAAGCTACAAATAACGTAGGCAAAGTCGTGGAAAAATTGGAAGTTGAATATAAAATTTCAGTTTCAAACTTGACTTGGCCGTCTTTGCCGCGCGCGTGTCTCGGGGCAGGTAATAAACCAGCGCCTATAAAAAGTATACGGCGGTCGACAATTGAATCTTTTATTGCAATCATTTCCAAATTACGACTTACAAGCCCTTTGCACAGCGAAATAACTCTCTGTTTCTATTTTAATAACAGTATTTCGTTTTTAGAAGAACATCCCTTTTACTGTGAGGTACTTGCATATAAGGCAATCACGGCCCAGTGTAGGAGAGGCTAGTTATCCTCTCATGCAGGTTTTCTAGTTCAGAGACCAGTCTCTCTCATGACAAGACGAAAAAACGAAAGAGGTCCCCAAGTCGACGCATATATATTTTTTTATGGATAACTTACCCATAACTTTTTACAGAGCAGTCCTATATTGTTTTTTTAAATACTATACTTCGTTATTGGTCTCATAAAAAATTGGAAAGAAAAATCCAACCCAAACGATAAGAAAACAGGTTTCTTTTTGCTTTTTAGTTTAATTCAGCGGTTTAATTTTTTATGAAAAAGTTTTTATTAAGTTTACAACGTGAAAAGATTTTTAAACTTAGCTTGTGAAGGTAAAATTTACTGGTAAAAACCACAAAATATTATCAAACTTACATTTGTGCAAATAAATACTTTGAACATTATGAATCCTGAAAACAATTCCGTAACAGGCAGTTTTAAAATAGGTCCTTACGTAGAGATGAGAGACAAGACTATCCCGTAAAGTGTTAAATAAAGACCCAGCAATGCATCAGACTTGACGAATCATCCCATTGAGATTGATCGTGTACTTCGGCAGGCAGTTTTATTTTATTTAGCGCAGCATCGGGGACGGGTTAGGTAAGTCTAGGGAGACAATGCAGCAAAAAGGATTTGGACAGTCGAAAACTGTACCATTTGAGGATTTTAGGTCACATGACTCGTAATCACCTATGTATTTGAATAGCTGTTTTCGACTCTGAGCACTTACCATTGAACATTTACCTTAGCTTTCAAAGGACTGACTTACCAAAAAGTGGTTTCTATGTTTTTTCTAGGCAATAGAGACCATATTTAAATAAAATTATTTTAATACGATTTTTATCGCGTTTATTACATTATTTATACACCTTACGTTTCGAACACTTTTCAGCGTTCGTGACAAACCCAACCATTATATACGTTTTGATAATCCTCAAGTCCTTGCAAAAGAAAACAGATACATTCCAATTCCAAGCGTTGTGAGGCTATTGAAATAAAAATAAAAAAATCCTAATTTCAATAGAGGGGATGGTTGGCAGTTACCACCAGCTTGGGATCCAGTCATCAATTTAATCAAATCTCAAGCTAAGCAGTAGACCGCAAGTCCTTCAGACCCCGTGAGCCAATACTGCGTACATCCGGAACGTTATCAATAAATATTTTAGGCGGTAGATTTTGCAGTTCTTATAAAGATTAGACAAATGGCAACTAAGTCTACCTGCGACCACGAACACTGAAAAGTGTTGGAAACGTTAAGTGTATAAATAGAATTAAATAATTTTATTTAAATGTGTAACAAACGCGAAAACATAAGAAAACATTAATAGAGACCATACACAAATATTGGAGTGAGGGTGTAGATGGCTAAATGTAATGCAATAAAGTTTGTATTTCAATAATTGGGGGCTACAAATTCAAACTCAGTAGACGTATATTCTATGCCGTAATATCTATAAAGGCAGTTTTTCGGTATAGCGGTCAGACATTTTTAAAACTTCATATATCCCGAATTTCTTTTCCTATTTTCTGGTTACCCTGTTAGGTAGCCATCAGGTGGAGCCGTCGGGAACCTTTGTCCAAATCGAACAGTTGGCCGCGGGTCTGCTAGGAATTGTATGAGATTGCTAGGGACAGATGCCATCTGGGGTTATATACCCTTTACCTGGAGAACTGGTCTGCTCGAATTCTTTGAACCTATTGTTTTTTATATCTATTTATAATTGCACACTCAATCACTAGCATAACATGTCCAACAAAATTATGTATTTTGAAATTGTATTTATATGATAAAAAAAAAGGAAAATATTCAAAGCCCTTCAGGCGAGTAGGCGACCAATGCTGTAAAAAAGAGTTTCTTCTGTAGCTGCTTTCGACCACTAATTAATAATAAGAACATAGTTTTAAGTAAATTAGAATTTATTAAATGACGTGAAGAGGTGCCAGAAAAGGCCTGTTTTCTGAATAAAATCTTTGAATTTTGAAACTTGAGATCAAAGTGCTTTACTACTTCGTAGGTCGTAGATATGTCGCAGTCATCTGGTTGAATTTGCTATTTGATTGAATGACTAGCGCGTTCATTGAATGACCACGTTTAATTGAATGACTAGGCCGAACGTTGATTGAACAAGCGTCGCTCAACGTCCAACAAG
Organism: Rhodophaea formosa; assembly: GCA_963082605.1. Taxonomy (NCBI): domain Eukaryota; kingdom Metazoa; phylum Arthropoda; class Insecta; order Lepidoptera; family Pyralidae; genus Rhodophaea; species Rhodophaea formosa. Next base: position 21,371,784 of record OY720211.1, read on the forward strand.
TTAGCGGATTGTAACATAGCCCTTTGAACAGAGCGGACATAAAATCAGTCAGGTGATTCAAACTTAGTTCATTTTTTCTCACTGTGGCGCTTGTAGTCACCAAAACAAATATGGCGTCAAACAGCTCGCACAGATGGCACGGTGTTGATATTTTTTTGATTAAATTTACTTAAAAGTGCGTTATTTGTAATAAAATAGTATGACATCACGGATTTACCTATTATTACGCCGCCGCCGGCTACTTTAAAAACTAAGAATAATTTGCAAAAATATGAGATTATATAAAGCTTTGTAAATCATGCTACCACCAAATATTACAAAATCGGATAAGATTCAACGACTTCGCTAAATGACGTTCATTCAGTCAAGACGTTGAACGTTACATTCAACGACTTGACGAGTATACCTTTAGTCATTCAATTAAACGTGGTCATTCAATGAACGCGCTAGTCATTCAATCAAATAGCAGATTCAAGCAGGTGACTGCGACAGATACATCTAAAGCGAACTATTTTACTTATCGATGGTAATAGTGATTGTACTTGTAAGAAATGTTTTTTCTTAGTTCGTTACTGAACTGCTCGTAGGTGACCAATTGCTATAATGATAAAATAATAGTTAACTTATAATAATTATGTAATCCTAATCCTAATTCGAAAGTGAGTTTGTTTGTTTGTTACGCTTTCACGCCCTATCAACTGAATCAATCATGATGAAATTTTGCAAAGTTATAAGATTAACGTGTATGTCTGTGGTATCTTAACCTCTAATGGAATGAACCGGATGAACCGATTTTAGTTTCTTTTTTTTGTGTCATAGATAATTTTATTCCGAGTGTTCTTACACATGTTTCATGAAAATCTGTTCAGTTGTTTGAAGATCAGCTCTTTTCTAGTCTTTTGTCTTCGGTCTAGATGAGGGGATCTGACTACCTTCCCTATGTCGTTCGATTCGAAATTTGGTACCGTGTAACTTCAATGACATTGAAAGTGTAGGGGTTTTTTTAAATTTTATTTTTATTTATTAGTAACTGGAGAGTATTCGTTTTTTAATCAACCCTTGAGAGCTGGTAGGCCCGGTACCCATTGACGAAGTATTAAGTGTATTCTACTTTACTAACCTAATTATAATTTACAGCAAAAATAAATGTAAACATGTAAAAATTCGTGCCCATGTGGCATGTTGACAAGAACGCTGGCAGCATTCCTACGCTGAATTGCGATGCTTATTCTTTGAACGAAAAAGCTGTCAGCCTTTTGCTAACAGTGAATCTTTTATAAAGTTGACCCGGACCGCAGCCATCCGTTGTAATTTTAAAGGCAATTTTATTTTTATGGACAGACCGACGATCCTTTTACTATATTGGATTGTAACAATATTAGGTTTGAAAATAAAAACCCGAGGACGTTGCTTTACAGTTATTGCACTGATATGTTATTTATGGTATAAATAAATATGATTTTTACCCGATTTCGTCAAAAGGAAGTTTATGTATGACTATCGGTTGTTTCTTTTAAAGTTAGCAAATAGGCCTGCAGAACAGAACACATAATATACTTACATAGAAACATAATCCGTAGTGTAGTCGTTAACACTCCAGTCTGTGACAGGAGGGGATACGGGTTCGATCCCCGGCCAGGTAATGATGGGAAATTACCTTTTTCAGATTAGCCTGGGTCTTGGATGTTTATCTATATAAGTATCCATCATAACATATGGTACCGTTGTGTTCACTTTTCTCACCACACCAATGAAATAAAGAAAACTTACAGACAGACAAACGCGTGAATCTTATCAGTGCATTTATTAAATAAACTAAATAGATCCTTAAACCCAACTAATATTATAAATGCGAAAGTGAGTTTGTTTGTTTGTTTATTTGTTACGCTTTCACGCCGTATCTACCTAACCGATCATCATGAAATTTTGCATACACATAGGTATGGGTACCGAGAAGGACATAGGCTATATATTACGCGGGCGAAGCCGCGGGTAACAGCTAGTAGTTTATAAGGTTAACTAAAATTGTGAGTTGATGTCGCTTGGAGAAAATGCGCTGTGCAGTTTGTTGCCGCTTCTTCTGCACTCCGCTTTGGAAGCGGCCTAATTATTAGTCAAAAGTAAACTACTGACATCAACAAGAATTTTTTGTTGTAAAAATTGTAAACTCAAGTTTAATAAGTGTTCAAAGAAACCTATATTAAATAAACTATTGAATCTTGAATCTTGGATTAATATAGGTACCTTTTAACCTCCCATCAAAAATGAGGTTATCACCCCTCATTTTTATGGGGAGGTTAAAAAGTTCCCTATATTAACTAACGCAAAAGTGAATTTGTCTGTTGTTTTAAATTTTTCTTATTTCCGTTCACGTTTTCTGAGCTGTTGCTTTTATTTAAGGAATAACAAACATCAAAATTACAAAATAATAGTTAATAACATGTTGTATATATCGTATCCCGGCAAATGATGTGCAGTACACCCACAAGAGATTTTGGAAAGTAAATAAAAATAATAATTGAATTATTTAACTTGGAAAATATTTTTATTAGTTCGAAATCAGAACATTAAATATTTAAAAAAATTGCTTCCTAATTAGAGTCTTCCGTATCACTTCCTGTATTTATTAATAAATGATTTTCGGTGGAGATCAACATCGTGGTCTGCACAGAAATATCTATTTTGCATGTTCAACATATATATTCCATAAATCGGGTGTCACATTTTTGACATAACCTTTGACGGCATTACTGTTAGTCGGGTTGCAATTGCGCGCCCTTATGTCATGTTTGACTTTTGGCCAAACTTGCTTTATTGGATTAAATATACAATGATATGGCGGAAGAAGCAAAACTTCGAAATCATTCCTTGCCGCCATTTCGTCAATCACATACTTTTTTTTATTCGTGAATTTGATTAGTAAATTACACCAAAAAAAGTAATTTACTAATAAAATTAAACGTCCGCTCCGCGCGACGCACCAACGCACGCTGCGTCTATACGGCGTCTTTGAAGCCGCCGATACCGCCTTTGACGGGCGCCGACACTGCTTTGTCGGTGCCCGGCGTCGCCTTGACAAAGCGTGCACATTATTTCAGCGGATGAAATCTATATAAAACAGTAATGTTTTACTACGTGTAAAGGTTGCCTGGAAGAAATTGTGTTGCGATAAGGCCACTTTATAATTATAAATTAAGGCGCTGTAATTCACGCACTGCTGTAAAACGTCTATTTTTTCGTCGCGCAGTTAGCCTTATTTTTCATTGAATACTAGCATGAAAAAAATATGAAGTACAGTTCAAAGATCAAAATAAATGATTACATGAAAATATTTTCAAAAAACTATTTAAAACCTAGGAAAATAAAATGGCAAAAAGCTATATCCAGAAAAGGTTTCGTCGCGAATTACTTGATATCTTCAGCGATAACTATCATTTTTTTTACATCTATAAAAAGTAAAACTTACTGAGCAAAATGGATACCTACTAAATATATTACAATATTTGGTTATAATTAAGGAATTATTAAATTAAAACCGACAAAAAGCGGCCGAAATGACAGATACGGGTTCGAACTGAGATCGCCTACCGGCATCGCCACTTTTAACTTTATTTCATTACTAGTACGTACTATTATCGCGCGATTACCATTACGTACTATTATTATTAGGTGTTACAGCGCCTTAAGTACTAACTGTAACTCGCGGCTCCGCCCGCGTGATAGAGCCCGTCCTTCTCAGTACCCTAACCAATGTGTATGCAAAATTTCACGAAGATCGGTTCAGTAGATACGGCGTGAAAGCGTAACAAACAAATAAACAAACAAACTCTTTTGCATTTATACTATTAGTTAGAAATATGGTTCATGTGTAATTCTTCCCTTTTTGTACCATTAACGGTATTTTAATGTATTATAGATACTTACTTTAAAGCAAAGACAAAACTACTAACGTTTAGACTGCCCACCTCATACAAACATATTGGACCAAATTAAGGTTGCGAAAAGCAGGCGAATGTATGGCGCAGGAGAGTTGCTTGCTACTTACTCGATACTAGATGGCGGTAAACTGCGTTAGCCTTTAACTTACTGAAACTAGGGTGTAATTTTAAAATATTATGCCTAAAATATTGTTTTAATTTTTAATAAGATATACCTATTTTGTGAATAATGTTTTTATATTCTCATAATACGGTAGATACAATGTTGTATAATTTCGAGTGGCGCCATCTATGCGAGTCTCTGAGAACAAAAAAAGAGAGCGAAGCCGTTGGCAAGCGCTAGTTATTTCATACTTTAACATTTCACTTCAAGTCTGTCTATTGGAAAAAAACATAGATTAAAATGGGAAAAGTTGCGTTTTTGGTAGCCAAGTCATTTCCGCTTAACTGCATACAAAATTGTTTCTAGGGTAGTAACTAGGAAAAATAGATAAACAAACCAACCCACTTATAAATTAGATTCGGAAAAGTAGGGCGAGTGTGAACTCAGAAGCCGGATGAAGGGATCAAGAGATCAAACGGTCTGTGGAGATGATAGCACGAACATAAGATTGAAGTGGGCTATGCATTGATTAAATTTTGAAAGTAATTTCGTCTTCACAACGCCCGCATCCCACACCAATTTGCTAAATAACAAAAATAATATGCACTAAAATATAAAAACAATAACAATAAAATTTAAATGTTATCGATTCAAAAGCTATTGAAATAAACCATTTTCATGTTTCAATTCTAATACTCTTACTAGAAGGAAGTTATAACATTATTTCGAGAAAAATGCCTAAGTTGTCCCTCAACGTCATTTTAGATATGTAAGTTTATATAATTTTTTAATCTAACTTTAGAACATAAAATTGTTTGAATTAAAAACTGATGAAAATGAGTGTATCTTCCATACCAATTCACCGAATTAAACTTCGATTGCAATCCTTTCGAATCTAATAAATATGCAATGTGAAAGTTTCGCATTTCATATTTATTAAATGCAAAATTGGGAATGAATGAGAACAATCATGCCAGTTTTTTGGTCAAACGTGTCTGCCGGTTATAACGACCGTGATCACTGGACGATAGTAATCCAATGGCCATTTTACGAAAACAACACCATTTTATCATCTACAGGAGTGCAACAAGGTGATCCCCTGGGGCCGGCGCTATTCAGTCTAGGTATCCATCCAATCATCTCATCCCTAAATTCTAAATTGAACACCTGGTTCTTAGATGATGGGACGCTGCTGGGAAGCAAAGAATCTGTATACAAAGATTTCTTGACAATAATTGAAAAATTCAAAAAAATTGGCCTTGACCTTAATTTCAAAAAATGTGAAATTTACATCCCTGAAAACGTCTCGGAAACTATTCGAATGGACATATTAGATTCCTTTTTCAAAATTTCTGGGGATATAAAAGTTATGTCTAAAGATTCTTTGTTTCTTCTAGGCGCCCCGTTATTAGAGGACAGCGTGTCTCCCCTTTTGGAAAAAAAATTAGAACATTTTAACTTTACAATTTCCAGATTAGGTATTTTAAATTCACACATTGCATACACTATTTTAAAATATTGTCTTTTTGTTCCCAAATTTACCTATATCCTTCGCGCAAGCCCAATCTGGAAACATTTGGAACTTATTAAAAAATTAGATGACTGCCTACATTCAACCTTAGAGAGTATTCTAAATTTAAGATTCGACGAAAATTCCTGGTTACAGCTAATCTTACCAATTAAAAATGGTGGCATCGGTATAAGAAAAATTTCTAGTATTGCTCTCCCCGCTTTCCTTTCCTCTGTTCACAGTGTCACAGCCTTATGCAAAAAAATTCTTAAAGACGATGACCTCGCTATTGACCTGTTAGCAGAGGCAAAGGAAACTTGGTTAGCTCTTTGCCCCGAAGACAGCTTCCCAGTGGAAACACAACAACAAAAACTCTGGGACGCTCCTTTGGTACAGAGAACTGCTTCAGATTTGGCACAAAAATTTATAAATAGTGATATTAACCGCGCTCGGCTTCAAGCTGTATCCTCGAAGGAGTCCAGCCATTGGCTTCACACTATTCCATCTTACGCCATCGGAACACTACTGGATAATAATAGCTTTCGTACAGTTATTGGACTCCGTCTAGGAGCTCCCGTGTGCACGCCCCACACCTGCCCGTGCGGCATTGAAGTTGATAAATTTGGGCTCCACGGTCTGTGCTGTCATCTCAGCGCAGGCAGAATCCCACGCCATGGCTCTCTGAACGACATAATCAGAAGGGCCCTTGCCACCATCAATGTACCTTGTACCCTCGAACCTCGAGGTGTGGCGCGTGATGATGGCAAGAGGCCTGATGGTATGACGCTGATCCCATGGGAACGTGGTAGGGCTCTGGTGTGGGACGCTACTTGCGTCGACACACTAGCGCCTTCTCATCTCAGGGGATCAGTCACGAGAGCCGGGTCAGCTGCTGAAGGCGCTGAGATTGCCAAACGGCGCAAGTATGCAACCTTAGCTGAGGATTATATATTTGTGCCGTTTGGCGTAGAAACGTTGGGACCATGGGGCCCTAGCGCAAGGGGCTTTTTTAAAGAGATTACTCCACGACTTATATCAGCTTCCGGTGATAAGAGGGCTGGCTGCTTTTTCGCCCAACGGATTAGCATAGCTATCCAACGGGGGAACGCAGCTAGTGTTCTTGCCACCATGCCAAACGGGCAGGAATTATTCTAAATTTATTGTGTTTTCGGTTTCTTTTTTTTTATGTAAATATGTAAATAGTGTAATTATTTTAATTATGTATTGTATTGTATTAATGGCCATGGTTGGTGTTATGTATATGTTCGCGTTAACTCCCGATTTTGCATTTAATTCACCGACATTTTGTCTAACCGAAATTTTAATAAAAATCCAAAAATTCAATTCATTCTATTAAATTCAAATTTCATAATGATTACATCGAGAAACACACCTTTTCCCTTTACCCATAATTTAAATCTGTTGTACACAAATCCACTATATGTCTAATGCATGCTAACAATGACATATTAATTTCCTCGACGGTAACAAATTTAGTAAATTTCACTCTATAATTTTTCGGTACCTTTAAATTCAAAACTCTTCTACAATATGACATTACTCTCAATAACCTCATTAAAGATGAAAATTTTAACCAAATGAACTCATTGTCATTAGAGCGTGATAAAACAGTAAAAGACTGTACTCTCTCCTCTTTATGTGTATCTATTACCTTCGACTCAATATTTATGTGAATATCTGCCAGCCACTCTGGCCCTCTTAGCCACTCTTATCTATCAATTCTTTAGGCGACAGACCTCGCGAAGCACAATCCGCGGGATTTAACTCTGTAAGTACGTGACTCCACTGCTCAAACTCCATTATATTTAAAATAGAAGAAACTCTATTACTCACAAAAGTAGTCCAACGTGATGAACCGCCTTTAAGCCACGCCAAGACGACTGTGGAGTCCGTCCATCCACGTAAATCTTCTCTAGGTATGTCCATTACCTGTGAAACCTCTAGTATAAGCTTTGCTGCGAGAGCTGCCGCTGACAATTCAAGCCTCGGGTTCGATATCTCCTTCTGAACTGGCGCCACTTTGTTTTTGGCTGTCACAAGGTGGACATGAACTTTATTTGACTCATCAATTACCCGTGCATACACTGCTGCTGCAAATGCTGACCGCGACGCATCTGAGAATACGTGCAGTTCAGTCTTAGTGCCTCGTGTGACATTCAACCATCTCGGTAATGTAAATTGTTTTAAATCCATCAAACTACTCCTATAAGCTAACCACTGCCTCAGCAACTCCTCTGTCAAAAAATCGTCCCACTGCAGGCCTGACTGCCACAAGCGCTGAATGAATATTTTAGCAACAACTACTACAGGTGCGATCCAACCCAGTGGATCGTATAATTTTGCAACACCAGAAAGTACTTGCCATTTAGAGACAGGGTTCTTGAAATCAGGTAAATTTAACACATATTCAAAATTATCAGTTTCCCTGCACCATCTCACTCCAAGAATTTTAATTGATTTATTTAGTTTAATGAGATCTGATCTCTCCTGCTCATTTATACCTCTCGTTTTCGCTAGCAAACTTTCATAATTACTATTCCATTTTTGAAGTTCAAACCCGCATGATTTCAATAACTCTGTCATCTCCTCCTGAATTCTCAAGGCCGTAGCTTCATCCTCTGCTCCGCTAATTAAATCGTCCATAAAATAGTCCTCTTAAGTTACTCTTGCTGCTAATGGGTACATATGTTGCTCCAACTCTGCAAGTCTTTGTAAAAACTTGACAGCCAGGTATGGCGCACAGGCTGTCCCGAACGTCAGTCTCAAAAGTTTGTAGTCTCGTATAGGCTCTGATCCGCCAGAAGTAAATCTCCACACAATTCTCTGAAATTCAGTGTCTTCGTCAGCCATGCGAACCATCCTATACATTTTACTATGTCGGCAACTATACATACCTAATGACCCCATGGTTTCTCCATCTCATTAAAATGTGCCGAAGATCCTGTTGCAGTTTCGGTCCAACAAGCAGGTCATCATTCAGTGACACATTGTTTGTGCCCTTGCTAGACGTATCGAAAACCACACGAACCTTTGTAGTCTCCTTATCCTCTCTAACCACAGCATGGTGCGGTAGATATACTGTATTGTAATTCTCTTACTCGCTCTCAGTAATTAGTCTCATGTGATTCAAACTCAAATACTCACTCATTACCTTGTTGTACTCATCTCTTAGTGTAGGATTTTTCTCTAACTTTCTCTCTAAAAATTCTAGTCTCCTAACGCATATATCTCTCGAGTTGCCATATTGACTCTGAGGATCCTGCGATGAAAATGGTAATCTCACTAATATCCTTCCATCAGTATCTCTCACGGTAGTCTCCTCATAATACTTCTCACATAATTTCTCCTCTCTTGTCATATCCTTTTGCAACATATTAGGCTCATCCTCCATTTCCCAAAATTTTTTAAGCAACTCATTCTCTCTAATTTGTACATGCATGCTTTTTACCTTTATCCTTTCCTGTTGTTCCTGCTCTCGTGATGCTCTCCCGGACAAAATCCATCCAAAAATGGTATTCTGTGCTATTAAACTTCCCTCAGGATTCTTCATTACACCCTCCAACAATATTTCTCCATAAACCTCGACACCTAGAAGAATATCAATTTTACCTGGTGTGGTGTATGAAGGATTCGCTATAGGTAAGTTCCCAATATCCGTCCACTCAGGTACACTAATTTTGCAGGCTGGAAGTAAGGAAGTTAGAGAATGTAACACATATGCATTTACAGATATAGTACTCTTAGAACTATGACAAGATTCAGCACGTAGTGAAACCATGTATTTTATGCTCATACCCCATCTCCTAGCCCAGACACCTAACCACTTACTGGTTTGCGTTTAAGACCTAGTAATTTACAGTGTCCTACTCACCCAGCCAAACAACACAGTTTTAGGATATTATAATATGCTTCACAATAATAGTAAAAATAATATGGTAGGTGAGGGTCGAGTGATTACGACTTAACTGGAGTGATAACGTGCAGATGATCGAATGGAATGACTGACTGATGAGGAAGGACTGCGAAGAAGATTTGAAAATGGAATTTGGAATTTAAAATGAATTAAGTTTCGAAATAAAAGTGGAAAGGATGATGATGATTGGGAAATGAGGTGAAAAGCAAGATACAGCATGAAGGCTATCATGCGCATCGTTACACACGAAGTGGTTCTCATGACACTTTGCACACTCGACGTCTTTGTTCTTCGGTTTGTTTGCAACAGAGGTATGAAACGATTTAGCTTTCCCAACAGGCTTGACTGGTTGTGATGGGCGTGTTAAAGTACTAATTCTCAAAGCTCTAAATCTAGACTCCAAATACTCGCTAAGCTGCTCCCAGGTAGGTAATTCATCGCCAATCATATTAAGATGCTGTTCCCACAACTTCACAGAATCAGAGTCCAATTTGGAAACCACTAAAAACACAACTATTGCATCCCATGTACTCGTTTTAATGCCCATATTCTCTAAAGACTTCAAACATGTTGATGTATTGTCCACTAACTGCTTCATGGCTTGGGCCGACTCAGTATTAATTTTCTTCGGTGCAAACAAACTCATCATAACAGCATTACAATTGTATCTCTTGTTATTGTAACGCCGAACTAATTGTTTCCATGCCTCCTCATAATTAGCGTCAGTGGTTGAAAAGTTACGTAACAACTCGAGTGCTTCTTAAGAAAGATTCCCCTTTAAGTAGTGAAGCTTTTGTACGGGCGTAATACTCTTATTATTGTGTATCAGGGATAAAAACATATCATAAAAGGATTGCCATTCTTGGTACTTTCCGGAAAAATTAGGCAAATTAAGACGTGGTAGCTTAATAACATTTTGACTGTCACCAACCACCGCATAGTCGGGCGCTGAGGGTGGCAATGTTTGCAACGTGTCTCGCAGCAACGTTTTGTATTGCACGTACAACTCCTCGAAAACGTCATTAACATCTTCCTTGAAATACGCTTCATTTCTTTCCTTTGATGCCGATATGACTGCCTTATGTCCTTGCTAAAACTCCTTGTACTACTTTTCTATCATTTCTAATTTAGTTTCTACATGAGGCCTTTTAATTCTTTCTTTAGATGTTTTCTTGAAGTTCTTCTCCGTCCGCCGCAAATTGTTTAACGACTCCTCTTGAATAGCAATAAGTTTCTCCATTGTGTAGGTTACGTAATAACTCGCTCACTCGATAATCCTCACAAGCAATGTACGTAGGTCACTCAAGTATCCTAAGTTAATGTCCGTAGTAACTAACAGAATACTGTACGAAATCACTCAATACTCATAAAGTCTCGTTGCACAACTCACTCACTCAAAGTTTAGTTCTCAAAATCACGTACAGAAGTTCCGCAAATCACGTAAATCAAGAAAGTTTTTTAATTTAACACTTCATTTAAAATACCACTTCATTTATAATTGCAAAAGATGCACTACGCCGGCCGGTTCCGGTTATCTTTTCGCAGGTAGCAACCGATCCTTTTGTTCTCGCGGACGGGTCAGTTATCCGGCTCGAAGGACCAAATATTCAGGTGATAAGGTCGATTTTTGCTTGTGGGGATTGTTTATTAGAAAAAATACGTGTGATCTCAATGATTGTCTATGTGCTACTAATTTTACACCATCGATGTCTATTGGACTGTATCTACATATAGCTAGGTATGCTCATCGACACAACTCGCGATTCTAAACTGGACAGAAGGGATATGTACAATTATTTTATGCCTGGTAACGCATTTTATTCAAGACAGCGTACAAATCTGATTTTTCTGGTAACGCACCGAGAGTAAAGCAGTAAAATAATAACCCACATTCAACGTGTTAAGCGCCATCCTATCTCACTAACGAACTGCTTCGCTTCTGAACACCAAGGCCCAGTTGTTTCTACGGCAACCGGAACGAACTCGTACTGGTTAAATAGAATCGAATATTTGGTACTTTTATGTCCAACTGCCACCTTTGCAGCCGCACCAGGAGATCGCATAGTGTTAGTTAGGTAGGACGCCGCATACGTGCTGACGCATGTTGCATCCCATAACAGGCAACGTCCCCTCCGCCACGGTATTAATGTGACTCCATCAGGTCGTTTTTCGCCTGTGCGCGAGAGGCCAGGAGGTTCCAACTGGCAGGGTATATTTGCCGATATCAATGCCCTTCGTATCATGTCGTTCAGGGAATGATGGCGAGATGGCCTCCATCTTCCCACAAATGCAGCGGTGAGGCTCACACACATGGCACCCCAACCTTAAAGCCACGGCCACTCTCAGGGAATCATTATCTAATAATGTTCCCATGTGAGGGATGGGAGAGCGCGTAACCAAGCCCCAGACTCCGGCTGAGTTGCGGCTATAATCCGCGCTAAATGGGCACCATCTGCCTGCCTCTCCAGTTCCTCAAAAATGGTTTGAGATATCTTTTCATCCTAAAGCCGCTGCATCTCAGGCCATTAAGGAACCAAAGAGTTTGGGCTTCTATCAAACCAGGCCGTCAAAGCCTCACCTACATAGGGCAAGATCAATCCGTCACCAATAAAGGAGAGTAATTTAGTGATTAGATTGACCACCTATGTGATGAGGTCAAGAAAGCCGGGAGCGATATACCTTCCAAGCGACGATTTTTCTCCCGGTCAGGTCATGATGGAAAACGATCTTTTTCAGTATGACCTGGGTCTTGGATGTTTATATAAGTATATATTATAAAATCTAGTATCGTTGAGTTAGTATCCTGAGATACAAGTTCACAACTTACTGTGGGACTAGCTCAATTTGTGTGATATGTCCCTATATATTTATTTATTTATTTATAATACCAATCCCTCCATACCGCACTGGCAAAGAAGCCTGCTTCCACTGCACTTCATCAAGTTTGACGTTAAGTATGTCCTCCAGAATCAATTTAACTGCATTGTCAAACTGTTTAATTTTGTGAAGGCACAGCCAATATGGACACGATCTTATAATGTAGGTCAATCGGGGAATTGCCAGGGAATTTCGAAGGAGCACCAGAGAGACGTGTGAAGATAAGTTTTTCAAACGATCGTGGGAGGCAACGAACATTGTCAATTTTCCCAAAATCGAGGCGGATATCGCCTCCTTAAAAATACGTGCCCCTAAAAGGTTAAAATTTGATTCATCCATGACCTTAACTCCAGGTAACAGAGTTTCAAAACGCGTCATGGATGTCTCGGCCTCCTGTCCACAAAAAAATATTTCACACTTGTTTGCCCTTATCTCTAACCCGAGCTCTTTGAACTTGGCAGACAAATTTTGTAAGTCTGATGCCACGATATCAGGAGGGTCACCCAAAGTACCGTCACCCAAATACCATACGTTTAATGAAGACTTTAAACTAGTGACTTTTTTATGGATCGCCAGACTAAATATAAGGGGTCCTAGAGGATCTCCCTGCTGTGCACCAACTTGCGCCGGGATGGGTTTTCCGTGAAGAAACAGATGACTGGTAGAGGCGTAACATTGATAAAGGAGCGGATATATAACTGGTGTGTGTTCAAATACCTCTTTCAGTATTGAATCCCTTTCTACGCTGTTAAAAGCATTAACCAAATCGACCTTGACAATAACGCTATCAGTATCTTTATTAACTTCCGTGAAGTAGGTATCGAGTCGCGTGGATTGCTGCCTTACACCCTCTTGCCGTGCCAAAACCTAACTGGTGAGGCTGTAAATAAAGAGCTGTGCTCTGTCTCACTGCGTTACAAGCGAGCTTTGAGACCAATCGTCTGAAAGTGTTACCCACAGCGATTGGTCTAATACCACCCTCCTTCTTTTTTAAAGCGCAAAGGGATCCGCCATATAAGTATGGGCAAACTTTAGGGTTAAGCAAACCTTTCAACAGAAAATTGCAAAGCTCTGTTAACGCTTCTAAAAGACGAGTACCGTTGTCCCCTGCAGAAGGAGAAACGAGTTCTTTAAGATGATCCGGACGAATACCATCTAAACCAGAAGCAGAACCTGTTTGAAAAGAGTTCAAGGCTGCAAGAACTTTCTCTGAGTCAATGGCAAGAAAAGAATTTGTTTGGTTTGGTTCTGCAGGCAAATTTAAAGGACGAGAGGGCAACGGATGCTTTGAAATCAAGGCATTGTGTGTTTCCACGTCGTTCGGCGCTACAGAACTATCCGACAGCAAAAGGCGAACAGCCTCTCTCAAATCTCCATCAAAAACTTTGGACTCGATAGATCTATAAATGGAATTCATCTTCTTTAGATCGCCTAGGAAAGTTAAGGCTACGTGGCTCCCGCAATCAATGTTTTCCTTGACCTTTGATGTAAATGAAGAACTACTAACTAATAATAACTAATAATTTTTTTATTATATTGAGTCTTGTGCCCCACCAAGTCTTCCCATGGATGAGTTAGAAAGCGACTTAGGGAACTATAAAGCCTAGCTAAATACAGCTTATAAATATCAAAGAGATGTCTTCAACCCATCTGGCCAGCGTGGAGAGTGTAGGCCTAATCCTCTGACTGCTCTGGCTAATATATGCCTCTGGTAGTACAGAGAGGGTCATGCCTTGCAGTGGAGACTAAGAGGACCTGATCATAATGATGATATTGGAGTCTACCAAAATGGTCCTAACTAAAAACCACTAGCACTAAAATTCCGTTGGGGCCGAAAGGGATGCCACCTACATTCGAATTAAATAAATATTTAATGGGAGATAACATTTCCCATACAACAAACTTGATTTTCTTCTCGTTTTTTGGCACATTATTGATCAGGTACACTCTTTAAATATTAAGCTATATGTTTACTATAAAAATATTTAATAAAATTAAAAATAAAAGAAAATAGTTAAGAGGGCTCCCAATACAACAAACATGATATTTTTGCCGTCTTTGCTCGATGGCCAAATCTTGCATACATTAAATAAATAAATATATACGGACAAGTCACACAGATTGAGCTAGCCCCAAAGTAAGTTCTTATGTAAGACTTGTGTTATGGGATACTAACTCAACGATACTATATTTTATAATAATAATAATAATAAATTTTATTTTTTCTCTTCACAATTGGTAGTACAGAGTAAGTTCTTAGTTACTAAGTAGCTTATATACATAATAAGACATACCTTTGACCGTGAACTTGTATACTTTGTGAAGAGACTAGTTCCTGAATAGGTCTCCTAAGAGACCTGTGCTACAGGTAACTAGGCCCCTCCCTTGGAATACATGTTGCAGTCGCTGGTGCTTACATATACCTACAAATATTATTATAATATATACAGTATGTGTCTATACCTAATACATTTATCTTAACTTATGCTATTATTATTTTTACTAATCTATTTACGTACTAGGTTATAATTTTTTTTTTCTTTTTTTGGCTGTCGTGATTTGTATTGTATGTATGTTTGTGAGTTGTATGTGTATGAAAGTGTGTTTTTTTATGAAAGTGAGGTGAGTGTTTGTGGGTGATCAAGTATGGTATGGGGTGGCGGAAGGATAGAAAGATAGGAAGTGCTTGGGGTCAAATCATAGTTTATAGTAGGTTTTCGGTGGTGGTGTAATCTAACGTTTTTAGAAAGCTTATTATTCTTTTTTTGCAGCTGTATTTGTGGAGGGGGTATATATTTAGGTGTCTGTTTAGTTTATTGTAAAGGTACGGTCCGAGGTAGGAGAAGAAGGAGGTAGCAGTAGCTGTGTTTTGTGAGGGGATTACGCAAACTGTTCTATTCCGTCGCCTGTCCTTAAACTTATCTGGGTCATACTTTATTTGGGAGTGCTGCATAAGTGTAGCGTATAATATATAGGATTGCCTGACGGTGAGTACATCCCAAAGTTTGTATAGTTCATCAGTTGGGTGGCGGAAGGGGAGGCCGGCAGCTACCTTTAGAATAGATCTTTGGGCTCTTTCAACTTCGAGGAGGTTTGTTTTGGCTAATCCGCCCCAAGTGGTAATACAATAATTAATAAGCGACTGGCATAGGGCGTTGTACACCATTCGTATAACTTTCCGATCGCATATGTGTCGAATGGTTTTGAATATATAGATAAGTTTGCGCAGTCTGGTTGTTAGGGATTCCATATGTGGTTTAAAGGTAAGGGATTGGTCTATAGTTACTCCTAGGTATTTTAGGTATTCCACTTTTTCTAGTTGTGAGCAAGTACAATTTTGGGAGGTTTTATTACAAACGTGGGCGGTTATGGTGAAGGTGGGCGGCGGTTGGAGGTTACTTTTGAGCGCGAATGTAATATATTTGGTTTTGCTAGTGTTCAGCGTCAACCGATTGCTAGTGAGCCATTCACTAGCTAAGTGTAGACCTTTTTTTGCCCAGGTAAAGGTTTCATCCCAATTTTTGCCCTTAAAGAATAGTGCAGTGTCATCTGCGAAGGTAAAAATTCTGCCACCTTCAGGTTGGATCCGGCATAAACTATCGATATAGACCAGGAAGAGAGTGGGAGAGATACAGCTGCCCTGTGGTAGTCCACATGTGATATCTAATTCTTCACTGGTCCAGTTCCCTATTCTAGTTCTTTGTCTTCTGTGGCTTAAGAAATCTCGGAACAGTGACAGAGCTAATCCCCGGACTCCTATCCTCTCCATTTTGTCCAGTAATCGAGAGATAGAGACAGTGTCGAATGCCTTCTTCAGGTCAAGGAATATGACTAGGCATTTTTCCTTTTTGTCTAAGGAGGAAATGATGGCATTGGTTAATTCCTGAACTGCGTCTCTAGTTGATCTACCAGCCCGGAATCCATACTGGCATGATGATAACAGTTTATTGGATTCGAGGAATTGGATTAGGCGGCTGTTCATGAGTCGTTCTAAGATCTTAGATAGTGCTGGAAGGATGGAAATGGGTCTATAGTTGTCAACTGTATTCTTTTCTCCGCTTTTGTGGATAGGTTTAATGAGAGCTGTTTTCAGGGCTGAGGGAAAGATGCCATGGATAATCGATAGGTTGCATATATGTGTAATTGGTTTGACCAGAATGCCAGCGTATCTCTTAATTATCCAGCTTGGGATATGGTCTAAACCAACCGCACTTTTATCCTTTAGTCCTATGATTATCTGTAGGATTTCGTCCTCCAAAACAGGAGTCATCATTAAGCTATGGGCAGGGGACGGTGTGGGGTCTCTATTTTCTCGGGATTCATCTTGGTCAGGGTTCAAAGGAGGGATTTGGTCTGAGAGTTGCTTTCCAATTGTTGCAAAATATTTGTTTACATTGTTGATACTATTCATAGGGCAGTTATCATCTAAGAGATTTTGTGAATGGTCAGGGGGGCGTTTGATACCATTAATGTCTTTAATAGTTTGCCAGAGTTGAACTACTGTCACGACTAGGCACTCTCAAAGCAGTAAAAGAGAACGAAAGTAGCGCAAACCAAGCCTCCGTACTATTGTCTCTCAGACATTCTCTAATAGGAGACGCTTGCCCACAGCCAAGTATCTCGCCCCCTTCGGTATATGCTTTAAAACCAAAGTGTCCTTCTTTAAAGTAGACAAAATGTCCAGAGGATTTTGACCGTCGGATTAGGAAGAAGGTGCAAAGCTCCCACTGACTTCACTCCGGTGCTGTCCGTGCATGCGACTCATATGCACAGACAGACCCTCGGGGAACGACAAACTGACGTGATGTCCCAGGGCAGAGGGGGCATGACCCATAACTCGAATTTTCAGTCATAACGTATAAAAATAAATTTTAAAAATAAAAATAATACAATGTATAAAAACGGTCACAGGAAAACAAACAACACATTTTAAAATTTAAAACCTGAATTAAAATTCTTGGAATAAAAACTAAATAATAAATATACTTGAAATTAAGATTATATTTTATTTATACTGTATAAATAAAAATTGGTCAAACTTACTCCTATTACTTATCAACTAGGTAGTACCGCGATAAAAAAAGAACCTCAAACAAGAATAAATTACAAAGGACCAAAATCGCGTAAAGAATATATCTGTATGTCAACATAAAAATTAAATCAATATTAATTCAATTAAACCTAAAAAAAATTTAATAAAGAAATAATACTTCATCTATTAAAAATATGGCATTCAATAGGTTATATTTTCCCACAAGGCAAACAAAAAACAGAATATAATAAAATAAAAAGTGAATAAAAAAAATATTGAATACAAAATAATATAAAAATATAAATTAAAAATTTGTCAACTAAATCTAATATTAATCAATCTAATATCCCGCTTTGTTCAATTATTAACGCAGTTATAACGCAACGAGTCATTCATGCGCAGTTAGTAACATGACAATGACAATGTGTGACAGTTCGTGTATAAAAAAAACCCACCTGGCCTTGTCCACGAGATTCCTTCTGCCTTCTTAATAAAATCCTTTACATAACGGCGCTGATCAAATAAGCGAGTATCGATAGCTTCGGCATAATACCGTATGAGTAGGGTTCTTCGTAGCTGGTCTTACATCGCAGGCGGCGACCGCTTATGCGAGAATCGAAAGCCTCTTGGTAAACGCATCAAAACACCCTCTTGCGGTGGTTCTAAAGCAGTATCGCCCGACAGCTTGGTCCGCCCGTTTAAATCAAACTAATGGAATTATACGATAGGTGTTGTAAAGTAGTTTTTAAAATATAAAAATTAAGTCCGTTTTAATCGCTGATTTCTTCTTCGGGAAAAATAGGGTTTTTGAAGCATTAACATATGCCTGTGCTGGGGTTCGAACATGTAAACACTCGGGTACAAGGCGGTCATACAACACCTTACGCCAGAGAGCTCTGTCAATTAACGTTGAAATTTTATATGAACTTGTAGCTGCTGTTATAAAAGACCGGTTGTTGGACTTCAAGTTAGCTGACGAGATGAGTCACACATTTGACACGATTCATCTATCCATTCACGATAACAGTTACATATTAAAATGTTTTTGTTATTTTTCACACCTGTGGTTAATTATACACAGTTTTGATATCACAATTTTATAGTTCAAGTCACAGGCTACGCGATAATATATAGCACTTGCTTAAAACAGTCTGTTCACTATTTATTGTATTGAGATAAACGTAGACGTAATGTTAAGAGCAGCCGTTCGACAGGCGCGCGCGCGAATCATCGATTTGTGTTATACCGGACAGAGAGACAGGCCGACGGACATTGACGTCTCAATATTACAACCACGCTTACCGCCCGAGCGGATGGTAAGCGCAGCACATTAGCACTCGGATGACCTGCTCGAAACTATAAAATAAGCTTGGTATCTCGCCGTTTGCCGCCTCCTCAATAAGGCAGCGACGGGCCGCCTACACGCGTCCGGTTGGCGTGACTATGTAACGTTTTAGGGACGCCCGCCGTGACTACTCGCCCACGCGCGGTTGAAAAGTGCGGCTGAAATTTTGTTTGTTTTACTATGTAACGAATTAACGATCTCATAGCTCGTGGCCCGCGACTTTACCAGCCCAAGTTTGGCCCGATGAGGTATCACTAAAAATTATTTAAGGCAAAGCCAAGGCTTATTAACTTACTAGCTGATGCCCGCAACTTCGTTCGCGTGGACTTTATGACTTTGGCGTATTAATATACCTTAAAAGGAACTAAACATACATAAGAAAATACTTGTAGCAGTGTTATAAAATTGTATGGCATTGCATTGGCTGCTGGATTGGATAAACTATAGGATTCTTTTAGACATTTTGAGCCACCGACACGATAAGAAGAAGACTTTATAGCGACCTCCAACTCCAAGTGAGCTAGCGCTACTTTACCAATCTTTGCGGTATGGGTAAAGCGCCTTCAACCTATCGCACATCTCCAAAGGGCCTTCGGGAGGGACGGACCTCGGCTTTAGGTTTTGTATGTGTGTTCAAGGCTTGGAGAAACTCTCATGTGTTGCCGTATGGGCTTAAACTACGTTGCCAAAAGGGGGACCGCTGGGCGGTCACCAGTAATATGAGCTAATCGTACTCTACGCACTCTATCCTAGAGGAGAGTGTGACTCTGTAAAATTGTCGATATAAAATTTAACATGGTACTTAGTGTATCAGATGTTCTAAATCTTCGAATTTTTCACCTCAACAAAAAATACTAATCAGGCTGAACAACTTTTGCTACAGCGTCATTTTTATATTTCCTTTAGTTTACCTGGACCATTATGGTTCTGCGTCAGGTGTTCCAAATTTTCAAAACAAATACCTCAAAAAAAATGCTTATCAGGTTGAATAGCTTATGTATAGATGATTATTTGCAGATGCCTGCTAGTGATGATGGTAACAAAAGTGTTGGACTGCAGGAGGCCGTCAGCCATCGGTTATCGTCGGCACAGGCCCCACATTCCTGGCTTTCGTGTGAAGCATGGTTCCAGTGACCTCAAAGGAAAATATCCCTTCGTTGTCAGCATTTTGGGAGAAATTCCTAGGTGTAAATTTTATCAGCAAGAGATGTCACAATTAGAACTATATACTAGATACTGTAGTGGGTCCCTTATCGCGAGTCAGTGGGTAATCACTGCGTCGCATTGCCTTTTACCATCTATCAAAGTCGTAAGGTACGGCGACATGACTATACCCTTAAACGAAACTAAACATTTATCAAACATTTTAAAACGAGTACCACATCTATCCTATAATTTTTTTCATTCGAAAGTTATTTTTAAAGATACATTTTCATCGAATCTGTTTAAAATGGAGAACGACATTGCTTTACTGAAAGTAGAAAAGATTGAAATGGAGCGGTACGGCCGACTACATATAGCCGACTACAAGACATTCGTCGGCAGAGCGGTGACACTGGCAGGTTTTGGCATGACATTTAATGCTTCAATCATTGAAGATGATAGGAGGCCTCTCCAGTATTATGAAGGAGTTATTTCCAGTGTCGGCGACACTCGAAAGTTACCGGCGTTTTTCCGGTCTATGGGTCAACCGCGGCTGGTACTTTCTCCGAAATGTGCAAACAAAAAGCAATACTGCTCAAGTGGGGATTCTGGTGGACCCTTTCTTTTTGGTAACCGCATAATAGGCGTCCTCAGTACGTATTTAAGTTTTAATACAAAAAAATATGAACAGTATCCTAGTTATTGTCTTGCCAATCCAGTGAGTCCTTATATAGGTTGGATAGTTAGTTTAGTCAATGAAGATCAGTAAAGGGGAAACAAATTCTTTGAAATTTGTATTATCTTTTTTTTACATGACTTTAGAAATCTACATATTTTTGGATGAATAAGATAAATTAAAATTGTGCCGCGACAACCGGGATTAGCGACGTGCGCTGAGCGAGTGTTGTCACTCTACAATACATATTGCTTGGTAGGATCTTTCTAGACTTCCGTAGTCAAATGACAAAGGGCAGGACCCTTCCAGATTTATGACTCCCGTCTGTCTATCCGTATGTCATTTTATTCCGAAACTTTTATATACCGGATATAGACATTATTAAAATACACAACAACGGATTCTTCACCTAAATAATAAGCAACTAGCCGACATGTGTCAACCTCAACCAGAAGCGATAGCTACATATTAGTTCTGCATGTATAACCTATCAACTTTGAACATCGTATTTCGGACGACACAGGTAACATATTAACACACCATTTAGGTAGTTTGTTACTTACGTCAAAGCCTTTCGTTTTTTAATACACTGGTATCCTGGGCCAACCAATTTCAACGCACCAGCTCAAGGAATATAACAGCCCTTGTTGAAACTTCCTACCCTTATTACACAGCGCCTAGCGAAGGAAACCTAACAATCTACACATCAGGGCGTTCCTTTTGTCACACTACAACTATCCATACCAACTACTCATCTTTATGAGGATCCCAAATATACTTTTTTTTAGTCAAATCGCGCGCATCTCGTTTCGCATTCGTCCTAAGGAAAGACCACTGGATGAGGTCAAAACATGTCGGCCAGTAGCTTACTATTTACGTCAGTAACCCGTTATTACGTGTTATAATAATCTAACGAGTTTTAATCAAGAAATGTACAGATCCCTCATTTTTTATTTCTTTATTATTTTATTTAAAAATCGTAAAAAGGTTTACAGAATACATCTACCTAACATGTTTCAACCATGTGAGTCGTAATAGTTTCGGAATAAAGTGACATACGCATAGACAAACGGACATGATAAATCTACAAGTGTCCCTTTTTTTTGTCATTTGGCTTTGGAACCCTAAAGAGAACGAAATCCTAACATAAAAGTGAAAATAGTAAGTTGGTCGACGAAAAATGTGCGTACCGATTACATTTCAATTGACAGTCACAGACTTATAAGATGATATTTGCCAAGTTTTCAATAGCTTTATGTTTATGAACATACTTAGTTCTAGCCTTTTACTTTCTTACAACCTTCGATTTTGCAACGAAAGAATGTTTTTAAGAAGCAAAACCCTTTTTTTATTAAAAGTCATTAGAAATTATACAACTCTTTTTATTTCCACATTGTTGGTCATCTAAATGACTGCAATAGAACATGGCTGAGTAAATCTAGTGATAACTTTATTTAATCTTCATTTTATTATTAGAATTAAACATATCAGGATATTTACCGCGATTATTATGGTTTCTTTGAGTTTTCGTTATGTTGATCCAGTTGCACTCGATCACGAGTCACGACACAGTGACGGTCACGGTATTTCATACCGTGAGCGTCGTGAGTTCATAGTGAGAGTGGAGTGCGTAGTAACATCCCAGAGACAAGCACGAAATGAACGAAAAAGAGGGTAGACAGATACAGTGCGACAAGGACTTCTTAGTATTTGGAAGAAATTGAAATGAGGTGCTGTTAATCATTACCAGTGTAATTAGTAACAAAGTTTAAAAAAAAGAGACATTTACATAAAAAACACGTCAATCAAAAATGAACCCCCCCACCCCCCGGATAGTACCCGGCTCAAAGGTACCCATTATGCTGGCTGCATTTCCTCTCTGAATAGCAATGGATATCCTTTGAACCAGGTACCAGCCAGAGCGGTTGTCATTACCACGGTCTCTTAAACGACGTCCTGCTGTCTCTAGGGCGACGGGCACAAAATCATAATATTTTGCTCTTTTTTGGGTAGCTGCGGCCCGCGCAGCCGCCCCAGTGTCCACGTGGTGCTAGTGAGATAAGACGCCGCATAAGTACTGACGCAAGTGGCGTCCCACAACAGACTCCGTCCTCTCTGCCTGAGCAGCACCGACGTCTAATCCTACACGGCGCTGCATTGCTTGAGTCTTCTACGCTGGCTTCGACGCGGGAGAGCGGTGGACTGTAGCTTTGTGGGCGAAGACTCTCGAATATTCCACCCGATTGACAGTCAAAGAAACCTTATCAAAGAAATAGGATAGAAAATGGTGGAATAAAACACGATTTGCTGAAACACCGACAGGGCGACAGGCGTGGCGGACGGACAGAGCGGCTAGGCAGAATTTTCTAGTAGAAGAATTCTTGAGGCTTCGTTTTTCCAGAGTTTCTTCTTTCTTGATGTAAACCCGACGACTGAACTGCCTGTACGGCGAGCTTCGCTCGTTTTTATAGCCGCGGCCGCGCTACCGCATCCCCCGTGCCCCTCTGCCCGCTAATCTTTATTTTTCCAATTTTCTTATACAATCTTACATTTTTATCTACAAAACTTATACCACTAGATAGATCTTTACTTAGGCTACCTAGATTCACAATTTTCTAGGTGCGGAAAACGCTAGGTCACGAGAAAATTCCGCCGGAAAATCGCCACTATAAAATACGCGGCGGCGGTTACCCCGCACCCCGCGCCAGAGGGGGGCCCTTTAAATACTATTTCGCGGGAGCAGAACGTCTCGCAGTCTAATTCTAGCGTTTCCCGCGTAAACACTAACCCTAAACCTATGTTTATGACCTAACTAGTCTTAGACCTAACCCTAAGACCTAACTTTAATCTATTTTTATGAAAATACTAAAGAAAATCTATTTTTACTACTAACTTTAAGTCATTTTGGGAAACCTAACTCTATTCTATTTAGGCTCGCTATATCTAAAATCCCTATAGCCTACCTTCATGGCGAATAGGCAAAGAAGCTTGAACCCACTGGGCTTCGTCAAGCTTTATGAGTATGGTCTCAAGACTCATCCGTAATGTATCATCAAAACATTGAATTTCCCGGGGACACAAGCCCTGAGGTTCGCCAAAGCAATGTGCGAAGACAGATGTCTTAAACGCTCATGCAAGGCAGTAAATGATGATAACTTGTCCATTATCACTGCTGGAATAGCTTGCTGAGAGATGGGAGCACCGAAGAGTTTAAAATCATCATCACCAATTAGTAACTACATAATCTTAATGTTTTCTTGTTTTCGCGATTGTTACACATTTAAATAAAATTATTTGAATACGGTTTTTATCGCGTTTATCACATTATTTATACACCTAACGTTTCGAACACTTTTCAGTGTTCGTGGTCGCAGGTAGACTAAGTTGACATTTGTCTAATATTTTATAAGAACTGCAAAATCTACCGCCTGAAATATTTATTGATAACGTTCCGGATGTACGCAGTATTGGCTCACGGTGTCTGAAGGTCTTGCCGTCTTCTGCTTAGCTTGAGATTTGATTAAATTGATGACTGGGCCCAGGCTGGTGGTAACTGCCAATCCATCAGGTCTTTTTTTTTGTCTCCATTGGTGGAGCACGACCCTCTCTGTACTGCCACAGCAATATATTTGCCAGAGTAGTCCGAGGATTTGGCCTACACTTTCCACGTTGGCCAGACGGGTTGGAGAGGTTTTTTGATGTTTGTAAGCTTTGTTTAGCTTGTGTTTCCTAAGTCGCCTTTTACGACATCCACGGGAAGACTTGGAGTGGTCCTATTCTACTCTGCCGGGAACCACACAGCATACAGCAGGTACTACCTCCCATTGAAATTGGGATGTTTTTTAATTTCAATAGCCTCACGAAGCATTCTTGGAATGTATCTGTTTTCTTTTGCAAGGACTTGGGGATTATCAAAACGCATATAATTGTTAAGTTTGTCACATCATTGTTCGATTCACCCTCTCCGATATCTATCAACCAACGCTTCAGATCAAGGGGCCTAATCCTGGCGGATAATATTGGTGAGGGAGGGATCCCTGAAACGGAGGCGATTCGCCCCGCTGAATTACTCAAGAAAAGATGACTCACCGCCGATGCATGCCACCAATTATTGCTGAGTGACGAGCCTCCAACTCTGGGGTACTCCAGATTACTGTTTCTTCTTCTTTCCACCGTTGCTCGCACGTCCGTCTCGGCGCACCCAATCAGCACAGCACAAGCTACACTTAGTTCGCGGAATATATCTTACATGCGACACGAACGTTACAATCCTATTCTATCGACGTATCACTTAATTCCAGAAGGACTGGTACAAACGACACCCCCGCGGGCGGCAGTTCTTATCAAAATATTACACAAAAGTTCACAGCTCAAGGATTCCGCTGATTTTTGCGGATTCTCACGACATTTCTTCTTCTTCTGTTTTTTAATGCTACTTGTTACAACTTTACCGTACAACACCGATACTTAGTATCTCAATTTACTGGACATTGGCAGAATCACTGAAATCTCGGTGAAAGTCATATCACCGAGATTTCAGTGATTCTGCCAATGTCCAGTAAATTGAGATACTAAGTATCGGTGTTGTACGGTAAAGTTGTAACAAGTAGCATCAAAGATGGCGTATGATCTTTGATGCCTCGTGGGAGCTTATGTGACAAGTCTATACGAGTCCATATAACAGTCCACTTTAACTATTTCACAAATTGTTGATAAGCACGAGCATTTATAACACCAAACTACACCAATTTTATATTATAAAGTCCACCAAAATCAATTTGCAAAATCGTCCAAGGTAGACCCCAACTGCACCCCTTGCCTATGACTCAAACCGTCAGTATCATCAACTTTTCCTATGGGATCAATGTTGGTATTTTTTATATGATTTTAAGCTTTCGCGGTCACAATCACTATTATGTTCACTACGGGACTTACCGCGATTATTTTTGAGTTCTCTCTGATATTTCGACAACATTGCAACTGCCATTTACAAAGACTAACTGAAGAGACTGCGGCGTATCGGTCTACCCCCTTTCTTTGTCTTTTATTACACAGGTTTTTGCACACAACACTGACGGTGTCCGTTCGGGAATTGTTCACTGATGCGCGCGTACACTTTTTACACAACTCAATCACAGGGTTCCATGAACCGAAAGCTTGAAGCCGTCTTCCGGATTGAAATTGGGACGCTTCTTAATTTCAATCGCTTCCCTAACTAGCCGGGGTATAAAGTGGCGTTCAGTTGCAAGTACTTTTGGTGGTGAAGGATAACACGCCCTTGGAAAAATCAGGTGTCTATAAAATTGGCTGTAAGTAGTTGTGGTCGCTCGTATATTGGACAAACCAAGAGGGCTATAGCTCAACAGGTCAAAGAGCTCATAACTGCAGTTTGCTTTTTTTGACAAAGTATTCATTTTTCACTTGATGAAAATGTCGAATTTTTTTATTCCACTGCATTGATCACATAGGAAAAGTTGTACATATTGAGGGCCTGAATCAACCCTTTAAAGATTTATTTATTGTTTTAGTTTTATATTTAAAAAAATATATAAATATATAGGGACATAGATAGATAACTAGAAACCCTTTATTGCACATAATTAAGAAAAGAAAAATAACAATAAAAATCTCTTATGAATAGAAGATGCGCAAAAGGCGGCCTTAACGCGTAAGTAATTTCTTCCAGGCAACCTTTCGAGAAAATACATAAAAAAAAACAGGTAGTTAGGGGTAGGAAAACACTAATGCCGCTTTTTCATTGCCGCTAGGGGGCGCACCTCTGCATTTTACTTTTTAGTTCGATCCACAAAGTTTAATTGTTTAAAATTAGTTAAACGCATATTTCTAAGTAGTAACTGTGTCTCACTGATAGAAAGAACAGTGAAGGATATTTGTGTTAAAAGTTGAGCTGTTTTATTGTGATTTAAGTGACTTTTTTTGCATAAACATTATCAATCGACTGCTTATGACAGTGGCGGATTTACCAATAGGCTTAGTAGGCTGAAGCCTAGGGCGGCATATTTAGAGGGGCGGCAAATTTAGCCCAAATAATAAAAAAAATTATAATTATATTTATACACATTACGTTCGTAATCCGTATATAAAAGACTAGCTGTTACCCGCGGCTACTTCACTATATCACCTACTTCACAATCATACTAATAACGGGAAAAAGTCGATGTAATGAGGACGATAGAACACATCATAAAGTAGCAATTTCTGAATAACTAAATGTAATTAATATGATTGTGAACTAAACTAACGTATTGAATTTCAATCATAGGTCTCTTCAATCTCAGTAGGGGCGGCAAGTTTGAATAGACTACTAGCGGCAAATTTGTAAATCCGCCGCTGGCTTATGATTACCTTAAATAAACTGTATTTTAGCGAACAATTTTTCTCATGAGTGACCTAAACTAGTGTGTTTTGTGCAATTTAAGAGCAATAGTGAACTTTCCAGTGATAATTACTTATTGACTTAAACCTAATACATCAATTCAAATCTGCAAAATCACTGCTAGTCATTCTTTTATTCATAATAGCGCCATCTAATGTACTGGTTACTATAATAACTAAACCATAGTACGGCGTATTCATCGCTAATAGCACACTGCGCATACGCTTCGCAGCACTTCAACTACTTGCACTCAACGCATACGATCTAATTACACCGGCTTCCGTAAGATGTCGCTTGCGCCAAACAAAGAATTATTATCATGCGGAGCTTGCAGGAAAAATATTACTTCTAGTATACATAACTTTTTGAAATGTTGTTTTTGTAAGGATTCCTATCACAGCGAATGTCTTAATATTAAAAACCGGCCAAGTGCGTGTCGGGCCACGCGCAGTGTAGGGTTCCGAAGTTGCGAATGATAACTTTGAGTTCACACTGTTTACACTCGCACCTCACAGTTTAACGACCAAAAACATCTAACAATGAAGCTTGTATGAAATTTTACATTTTCCAGTACATTTTATAAGTTGGTTGCCTATAACTTTTTAGTTTGCACTTAGTACCTAGCTCTGATAGTTTTCCTTTCAACTTCAGTATATATACTACTGCTGTAATTTTTTTCACGTATCCATATATAACCGTTTAGCAGATAGAGGGGGGGGGGACACGTACCTCTAACAAAATATTGCACTTTAAAACCAAATATTTCGGAAACGGATCCCTAAATCGAAAAATGGTGTTCTCAACCTCACAATATTTTTCAAAGATCTTTTTAACGATACCCCACACGATGGGTAAATAGAGAAAAAAAAATACTCCTCCACTTTACTTGTATGGGAGCTACCCAAAAAAAAAATTTATTTCAAGATTTTATTCTACGACTTTTTTGCCATGATTAATATACACACTCATACCAAAATACAGCTTTCTAGTACTTATAGTCTCTGAGTAAAACCGCGGACGGACAGACAGACAGACAGACAGACAGACAGACAGACAGACAGACAGACAGACAGACAGACAGACAGACATGGCGAAACTATAAGGGTTCCTAGTTTACTACGGAACCCTAAAAAGGAGCAATTTTCTGAACTTACCGCTGACTTTGTTTCCGCCTGAAGATGTCCCAACTGTAGTAATGTTACAAGACGTGCCGGATCTAATCTTAATACACCTGTACGGAGTTCCCAATTACCTTGTAATGATATTTCGTTGGACACCATGGAAGTATCCTTCTCCAACCCGGACTCCCTTGCTGAGTACCGCTCGAAACCTGTAACAGCAATTGACTTCGAATCATTCTCCCGTACGTTATTCAGCAAAATGAGTGAATGGCGAACTGAAATCAATGATAACGTATCGAGTCTCAGAGGCGAGTTTAAATCATCCTTATCCGAGGTCAGGAAAGAAATACTGTCTTTGAGAGCTGAACAAAATAAAATAAATAGCCATGTGTCGTTATTAACCCAAGATGTCACGCACTTAAAGTCCTCTGTGGAGTTCTGCAGCAACGAGCAAGAAGATATCAAGAAACGTTTGACTGATATATCTGGCCGGTATGTAGATATGAACCCTGCCGTGCTTAGTCTGGAAAACAAGGTGGATATGCTGGAGCAACAAGTACGGCAGTGTAATCTAGAAATCTGTAACGTGCCAGAAAGGCGAAATGAATACCTACCTGGAATGATTGAGGCCATGAGCTCTGCTCTTAACATCGCCATCCCTGCTAGTGAGATTGTCTCCATTCACAGAGTACCACACGCCCAACACGACAGCATCAGACCTAAGAATATCATTGTTAAATGCACCACTCGCACGCTTCGCAATAATGTATTAAGCGCCTACAGAAAGACAAAGGGACTAATCTCCGGCCAATTGGGTGTCCCAGGAACATCTGGTAAAGTCTACCTGAATGAGCATCTCACATTAAAAAAGAAGCAATTATTTCGTCAATGCCGTGAAGTCGCAAGGCAGAACAACTTCAAATATGCATGGGTTAAAAATTCTTTAATCCTCGTGCGGGAACGTGACGACACGCCGGCCTTCGTCATTCGATCAGAAACGGACCTGGAAAAGATCAAAATTCATCTACACTAAGGAAGAAGTTTTGTTTTCTGCAATATTGTAAAAAATCTACAATGACTAATTACAAGCATAGGCTTGTAATTAGTCATTGTAGATTTTTTACAATATAGCAGAAAACAACAATTCCACGTTTAAACTTTTCTACTCAACCATACACGAATATAATACAATTTTTATTATCATTTTCGTAATTCGAAAGTGAGTTTGTTTGTTTGTTACGCTTTCACGCCCTATCAACTGAATCGATCATGATGAAATTTTGCAAAGTTATAAGATTAACGTGTCTGTCTGTGGTATCGTAACCTCTTATCGGATGAACCGATTTTAGTTTCTTTTTTTTGTGTCATAGATAATTTTATTCCGAGTGTTCTTAGACATGTTTCATGAAAATCTGTTCAGTTGTTTGAAGATCATCAGCTCTTTTCTAGTCTTTTTCTTCTTCGGTCTAGATGAGGGGATCTGACTACCTTCCCTATGTCGATCGATTCGAAATTTGGTACCGTGTAACTTCAATGACATTGAAAGTGTAGGGGTTTTTTTTAATTTTATTTTTATTTATTAGTAACTGGAGAGTATTCGTTTTTTAATCAACCCTTGAGAGCTGGTAGGCCCGGTACCCATTGACGAAGTATTAAGTGTATTCTACTTTACTAACCTAATTATAATTTACAGCAAAAATAAATGTAAACATGTAAAAATTCGTGCCCATGTGGCATGTTGACAAGAACGCTGGCAGCATTCCTACGCTGAATTGCGATGCTTATTCTTTGAACGAAAAAGCTGTCAGCCTTTTGCCAACAGTGAATCTTTTATAAAGTTGACCCGGACCGCAGCCATCCGTTGTAATTTTAAAGGCAATTTTATTTTTATGGACAGACCGACGATCCTTTTACTATATTGGATTGTAACAATATTAGGTTTGAAAATAAAAACACGAGGACGTTGCTGTACAGTTATTGCACTGATATGTTATTTATGGTATAAATAAATATGATTTTTACCCGATTTCGCCAAAAGGAAGTTAATGTATGACTATCGGTTGTTTCTTTTAAAGTTAGCAAATAGGCCTGCAGAACAGAACACATAATATACTTACATAGAAACATAATCCGTAGTGTAGTCGTTAACACTCCAGTCTGTGACAGGAGGGGATACGGGTTCGATCCCCGGCCAGGTAATGATGGGAAATGACCTTTTTCAGATTGGCCTGGGTCTTGGATGTTTATCTATATAAGTATCCATCATAACATATGGTACCGTTGTGTTCACTTTTCTCACCACACCAATGAAATAAAGAAAACTTACAGACAGACAAACGCGTGAATCTTATCAGTGCATTTATTAAATAAACTAAATAGATCCTTAAACCCAACTAATATTATAAATGCGAAAGTGAGTTTGTTTGTTTGTTTATTTGTTACGCTGTCACGCCGTATCTACCTAACCGATCATCATGAAATTTTGCATACACATAGGTATGGGTACCGAGAAGGACATAGGCTATATATTACGCGGGCGAAGCCGCGGGTAACAGCTAGTAGTTTATAAGGTTAACTAAAATTGTGAGTTGATGTCGCTTGGAGAAAATGCGCTGTGCAGTTTGTTGCCGCTTCTTCTGCACTCCGCTTTAGAAGCGGCCTAATTATTAGTCAAAAGTAAACTACTGACATCAACAAGAATATTTTGTTGTAAAAATTGTAAACTCAAGTTTAATAAGTGTTCAAAGAAACCTATATTAAATAAACTATTGAATCTTGAATCTTGGATTAATATAGGTACCTTTTAACCTCCCATCAAAAATGAGGTTATCACCCCTCATTTTTATGGGGAGGTTAAAAAGTTCCCTATATTAACTAACGCAAAAGTGAATTTGTCTGTTGTTTTAAATTTTTCTTATTTCCGTTCACGTTTTCTGAGCTGTTGCTTTTATTTAAGGAATAACAAACATCAAAATTACAAAATAATAGTTAATAACATGTTGTATATATCGTATCCCGGCAAATGATGTGCAGTACACCCACAAGAGATTTTGGAAAGTAAATAAAAATAATAATTGAATTATTTAACTTGGAAAATATTTTTATTAGTTCGAAATCAGAACATTAAATATTTAAAAAAATTGCTTCCTAATTAGAGTCTTCCGTATCACTTCCTGTATTTATTAATAAATGATTTTCGGTGGAGATCAACATCGTGGTCTGCACAGAAATATCTATTTTGCATGTTCAACATATATATTCCATAAATCGGGTGTCACATTTTTGACATAACCTTTGACGGCATTACTGTTAGTCGGGTTGCAATTGCGCGCCCTTATGTCATGTTTGACTTTTGGCCAAACTTGCTTTATTGGATTAAATATACAATGATATGGCGGAAGAAGCAAAACTTCGAAATCATTCCTTGCCGCCATTTCGTCAATCACATACTTTTTTTTATTCGTGAATTTGATTAGTAAATTACACCAAAAAAAGTAATTTACTAATAAAATTAAACGTCCGCTCCGCGCGACGCACCAACGCACGCTGCGTCTATACGGCGTCTTTGAAGCCGCCGATACCGCCTTTGACGGGCGCCGACACTGCTTTGTCGGTGCCCGGCGTCGCCTTGACAAAGCGTGCACATTATTTCAGCGGATGAAATCTATATAAAACAGTAATGTTTTACTACGTGTAAAGGTTGCCTGGAAGAAATTGTGTTGCGATAAGGCCACTTTATAATTATAAATTAAGGCGCTGTAATTCACGCACTGCTGTAAAACGTCTATTTTTTCGTCGCGCAGTTAGCCTTATTTTTCATTGAATACTAGCATGAAAAAAATATGAAGTACAGTTCAAAGATCAAAATAAATGATTACATGAAAATATTTTCAAAAAACTATTTAAAACCTAGGAAAATAAAATGGCAAAAAGCTATATCCAGAAAAGGTTTCGTCGCGAATTACTTGATATCTTCAGCGATAACTATCATTTTTTTTACATCTATAAAAAGTAAAACTTACTGAGCAAAATGGATACCTACTAAATATATTACAATATTTGGTTATAATTAAGGAATTTATTTATTTATTTATTTATTTTATTAAGTATACATCACAGTTTACAATCCCATACATGACGGATATACACTCAATTGTAATAAGTACTAAAAGTGCTAGATTGAAAACCAAAAATATGCATACATTACATTTTTATCTTCTTGAATATAATAAGGGCACTAAATTAGAGAAAATATTTGTGATAATATTGTACTTCGCTAACTTTATGTCATTAGCGAAGTACAATTTGGACTTGTTTTTTAAATTTTTTATGTTTAGCCTCAAATACATCTAAATTATTGGAATCTAATTTTACAGTGTCATTATAAAGCCTACACATTCTTACAATAGGGTTAAAATAGGAAGTATTATTGCAATAAACATTCAATCTAAAGGGCACTGGATGACGAAAATTAATTTTAGAATTAAAATTTAAAAGTGATAACAGGTGTGGGGCATCTATGGCTGAGTGAACAATTTTGTGCAGAGTTAACAGATCTTGTTGTTTTATTAAATTATTAAATTAAAACCGACAAAAAGCGGCCGAAATGGCAGATACGGGTTCGAACTGAGATCGCCTACCGGCATCGCCACTTTTAACTTTATTTCATTACTAGTACGTACTATTATCGCGCGATTACCATTACGTACTATTATTATTAGGTGTTACAGCGCCTTAAGTACTAACTGTAACTCGCGGCTCCGCCCGCGTGATAGAGCCCGTCCTTCTCAGTACCCTAACCAATGTGTATGCAAAATTTCACGAAGATCGGTTCAGTAGATACGGCGTGAAAGCGTAACAAACAAATAAACAAACAAACTCTTTTGCATTTATACTATTAGTTAGAAATATGGTTCATGTGTAATTCTTCCCTTTTTGTACCATTAACGGTATTTTAATGTATTATAGATACTTACTTTAAAGCAAAGACAAAACTACTAACGTTTAGACTGCCCACCTCATACAAACATATTGGACCAAATTAAGGTTGCGAAAAGCAGGCGAATGTATGGCGCAGGAGAGTTGCTTGCTACTTACTCGATACTAGATGGCGGTAAACTGCGTTAGCCTTTAACTTACTGAAACTAGGGTGTAATTTTAAAATATTATGCCTAAAATATTGTTTTAATTTTTAATAAGATATACCTATTTTGTGAATAATGTTTTTATATTCTCATAATACGGTAGATACAATGTTGTATAATTTCGAGTGGCGCCATCTATGCGAGTCTCTGAGAACAAAAAAAGAGAGCGAAGCCGTTGGCAAGCGCTAGTTATTTCATACTTTAACATTTCACTTCAAGTCTGTCTATTGGAAAAAACATAGATTAAAATGGGAAAAGTTGCGTTTTTGGTAGCCAAGTCATTTCCGCTTAACTGCATACAAAATTGTTTCTAGGGTAGTAACTAGGAAAAATAGATAAACAAACCAACCCACTTATAAATTAGATTCGGAAAAGTAGGGCGAGTGTGAACTCAGAAGCCGGATGAAGGGATCAAGAGATCAAACGGTCTGTGGAGATGATAGCACGAACATAAGATTGAAGTGGGCTATGCATTGATTAAATTTTGAAAGTAATTTCGTCTTCACAACGCCCGCATCCCACACCAATTTGCTAAATAACAAAAATAATATGCACTAAAATATAAAAACAATAACAATAAAATTTAAATGTTATCGATTCAAAAGCTATTGAAATAAACCATTTTCATGTTTCAATTCTAATACTCTTACTAGAAGGAAGTTATAACATTATTTCGAGAAAAATGCCTAAGTTGTCCCTCAACGTCATTTTAGATATGTAAGTTTATATAATTTTTTAATCTAACTTTAGAACATAAAATTGTTTGAATTAAAAACTGATGAAAATGAGTGTATCTTCCATACCAATTCACCGAATTAAACTTCGATTGCAATCCTTTCGAATCTAATAAATATGCAATGTGAAAGTTTCGCATTTCATATTTATTAAATGCAAAATTGGGAATGAATGAGAACAATCATGCCAGTTTTTTGGTCAAACGTGTCTGCCGGTTATAACGACCGTGATCACTGGACGATAGTAATCCAATGGCCATGGTTGGTGTTATGTATATGTTCGCGTTAACTCCCGATTTTGCATTTAATTCACCGACATTTTGTCTAACCGAAATTTTAATAAAAATCCAAAAATTCAATTCATTCTATTAAATTCAAATTTCATAATGATTACATCGAGAAACACACCTTTTCCCTTTACCCATAATTTAAATCTGTTGTACACAAATCCACTATATGTCTAATGCATGCTAACAATGACATATTAATTTCCTCGACAGTAACAAATTTAGTAAATTTCACTCTATAATTTTTCGGTACCTTTAAATTCAAAACTCTTCTACAATATGACATTACTCTCAATAACCTCATTAAAGATGAAAATTTTAACCAAATGAACTCATTGTCATTAGAGCGTGATAAAACAGTAAAAGACTGTACTCTCTCCTCTTTATGTGTATCTATTACCTTCGACTCAATATTTATGTGAATATCTGCCAGCCACTCTGGCCCTCTTAGCCACTCTTATCTATCAATTCTTTAGGCGACAGACCTCGCGAAGCACAATCCGCGGGATTTAACTCTGTAAGTACGTGACTCCACTGCTCAAACTCCATTATATTTAAAATAGAAGAAACTCTATTACTCACAAAAGTAGTCCAACGTGATGAACCGCCTTTAAGCCACGCCAAGACGACTGTGGAGTCCGTCCATCCACGTAAATCTTCTCTAGGTATGTCCATTACCTGTGAAACCTCTAGTATAAGCTTTGCTGCGAGAGCTGCCGCTGACAATTCAAGCCTCGGGTTCGATATCTCCTTCTGAACTGGCGCCACTTTGTTTTTGGCTGTCACAAGGTGGACATGAACTTTATTTGACTCATCAATTACCCGTGCATACACTGCTGCTGCAAATGCTGACCGCGACGCATCTGAGAATACGTGCAGTTCAGTCTTAGTGCCTCGTGTGACATTCAACCATCTCGGTAATGTAAATTGTTTTAAATCCATCAAACTACTCCTATAAGCTAACCACTGCCTCAGCAACTCCTCTGTCAAAAAATCGTCCCACTGCAGGCCTGACTGCCACAAGCGCTGAATGAATATTTTAGCAACAACTACTACAGGTGCGATCCAACCCAGTGGATCGTATAATTTTGCAACACCAGAAAGTACTTGCCATTTAGAGACAGGGTTCTTGAAATCAGGTAAATTTAACACATATTCAAAATTATCAGTTTCCCTGCACCATCTCACTCCAAGAATTTTAATTGATTTATTTAGTTTAATGAGATCTGATCTCTCCTGCTCATTTATACCTCTCGTTTTCGCTAGCAAACTTTCATAATTACTATTCCATTTTTGAAGTTCAAACCCGCATGATTTCAATAACTCTGTCATCTCCTCCTGAATTCTCAAGGCCGTAGCTTCATCCTCTGCTCCGCTAATTAAATCGTCCATAAAATAGTCCTCTTAAGTTACTCTTGCTGCTAATGGGTACATATGTTGCTCCAACTCTGCAAGTCTTTGTAAAAACTTGACAGCCAGGTATGGCGCACAGGCTGTCCCGAACGTCAGTCTCAAAAGTTTGTAGTCTCGTATAGGCTCTGATCCGCCAGAAGTAAATCTCCACACAATTCTCTGAAATTCAGTGTCTTCGTCAGCCATGCGAACCATCCTATACATTTTACTATGTCGGCAACTATACATACCTAATGACCCCATGGTTTCTCCATCTCATTAAAATGTGCCGAAGATCCTGTTGCAGTTTCGGTCCAACAAGCAGGTCATCATTCAGTGACACATTGTTTGTGCCCTTGCTAGACGTATCGAAAACCACACGAACCTTTGTAGTCTCCTTATCCTCTCTAACCACAGCATGGTGCGGTAGATATACTGTATTGTAATTCTCTTACTCGCTCTCAGTAATTAGTCTCATGTGAGTCCTTGTTGTACTCATCTCTTAGTGTAGGATTTTTCTCTTACTTTCTCTCTAAAAATTCTAGTCTCCTAACGCATATATCTCTCGAGTTGCCATATTGACTCTGAGGATCCTGCGATGAAAATGGTAATCTCACTAATATCCTTCCATCAGTATCTCTCACGGTAGTCTCCTCATAATACTTCTCACATAATTTCTCCTCTCTTGTCATATCCTTTTGCAACATATTAGGCTCATCCTCCATTTCCCAAAATTTTTTAAGCAACTCATTCTCTCTAATTTGTACATGCATGCTTTTTACCTTTATCCTTTCCTGTTGTTCCTGCTCTCGTGATGCTCTCCCGGACAAAATCCATCCAAAAATGGTATTCTGTGCTATTAAACTTCCCTCAGGATTCTTCATTACACCCTCCAACAATATTTCTCCATAAACCTCGACACCTAGAAGAATATCAATTTTACCTGGTGTGGTGTATGAAGGATTCGCTATAGGTAAGTTCCCAATATCCGTCCACTCAGGTACACTAATTTTGCAGGCTGGAAGTAAGGAAGTTAGAGAATGTAACACATATGCATTTACAGATATAGTACTCTTAGAACTATGACAAGATTCAGCACGTAGTGAAACCATGTATTTTATGCTCATACGACCATCTCCTAGCCCAGACACCTAACCACTTACTGGTTTGCGTTTAAGACCTAGTAATTTACAGTGTCCTACTCACCCAGCCAAACAACACAGTTTTAGGATATTATAATATGCTTCACAATAATAGTAAAAATAATATGGTAGGTGAGGGTCGAGTGATTACGACTTAACTGGAGTGATAACGTGCAGATGATCGAATGGAATGACTGACTGATGAGGAAGGACTGCGAAGAAGATTTGAAAATGGAATTTGGAATTTAAAATGAATTAAGTTTCGAAATAAAAGTGGAAAGGATGATGATGATTGGGAAATGAGGTGAAAAGCAAGATACAGCATGAAGGCTATCATGCGCATCGTTACACACGAAGTGGTTCTCATGACACTTTGCACACTCGACGTCTTTGTTCTTCGGTTTGTTTGCAACAGAGGTATGAAACGATTTAGCTTTCCCAACAGGCTTGACTGGTTGTGATGGGCGTGTTAAAGTACTAATTCTCAAAGCTCTAAATCTAGACTCCAAATACTCGCTAAGCTGCTCCCAGGTAGGTAATTCATCGCCAATCATATTAAGATGCTGTTCCCACAACTTCACAGAATCAGAGTCCAATTTGGAAACCACTAAAAACACAACTATTGCATCCCATGTACTCGTTTTAATGCCCATATTCTCTAAAGACTTCAAACATGTTGATGTATTGTCCACTAACTGCTTCATGGCTTGGGCCGACTCAGTATTAATTTTCTTCGGTGCAAACAAACTCATCATAACAGCATTACAATTGTATCTCTTGTTATTGTAACGCCGAACTAATTGTTTCCATGCCTCCTCATAATTAGCGTCAGTGGTTGAAAAGTTACGTAACAACTCGAGTGCTTCTTAAGAAAGATTCCCCTTTAAGTAGTGAAGCTTTTGTACGGGCGTAATACTCTTATTATTGTGTATCAGGGATAAAAACATATCATAAAAGGATTGCCATTCTTGGTACTTTCCGGAAAAATTAGGCAAATTAAGACGTGGTAGCTTAATAACATTTTGACTGTCACCAACCACCGCATAGTCGGGCGCTGAGGGTGGCAATGTTTGCAACGTGTCTCGCAGCAACGTTTTGTATTGCACGTACAACTCCTCGAAAACGTCATTAACATCTTCCTTGAAATACGCTTCATTTCTTTCCTTTGATGCCGATATGACTGCCTTATGTCCTTGCTAAAACTCCTTGTACTACTTTTCTATCATTTCTAATTTAGTTTCTACATGAGGCCTTTTAATTCTTTCTTTAGATGTTTTCTTGAAGTTCTTCTCCGTCCGCCGCAAATTGTTTAACGACTCCTCTTGAATAGCAATAAGTTTCTCCATTGTGTAGGTTACGTAATAACTCGCTCACTCGATAATCCTCACAAGCAATGTACGTAGGTCACTCAAGTATCCTAAGTTAATGTCCGTAGTAACTAACAGAATACTGTACGAAATCACTCAATACTCATAAAGTCTCGTTGCACAACTCACTCACTCAAAGTTTAGTTCTCAAAATCACGTACAGAAGTTCCGCAAATCACGTAAATCAAGAAAGTTTTTTAATTTAACACTTCATTTAAAATACCACTTCATTTATAATTGCAAAAGATGCACTACGCCGGCCGGTTCCGGTTATCTTTTCGCAGGTAGCAACCGATCCTTTTGTTCTCGCGGACGGGTCAGTTATCCGGCTCGAAGGACCAAATATTCAGGTGATAAGGTCGATTTTTGCTTGTGGGGATTGTTTATTAGAAAAAATACGTGTGATCTCAATGATTGTCTATGTGCTACTAATTTTACACCATCGATGTCTATTGGACTGTATCTACATATAGCTAGGTATGCTCATCGACACAACTCGCGATTCTAAACTGGACAGAAGGGATATGTACAATTATTTTATGCCTGGTAACGCATTTTATTCAAGACAGCGTACAAATCTGATTTTTCTGGTAACGCACCGTGAGTAAAGCAGTAAAATAATAACCCACATTCAACGTGTTAAGCGCCATCCTATCTCACTAACGAACTGCTTCGCTTCTGAACACCAAGGCCCAGTTGTTTCTACGGCAACCGGAACGAACTCGTACTGGTTAAATAGAATCGAATATTTGGTACTTTTATGTCCAACTGCCACCTTTGCAGCCGCACCAGGAGATCGCATAGTGTTAGTTAGGTAGGACGCCGCATACGTGCTGACGCATGTTGCATCCCATAACAGGCAACGTCCCCTCCGCCACGGTATTAATGTGACTCCGTCAGGTCGTTTTTCGCCTGTGCGCGAGAGGCCAGGAGGTTCCAACTGGCAGGGTATATTTGCCGATATCAATGCCCTTCGTATCATGTCGTTCAGGGAATGATGGCGAGATGGCCTCCATCTTCCCACAAATGCAGCGGTGAGGCTCACACACGTGGCACCCCAACCTTAAAGCCACGGCCACTCTCAGGGAATCATTATCTAATAATGTTCCCATGTGAGGGATGGGAGAGCGCGTAACCAAGCCCCAGACTCCGGCTGAGTTGCGGCTATAATCCGCGCTAAATGGGCACCATCTGCCTGCCTCTCCAGTTCCTCAAAAATGGTTTGAGATATCTTTTCATCCTAAAGCCGCTGCATCTCAGGCCATTAAGGAACCAAAGAGTTTGGGCTTCTATCAAACCAGGCCGTCAAAGCCTCACCTACATAGGGCAAGATCAATCCGTCACCAATAAAGGAGAGTA
Organism: Rhodophaea formosa; assembly: GCA_963082605.1. Classification (NCBI taxonomy): domain Eukaryota; kingdom Metazoa; phylum Arthropoda; class Insecta; order Lepidoptera; family Pyralidae; genus Rhodophaea; species Rhodophaea formosa. The sequence goes on from OY720211.1 coordinate 21,411,285, forward strand.
ATTTAGTGATTAGATTGACCACCTATGTGATGAGGTCAAGAAAGCCGGGAGCGATATACCTTCCAAGCGACGATTTTTCCCCCGGTCAGGTCATGATGGAAAACGATCTTTTTCAGTATGACCTGGGTCTTGGATGTTTATATAAGTATATATTATAAAATCTAGTATCGTTGAGTTAGTATCCTGAGATACAAGTTCACAACTTACTGTGGGACTAGCTCAATTTGTGTGATATGTCCCTATATATTTATTTATTTATTTATAATACCAATCCCTCCATACCGCACTGGCAAAGAAGCCTGCTTCCACTGCACTTCATCAAGTTTGACGTTAAGTATGTCCTCCAGAATCAATTTAACTGCATTGTCAAACTGTTTAATTTTGTGAAGGCACAGCCAATATGGACACGATCTTATAATGTAGGTCAATCGGGGAATTGCCAGGGAATTTCGAAGGAGCACCAGAGAGACGTGTGAAGATAAGTTTTTCAAACGATCGTGGGAGGCAACGAACATTGTCAATTTTCCCAAAATCGAGGCGGATATCGCCTCCTTAAAAATACGTGCCCCTAAAAGGTTAAAATTTGATTCATCCATGACCTTAACTCCAGGTAACAGAGTTTCAAAACGCGTCATGGATGTCTCGGCCTCCTGTCCACAAAAAAATATTTCACACTTGTTTGCCCTTATCTCTAACCCGAGCTCTTTGAACTTGGCAGACAAATTTTGTAAGTCTGATGCCACGATATCAGGAGGGTCACCCAAAGTACCGTCACCCAAATACCATACGTTTAATGAAGACTTTAAACTAGTGACTTTTTTATGGATCGCCAGACTAAATATAAGGGGTCCTAGAGGATCTCCCTGCTGTGCACCAACTTGCGCCGGGATGGGTTTTCCGTGAAGAAACAGATGACTGGTAGAGGCGTAACATTGATAAAGGAGCGGATATATAACTGGTGTGTGTTCAAATACCTCTTTCAGTATTGAATCCCTTTCTACGCTGTTAAAAGCATTAACCAAATCGACCTTGACAATAACGCTATCAGTATCTTTATTAACTTCCGTGAAGTAGGTATCGAGTCGCGTGGATTGCTGCCTTACACCCTCTTGCCGTGCCAAAACCTAACTGGTGAGGCTGTAAATAAAGAGCTGTGCTCTGTCTCACTGCGTTACAAGCGAGCTTTGAGACCAATCGTCTGAAAGTGTTACCCACAGCGATTGGTCTAATACCACCCTCCTTCTTTTTTAAAGCGCAAAGGGATCCGCCATATAAGTATGGGCAAACTTTAGGGTTAAGCAAACCTTTCAACAGAAAATTGCAAAGCTCTGTTAACGCTTCTAAAAGACGAGTACCGTTGTCCCCTGCAGAAGGAGAAACGAGTTCTTTAAGATGATCCGGACGAATACCATCTAAACCAGAAGCAGAACCTGTTTGAAAAGAGTTCAAGGCTGCAAGAACTTTCTCTGAGTCAATGGCAAGAAAAGAATTTGTTTGGTTTGGTTCTGCAGGCAAATTTAAAGGACGAGAGGGCAACGGATGCTTTGAAATCAAGGCATTGTGTGTTTCCACGTCGTTCGGCGCTACAGAACTATCCGACAGCAAAAGGCGAACAGCCTCTCTCAAATCTCCATCAAAAACTTTGGACTCGATAGATCTATAAATGGAATTCATCTTCTTTAGATCGCCTAGGAAAGTTAAGGCTACGTGGCTCCCGCAATCAATGTTTTCCTTGACCTTTGATGTAAATGAAGAACTACTAACTAATAATAACTAATAATTTTTTTATTATATTGAGTCTTGTGCCCCACCAAGTCTTCCCATGGATGAGTTAGAAAGCGACTTAGGGAACTATAAAGCCTAGCTAAATACAGCTTATAAATATCAAAGAGATGTCTTCAACCCATCTGGCCAGCGTGGAGAGTGTAGGCCTAATCCTCTGACTGCTCTGGCTAATATATGCCTCTGGTAGTACAGAGAGGGTCATGCCTTGCAGTGGAGACTAAGAGGACCTGATCATAATGATGATATTGGAGTCTACCAAAATGGTCCTAACTAAAAACCACTAGCACTAAAATTCCGTTGGGGCCGAAAGGGATGCCACCTACATTCGAATTAAATAAATATTTAATGGGAGATAACATTTCCCATACAACAAACTTGATTTTCTTCTCGTTTTTTTGGCACATTATTGATCAGGTACACTCTTTAAATATTAAGCTATATGTTTACTATAAAAATATTTAATAAAATTAAAAATAAAAGAAAATAGTTAAGAGGGCTCCCAATACAACAAACATGATATTTTTGCCGTCTTTGCTCGATGGCCAAATCTTGCATACATTAAATAAATAAATATATACGGACAAGTCACACAGATTGAGCTAGCCCCAAAGTAAGTTCTTATGTAAGACTTGTGTTATGGGATACTAACTCAACGATACTATATTTTATAATAATAATAATAATAAATTTTATTTTTTCTCTTCACAATTGGTAGTACAGAGTAAGTTCTTAGTTACTAAGTAGCTTATATACATAATAAGACATACCTTTGACCGTGAACTTGTATACTTTGTGAAGAGACTAGTTCCTGAATAGGTCTCCTAAGAGACCTGTGCTACAGGTAACTAGGCCCCTCCCTTGGAATACATGTTGCAGTCGCTGGTGCTTACATATACCTACAAATATTATTATAATATATACAGTATGTGTCTATACCTAATACATTTATCTTAACTTATGCTATTATTATTTTTACTAATCTATTTACGTACTAGGTTATAATTTTTTTTTTCTTTTTTTGGCTGTCGTGATTTGTATTGTATGTATGTTTGTGAGTTGTATGTGTATGAAAGTGTGTTTTTTTATGAAAGTGAGGTGAGTGTTTGTGGGTGATCAAGTATGGTATGGGGTGGCGGAAGGATAGAAAGATAGGAAGTGCTTGGGGTCAAATCATAGTTTATAGTAGGTTTTCGGTGGTGGTGTAATCTAACGTTTTTAGAAAGCTTATTATTCTTTTTTTGCAGCTGTATTTGTGGAGGGGGTATATATTTAGGTGTCTGTTTAGTTTATTGTAAAGGTACGGTCCGAGGTAGGAGAAGAAGGAGGTAGCAGTAGCTGTGTTTTGTGAGGGGATTACGCAAACTGTTCTATTCCGTCGCCTGTCCTTAAACTTATCTGGGTCATACTTTATTTGGGAGTGCTGCATAAGTGTAGCGTATAATATATAGGATTGCCTGACGGTGAGTACATCCCAAAGTTTGTATAGTTCATCAGTTGGGTGGCGGAAGGGGAGGCCGGCAGCTACCTTTAGAATAGATCTTTGGGCTCTTTCAACTTCGAGGAGGTTTGTTTTGGCTAATCCGCCCCAAGTGGTAATACAATAATTAATAAGCGACTGGCATAGGGCGTTGTACACCATTCGTATAACTTTCCGATCGCATATGTGTCGAATGGTTTTGAATATATAGATAAGTTTGCGCAGTCTGGTTGTTAGGGATTCCATATGTGGTTTAAAGGTAAGGGATTGGTCTATAGTTACTCCTAGGTATTTTAGGTATTCCACTTTTTCTAGTTGTGAGCAAGTACAATTTTGGGAGGTTTTATTACAAACGTGGGCGGTTATGGTGAAGGTGGGCGGCGGTTGGAGGTTACTTTTGAGCGCGAATGTAATATATTTGGTTTTGCTAGTGTTCAGCGTCAACCGATTGCTAGTGAGCCATTCACTAGCTAAGTGTAGACCTTTTTTTGCCCAGGTAAAGGTTTCATCCCAATTTTTGCCCTTAAAGAATAGTGCAGTGTCATCTGCGAAGGTAAAAATTCTGCCACCTTCAGGTTGGATCCGGCATAAACTATCGATATAGACCAGGAAGAGAGTGGGAGAGATACAGCTGCCCTGTGGTAGTCCACATGTGATATCTAATTCTTCACTGGTCCAGTTCCCTATTCTAGTTCTTTGTCTTCTGTGGCTTAAGAAATCTCGGAACAGTGACAGAGCTAATCCCCGGACTCCTATCCTCTCCATTTTGTCCAGTAATCGAGAGATAGAGACAGTGTCGAATGCCTTCTTCAGGTCAAGGAATATGACTAGGCATTTTTCCTTTTTGTCTAAGGAGGAAATGATGGCATTGGTTAATTCCTGAACTGCGTCTCTAGTTGATCTACCAGCCCGGAATCCATACTGGCATGATGATAACAGTTTATTGGATTCGAGGAATTGGATTAGGCGGCTGTTCATGAGTCGTTCTAAGATCTTAGATAGTGCTGGAAGGATGGAAATGGGTCTATAGTTGTCAACTGTATTCTTTTCTCCGCTTTTGTGGATAGGTTTAATGAGAGCTGTTTTCAGGGCTGAGGGAAAGATGCCATGGATAATCGATAGGTTGCATATATGTGTAATTGGTTTGACCAGAATGCCAGCGTATCTCTTAATTATCCAGCTTGGGATATGGTCTAAACCAACCGCACTTTTATCCTTTAGTCCTATGATTATCTGTAGGATTTCGTCCTCCAAAACAGGAGTCATCATTAAGCTATGGGCAGGGGACGGTGTGGGGTCTCTATTTTCTCGGGATTCATCTTGGTCAGGGTTCAAAGGAGGGATTTGGTCTGAGAGTTGCTTTCCAATTGTTGCAAAATATTTGTTTACATTGTTGATACTATTCATAGGGCAGTTATCATCTAAGAGATTTTGTGAATGGTCAGGGGGGCGTTTGATACCATTAATGTCTTTAATAGTTTGCCAGAGTTGAACTACTGTCACGACTAGGCACTCTCAAAGCAGTAAAAGAGAACGAAAGTAGCGCAAACCAAGCCTCCGTACTATTGTTTCTCAGACATTCTCTAATAGGAGACGCTTGCCCACAGCCAAGTATCTCGCCCCCTTCGGTATATGCTTTAAAACTAAAGTGTCCTTCTTTAAAGTAGACAAAATGTCCAGAGGATTTTGACCGTCGGATTAGGAAGAAGGTGCAAAGCTCCCACTGACTTCACTCCGGTGCTGTCCGTGCATGCGACTCATATGCACAGACAGACCCTCGGGGAACGACAAACTGACGTGATGTCCCAGGGCAGAGGGGGCATGACCCATAACTCGAATTTTCAGTCATAACGTATAAAAATAAATTTTAAAAATAAAAATAATACAATGTATAAAAACGGTCACAGGAAAACAAACAACACATTTTAAAATTTAAAACCTGAATTAAAATTCTTGGAATAAAAACTAAATAATAAATATACTTGAAATTAAGATTATATTTTATTTATACTGTATAAATAAAAATTGGTCAAACTTACTCCTATTACTTATCAACTAGGTAGTACCGCGATAAAAAAAGAACCTCAAACAAGAATAAATTACAAAGGACCAAAATCGCGTAAAGAATATATCTGTATGTCAACATAAAAATTAAATCAATATTAATTCAATTAAACCTAAAAAAAATTTAATAAAGAAATAATACTTCATCTATTAAAAATATGGCATTCAATAGGTTATATTTTCCCACAAGGCAAACAAAAAACAGAATATAATAAAATAAAAAGTGAATAAAAAAAATATTGAATACAAAATAATATAAAAATATAAATTAAAAATTTGTCAACTAAATCTAATATTAATCAATCTAATATCCCGCTTTGTTCAATTATTAACGCAGTTATAACGCAACGAGTCATTCATGCGCAGTTAGTAACATGACAATGACAATGTGTGACAGTTCGTGTATAAAAAAAACCCACCTGGCCTTGTCCACGAGATTCCTTCTGCCTTCTTAATAAAATCCTTTACATAACGGCGCTGATCAAATAAGCGAGTATCGATAGCTTCGGCATAATACCGTATGAGTAGGGTTCTTCGTAGCTGGTCTTACATCGCAGGCGGCGACCGCTTATGCGAGAATCGAAAGCCTCTTGGTAAACGCATCAAAACACCCTCTTGCGGTGGTTCTAAAGCAGTATCGCCCGACAGCTTGGTCCGCCCGTTTAAATCAAACTAATGGAATTATACGATAGGTGTTGTAAAGTAGTTTTTAAAATATAAAAATTAAGTCCGTTTTAATCGCTGATTTCTTCTTCGGGAAAAATAGGGTTTTTGAAGCATTAACATATGCCTGTGCTGGGGTTCGAACATGTAAACACTCGGGTACAAGGCGGTCATACAACACCTTACGCCAGAGAGCTCTGTCAATTAACGTTGAAATTTTATATGAACTTGTAGCTGCTGTTATAAAAGACCGGTTGTTGGACTTCAAGTTAGCTGACGAGATGAGTCACACATTTGACACGATTCATCTATCCATTCACGATAACAGTTACATATTAAAATGTTTTTGTTATTTTTCACACCTGTGGTTAATTATACACAGTTTTGATATCACAATTTTATAGTTCAAGTCACAGGCTACGCGATAATATATAGCACTTGCTTAAAACAGTCTGTTCACTATTTATTGTATTGAGATAAACGTAGACGTAATGTTAAGAGCAGCCGTTCGACAGGCGCGCGCGCGAATCATCGATTTGTGTTATACCGGACAGAGAGACAGGCCGACGGACATTGACGTCTCAATATTACAACCACGCTTACCGCCCGAGCGGATGGTAAGCGCAGCACATTAGCACTCGGATGACCTGCTCGAAACTATAAAATAAGCTTGGTATCTCGCCGTTTGCCGCCTCCTCAATAAGGCAGCGACGGGCCGCCTACACGCGTCCGGTTGGCGTGACTATGTAACGTTTTAGGGACGCCCGCCGTGACTACTCGCCCACGCGCGGTTGAAAAGTGCGGCTGAAATTTTGTTTGTTTTACTATGTAACGAATTAACGATCTCATAGCTCGTGGCCCGCGACTTTACCAGCCCAAGTTTGGCCCGATGAGGTATCACTAAAAATTATTTAAGGCAAAGCCAAGGCTTATTAACTTACTAGCTGATGCCCGCAACTTCGTTCGCGTGGACTTTATGACTTTGGCGTATTAATATACCTTAAAAGGAACTAAACATACATAAGAAAATACTTGTAGCAGTGTTATAAAATTGTATGGCATTGCATTGGCTGCTGGATTGGATAAACTATAGGATTCTTTTAGACATTTTGAGCCACCGACACGATAAGAAGAAGACTTTATAGCTACCTCCAACTCCAAGTGAGCTAGCGCTACTTTACCAATCTTTGCGGTATGGGTAAAGCGCCTTCAACCTATCGCACATCTCCAAAGGGCCTTCGGGAGGGACGGACCTCGGCTTTAGGTTTTGTATGTGTGTTCAAGGCTTGGAGAAACTCTCATGTGTTGCCGTATGGGCTTAAACTACGTTGCCAAAAGGGGGACCGCTGGGCGGTCACCAGTAATATGAGCTAATCGTACTCTACGCACTCTATCCTAGAGGAGAGTGTGACTCTGTAAAATTGTCGATATAAAATTTAACATGGTACTTAGTGTATCAGATGTTCTAAATCTTCGAATTTTTCACCTCAACAAAAAATACTAATCAGGCTGAACAACTTTTGCTACAGCGTCATTTTTATATTTCCTTTAGTTTACCTGGACCATTATGGTTCTGCGTCAGGTGTTCCAAATTTTCAAAACAAATACCTCAAAAAAAATGCTTATCAGGTTGAATAGCTTATGTATAGATGATTATTTGCAGATGCCTGCTAGTGATGATGGTAACAAAAGTGTTGGACTGCAGGAGGCCGTCAGCCATCGGTTATCGTCGGCACAGGCCCCACATTCCTGGCTTTCGTGTGAAGCATGGTTCCAGTGACCTCAAAGGAAAATATCCCTTCGTTGTCAGCATTTTGGGAGAAATTCCTAGGAGTAAATTTTATCAGCAAGAGATGTCACAATTAGAACTATATACTAGATACTGTAGTGGGTCCCTTATCGCGAGTCAGTGGGTAATCACTGCGTCGCATTGTCTTTTACCATCTATCAAAGTCGTAAGGTACGGCGACATGACTATACCCTTAAACGAAACTAAACATTTATCAAACATTTTAAAACGAGTACCACATCTATCCTATAATTTTTTTCAATCGAAAGTTATTTTTAATGATACATTTTCACCGAATCTGTTTAAAATGGAGAACGACATTGGTTTACTGAAAGTAGAAAAGATTGAAATGGAGCGGTACGGCCGACTGCATATAGCCGACTACAAGACATTCGTCGGCAGAGCGGTGACACTGGCAGGTTTTGGCATGACATTTAATGCTTCAATCATTGAAGATGATAGGAGGCCTCTCCAGTATTATGAAGGAGTTATTTCCAGTGTCGGCGACACTCGAAAGTTACCGGCGTTTTTCCGGTCTATGGGTCAACCGCGGCTGGTACTTTCTTCGAAATGTGCAAACAAAAAGCAATACTGCTCAGGTGGGGATTCTGGTGGACCCTTTCTTTTTGGTAACCGCATAATAGGCGTCCTCAGTACGTATTTAAGTTTTAATACAAAAAAATATGAACAGTATCCTAGTTATTGTCTTGCCAATCCAGTAAGTCCTTATATAGGTTGGATAGTTAGTTTAGTCAATGAAGATCAGTAAAGGGGAAACAAATTCTTTGAAATTTGTATTATCTTTTTTTTACATGACTTTAGAAATCTACATATTTTTGGATGAATAAGATAAATTAAAATTGTGCCGCGACAACCGGGATTAGCGACGTGCGCTGAGCGAGTGTTGTCACTCTACAATACATATTGCTTGGTAGGATCTTTCTAGACTTCCGTAGTCAAATGACAAAGGGCAGGACCCTTCCAGATTTATGACTCCCGTCTGTCTATCCGTATGTCATTTTATTCCGAAACTTTTATATACCGGATATAGACATTATTAAAATACACAACAACGGATTCTTCACCTAAATAATAAGCAACTAGCCGACATGTGTCAACCTCAACCAGAAGCGATAGCTACATATTAGTTCTGCATGTATAACCTATCAACTTTGAACATCGTATTTCGGACGACACAGGTAACATATTAACACACCATTTAGGTAGTTTGTTACTTACGTCAAAGCCTTTCGTTCTTTAATACACTGGTATCCTGGGCCAACCAATTTCAACGCACCAGCTCAAGGAATATAACAGCCCTTGTTGAAACTTCCTACCCTTATTACACAGCGCCTAGCGAAGGAAACCTAACAATCTACACATCAGGGCGTTCCTTTTGTCACACTACAACTATCCATACCAACTACTCATCTTTATGAGGATCCCAAATATACTTTTTTTTTAGTCAAATCGCGCGCATCTCGTTTCGCATTCGTCCTAAGGAAAGACCACTGGATGAGGTCAAAACATGTCGGCCAGTAGCTTACTATTTACGTCAGTAACCCGTTATTACGTGTTATAATAATCTAACGAGTTTTAATCAAGAAATGTACAGATCCCTCATTTTTTATTTCTTTATTATTTTATTTAAAAATCGTAAAAAGGTTTACAGAATACATCTACCTAACATGTTTCAACCATGTGAGTCGTAATAGTTTCGGAATAAAGTGACATACGCATAGACAAACGGACATGATAAATCTACAAGTGTCCCTTTTTTTTTTGTCATTTGGCTTTGGAACCCTAAAGAGAACGAAATCCTAACATAAAAGTGAAAATAGTAAGTTGGTCGACGAAAAATGTGCGTACCGATTACATTTCAATTGACAGTCACAGACTTATAAGATGATATTTGCCAAGTTTTCAATAGCTTTATGTTTATGAACATACTTAGTTGTAGCCTTTTACTTTCTTACAACCTTCGATTTTGCAACGAAAGAATGTTTTTAAGAAGCAAAACCCTTTTTTTATTAAAAGTCATTAGAAATTATACAACTCTTTTTATTTCCACATTGTTGGTCATCTAAATGACTGCAATAGAACATGGCTGAGTAAATCTAGTGATAACTTCATTTAATCTTCATTTTATTATTAGAATTAAACATATCGGGATATTTACCGCGATTATTATGGTTTCTTTGAGTTTTCGTTATGTTGATCCAGTTGCACTCGATCACGAGTCACGACACAGTGACGGTCACGGTATTTCATACCGTGAGCGTCGTGAGTTCATAGTGAGAGTGGAGTGCGTAGTAACATCCCAGAGACAAGCACGAAATGAACGAAAAAGAGGGTAGACAGATACAGTGCGACAAGGACTTCTTAGTATTTGGAAGAAATTGAAATGAGGTGCTGTTAATCATTACCAGTGTAATTAGTAACAAAGTTTAAAAAAAAGAGACATTTACATAAAAAACACGTCAATCAAAAATGAAACCCCCCCCCCCCCCCCCCGGATAGTACCCGGCTCAAAGGTACCCATTATGCTGGCTGCATTTCCTCTCTGAATAGCAATGGATATCCTTTGAACCAGGTACCAGCCAGAGCGGTGTCATTACCACGGTCTCTTAAACGACGTCCTGCTGTCTCTAGGGCGACGGGCACAAAATCATAATATTTTGCTCTTTTTTGAGTAGCTGCGGCCCGCGCAGCCGCCCCAGTGTCCACGTGGTGCTAGTGAGATAAGACGCCGCATAAGTACTGACGCAAGTGGCGTCCCACAACAGACTCCGTCCTCTCTGCCTGTGCAGCACCGACGTCTAATCCTACACGGCGCTGCACTGCTTGAGTCTTCTACGCTGGCTTCGACGCGGGAGAGCGGTGGACTGTAGCTTTGTGGACCAAGACTCTCGAATATTCCACCCGATTGACAGTCAAAGAAACCTTATCAAAGAAACGGGATAGAAAATGGTGGAATAAAACACGATTTGCTGATACACCGACAGGGCGACAGGCGTGGCGGACGGACAGAGCGGCTAGGCAGAATTTTCTAGTAGAAGAATTCTTGAGGCTTCGTTTTTCCAGAGTTTCTTCTTTCTTGATGTAAACCCGACGACTGAACTGCCTGTACGGCGAGCTTCGCTCGTTTTTATAGCCGCGGCCGCGCTACCGCATCCCCCGTGCCCCTCTGCCCGCTAATCTTTATTTTTCCAATTTTCTTATACAATCTTACATTTTTATCTACAAAACTTATACCACTAGATAGATCTCTACTTAGGCTACCTAGATTCACAATTTTCTAGGTGCGGAAAACGCTAGGTCACGAGAAAATTCCGCCGGAAAATCGCCACTATAAAATACGCGGCGGCGGTTACCCCGCACCCCGCGCCAGAGGGGGGCCCTTTAAATACTATTTCGCGGGAGCAGAACGTCTCGCAGTCTAATTCTAGCGTTTCCCGCGTAAACACTAACCCTAAACCTATGTTTATGACCTAACTAGTCTTAGACCTAACCCTAAGACCTAACTTTAATCTATTTTTATGAAAATACTAAAGAAAATCTATTTTTACTACTAACTTTAAGTCATTTTGGGAAACCTAACTCTATTCTATTTAGGCTCGCTATATCTAAAATCCCTATAGCCTACCTTCATGGCGAATAGGCAAAGAAGCTTGAACCCACTGGGCTTCGCCAAGCTTTACATTGAGTATGGTCTCAAGACTCATCCGTAATGTATCATCAAAACATTGAATTTCCCGGGGACACAAGCCCTGAGGTTCGCCAAAGCAATGTGCGAAGACAGATGTCTTAAACGTTCATGCAAGGCAGTAAATGATGATAACTTGTCCATTATCACTGCTGGAATAGCTTGCTGAGAGATGGGAGCACCGAAGAGTTTAAAATCATCATCACCAATTAGTAACTACATAATCTTAATGTTTTCTTGTTTTCGCGATTGTTACACATTTAAATAAAATTATTTGAATACGGTTTTTATCGCGTTTATCACATTATTTATACACCTAACGTTTCGAACACTTTTCAGTGTTCGTGGTCGCAGGTAGACTAAGTTGACATTTGTCTAATATTTTATAAGAACTGCAAAATCTACCGCCTGAAATATTTATTGATAACGTTCCGGATGTACGCAGTATTGGCTCACGGTGTCTGAAGGTCTTGCCGTCTTCTGCTTAGCTTGAGATTTGATTAAATTGATGACTGGGTCCCAGGCTGGTGGTAACTGCCAATCCATCAGGTCTTTTTTTTTGTCTCCATTGGTGGAGCACGACCCTCTCTGTACTACCACAGCAATATATTTGCCAGAGTAGTCCGAGGATTTGGCCTACACTTTCCACGTTGGCCAGACGGGTTGGAGAGGTTTTTTGATGTTTGTAAGCTTTGTTTAGCTTGTGTTTCCTAAGTCGCCTTTTACGACATCCACGGGAAGACTTGGAGTGGTCCTATTCTACTCTGCCGGGAACCACACAGCATACTGCAGGTACTACCTCCCATTGAAATTGGGATGTTTTTTAATTTCAATAGCCTCACGAAGCATTCTTGGAATGTATCTGTTTTCTTTTGCAAGGACTTGGGGATTATCAAAACGCATATAATAGTTAAGTTTGTCACATCATTGTTCAATTCACCCTCTCCGATATCTATCAACCAACGCTTCAGATCAAGGGGCCTAATCCTGGCGGAAATATTGGTGAGGGAGGGATCCCTGAAACGGAGGCGATTCGCCCCGCTGAATTACTCAAGAAAAGATGACTCACCGCCGATGCATGCCACCAATTATTGCTGAGTGACGAGCCTCCAACTCTGGGGTACCCCAGATTACTGTTTCTTCTTCTTTCCACCGTTGCTCGCACGTCCGTCTCGGCGCACCCAATCAGCACAGCACAAGCTACACTTAGTTCGCGGAATATATCTTACATGCGACACGAACGTTACAATCCTATTCTATCGACGTATCACTTAATTCCAGAAGGACTGGTACAAACGACACCCCCGCGGGCGGCAGTTCTTATCAAAATATTACACAAAAGTTCACAGCTCAAGGATTCCGCTGATTTTTGCGGATTCTCACGACATTTCTTCTTCTTCTGTTTTTTAATATGGCTTTCACCGAGATTTCAGTGATTCTGCCAATGTCCAGTAAATTGAGATACTAAGTATCGGTGTTGTACGGTAAAGTTGTAACAAGTAGCATCAAAGATGGCGTATGTTCTTTGATGCCTCGTGGTCGGGAGGTTATGTGACAAATCTTTACGAGTCCATATAACAGTCCACTTTAACTAATTCACAAATTGTTCCATGAGTACGAGCATTTATAACACCAAACTACACCAATTTTATATTATAAAGTCCACCAAAATCAATTTGCAAAATCGTCCAAGGTAGACCCCAACTGCACCCCTTGCCTATGACTCAAACCGTCAGTATCATCAACTTTTCCTATGGGATCAATGTTGGTATTTTTTATATGATTTTAAGCTTTCGCGGTCACAATCACTATTATGTTCACTACGGGACTTACCGCGATTATTTTTGAGGTCTCTCTGATATTTCGACAACATTGCAACTGCCATTTACAAAGACTAACTGAAGAGACTGCGGCGTATCGGTCTACCCCCTTTCTTTGTCTTTTATTACACAGGTTTTTGCACACAACACTGACGGTGTCCGTTCGGGAATTGTTCACTGATGCGCGCGTACACTTTTTACACAACTCAATCACAGGGTTCCATGAACCGAAAGCTTGAAGCCGTCTTCCGGATTGAAATTGGGACGCTTCTTAATTTCAATCGCTTCCCTAACTAGCCGGGGTATAAAGTGGCGTTCAGTTGCAAGTACTTTTGGTGGTGAAGGATAACACGCCCTTGGAAAAATCAGGTGTCTATAAAATTGGCTGTAAGTAGTTGTGGTCGCTCGTATATTGGACAAACCAAGAGGGCTATAGCTCAACAGGTCAAAGAGCTCATAACTGCAGTTTGCTTTTTTTGACTAAGTATCCCATTCATTTTTCACTTTTGTATGAAAATGTCGAATTTTTTTATTCCACTGCATTGATCACATAGGAAAAGTTGTACATATTGAGGGCCTGAATCACCCCTTTAAAGATTTATTTATTGTTTTAGTTTTATATATAAAAAAATATATAAATATATAGGGACATAGAAAGATAACTAGAAACCCTTTAATGCACATAATTAAGAAAAGAAAAATAACAATAAAAATCTCTTATGAATAGAAGATGCGCAAAAGGCGGCCTTAACGCGTAAGTAATTTCTTCCAGGCAACCTTTCGAGAAAATACATAAAAAAAAAACAGGTAGTTAGGGGTAGGAAAACACTAATGCCGCTTTTTCATTGCCGCTAGGGGGCGCACCTCTGCATTTTACTTTTTAGTTCGATCCACAAAGTTTAATTGTTTAAATTTAGTTAAACGCATATTTCTAAGTAGTAACTGTGTCTCACTGATAGAAAGAACAGTGAAGGATATTTGTGTTAAAAGTTGAGCTGTTTTATTGTGATTTAAGTGACTTTTTTTGCATAAACATTATCAATCGAATGCTTATGATTACCTTAAATAAACTGTATTTTAGCGAACAATTTTTCTCATGAGTGACCTAAACTAGTGTGTTTTGTGCAATTTAAGAGCAATAGTGAACTTTCCAGTGATAATTTTTTTTCTTTTATAGGTAAGGTTTTATTTAATAAACAAGTAACAAAAATATTTCTATATAACTAAAACATTAAACCTATACTTAACTAAAAGGTAAGAAAATTCAGAACTAAATAATGGAGAAAAAAAACCTAAAACTAACAAATTATTATTTTGCAGATTTGAATTGATGTATTAGGTTTAAGTCAATAAGTAAGTGATAATTACTTATTGACTTAAACCTAATACATCAATTCAAATCTGCAAAATCACTGCTAGTCATTCTTTTATTCATAATAGCGCCATCTAATGTACTGGTTACTATAATAACTAAACCATAGTACGGCGTATTCATCACTAATAGCACACTGCGCATACGCTTCGCAGCACTTCAACTACTTGCACTCAACGCATACGATCTAATTACACCGGCTTCCGTAAGATGTCGCTTGCGCCAAACAAAGAATTATTATCATGCGGAGCTTGCAGGAAAAATATTACTTCTAGTATACATAACTTTTTGAAATGTTGTTTTTGTAAGGATTCCTATAACAGCGAATGTCTTAATATTAAAAAGGAGCAATTTTCTGAACTTACCGCTGACTTTATTTCCGCCTGGAGATGTCCCAACTGTAGTAATGTTACAAGACGTGCCGGATCTAATCTTAATACACCTGTACGGAGTTCCCAATTACCTTGTAATGATATTTCGTTGGACACCATGGAAGTATCCTTCTCCAACCCGGACTCCCTTGCTGAGTACCGCTCGAAACCTGTAACAGCAATTGACTTCGAATCATTCTCCCGTACGTTATTCAGCAAAATGAGTGAATGGCGAACTGAAATCAATGATAACGTATCGAGTCTCAGAGGCGAGTTTAAATCATCCTTATCCGAGGTCAGGAAAGAAATACTGTCTTTGAGAGCTGAACAAAATAAAATAAATAGCCATGTGTCGTTATTAACCCAAGATGTCACGCACTTAAAGTCCTCTGTGGAGTTCTGCAGCAACGAGCAAGAAGATATCAAGAAACGTTTGACTGATATATCTGGCCGGTGTGTAGATATGAACCCTGCCGTGCTTAGTCTGGAAAACAAGGTGGATATGCTGGAGCAACAAGCACGGCAGTGTAATCTAGAAATCTGTAACGTGCCAGAAAGGCGAAATGAATACCTACCTGGAATGATTGAGGCCATGAGCTCTGCTCTTAACATCGCCATCCCTGCTAGTGAGATTGTCTCCATTCACAGAGTACCACACGCCCAACACGACAGCATCAGACCTAAGAATATCATTGTTAAATGCACCACTCGCACGCTTCGCAATAATGTATTGTATTAAGCGCCTACAGAAAGACAAAGGGACTAACCTCCGGCCAATTGGGTGTCCCAGGAACATCTGGTAAAGTCTCCCTGAATGAGCATCTCACATTAAAAAAGAAGCAATTATTTCGTCAATGCCGTGAAGTCGCAAGGCAGAACAACTTCAAATATGCATGGGTTAAAAATTCTTCAATCCTCGTGCGGGAACGTGACGACACGCCGGCCTTCGTCATTCGATCAGAAACGGACCTGGAAAAGATCGTATATGTATAATATCTAGCATTAAGTAACTTTCAAAATTCATCTACACTAAGGAAGAAGTTTTGTTTTCTGCTATATTGTAAAAAATCTACAATGACTAATTACAAGCCTATATATTCCACGTTTAAACTTTTCTACTCAACCATACACGAATATAATACAATTTTTATTATCATTTTCGTAACAAGGGAGTCTAATAACTTACCAAATTATGTTAACCAATTGGCCTGGAAGTCAAGCCTTTCTTATATAAAACCTTGTATGTTTGCACTTCATATATACTTGCGTATCCTAATCCACACACAAACAATTCCATATGCTTTACTTAAATATAATTACATTAAAAACAAAAGCGCAATACTATTATACAAACATGTACACAAATCTTTTATTTTTGTTTATGGATAATAAGCTGTCAATTTATTATCAAAACTGTGGCGGTATCAGAACTAAACTGCAGACAGTTTATATGAACATTCTTTCGTCTACCTACATCTACATTATCGTACTTACCGAGACGTGGCTGACTCCGGAAATTTTTAATAATGAATTTATTGACCAACGTTATGTCGTTTTTAGATGTGATCGCGACCGGCTAGCCACAAATAAGGACGATGGTGGTGGGGTTTTAGTTGCCATCTTGAAGGGTCTGTGCGCTGTTGAATTTGATTTATCCCATATGACAGGTGATGTAAGTCCACCGTCGTGTATAGAACACCTGTTAATCGAAATACCTGGTAGAAATAACAACAGTCGACACGTTATTAGCGCTGCGTATGTACCGCCTTGGGCTAGCTTTTGTACTTATGAGAATCATTTCAATTTCCTTATGGAAGCATTCAATAATACTAACGTGGGTAGCATATTTATCATTGGAGATTACAATCTTAAAGAAATAAATTGGACTTATTCAAATATAAATAATCCTGATGAGGGTATGGTACATGTTATTACCTCGTCTCGAAGCCAGCTATTAAACACCTGTATGGCAAACTTAGACTGTAAGCAATATACAACCCTTTACTGAATATAAACGCAAGGATCTTAGACCTAGTTATTTGTAATGTTCCTTGTACTGTTCATCCTCAACCCAACTCCATTGTTCCACCAAACACTCACCACCCCCCTTTTATTTCATATGTATCTGCGCCTACCCCTACTAAATCTTTGTTAAAGAAACCTATCGTAAAATATAACTTCTACAAAGCGGATTATAAAACTATAAATGAGGAGTTAGGAAATATTAATTGGACGGCTGAACTCAGCCAATTAACTGCCGCTGATGCAGTAGACATATTTTATAACAAAATTAATAGTACAATAAAAAATAATACACCGTTAACGAATTCTAAATCATCTAAATTCCCTGTTTGGTTTTCTCACTCACTAATTAATATCTTTAGAAAAAAACAGAAAGCATGGGTTAAATGGAAAAAGTTTGGTAATGTTTCGGACTATGAAAGGTTTTCATATTATAGAGGTATATTCAAAGAAAAATGTTCCAAATGCTATCGTGAATACATGCAGCTGGTCGAAAATAACATCTCTACAAATATAAAATACTTTTGGACATATATTTCTAACCGTAAAGGTAAATCCAATATACCATCTGAAATGAAATTCAAAAGCGATAAATCGACAAAACCTGAGGTAATTTGTGATATGTTCTCGGAATATTTTAAGTCTGTTTTTGAACCTAAGGCTCCTAAATTTGATAACTGGCAACCCCCTCACGATATTAGTGACAACTGTACTCCCTTATCCGACCTGTCCTTTTCTGAAGACAAAATCCTCGAAGAACTTCAGCTGCTTAACACGGCTAAGGGTGCTGGGCCTGATGGTATCCCTCCATACTTTCTAAAACAAACAGCTAACACCTTATGTAAACCCCTTCACATAATCTTTAATAAATGTTTAGCAGAGGGCTTCTTCCCAGACATTTGGAAAAGCGCATACATTATTCCTGTGCATAAAAATGGATCCAGACAGGATGTTGAGCAATACCGACCTATATCAATAATCTCCATCCTATCAAAACTATTCGAGCGGCTTGTACATATTGAGATATATCCTATTCTTCATAAAATTATAATTCAAGAGCAGCACGGTTTTGTCAGGTGTCGCTCCACTACGTCTAATCTAATAACATTCACTTCAAATTTATTTGAGAACTTAGACAGGGGGCTTCAAGTAGATGCTGTATACACGGATTTTCAGAAGGCATTCGATAAGGTCGATCACGAAATATTAATGAATAAAATTGCCTTCAATGGAATCCGTGGTAATTTGCTACGCTGGTTTCAATCTTATATTACCAATCGCACTCAAATGGTAGCCATTAATGGGTATCAATCTAAACCGGTTCACATATCCTCTAGAGTACCACAAGGATCCATTTTGGGGCCCTTGTTATTCATAATATATATCAATGATATTAAGACTTGTTTTCAGAACTCTGAATTTCTTATATATGCTGACGATCTTAAGGCTTACAAATCCATCAAAACGATTGAAGACTGTATTTCTCTTCAATCTGATTTGGACAGGTTAACAACATATTGCTTTAAGAATAAATTACACCTCAGTATACCTAAATGTAACTTCATACGCTTTACAAAAAACTTTAATATTATTAAATTTAATTACAACCTTTGCAACTCCTCACTTAATCTAGTCACATCTGTAAAAGACTTAGGCGTCATCCTAGATGATCGCCTCTGTCTAGAGACTCATATCCAAAACGTCACAAACAAAGCATTTAAAATGTTTGGGTTTGTCCTTAGATCGTCAGTTGACTTTAGAAAATCTTCAACTTACCTTTATTTATACAAATCCCTTGTAAGGTCACAGCTGGAATATGCGGTACCGGTTTGGAATCCCTTTTATCAAAAATACATAAAAGCTATTGAGAAAGTTCAGCAAAAATTCCTACGCACTATGCATTTCAAATGTCATCGACGTTATCTGGGATACTCGGAGCTTCTTACCAGGTACAATTTGTTGACCCTAGAATCCAGACGCAAGTATCTTGAAGCTGTTTTGCTCTACAACATAATACATAATAAAATTGACTCCATAAATATTGTCAGTAAATTATCATATATTGTTCCAAGAAGATGTGGTCAGCGTAAAGCTCGCTCCCGATCGCTCTTTGCCCTTCCTACTTGTCGAACGAATTCGGGTCTGTGTTCACCTATGCGTCGTATGGTTGAGTCTCACAATAAATTGTTTGAGGCAAAAGTAGACATATTCACATGCAAACTTTTTGAATATAAGAAATTGCTTAACACAATTTTGAGCAAACAAAACGTAAAGTCCCTGTAAATTGTGATTTATTTATTTAGTTTTTATCTTTGTAATTGTCATCTCTTCTATTGTTAATTAATCTTTACATCTGTCTTTCAGCAAAAACTAAAGCTACCTAATATTTTATTAATTTTTTTTTTATATTGTATTTTAACTTTCAATAAATACCTCTAGTGGCAACTTCTTGTATAATAGGTATACAGTTAAGCTGTGAATAACGTTGTGGGTTGCATAATTACTAAAACATGTATACTAACAATATTGTATCTGTAAAACACATTATTATGTAACTGTTTTTTATTCCGAAATAAAGTAAAAATAAAAAATAAAATAAAATTAGGAGGAAAAAACAAAACTCCGGATCTCTGAATAAATTTACATTATAACATATTACACAAGATATGTCGAGGATCAAGTTACATGCTTTATATAAAATACTGTGAATTATTGAATTTTATTTGGAATTCTACGTGGCTTTCAAATTACCATTGACGGGATTCCGAACGGCCACAAAAAACGGCCATTTGCAATTCAATTGGACCGTTCGATCGGAAGCGGCAATTAGGTCTTGTAACAGGATAAAAAGTTAGCTACAATCATTGTCGAAAGCCAAAATATACGTATTAAACTAACATAGTTTTAAATTTCCATTGTTTGTTTTTGGTCTATGCATATGGCCAATGAATGGTGTCTGATTTTTCAAGCTTCCTAAAGACATCAAATAAATGAAAAAGAAGTGAAGGGCGAGTCGAACTTGCCCATGAAGGGTTTCGTAGTAGCAAGCATAAATTTACCAAAATATGTCTTTCATCAAATGGCGAAAATTAAAGGAATCACATAGATAGGCGATGCGGCTAGCAACCATCACTATTTGATACTGCTTTCCACCTGTACGCCCACTACGATGCTAAACGTGGCCTGTAGGTTTTATGACCTTGGGCTCTGTCTACGCCGCAAGGGATGGAGACGTGATAAAGTATGATCTCTTTCATTTTTCGCCAGCAAAAATTACTTTGATTTTCAAAGGGTTTGTATGAATGACAAAGTTTTATTTGCGGTTTATGAAAATGTGCTATATATAACAAAAATACTGGTGACTTTATCTCGTTTAAACCAATTTTTGTTGTATGTTTCAATTGATATCTACCAAATTCAGTGCCTATTTTAAAAACGACTAACTTTGAGAATAAAATGGTTTTAGGAGCCTCAATCTCATGACCTGGATAAATAAATATATACGGACAAATCACACAGATTGAGCTAGCCCCAAATTAAGTTCTTATGTAAGACTTGTGTTATGGGATACTAACTCAACGATACTATATTTTATAACAAATACGTATATAGATAAACATTCAAGACCCAGTTCAATCTGAAAAAGATCATTTTTTATCTTGACCTGACCGGGGATCGAACCCGGGACCATCCGTGTCAGACCGGCGTGTTGACCGCTGCGCCACGGAGCTCGTCTATGATCTATCTACATACAATATGATTTTGAACGTATGAACTATATTAAAATTTTGGAATCAGAATCCTTAATAGAATACAGAATTGTAACAAAACGGATCCCGAGATTACAATATAGATCATAGTTTCAAAATCAGCCTAATAGATAACCCGACAGTATCATCATCATCATCAGGTCTTTTTAGTCTCCACTGCTGGAGCACGTCCCTCTCTGCCTACTACTGCCTGACCCATATATTTGCTAGAGCAGTCAGAGGATTTGGCCTACACTCTCCACGCTGGCCAGACGGGTTGGAGAGGTTGACGTAAAATAAAAAAGTTTTAGTTTTCTATTAGAAGGATAGCAATGCTATTCTGATATACTTTTATTATATTAAGGCCCCACACTAGGCACACTAGCGACGCCAATAATTTTATTCCTAATAAAATTATTGGCGTCGCTATAATTTTATTCCTAATACTTTACAAATAGAAAGAAATTCAAGAAGGTAAATCATATAAGCCTTAGTACTTAAATAACCTGAAGTATTTTTGGAATCATGTTTTAATATTATCAGAAACAATGAGAATTATTAAAATCAGATTACCGCCAAAAACGCTAGTTCACATAATGACTGATTCTCTTAATAAAACATGATTCCAAAAATACTTCAGGTTATTTACTAAGGCTTATATGATTTACATTCTTGAATTTCTTTCTATTTGTAAAGTATTAGGAATGAAATTATTGGCGTCGCTAGTGTGCCTAGTGTGGGCCCTTAAGAAATGAGGGGAAAATAAATCCACGCAAGAAGGATTTGAACCAGCAGTCACTTTTATGTACAAAACGTTACTCTTATCTAGACACGCGGCAGCGTGTCAAGCCAAAGTTCAAGCAAAGGAACTGGCTAGCCAGCGTCGAGTGTAATATTACACGAACCACTTGGTGCCACTTTTGACCCTTCTATAACTCGAAACCTCTTTAACGTAAACACATAAAATTACGTGTGTTTAATTATGTCTATGAGGACGCCTAGAAGCCCAAATTTCATGAAGCAAGCTCTAACGGTTATAAAGATATGAAGGTCAAAAAGTCGTAAATTTTAGAGAAAAGACTATTTTTTCAAATCGTAGGATTTGAGAGATTACGTCCACGTAGATTTTTTCTCATAACTTATTTCCTCATTTAAAAAGAGTGTAACGAAAAGTCAATGGACTGGTCTGCTCGAATTCTTTGAACCCTTTGTTTTTTATACCTATTTATTATTGCACATTCGATCTCTAGCATAACATGTCCAACAAAATTATGTATTTGAAATTGTATTTACCTATATGATATAACAAAAGGAATGGAAAAAGAAGAAAGGAAAATATACAAAGCCCTTCAGGCGAGTAGGCGACCAATACTGTAAAAAAGAGTTTCTTTCAGCGTTTCTTCTCCGCAGTAGTCGGTTCCGAAACGCTAGTAGTCTGTAGCTTTTGAACAATACATACATACTATCATGTCTTTTTCCCTTGCGGGGTAGACAGAGCCTAGGTCTGTAAAACCTTAAGGCCACGTTTAGCATGTTGGTGGGCTTGTAGGTGAGGACGGAATCAAAATAGTGATGGGTTGCTAGCCACATCGCCTATTGACATGATTCCTGACGCCCATTCCCTCGCTCGGCTTTTACGATCTGCACGAGAAGAGAACCAGCTGGTACATTCCACGTTTTTTCTTTTCTCCCAGACCAGCGTGGAAGTGAACAACAAGTGAACTTTTGAACAATTATTAATAATATTAACATATTTCTTACTAAATCATATTTCTAAGCAAATTAGAATTATTTAAATTATGAAATTACGTGAAAAAGTACCATTTTCTGAATAAAATCATCATCAGGCCTATTTTCTGAATAAAATCTTTGAATCTTTGAATCAATATAGAAAATGTCAACCCTTTTTAGGGTTCCGTAGTAAACCCTTATAGTTTCGCCATGTCTGTCTGTCTGTCCGTCCGCGGTTTTACTCAGAGACTATAAGTACTAGAAAGCTGTAATTTGGTATGAGTATGTATATTAATCATGGCAAAAAAGTCGTAGAAAAAAATCTTGAAAAAAAAAATTTTTTTTGCGTAGCTCCCATACAAGTAAAGTGGGGGAGTAATTTTTTTTACTCTTCTTACCCATCATGTGGGGTTTCGTTAAAAAGGTCTTTGAAAAATATTGCGAGGTTGAGAACACCATTTTTCGATTTAGGGATTCGTTTCCGAAATATTTGGTTTTAAAGTGCGAATTTTTGTTAGAGGTAAGTGTCCCCCCCCCCCCTCTATCTGCTAAATGGTTATATATAGATACGTGAAAAAAATTACAGCAGTAGTATATATACTGAAGTTTAAAGGAAAACTATCAGAGCTGAGTACTAAGTACAAACTAAAAAGTTATAGGCAACCAACTTATAAAATGTACTGGAAAATGTAAAATTTCTACTATCTTTATTGTTAGATGTTGTTGGTAGTTAAACTGTGAGGTGCGAGTGTAAACAGTGTGAACTCAAAGTTGTCATTCGCAACTACGGAACCCTACACTGCGCGTGGCCCGACACGCACTTGGCCGGTTTTTCAGCGTGAATTCGCTACATGTCCTAAGCAGACGGACATACGTTATATTTCGCATTTGACGAACTCCGTGGCGCAGCGGTCAACACGCCTGCCTACGACACGGGTGGTCCCTTGTTCGATCCCCGGTCAGGTCAAGATGAAAAATTATCTTTTTCAAATTGATCCGGGTCTTGAATATCTATTTATAAATGTTTGTGTAAGAAAATATCGTTGACCTAGAATCCCAACACAAGTCTCGAACTTACTTTGGGGCTAGCTCAATCGTCACATAGATTGAGATATATATTTATATTTTTTTTATTTACCCGAGGGATGACAAAGAGGAGTTATGTTCTACTTCGAATACCCTGATGAGGTCACAGGCATTCGACAATAATTTATCGATACGCTTTTCGTTACAAGAAAAAGTCAATAAAGAGATATTTTAAACCCTTTTCAGATATTGTGGTTGCCATTTTCAGGATCGGCAAAACGCTCACATGAGGAGGATTTTTCAATTAGGAGTCCCCAGGCCGGCTAGCTTGGCACCGACAGGGTCGGCGTATTTTTTTAGTCAATTCAGTGAAAATATTGACCCTTATTCGCCGTGTGGTTCCCTGGAGAGTAGAATAGGACCACTCCAAGTCATCCCGCGGATGTCGTAACAGGCGACTAAGGAAACACAAGCTAAACAAAGCTTCTTAACATCAAAGAGACCTCTCCAACCCGTCTGGCCAGCGTGCAGAGTGTAGCCAAATCCTCTGACTACTCAGGCTAGTATATGGCTCTGGTAGTACAGAGAGGGTCGTGCTCCTGCAGTGGAGACTACTAAAGACTTTCGCGCGCCCCAAATTGGTGCTGGCTCTTATGTCTTCTCAACATAATCGCCGATGATCACCTGTAAGCGCAACGGAATCGTGAATACTTTACATTTCTGTTAAATCACTAAAGGTCAAGAGAGTTTTGTATCAGAAGCAGCAATGTACAGTGAAAAGTAAAGAAGACAACCAATCATTGCAGTTGTGTAGTGGGGGCATTTAAGGATGCGCTAGTCGGGAACTCGAACTCGTCAGCGCACGTGGCTAAAATGCGTGCTATTTCGCTGAGAAAGGGATAGACTCGGTTTTGAACGGTGCGGAACTATTTACACTGATGTATAAGCACATCGGAACAACAGTCTAGTGCGTGCAAACACAAATATTGTAGAAAATCTAAATCTTCGTCGTCTAAAAATTCGCGAGTATGCGTTTAGGAGAAGTGTTCTTGTGATAAAACAGCTGAATGTTTTTATTAAAAGTAAAATAATTTATATTTTTTAATAACCAAACTATGCTTGTATGAATTTTGTTTTAGAGATTTTATACTCCTTCCGGTATATAATTGTGCCCAAAGATGCGTTAAAATTACGTGTTAAAACGGAATGTTTTGAGACTCATAACTTTTAAAGTACTTATAATTTTACAATTATGATTCCATACAAGCATAGATAACGACAAAACAAATCGATAGAATTAAAAACTTTAAACAGACGTTACCGAACAACGGAGTCATCACCCTACAGAATTTGTATGGCGAAACACCTGACTAGCGCACCCTTAATTTAAACATGTACAAAATGAATGCAATTTCCAAATTAATTCTTGGAATTAAATATATAATTTTTCAATTCTAATAAAATTGAACGCTTCTCAGTTGGAATCTCACGGATATAGTTTGCGTATTTTTGTAGTCCGCTCAGTACAAATGTTGACCCTTCTCAGGGTAAATCGACTCCGCGTGTCCCGAACAGTTGTTGCCGTTTGATAACAATGGGTTACGGGATATTGTCTAGCATATAAATTAAGAACAAAAAAATTGAAATGATCGAACAATAATATTTTCTCAAACATGCTTGGAAATTGTCACATTATTTTGCAGTGGCGTAGCGTGCCCAAAATTGGGTGCGTGCGAAGTGGCTTTGCGAGGCCCCCCTAGGGTTTGGAGGCCCCCCTTTTTAATTAGTAAGTAAGGTAATGTATAGAAATAAAATCAACATTGCTAACTTACAGTAATAATTTATGTAATACGAGATTCATAAAAAAGAAAAAAAGTATTAGCAAAATTTAACTTTTCGAATTCAGGGCCAAGGGTGGCCGTGCCCGTCCCAGTGCCAGGCCATGGGTGCCTCAAACCGCTGGCCTACCGGCCGGCGGCGTGAGACCCTCCCGAGGCCCCCCCTGCCCGGAGGCCGAGTGCGGTCGCACACTTCGCACACACCTCGCTACGCCACTGATTATTTTGACAACCTTGTTTGGGATAAATCGGCATTGCTGTACTGGCCAATACACGCCAGCAAAGTATGTATGAAAATCCAAATCTGTCGTGTTTTAGCGGCCGGAAAAGTAACTATTTTTTTTTGTATTGTTTTACGGCCCTGGATACAAGTCCTTTAGAGCCTTTCTTAATTTATTTCGCCAGTTGGCGAGTTATTCTTGTTTTTTGTCAACGAAATGATGGTGTAATTCATTTCGTTGTTTTCACGGAGCCCCTTGCGACAACTTTTCGCGAATCCACTGGTTTCATCACTGACGACGCAGCAAGGCGGACAACAACAGCCCGCTATGTAAATCTCACTACAGCCGCACGATGACAGTCTAGTTATTCTACACATTGTTCTTAACTATGGGCATTTATAACACCAAATAACACCAATTTCACATTATAAAGTCCACTAGAATCAATTTGCGAAACAATCCAAAACAGACACCGTGTAGTCCGCTAAAATTCCCGCCAAGAACTCATCCAAAGTAACTATGAAAACTCTATCTGTCGTGTTATTTAAAAATGGAACGCCGAGTTTGCTGCAAAATAATTCAACAACGGAGGTTACATATTCAAATTTCAAATTTGAACTGGCTAGTAAGTTATAAAGAAATTAAAAAATACAAGATTTTGGCGCGATAACTTCTACATATTGTTGTTTATGAACATATGCATATTTTTTATTTTTATTGTTAGGTTCGCAAACTAGTTGTTACATAGTTTAAACTAAATGTACATATAGATTTATATAAAACATTTGCAACAACCTTCTATGAGCGAACACAGCATGCACATAATAGTTTGCTCGCACAAATACATATAAGTTAAATATTATATTAAATTAAAAACAACAAGAGAATTAATACAAACAAAAAATAGAATTAGTATGTTAATAATGAACATTTAATAGTTTTGGTCGATGCACTGAAGATGTCAATGTCATGACAAATTTTGTTGCAATGAGCGCACATGCGAATTAAAGGAAAACATTTACGGTAATTTGTTCGACAAGGGGGCAATCGGAAAGTCATGCGATTATGAAGCCGACTACCAGATCTAGGAACACAAAAATTAAGCCTATGTAGAAGATCGGGACAATCAATCTTGCCCGTAATAATCTTATTAAGATATATTACGTCAAAAGCCATACGACGCTGTTCAAGCGAGTTAACATTGAAATATTTTAGCCTAGCATGGTAAGATGGCAAATCATGACACCTATTGTTAAAGTATGTCAAATGATACAGAAATCTCCTTTGGATGCTTTCAATTCTGGAAACATGCACTGTGTAAGATGGGTTCCATACAGGGCAGCAATATTCAAGGATACTTCGTACGTAACAGTTAAACAATATTATAGGAATTTCAGGTTCTTTGAAAACTTTAGTTTGTCGAATTACGAAACCAGACAATTTCGAAGCCTTCTTTACTATGTTGTCAAAGTGTTTCCTAAAATCTAACTTTTTGTCTATTATAATTCCAAGATCACTTATATTATCAACTTCTTGGAGAGGAGTTCCATCGATTGAATATACCGGATTACTTGAGTACATCTTCCGTGAAAAATTTATGAAAAAACATTTTGCAGCATTTAGAATCATGTGGTTCTCATGGCACCATTGACTGATGCTGTTGAGATCATCTTGTAACAATGCCGTATCCTGGTCTGACTTTATCTCACGATAGACCTTTAAATCGTCAGCAAAAAGTTTATGTTTTGAACATAATGTAGAGCTCAAGTCGTTTATAAAAACTAAAAAGAAAAGAGGGCCTAGATGTGAGCCCTGTGGGACACCAGATGGAACATTTGTAGCTTGGGATTTAAAGCCACGAACAACAACTAACTGTGAGCGATTTTTCAAATAAGATTCGCACCATCTTAACAGAGAACCACATATTCCAGCATGAGCAAGCTTCTCTATAAGTTTGACATGGTTTACAATATCAAACGCCTTAGAAAAGTCTGTATATACGGAATGGACCTCATTATTTTCCAAAGCCTTAGTTATATCATCCACATAACCCACCAAGTTTGACGCTGTCGAACGACCCGGCAAAAAACCATGTTGCTGATCGTTAAAAAGTGGTTTTAGATGAGAAAATAGTTGCTTCTGGACTAACGATTCAAACAACATGCCTAAATAAGATAACATAGATATTGGTCTAAAATTTTCTACGTTTGCTAAATCTCCCTTTTTGTGAACGGGTGTGACGTTAGCGATCTTCCATTTAGATGGGAATACCCCAGATGTGAGAGAATGATTAAAGATCAGACATAAGGGCTCAACCAATTCCACAGCACGAATCTTAAAAAATACAGGTGGTATGCCATCAGGACCAGGACCCTTATTTGCGTCAGCTGTTTTAAGAGACTCCAGAATATCTGATTTCGATAACCAACACGTACTTAGAGAAGCATGGGAAGTATCAGATGTGTCAACAACAGATAACGATGGAGGGTTACTCACATAAGTCGAGTAAAAATATTCGGAAAAAAGTTCACATATCTGCTGCCCACCCCGAACCCTCCGGTTCTCCAGAAACATTTCATCAGGTAAGTCCGTACAATTCGATTTTAATGATTTAATATACGACCAGAAATATCTTGGATTATTTTTAATATTAGCCTTAGCCTGAGACTTGAAGTCAGAGTAACAAGTATCAATCATATGGTTGCAGCGACTGCGTAACATTTTATATGTAAGATAATCTCTGGGATTGGCATACTTTTTAAATCTTTTGTGAAATTTTGCTTTCTCTTTCAACGTCTTAATCAGAGGACGGCTAAACCAACAGGGATATTTCTTATCTTTAGTAATAGTGGTAGGCGTATGTGCAGATATAATAGGTAGGAGAATATCATAAAACTTTTCAACCACATCATCCACGACCTCCAGATTGTTGAAGTGATCAGCCCATTCAATTCTAGACAAATCCTCCCTAATATTGGTAAAGTTTGCTTTACAGAAGTTTAAAAAAGGAGTTCTGTTATAAACGATACGTTTTTGTGAGCGAAACCTCATTTTAATCTGAAGGGTAGGATGATGACGATCTATTTTGACAAGTGGAAATTGGTGCTCAGTCACTTCAAACACATTAAATTCATTTGAGAAAATTAAATCCAGAGAGCGATCCTTTGTTGCATTTGTCACCGGACTCAATTGATGAAGATTGTTAAATGTGAGAGTGTCAACGAAAAGGTTCTCCTCGGAAGACTGATTACCCGAAGGCAGATACGCGCTGTTATTGGGATCCTTGTACCAGGACAATTTAGGGAAATTAAAATCGCCAGCCAGGAGCAAAAGTGAATTATGAGGGAGTTTATGCTGCAAAACATCGGTAAGACTTTCAGACATTCGCTTTAGCTGATTGAATACTACAAGGGATGGTAAATAAATAGTACCTATACATAAATGCCTTAGTGAGTTCCCGTGATTCAACTTAATTGTGACCCATAAATCTTCATCTATTGATTCCCATTGTCGTTTACGGATAGGTTCATGTTTCTTTAAGACAGCTATGAGTACACCACCGCCATCTAATTTCGTGCTATTAGTGGTATCTCGATCCCTACGAAAAACAACATATCTCTCATCAATAACCTCATGATCATACACACTATCTTTAAGCCATGTCTCAGTAAGAAGAATAACATCAGCATTTTGCTTCAATGCATTGGCCAAAATATCATGAGTTTTGGTCCTTAGACCCCTGACATTCTGATAAACAATATTGAAGTCATTCGTAAGATTATTATTTGCCAAGGATACCATAAATGCACTACTTAAATGGAATTAAGAAAGTCCAAATTATTAACAGCAAAGCTTTTGGAGTTGACGTCCTTCCTCATGAAAATCCTGCCGTTCCGCACCCAAACAAACTCAAATTTCTTCTCTTTGGCTACTTTACGGGCAGCTGCGTGGAGTTGTTTATTAGCTGGATATATGCTTATTTAGTCTAGGATAAAAGAAAAATCAAGGAATATACCAGCTGCTTCTCTTCCCGTACAGTCCGTAAAAGCAGGCTGAGGGAGGGGGCGAAAACTTATAGAGAAGGATATGTCAATAGGTGATGCAGCTAGCAACCCATCACTATTTTAATTGCATTTTCTACATAAAAGCCTCCTCTAATCTGGGTCCGTCTCACCTGTAAGGGTTAAACATGAAATAATATGTATGTTTGTTTGTCTATATAGAATTATTTTATTATTTCCGCGCATTGTTTGAGAAAAGTTCTATACAAGCCTTGGCCGCAATTAGGAATTGATGGACTTACGTATGTGCGCTCGGCTCCGCCTCGGCCCACATTAACACGTTCGTCCATCAATGCCTCTATTGCCGGCCGCTGCATTAACCTTTCCAAGGCCGGGCGCGCGCGCTCGCTATCGCCGTGAAACCCGACACCAGTACGTTTTTTGCTGACGCGCGCGTTATCCCTTTGTTTATTTAAGTGTAAACAGATGTGAGCACTTATGAACAATACAGCGACTGTTCTGAGAAGCCATTGAAATAAACTAACTACTTAAGTACGTTGGACAGCTTTATGATGTTTACAGTATTTTTTGTCGGCATTTAAAGTGGCCATAGTGATAAGAAGATTGTTAGTTCGAAATTATATTGTATAAAAAATATTTATAAAAACATAAAGTATAAACTTTTTATTTATTTATATTCTACAGTACGTAAGCTTTCTTATAAAGATAAAATATAAGTATAGGCCCATAATAAAAAACTGAAAATAGTTGGTCTGAATGTTACGTATTTTTTTTCCGAATTACGCTCTACGAGATAATAAAAAAAAAATTTTTTTTCGTCTTCCTACAATTATTTTAATTAATTACCGACAAAACTAAACAAAAACGACAACTGAGTGCATAAATGGATTTATACATAACTCATCATTGAAATAATAAGAAATTTTTGTAATTTGCATTGCTGCAATTTTAGGTTACTGCGCACGTCATAATAAAAGTAAATTATTACAAAAAATATACAACTAAATACAATTATTGACACTTGTTGTAACAAAAGAAATGATAATTTAATATTTTTTACCTTTAATTTTCCTTCAAACACGATATTTCCTGCAAAAATCCACATTTTACGGCACTTTACCACACACACAACACACACTAATGGCCGACGACCGCGCGAACGACAGACTGATTTTCAAAATTTTTGTTTTCGTTCGCTACGTAAGGAATTGTCTCATTCACTTTACTCCTATTGGTGCACATATTATAGGACTTTGTCTAAAAATAATCCGGACAAACTAAGCCTTAGTTATTAAGTAATGAGGATTTAAACCCGTCAAGACCCGATGTCACGATATCGTGTCCTTGGTCTTTTGCGGTAAAACGGTTATGTCACGATATCGTGACAGTGGTCGTAGAGGGGGTAATGTACTATTATCCAGTTTCAATTTAATTCAATACTTATCAATTGGAGTCTCTCGGATAGTTAGCGACACGTTTGGCGTATTTCTTGGGTCAGTGCAGAGTATATCAACCTTTTTCTTACTTATCTTTATATCTACAATCGTAGATTTACATAATTTGTAAGTTTAGTTTAATTTATTGTAATTTCCATAGTAAGGTACTTCATATTTGTGTTTCTCTAGAACAAGTACATACATATATTGTTCACGAACATCCAGATAAGGAAAGCACTGGTTTACTGTAATACAGGCCCTGCCTAAATCAAACTCCAGTCTCCTTCAATCTGTGTTTGTCACATTTTTAGTGTTCTCGCAAGTTTATGTCACAGATTGATTGGAGAAAAATAAATACATTTTTAGTTTACTTTTTTACTTTTCCGAATACATCCACTTCACGCGTTATAGGAAACGACCCATAACTCAATGAAATGAACAAAATTACCAAATTAGTGTCATGATATGATATTTTTATATTTTAATTTAATTGAATTTTCCTAATAACAATCCCACAACCACGACTGGTTAGCGACAAGATCGGCGTATTTTAGCAGTTAGCTCAGTGGATATGTCGATCCTTGTCAGTTAAATCGACACGGTGCGTCCCAAACATTTTTGTTGCCGTTCGATGCCAATATATTCGTATTATGGGTACCCGTACTGAATAAAATGAACAAAATTCCCAAATTAGTGTTATGACAAAATTTGCCGTGTGAACCCGCGCAGATTGGAATAGGACCACTCCAAGTCTTTCCGTGGATGTCGTAGAGGGCAACTCAGGAAACATCAACTAAACAAAGCTTATATACATCAAAGAGACCTCTCCAACCCGTTTGGCCAGCGTGGAGAGTCTAAACCTAATCCTCTGACTGCTCTGGCTAATATGCCGTTTGATGCCAATATGTTATGGAAAACAACTCGTAACTGAATAAAATGAACAAAGTTGCCATATAAGTGTAATGCTGATGACTTAGTTTTTTCTTAGATAGTGTTCAATTGAACACTTATCAACAACCACGACTGTTTAACGACAATGTCGGCGTAGTTTAGCAGTCAGCTCAGTTGATATGTCGAACTTATCATGGTGAATCGACTCCGCCCTGTGTAGGATAAGCAGAGTAAATGACATTTACGATATAAATGAAATTCCGAAAATAACAGAGTGATTGACTGAAAATATTTTTTCATTTTTAATTTGTAGATACACAAAGGGATAATAGATTTGTTTTCTTAATAAATTCTGTTTTTACTTATTTATTATTTATTTATAAGGCAATACAACAAACACTAAGTAATAATATTACAACGTTTCTTATTAAATAATAGTATTCTAACTTAGCATCATAAGCGTGTATGCACTATTGCTTTAGCTAAATATGTCATAAGGACAATACATAATAAAGCAAACTATTGTTCAAAGTATGAGTACAATAACAAACAATTATTATATATTTTTAAAGTAATAAATACGTCTGGTAGATTATTAGGAAATATTTGACACGTATTTTTACTTTTGTCAATCAAACAAAAATTAATAAAGACTGAGCGATACATTTTTTATCGGCCTTTTGGGTCATGAGCCCCGACTTTTCCCTCCCTCTCTGTACAACGAGAGCCATACGTAAATGGTCAAGTTAATATAACTGGAAATAAAAGTAAAAACCGGCCAAGTGTGAGTCAAACTCGCGCAATGAGGGTTCCGTACAATATGCTTCGTGAACACACACACGATGTGCCAAAATATTTTATTCAATTGACTAGCGCTATCTAGTGGTGTTTTAGTGAACTATTTCCCTAGGTGAACTTATTATAGTGAGTTTACCACTTTATTTTCAACTAATAGAATTCTTATTATTTTTCCTGTAATCTTCAAGCAATAAACTATATATGGTAATTTTTTCGAAATTTTAGGCTCATTAGTTTCGGAGATCAGAAGGGGGGGGGGGGGGGGGGGATTGGTCAAATTTTGCCTTCTTTCGTGAATAAAATCAAAAGTATTGATTTTTCCCGAACAAAAAATAGTACATTACTGCAGAGGCCGGGAAGTAAGGGATTGCCGGACGAGTATAGTTTTCAAGGCCGAGCGTCAGCGAGGCCTTGACAATAGTTACGAGTCCGGCAATCCCTTTCCCGCCGAGGAAAGTATAGAGATTTTCTCAATAAATGTGAGGAAATTTAACTTAAAGTTACACATAAACTTACATGCCTTAAATATTTCCCCTTACTAGGTATTTGCCGGTAGTAATTTTTCCACTTTCAAGTTTCAAATTAGGCGAAGTAGGTACTTAAAATCCATTGCAGTGTTGCTTTCATCACTAAAACTCATTTTGAACCGTTTCATTTCGAATAAATAACCAACTTTGCACATATTTACCGAAAACAATCAATGTCAATCAATTACTGCAAAGCGTTAATCACAAACTACGAAGAAGATACTATTACTAGTATCAGACGACCGACTGCCATATGTTTTCTCTAGGCAATAAGGATCATAGACAAATAATGGAGTGAGGGTGAAAATGAAAAAAATGCCATACAATTCCTTTTGAGTTTCTATGGGGGGCCATAAATTCAAAGTCAATTGACGTGTGTTCTATGCCCTAAAATCCGTAAAGGCAGTTTTTCGGCAGTGGCGTTAATCACTACGGGTATAGTGAAAATAACAGATCTCCCGAGTTTTTAATTTTTTTATTTTCAGTTGTCAATTCCAGCAAAGGAAACAATGCCCATAGAACCCAGTCATATTTTTCACAAAAAATTTAATAGATCATAGATTATTGTTTTCTTCTCTCGCAACGAAAATTAAGCATATTTTCGTATGATCACATATCGATATTTTAATGAAATTGTAGTTATATTCACGTATTATATGCATTTTTTAAAAATGCAGTGGTAGTAAACTGGCTGTATGACAAGTGACATAATTTACGTTACATAGATTAATTAAAAAGTTTTGAGCAGCGGCCGGGAAGTAATTTTCATACTTATTTCCTGGCCTAGGCCGGCAATGCGATGAATGAGCCAAGAATTACAAACTTCCGGTCTTCTTTTTACTACAGTAATGCCTACATTTCCGAGCATGTTTGAGAAAAAATATTTTTGAGATCCTCATAAGAAGCCCTTTCATTTGATATATAACACGGTAAGGTTTGCAAAACTTTTTTTTAACATTTTCTATTTAGACCCCCTAAACCCTTATTTAATAAAAATATAAATTTACTTTGCACATCCGTGTTTGGGTCATAGGTTTACACCATCTTACCAAATTTCATTTAATTTGGTTCAGTAGATTCGGAGAAAATCGACTGTGACAGACGGACGGACGGACAGACAGACGCTCGAGTGATCCTATAAGGGTTCCGTTTTTCATTTTTTGTACGGAACCCTAAAAATGGGACTTCCCTACTACAGGTGTTGCGGAAAGTAAATTAAACTGTATTTCTAATAGGTACTGATTATAATGAGCCGAAAATTACAAAGTTGGAGATATGTGTTTTGTCTCAGAGGCCACAATTGAAGTCTGTCCAATGTTAGGATATTTTTGAATATAACTTTGGAAACACTGCGGGGGCGCAGTGTTGCCAGCGCGAGCGTTTGCGTTTTGTTTATTATGTTTCTGAACAATAACTTTTTTTTTTAATCTTAGATTAGGTTTTCACAATTGTGTTTTATAAAAATTTACAGTTACGGCAAACAACCAATTTGACAAAGATACCATTCCTTAATCATTGCCATCCCAACTTACAAAACCTAACAAAAGGAGGCTACCTAATAGTAAATAAAGCTAAGTGGCGGATCAACATGGCCGCTCTAGGGCCGCGTTTAGGGATTTAGGGCCTTAAGGAAAAAGCCCCAATTACCCACATCCAGTCTGAAGAGAAGTCGACTCATCCAGCCTTGTTTGTATTAGTTAGAGAATTTACCTCTACAATATGTTAACAAAACCAATCCGATCCCTTACGAGGTGACTCAGCTAGTCAATATTTACAACTTTTCTCATGAGACTAATGGTGGTAAAACGAAAAAATAATTACATTTTATTCATTTTTTTTAAACAAAAATAATATCTATACATATAATAAAACAGTAAAAATATTTTGTCTGTACATTTAGTATTTTTGACTAAAATGGATAGAGGGACACTTAAAAAGTATAAAGGTAAGCAAAAAAAAATTTTTAATTTCTTGTCTGTCTGTCTGTCTGTCTGTATGTATGATCACGATTATCTCCGGAAGTATTGGACGGATTCGAATGAAACTATTTTTGCTATATAGCTATTAATCCTAGGCAACATATAAGGTAGAAATTATTTTGGAAAATGGAACACTTGATGCAGCACCATAATGGTCCAGCTGAACTATAAGAAGTATAAAAGTGGAGCGTTAGCAAAAGTTGTAAAGCCTGATGAGCATTTTTGTCAAGATATAAAAAATCTAAGATTTGGAACATCTCATGCAGAACCATAATGGTCCAAGTGAATTATAAGAAATATAAAAATGACACCTTTGCAAAAGTTACTCAACCTGATGAGCATTTTTGGTTAAGGTATTTAAATTGAAGATTAAGAACACCTGACGCAGAACCACCTGTCCAGGTAAACTGTAGGAAATATAAAATTGACGCTGTAGCGAAAGCTGTTTAGCCTGATTAGTATTTTTTTGTTGAGGTATAAAAATTGAAGATTTAGAACATGTGATCTTCCAGCTAAAAGTCGGGGCACTAGGGCAGACGAGATGAACTCTTTATTAAAAAATAATTAGTGTTTCAGAGCAAAACAAACCCGGAAAATTCTTGGTTATGGGAACGCGGCATATTGATGCCAAAAAACTAACTCTAAGGATAGTTCCAACATAATATATAAAGTTTTTTTTTTGATAATACGTTAATATTTATTAATTATACACTGCTACAAGTATTTTCTTATGTATCGACATTCGTTCTCATTAAGGTATATTAAAAGGCCGAAATCATAAGTTCACGCGAACGAAGTCGTATCATCAGCTCAGCATCAGCTAGTAAAAGAATAAAAAAAATTCAGCCGGCTAAACAGTTTGTATGGCAATATATATTTTTTTTTCAATAGCCTCCATATGAAAAGTTATTTAAGTATATTAACGCGGCGGGGTGACTGCCCTTTTAAGAATTTTGATAACTTATAAATTATAACTAAGTATTTCGGATAGGGTTTTGGTAACATATTATAAAACTTACTAGCAGCGAAATAATAACATTTCTTTTGCAACTAAAGATTATTCAATCCGATATAATAAGGCAGAAATACATTAATGATTTAGCCCTTATACTTGGTTACAAAGTTTTTCCTCAAAATAAACTACTATCTTCAAGTGTAGTATGTAAATTTAACTAGTTACAGTTACGCTAAAGTTACGGCTCGATACATTCATGTAGCACTCATGCATAAATTTACAAGTGAGTGGTCGTGACATACGAATATATCTATGGAATATCTAGTTATATTGTTTTTGATTATTATTTGACTTTGCGTGTACCACCCCTAGACCTCATCGTTGCTTCCGATCAGACAAGATACAGGTTAAACACACTGAAATCATTCATAAAATGATGTTAATTACATTTCGAGCTTTATAAAGCGCATTTTCGATTTATAGATGTCGTGGACTTATGATGAAACAGAAAATATTTTCAATGTAGATGTATAATATTACTTTTTAACAAACCCATTAACATAATTGTATCATTCGTATAATAATCTTCATAAAATTATATAAATGTATAACACACACAAACACACATCCACCCACCCACACCCACACCCACACACCCACCCACCCCCCCCCCCCCCCCACACACACACACACACACACACACACACACACACACACACACACGCCCACACACACACATATTGACAGCATAATATTTTTTTTATTTGAATGTATTGTTATTACTGTTTTCCTGCCGGTGCTTTTATTATATAAAGTCAATTTTGAAAACGTCGCGCTATGCTAATAATGATATTATGTAAAAATTTTAGGTATATTGTTTGATGCTCACGATACAGGCCCAGCCTAGAGTGGGATCAATTGTTATTGTAACTACGCATGATTGATTATGAGAAATAAAGATATTCTATTCTATTCTATTCTATTTTTTCCAGCGTTATAATAACTTATATAGTTAATAAATAACAATTATTGACATTTGCAAATTTGACAATGTAGGTACCAAAGTTTTGAAAATACCAATTACTTTTACAATATATACAACTGTTAATATTTCAATTTTATATGATTGCGAAGCCCACGTATCTACAAAACATACTCGTTTTTCGTGATCTATCGTCCATTCCATGGCCTGTTTATGCAGGATCACGGCGTCCTTCAAAATCGTATTAAAGTTCGAGCTGCTTTAGGTTAGCGGGACTTGGGATAGAAAATTGGTTGATTTTTTTTCGTCATATATCCATGTCGAATTTATTAAAGTATTAATAATGAAAAAAAAGCATCAAAAAATCTTAAAACATCTTGCTAACATTTAATAAAATCTTTATTAATTACTTGCATGTATAGTAAGTATATATATTTGCAAATATAGTAGTGGGAAAAAGTGAACTAAATTTGAATCACCTGACTGTCTTGATTTTATGTCCGCTCTGTTCATAGGGCTATGTTACAATCCGCTAACTAGTAGGACGTTGAGTAACGCTTGTTCTATCAATGTTCGGCGTAGTCATTCAATTAAATGTCGCCATTAAATGAACGCACTAGTTATCAATCAAATAGCAGATTCAACAAGATGAATGCGACCACAACGCAAAAAGAAACGACTCTTAAGCATGTGTGCACGTAAAACCACTTGCGGCAATGTGTGTGTTTCTGGACGCGTGCGGGGGCAGCGAGAGCGCGCGGGGCTCTCGCTGCTCGGCTCCCGCCACGGAACTAGCTCGATCGAGGGCTGACTGTGTTGTGTTCGTATCTCGCACCGCAGACACAAAGTGAGCAGTGAGTGACGACCTACGCGTTGTCAACCATAACGCTCCGGCCCGGTTCAAGTCACCGGTGCTCGAACTCTCACGTACAGGGAGTGTCACTGCTGTGGCCGAATAGCATCACGCACACTGCGCACACTGCTAAACATATCTGGTGCATGCAAAGTGCAATACTCTATCCTCAAGTTATTGTTGTTGTTTCTTTTTCGTGTCATGTGTGTAAATGGCCAACACTGATGGAGATTTTTCAAGCTGCGTAGAAGCATCTTACATAGTTTAACGAATGCCATCAATGATAACAGCCAGGACCAACGGCTAAACTTGCCGTCCGAAGCACGGAGGAGCTCGAGATAATTTTATGCAACTTGCGGTCACTCATCCAAGTGGGGACTGCGCCAAGGGTAGCTTAACTTGCGTAAGCGATAATAATTCTCACGCCCACTGGATCACCGGACTACTTAAGTTATAGTCCGATTTCGATAATTCAGGAATATGTATCCTAAAATCATATAAAACAACGTAAATACAAATAAAGTGTATCTTTAATGATCCTCATTGACTATACTTTTTATCCAATCTATATATCTATAGTATTATTTTCATATAGTCTATATATATATATATATTATAATATAGACAATATGAAAAGAGGTAAGTCTCCAGGCCATGATGGGCTCAGCATTGAACACCTTCAGAATGCAGGGCCTCATATACATAGAGTTCTGTCCTTATTGTTTAGCTTTTGTATAAGACATACTTACTTACCTCCAGATCTGATGAAGACCGTAGTGATTCCTCTTGTCAAAAATCGTGCAGGTGATACAGCTGACAAATCTAATTACAGACCAATTTCACTAGCTACAGTTATAGCAAAAGTTCTGGATAGAATATTAGATACATATCTTAGTAGCTGTATACAATTGCACGACCAACAGTTTGGTTTTAGGGAAGGTCTCTCAACTGAAAGTGCTATTCTATCACTTAAGTATACTGTAGATTATTATGTCAGGCGAAAGACTCCAGTGTACACATGCTTTTTAGATTTTTCACAAGCTTTTGACCGGGTGTCCTATGATTTGTTGTGGTCGAAACTCAGAAAGGCAGGTGTTACTACTGAAGTAATTAGTATTTTTTCTCATTGGTATTGTAATCAGAAGAATGTAGTTAAATGGGCTAATGCTCAATCTGATGATTATGTTCTGAGATGTGGTGTTAGACAAGGGGGCCTAACCTCACCTAGGCTTTTCAATATATATATCAATGGTCTGATCAAAGAGTTGAGCAACATGAATGTAGGATGTCGCATATACAATATAAATGTCAATAATATCTCATATGCTGACGATATGGTGTTGCTCAGCCCTGCAATCAGCGGGCTAAGAAAACTTCTTACTTGTTGTGAGGCTTATGCTGTAAGTCATGGCTTGAAATATAATGAGAAAAAAAGTGAGTTTTTGCTTTTTAAAGGAAAGCTCAAAGAACCAGCCAATATTCCACAAATATTGTTAAATGATATACCTCTTACTCGTGTTAAGCAGTTTAAATATCTTGGTCACATAGTAACAGAGTCCCTGAAAGATGACCAAGACATTGAAAGGGAGCGCAGGGCACTGTCGGTCCGTGGTAATATGTTGGCTCATAGATTCAGGCGTTGTACGGCTGAAGTGAAATGCACACTGTTTAAGGCCTTCTGCCAAAATTTTTACGCATGTGCTCTGTGGTCAAATTTTACACGATCATCGTACAGTGCGTTGCGTGTACAATATAATAACATATTCAGGGCTCTTTTTAAGCTCCCCCGTTTCTGTAGTGCCTCAGGCATGTTCGCTGATTCAGCAATTGATGACTTTTATGCAATCATGCGAAAAAAGATTCTATCTTTGGTGCGTAGGGTGAGCGTGAGCAGAAATAGAGTGCTGGTGATGATAGCGGATAGAATGGATGGGGCGGTCTTCAGGAGGTTCACGGAATTACATTATTTATAGGTAATTTCGTGACCCTTCTGGTGACAGATTTTTATGAAACTTTTATTTTTAACTTTTTATTTTTGGCAAACTGCATGTAGGCGGCCTACATGCAGTCGGCCGTACCGTTCCATCTCAATCTTTTCTACCTTCAGTAGAGCAATATCATTTTCGTGTTTATACGTATTATATGTAAACATATCTATTGATATTATTGTCGATTGCAACTTTCTATAGTAAAGATATTGTACTTGTTTTAAAATTTTTGATAAATTTTTAGTTTCGTTCAAAGGTATTGTCATGTCGCCGTACCTTACGACTTTAATAAATGGTGAAAGACAGTGCGACGCAGTGAGTACCCACTGACTCGCGATAAGTGACCCACTACAGAATCTAATTAGTTCTAATTGTGAAATCTCTTGCTGAGATAATAAATATTCAGGATTTTTGGCCAAAATGCTGACAACGTAGGGATATTTTCCTTTGAGGTCACTGGAACCATGCCACACACGAAAACCAGGAGAGTGGAACCCGTACCGACGATAACTGATGGCTGACGGCCTCTTGCAGTCCAACACTTCTGATATCGTCATCACTAGCAGGCATCTGCAAATAATCATAAGTATCATACCATTTTTTAACCTTTAATAATATTCAGAGATACTTCGGGCACAATGGTCCCAACGCCGTTTCCGTAGGTACTATAGTTTTACATAAATGACACCACTTGAAGCATCATAACTTTGTATTTACCAAATTATGAGAAAAAAGCATTATGGCGGGATTCCATAATGCTGATGTTTTCTCATAATTTACTCAATTTAATAGGATCCGCCGAATTCATACTTTGAGGGAAGCGTAACTATCGTGTCTCCTATGATAATACCCGTGTTATACCCCTATCACTCGCCCCGATGATGGTCTTAGTCAATTTTTCAACCAAGAGAATCGATCCGCCACTCGTTGTCAAGTTTCCGCATGGTGAATATTAATTGGCTCTATTTTTGAATCATTATTCGAATGGGTTTTCCGAATGGTCGTCGCAGACCACTCGGAACGAACTTCGCCAAAGAATATGAATGTCAAATTTGACTTAAATCAAATTTTTATTTTTTCTTAAATTCTCGTCCTTAGAACCTAGCGTTTTTGCCACAACTGTCTACAAAAAGTGGGAATATACGTCCGATTTGCTTCCGATCCGATTGCAGCATTAAAAAATAAGAAATTTCTACCTACCGAATTCCAAAGGAATTGCAATAAAAACCCCCATAGATATGCCTTAGTCACTGTATTATGAAAACATAATTAAAAAATAAGGTTTTTGTACAATTCGCAATTTTATTTTTATTACGCCATTTACTGAGAAGACTTCGTCTATAGTGTACGTACATAATATAGTATATCTCATTCATATTTAACTGGTTTTTCTACGAAAGAAGATTACGAAAAAGAATCAAATTCCCCTAGAATTAAAGACACTGTACCTAAAATGGCAACACCATCCGATTGTCGGATTGAAAATCGGGCGTGTATTCCCAGCTTAAGCTACTAGTTTTGCTGTGCATTCAATTATTCTGGCAACCGTAACAATATTATTTTTTGCTGGCAACTCTTACGCAATAGAACCATTCGCACGGTTCAAAAATACGTAAAAACAGGCCCGCTCGTTGATTTTATTCACATGTGAATACGAACCGAGTGCTGACGTCACAACGAGTGGTGGATTGATTCTATTGGTTCAAAAATTGACTCGACCGAAACTTGTCGGTGAATCCGAAATATAACGTGAGTTAAGCCGGATTTTATATGATGATTTTATATGATGAATTTATCTCGCGTAAGTTTAAATATTGTTTACAAAAGCATTAGTGTCGAAATTTATCTTATGTAAAATTAAAACAATATTTTTGGCAGAACGTTTATAAATTACTTCTCAGTTTTAGGGAAGTTAGTTTTAACACCATCTAGCGAAGTGTTGAAACAACTCTGCAGCTAAGTCGTCTTACTATAACTCCTACTTTGTAGCAGGCCTAAATTTGGTCTAAAATTGTTTCTGAGGTTGGCATTATAGTGTCGTTGCCTCAGGGCG
The DNA here is from genome assembly GCA_963082605.1 of Rhodophaea formosa. Taxonomy (NCBI): domain Eukaryota; kingdom Metazoa; phylum Arthropoda; class Insecta; order Lepidoptera; family Pyralidae; genus Rhodophaea; species Rhodophaea formosa. The sequence continues at coordinate 21,453,403 of OY720211.1, forward strand.
ACTAAGTTTTATCAATAATCGATAATTATTAATTTCATAACTTATCAGATATCTTTTCAAGCATTTTGGATCAGTGAAATTAATAAACACATATGACTCGATACATACTTACAGCGTACAAAAACATTCAAAATCGGCATATATAATATAACGAATGGAATATCTTGCATTCTTTCATAATGTTTGAATTGAATTACACTACCTCGATCAGGAAGCACTGTCTTTACACCACCGCAAATATGATTATTCAATTTATCTTCACTGTGAAAAAAATTTAAACAATCATCACAGAAATATACTTTGTCATGGTGTTTAGTCAACTGATTTTTAAGTAATCTACCTAAATTCTTTATTAAACAGTAATGTTTTAATTCCTTCTTCTCAATTAGTAACAAATTAATATGATGTTTTTTTTTCTCCTGTGTTTTATATAGAGGTCCAACTATATTACATTGGTTCTTCAGACCATGAACATTAACACTTATATGACTATTGTTTTTCTCGAATATTTTAATATCTAAAAATCCAACTGGAAATGTCATATTCTCAGTATTAAGAACCCGCTTAAAGTGTGGGTAAGAAGAAATGCGCTGAGCATTATGTTTAGCAGGAAATAATGCAGCCATAATGCACCATAAGAAGCAGAATTCATCGTTATTTTGTATATTAACACAAGCACGTTTAGATTTTATTTGTTCGGTAATTCAATAAATTTGGACGCTCTGACTGGATTGTACTTATTAATATTGACCTCCAAGAATAAATTTCGCAAGAAAGCCCATCCACTATCTTTTTGCTGAAACTCATCTATTTTTGTAGTAATATTTTCTATCACTTTTAAATATACTTGTTCAAAATCAAAATATTTATGACAAATTATGTTTTCAGTGATAAAAGACTTTATTTCACATGTGTCTTGATTTGCATTGGAAAATTCAGAAAATAGTTCAAAAGTTACTTTAATAGAATTAAAAATGGCTAATCTCGCTAGAAGTAAGTCTCGAACTCGGGCTCTTATCTTAAACAAAAAGTTTGCGGGCGACTGAAAGCTGCCTTCAGCTTGATTATTAACTGTATCTACATCACGCACTCTGTATGATGCAATGCGGCTTCTAAATGCGCAACTAATTTTTTCAATGTCATTGCTTACTTGAATTGAATTATTATTTTTATGCGTTGTACTTCGCAAATGGGCTGAGAATCCTCTACTCTTTACAGATATATCGCAAACCGTGCAATATACAGATTTATTTGCCATAATACTATTTGAGAAAAGTAATAAATGCTCTATCAATGAAATGAAAGAATGCGCTACAACGGTCTACAATAAACTACGATTGCTAAAAGCAGTTGAACCTATAAGCTACGAAGAAATATCATACGTAACGATTTGATATCATTTATGAGGGATAAACAAAAATCATTCGAATGTTATATATTCAAAGTGCGTTTATATGTATAAATGTTTGCTATACTTTGACGTTGAATCTATTGAACTGATCATAATGAAATTTCAGACATAATGTACTCTTTTTGCGAGTGAAGGCGCAGGTAAAAGCTTCTTTCTTTTACTTTTTCTAGTGAAAAATTGCAGTGTTAGGAGTATAACTGTTTAGTATGTAGGATAGTAAAAATTCATTAACTGCCGATAACATTCTTTACAAATTTTGAGTTAAGAAAGTAATATAAACATCACGCTAGACTACTCTAAAATTATAGGTTTCAGTGATTTATAATGAATATTCAGTGGTAAATTAAATTTATTTCATTAAAATTTTAATAAACCATAACATCTTAAGTGAGAACACTCTGTTCGTCGCACATTGAAAATAAACAAAACATGAAAAAGAAAATTAGATAATGCAAATAGAAAAATAAAGAAAGTATTTAAATTGACCACAGCTGGAAAAGGGGTCTATTATTTTTTATTTAAAAAGAATGTTCCCTCCTTAGTAAATTTCTTTTTACACAATTTTAATACTTTTTTCAACGGAGAGAGCTCTGGAGAGTCGGGCTCTCCCTGATATTTCAATGCTATAACCACCCGTTCCCAGCGATCTTTAGGATTAACACCCTCGATATCTTTAATGTTGTATATGCGAAGTTCTATAAATACATCGCCCGTTAAATCCGCGGTGCGACGTAATACCCCGTCCGCGACCCGTCTTGTTAAACAGGAAACTAATGCCGGGCTTCGTTTGCTGGTGGTTTCCCCTTCACTGTCACTCTCAAAGCCCCAGACAGCAGCAGTAGCAGTAGGCTTCGCAGCGCAGGGCTTCTTTTTTGAGCCTTTGACAGCAGGCTTCTTCCGCTTTTCTGAACTATAAAAATATAAGAAGAAATTATAATATAATACAATAAATAATAAGAACATAGGCTGTATGTACCTACAAATAAATAAAAAAACTCCTAAAACTTTAACTATTGTGATAATTTGCAAATATTAATATAGAGAATAAAATCACACAAGTTGAACTAGCTGAACTCAACGATACTATACTTTATAGATATACCTATATAGATAAACATCCAACACCCATTTCGATATTAAAAAGATGGTTTTTTATACTGGCTGAACCTGGCTGGGGATCGAACCCATTACCTTCATGCCACAAGTTGGCGTGTTAACCACTGTACACTGTGCATCGTAGATTTATGTATGTACATACCTTACTCCCGAAGGGCCTTCGTTTTCAGAATCAAAGCGCGGCTCTCTTCGCAGCTTTTGGTCTATATTCTGAATACTCTGAATCTGACCTGTAACAACAATAACAACAAATTAATTATATCTAAAGGTGAATACGCACAATTAACACTGCGGGCAAACTATATATTTTAAACCGTATAAGATACTTTTAAAAAGATATTTAAAAAGGATATAATTTTAAAAAGAAAAAATACTTTTAAAAACTGTTTGAGCAGAAATGTTGATAAATGAAACTATATACGTATGAAATAACATAACACGACTAAATTATTCGAAGTTTCCTGAAATAAAATGGGACTATTAAATTAAACAAACTTACGAACATGATAGAAACGCAGTGGATCTTCGTTTTGTTGACTTTTTCAACAGGCACACTGATGCGGCTGGCAAGATAGGTTTGGCAGCTGACACAATTAGCTCGATGCAGCACTGAGTGCAGAGTCAGTGGCGATGGGCGACACTCTTACGATGAACAGAGTGTTCTCACTTAAGAGCTGATTGATAATGGTTTGTCCTGTAGTTTAGTACTGGTTCGATTAAATAGCATATTTTTGCTGAAATATCATTCTTACCAGGTGTTGTCAATCGTTTGGAAATACCAAAAATATTTGCGTTTACGTAGCAACTGGAGCAGTTTTTAACATTTCAAAGTACACAAAAGTTGACAAGCACTGTATTACCGAAGCGTCAGCATTAATGAATAATTAAAGTGAATTACAAAATTTTATTGATAAACAAAAGTTTAATATTGCAATCAGTTCATTGAAATTCAATACTCAAAGTATGTTCGAATGCTGACAGACGTCATAGGAAGCATATATGCACTTGTTCCCAAACTTCAGACAACTGCCTCCGTGGTGTAGTGCTTAGAGCGTTCGACTCACACTGCGGAGGTCGCGGGTTCGATTCCCAGCGAGAGTAACGACTTTGTGTTGTTGTTCTAGTTTGGTTAGGACATTGCAGGCTGATCACCTGATTATCTGATAAGAAAGACGATCCGTGCTTCGGAGGGCACGTTAAGCTGTCGGTCCCGGTCGCAGTCTTTGACAGTGGTTGTTACACAAAATCATGTAGACGCCTATAAGGCGGTTTAATAACTATATCACCAGTGTTAGACACACTAAAATTTCATGAAGATCAGTTCAGTAGATACGGTGTGAAAGCGTTACAAACAAACAAACAAACTCACTTTTGCATTTATAATATTAGTTGAGATGGGATGGGATGAAGTAATATGAAATATAAAATAATACGCCTACTTACTCTTAAAAAATAAAATAGCCCTATTATTTATTGATTTACGTAAAGATTGTTTACCCAACTACACAACATATATAATTTTAAAATCGTTAAACTCTTTTTTGAGCAGTCAGTTTAAAAAAGAAAAAAATCAAATTGACATTAACTTGGAAAGTTTATTTCGGTGGTTCATCAGGCATAACTAGAAATGTTTAGAACCTTTGTTCAACAAAGAAAGCGAAGCATCGGATAGTAGAAGCATAATAGGTTCATTAAGGTTTCTTCCCATGTTTTTGTCCCTTATTGCAAATTTATTTTACATACAATAAATACGGTACACAATAAAATAAAAAAAAAACTCATGTTTCTGTCATGGTTGAGATAATAGGGAATAAGCATGAAAAAAAAATCTGTTATCTTAGCAGTTTATCGAAAAAAATTCATTATTAGAGTACTGAAAGTGAAAACAGAACAAAATTTGGTTGAAAAAGAACGAGATAAAATGGTTTTACGAAAATTAGCTTATCTCGCTCGCGAAAACACTATTTTATATGGAAATGTTTTGTATGATATAGACTATGACGTCACTAGTCCATATCGGACTTCTCTTTCATATTTAAACTTTAATGTTTCACATCTTCATCACTAATTAAGATATTTTAAAAGTTCTTTAATGTTTTATAATTCTATTATAATATTGATGCTGCTCTTACAAAGATCCATCATAATAAACATTTGTAATAAAATATTTAAGTCATAATATCGCGAACGAGAAAAAAATTTAGATTTTAATGATCATATTTAGATTTTAATGATAATATCATATATTATATGATAACTTGATTAGAAATCGCACGTAATATATCATATATCACACATCAAATAATCACTTTTTGGTGTGTGATATATACGCGGTGCAAATGCAGATTTTATTTATGTGGGACAAATCTATGTTAGGTAAGTGAGGAATATATTGCTTAAGGGTGCGCTAGTCAGGTATTTCGCCATACAAATTCTGTAGGGTGATGTCTCCGTTGTTCGGTATCGTCTGTTTAAAGTTTTTAATTCTATCGATTTGTTTTGTCGTTATCTATGCTTGTATGGAATCATAATTGTAAAATTATAAGTACTTTAAAAGTTATGAGTCTCAAAACATTCCGTTTTAACACGTAATTTTAACGCAACTTTGGGCACAATTAAATACCAGAAGGAGTATAAAATCTCTAAAACAAAATTCATACAAGCATAGTTTGGTTATTAAAAAATATAAATTATTTTACTTTTAATAAAAACATTCAGCTGTTTTATCACAAGAACACTTCTCCCAAACGCATACTCGTGAATTTTTAAACGACGAAGATTTAGATTTTCAACAATATTTGTGTTCGCACACACTAGACTGTTGTTCCGATGTGCTTATACATCAGTGTAAATAGTTCCGCACTGTTCAAAACCGAGTCTATCCCTTTCTCAACGAAATAGCACGTATTTTAGCCACGTGCGCTGACGAGTTCGAGTTCCCGACTAGCGCATCCTTAAGGCTAGTTATTGCGCCATAAGTTATTGCTGAATACGAATATAATACTTATGTTAAGGTAATATGAATTTGCATGCTTAGCAAAAAGTTCCATTCTAGTGTATGACTGGGTGTGTTCCACTGATATATCGATTCCTTTACAACCGTGAATAAGGCTTATAGTGAAAACATTATTTTGTTATACTTCGTTAGATTTTAAATATGAAATATATAAAGACAGATTCAAGTGAAGTTAGGCTCATAAAATATAAGAAAGTATAGACGAAGAAAAAACATGCTCCGTAGAGATGCTAGAGTTGGATAATGTATTCTATACATTTAAGCAACTATGTAGAGTGTTTTTATTTATAAAAATATATCTATACAAATATAAATTTCTTATAAAATTAACTTAATACAACCAGGAAAATATTATATAAATATCGATGTCTTATCGATTATATTTATCGATGTTTTGTGTACATACCTATCACAAGTTGTTTCTAGTGCATACATTTATTGCATTTGAACAAATTGATCGTGAATGTAACTTTGTGTAACTGTGTTACACAGTGACAAAATAATCGAAAAGTTTAAAATCAAATCTGGTTGTGTTCTTGCTAAAGGAAATATTATTCTCCTAGATACCATGTGACGGGTCTTACCGTCCTTATTATTTTATTATCTAAAGTATAAAACTATCTATCTAGCAATATATTTTAAGCTATTTAAATATTAAAAAAAAATCGCATATTTACAAACTAACATACAAACTAACAAACAAACTATTTACAAAGAAACTCCGGCGCAACCTATTCTCGTAAATCAAATCGTGACCGCTATCTTGTGGAGTGGGCATCAAAACAGGTTTGTAAAAGGAGCGCGGGGGGACAAGCGCGAGCGCACAGCCACACTGGAATGTTCACCATTACGTCTCGGAAGCGGCCCGAGTTAGTCACTACGACTTTGTTTACTAAACCTGCCTACTGTGTCTACGTTGTGAACTCGTGACGAGTCGCGATAAATATTCTTCGTCATTAGTAGAAAATCTTTCTTTTTGTGTTTAACCCCGATTGGGTAAGTGTTGCAAAGTACTAAATAACATTACCTTCCGCTATTAGCTGGTTTAATCAACTGCAGTGTCATGTCAATTTATTTAATGTAAAGCCGCAGCGGCCATTTGCTTTATGCTGCATCTGAGTGTGTCTAAGTAATTCATTTTATACAAACCTTATAAAGTTAAACTATTCAATAGAATAAATACTTATGATTGTATTCATGCTAGCTAAATGCTTTGAAATAATAATTACATAATGACAAATTCATGTAGATATGACATTGCATAATTTCCATTTAGTTAGAACAATAGTGCATACCTATTCATAGTTTTATCTAGATAGTAGTAACATACATTCAGTAACATTTATAAAATATCACTTCTTGGTAAAATTATACTTAGAGCTTATTATACTTATTGTTGAGTGTACTGTTAAATGTTACGGAATGTTGTAGTTAAGTATTTAGTGTGTAATTTAGTTGGTGCTTACAACTTTGGTTTCTTTCATGTTAATTTCTTGTATCACTTTGACTGCCTCATCATTGATCATATTTCATGCAAATCATTACCATCCGATCCGCTTTATGCCCGTCCGCCATCTTGTAATGGGATCGAATTACCACAGCACGCCATTTGAATCGTTAGCTGATGTTGCAGTCAAACTGTAAAACTGGACACTTTTAAAATGTCTGGTGTATGCAATTCCAGGGTTCACCTCTCGGGCTTCGTGAGCGCCACTACCCACTACTGGCACCCCCTACAGCTGCGCCCTACCCCTAAGTACCGCCGCAGGCTAAACTCCGATGCTTCCGTCCACGCTGCTACAGCATAACAAGGATAGTGGTAGTGAAAGGGAATCACGATTTGGATGGTGAATGTATAAGAACTCACCCCCTGTCTACAACTTATATTTTTATACAGTGTGAACAAAGCCTTAATAATTATTTATAAGTACTCATAATTAGTTTCATTCCTCTCCACTAGTTCACCGTTTCACTGGCGCCTAGCAATAGGATACATTCACATCCAAATTGTGTACACCTGCATTAAATATTTTTCTTTGGTGATGGCTTTTAACTTCATAGTATTAAGGTTGATTATGTACTAATCATAACTAGTTTGTGGTATTTTTCCGTAAAATATTTCATTTTATATCCCAGTTTTTTTCGTAAATACGGAATTCTTGTTTGTACATTAATACCGCACACTGGTTGAATTTCACTTGTCATTCTTTTTTTATCATACTTGCTGCTTTGCAATCACTTTCACCTATTTTCATTGTCATATGAATTCATCATCGTCTACTTAGTGCCTTGCAACACATATCTTGTTACATATTTTAAAATGGCATATGCTATAAAATATTTATCTTTACAAAAAGCCGAACTTCAATACGAAGTCGAAGTCCGTGGTGGCACAGGCAAGTCTGTTCAAGATCTTAGAACAGAAATCGTTAAATTATCTCAACTTTTACCATCAGAAGACATCTTGGAGTCACATCTAGATGCGGAGACTGACTTAAAAGAGGTTAAAGATTCTCTGTTAAAGTCGCAAAATAATTTGCTCAGTCTTAAGAACAAATTTGACAAAAACCTTCTTGGCAGAACAGAGACGTTACTGCACCACATCTATCATCGAATGAATAGAATTGTGAACGTTCCAGAGGTTAATGATATATATAAAATATGTGCATCAAATTTTAATTCTCAATTTAAGGAAATGAGTGCTCTTAAGCCAACCACTTCACAAAAAAATTCTACTTCAGTCGCAGAAAGTGTTCTAGACCCCACAACCATATCTGTCACATGTGAGCGTAGCTTGACTACAGATATAAATAAACTTAAATATTCTGGTAAAACTTGTGTCCATTCATTTATACAAAGAGTTGAAGAGTTTGTGCAGTCTAGAGGCATTAACTTTGAAAAAATACTCTCTTTGGCTTATGAAATATTTGTTGATGATGCCTTACATTGGTATCGCTATAATAAAGATAAAATAAATTCCTGGAATGATCTTTGTCAATTACTCAAGGAAGATTTCAGTAGTAGCGACTACGAATATAAGCTCGCTGCGGAAATAAGAGCACGCACACAGGGAGATCGTGAAAATATAACTATTTACTTTTCCATAATGCATGGTATGTTTTCACGACTAAGCAAGCCCTTTTCTGAGGAGGATAAATTGGAAATTTTAATGCATAATATCCGCCCCTGCTATGCAAATACATTAGCTGCATCCCCCAAAATTAAATCACTGGATGAACTTAAATCTATCTGTCGTAACTACGAAACTATAACGGCTAGGTTCTCACATTTTCATGAGCCACATAGAGTAACTAGCAGCACGGTTGCACCGGAGTTTGCATATAAATCTAATACTAACTCTACTTATAATAATAACAATTCGTCTAAAAATATCACTACTACCAACTATAAACAGTTTAATAAATTTAATTCTTCTAACAACAACCAATCTCACCATTCAGAAGTTGCAGCTATATCAGAGGACACACAGAAGCCTGTGTTCTGTCCTAGATGTAGGTCTAATTCTCATTCACTAAAGAAATGTAATCAAGAACGTTTCCTCATATGCTTTAAGTGTGGTAAAAAAGACGTGCGCTATCCAGAATGTCCCGTTTGTAACCCGGCACAAAAAACTGACACTACAAAAAACTAATTAAACCTGATTGGAGTGACCGTGATAAGGAATGGAAGGAGTGGCTTAAATTCGTTAATAATTTCTTTACTCTAAATTCGGTTGCTTCAGTCAGTAAAACTAAAACTAATATTGATAGAACTCGTCCTTATGTGACTGTTACAATTTTAGGCCTTTCACTGACGGGGTTACTTGATACGGGCTCTTGTGTTACCATCTTAGGCAATGGTACTCATAAAAAATTTCTGGATTTAGGATTAGAACTGAAGAACTCTAACCCTGTTCAATTCATTGCTGCCGGTGGAGAGAAACTGATTTCAGTGGGGGTTATTTCTCTTCCTGTAAGCTTCCTAAATCAAACGTTTACAATAAATGCTCATATAGTACCAGATATTAGAAACTCGTTGATACTGGGCATAGACTTTTGGCGAACCTTCGGTCTATTCCCTAAGCATCTAGATGCCATCGCGTTTTTTAAAGACTCTGAGACTACTTTTAATATTAACCCCGTTAATGATTGTAACGTTTTGTGCTCCTACCAGCATCTTAACAATGATCAGCGAAACATGGCTGATGATTTAATTGCACGGTTTCGCGAAATATCGTACGAGGAACGTGGTCTAGGCCGGACTTCATTAATTACTCACCCGATTGACACAGGGGATGCTGCACCCGTGCGTCAACGTTATTATAGAATGTCGCCTGAGAAACAACGAATACTAATAGAACAGCTTGATGAAATGTTAAGAGATGACGTCGTTGAGCCTTGTGAGAGTCCATGGTCTTCGCCTGTACTTCTCACACCTAAAAAGAACGGGGAACTTAGATTCTGTCTCGACAGTCGAAAGCTCAACGCCGTAACAAAAAAAGATGCTTATAGTCTGCCATACATCACTGAAATTCTGGACAATCTTCGCGATGCCAAATACTTAAGTAGCATTGATTTGTCAAAAAGTTTTTGGCAAATATTAATTAAAGAAGAAGATAGACACAAGACTTCATTCTATTTACCGTCGCGAGGCACTTTCCAGTTCAAGGTTATGCCTTTTGGGCTAACTAACGCACCGGCTACACAACAACGACTAGTTGACGTCCTTTTCTATGGCCCAGAATTCGAGCATAAAGTATTTGTGTACATAGATGACGTAATCATAATCTCTGAAACATTCGAAAAGCATATATCTCTTCTAACAAGAGTCCTAGAGAAATTACAAATTGCTAACCTTACCATTAACTTTTCTAAGAGCCAGTTCTTTAGGAGCCAATTAAAATATTTAGGCTACATCATTGATGCGAACGGACTACACGCTGATCCCGAAAAAGTAGAATCGATAGCTAACTACCCTACCCCTACTAACCGTAAAGAGGTCCGTCGGTTTATTGGTACGGCATCTTGGTACCGGAGGTTTATCCCTAACTTTAGTAGTTTGGCTGCACCATTAAACAAATTAACATCCCAAGGCAAGAAGGCACCTCCCTTTTCTTGGTCACAAGAAGCAGAAACAGCCTTTACAACTTTAAAAAACCTCCTCGCTTCAGCGCCTATTCTTACTTGTCCCGACTACTCGAAACCATTTGCGGTACATACCGATGCTAGTGACTACGGTCTAGGAGCAGTACTTACGCAAACTCTTAACGGCGAAGAAAAAGTGATCGCGTATATGAGTAAGTCTTTAACCAAACAGGAACGCAACTACAGTGCTACTGAACGCGAAGCTCTGGCTGTTTTAACGGCTATCGAACACTGGCGGTGCTACCTAGAAAATGGACTTAAATTTACCATTTATACAGACCACGCGTCGCTTAGGTGGTTTTTAAATCTTAATAATCCAACTGGTAGACTAGCGCGTTGGGGTGTTAGACTTTCAGCCTACAATTTTGATATCGAACACCGGAAAGGTTGCGATAATATTGTTCCCGATAGCCTATCTCGTTCTGTCCCCATAGCTGCTATTGATGACGCCACAGACAGACAGACATCTACACAACCTAAAACTGATGACTCTTGGTATTTAAAAACTTACAATGGCTGTATAAGCTCACCAACTTCCTTTTTAAATTACCGTACCGCCAATGGAAAGCTTTACCGCCACATGAAGTCTATCAATCCTCTTACTAGGGAATTTCAGTGGAAGGAGGTAATACCTCAAGAAAATCGTCAGAGTATTATATCTCAAAATCACACTGAACCTACTGCAGGCCACCTTGGTATTTTTAAAACGTACAAAAGGTTGGTATTAAAATATTTTTGGCCTGGTATGCACTCTGAGGTAACCGCATTTGTTAATAATTGTGATGTCTGCCTTTCTCACAAACACCCCAACCACAGTACACTCGGTACTATGGGTAGACCTAAAGAGTGTTGCCGCCCATTCCAAATGCTAAGCATTGACCTAATCGGACCTTTGCCTATCACTAGGAAACAAAATACATTCATACTAGTCATAACTTGCTGTTTTTCTAAATTTTGTATGCTGTTTGCAATCCGACGTGCAACAGCAGATATCATATCTAAAATTATTGAAGAGCACGTTTTTCTTGTCCATGGCGTTCCTAGTACGATATTAATGGATAACGGAAAACAATTCATTAGTAACACTTTAAAAACTCTATTCGCTAATTACAAAATTCCTAATGTCTACTATACCCCTTTTTACACCCCACAAGTAAACACAGTCGAAAGGTATAATAAAACGATTATTACAGCGATTTCATCCTTTATCGAAACCGATCACAGATCTTGGGATACACACATAACAAAAATTCAATTTGCCTTAAACAGTTCGGTAAGTGAAGTGACTGGGTATACGCCATCTTTTCTAGTATTTGGCCGAGAACTTGTTAGCTGCGGCTCACACTACGTCGATACGGACATTGAGAAAGATTTAATTTTTGCACCCCGCGATCCTTATGCAGAAAATATAGGTCATTTGTGCAAAATATTTGACAAAGTTCAGGCTGCCCTTATAAAAGCACATTCTAGAAACGCTACAAATTATAATCTTCGCCGCAAAAATGTTAATTTCAATGTTGGTGATATCGTCTGGAAACGGACCTTTTATCAGAGCGACAAGGATAATAGATTTACCAAAAAACTAGCCCCCAAATTTGTAAAGTGCCGCGTTATAGAAAAAAAATCTAAACTCGTATACGAACTGGAGGACATGTCAGGGAAAAAGTTGGGTACATGGCATGTAAAGGACTTTAAGTTAACTTAAAAAAAAGGCACTTAGTCCGCTGGATTTTTCCTAGAAAAAATCATAACCTTAAAAGGGGGGTATGTGACGGGTCTTACCGTCCTTATTATTTTATTATCTAAAGTATAAAACTATCTATCTAGCAATATATTTTAAGCTATTTAAATATTAAAAAAAAATCGCATATTTACAAACTAACATACAAACTAACAAACAAACTATTTACAAAGAAACTCCGGCGCAACCTATTCTCGTAAATCAAATCGTGACCGCTATCTTGTGGAGTGGGCATCAAAACAGGTTTGTAAAAGGAGCGCGGGGGGACAAGCGCGAGCGCACAGCCACACTGGAATGTTCACCATTACGTCTCGGAAGCGGCCCGAGTTAGTCACTACGACTTTGTTTACTAAACCTGCCTACTGTGTCTACGTTGTGAACTCGTGACGAGTCGCGATAAATATTCTTCGTCATTAGTAGAAAATCTTTCTTTTTGTGTTTAACCCCGATTGGGTAAGTGTTGCAAAGTACTAAATAACATTACCTTCCGCTATTAGCTGGTTTAATCAACTGCAGTGTCATGTCAATTTATTTAATGTAAAGCCGCAGCGGCCATTTGCTTTATGCTGCATCTGAGTGTGTCTAAGTAATTCATTTTATACAAACCTTATAAAGTTAAACTATTCAATAGAATAAATACTTATGATTGTATTCATGCTAGCTAAATGCTTTGAAATAATAATTACATAATGACAAATTCATGTAGATATGACATTGCATAATTTCCATTTAGTTAGAACAATAGTGCATACCTATTCATAGTTTTATCTAGATAGTAGTAACATACATTCAGTAACATTTATAAAATATCACTTCTTGGTAAAATTATACTTAGAGCTTATTATACTTATTGTTGAGTGTACTGTTAAATGTTACGGAATGTTGTAGTTAAGTATTTAGTGTGTAATTTAGTTGGTGCTTACAACTTTGGTTTCTTTCATGTTAATTTCCCAACTTCTTGTATCACTTTGACTGCCTCATCATTGATCATATTTCATGCAAATCATTACCATCCGATCCGCTTTATGCCCGTCCGCCATCTTGTAATGGGATCGAATTATCACAGCACGCCATTTGAATCGTTAGCTGATGTTGCAGTCAAACTGTAAAACTGGACACTTTTAAAATGTCTGGTGTATGCAATTCCAGGGTTCACCTCTCGGGCTTCGTGAGCGCCACTACCCACTACTGGCACCCCCTACAGCTGCGCCCTACCCCTAAGTACCGCCGCAGGCTAAACTCCGATGCTTCCGTCCACGCTGCTACAGCATAACAAGGATAGTGGTAGTGAAAGGGAATCACGATTTGGATGGTGAATGTATAAGAACTCACCCCCTGTCTACAACTTATATTTTTATACAGTGTGAACAAAGCCTTAATAATTATTTATAAGTACTCATAATTAGTTTCATTCCTCTCCACTAGTTCACCGTTTCAACCATCAGTTAATTTGGTTAAGCACTACAAACTCCCTAGATTAAAACGAGAAGTTCTTGAGCATTAGTCTTGGGTGAGCACCATGGTATCAATGTCTTATGGTTGGACTTAGAGGAATCTTATTACTGGGTGCCAATAACCTATGGGTGACCGGTACGACCAAACGGGCTGGTAATAAGACAACTCACTTAGTGTACCACTGACGTCCCCATTACTGTGTGATAGAATAACTCTTTCACATCAGTTGCGTGCGGTGGATACCATAGTATCAATGTCTTATGGTTGGACTTAGAGGAATCTTATTAACTGGGTGCCAATAACCTATGGGTGACCGGTACGACCAAACGGGCTAGTAATGAGACAACTTATTCAACCACTGACACCCCATGACCATGTGATAGAATAATCGTTCTAGGTGCTAGCCAATTTGATAAATGGTATGAGCAACCAGCCTAGGAAGAATGAGATTTCTTATAGCATAATACAGTCAGTTCGATCAGATTTTAGGTTACAGTAATTTTATGTTGCTAGTGCTTTATCGTGTTTAATATCGAGATGGTGAACTACTCTAGGATAAGTTAGTATCTAAATTACATTTCTATCAATAGAACATTGGAGCCAAACAACTAATAACATAAACCCATTGCTTACGTAGCAAGTGGACAGATTCGCAACTGGACGGATTCTCAACTGGACAGATTCTCAGGTGGACGGATTAGCAACTGGACAGAGTACAGTCGTGAACAATTAAATATCCCAATCCCATGCTTTATTCATATGTATTATTGGGCTTATCAGCACAGGTCTATCCCTTAAATGCGAATGAAAATGAGCTTTGTAGGGATAGACCTGTGCTGAAAAGCCCAATAATACCCTACTAGTGTCAATACAATTTTATTGAAACGGGAGAGTTTGTCATCAACTGACGATGCACCGTGGACAGGGGACCAATCTATTTTAGAGGCGTCATCCTGTAATGCAGAAATGTCCATTTTCACAAAACTGCGAACATTTATTAGTGTGGGCTTATTTTTCGGAATCTTTAATTTGTAGCACGCATATATAAGGTCATGGTGAGAGAAACCAGGAGCAGGATATTGACCATGGCTGGCTATTAGGTTTTCCGAAGACACAAGCATCAAGTCAATTAATGTGTCACCGAAGGAAGTATGATGAGTGGGCCCAGACGGGAGAATAGAAAGATTGACAGACTTGATAATGTTGAGAAGTTTGGAGGCACGACTATCGTTCTTCAAAAGACAAGTGTTTATGTCACCCATGATTAACTGATGAGTGTAATCTAAACAAACCTCATCAAGTACGTTTTCCAGGTCCGTAAAGTAATGAATATCTGGAGGGCAATATACTACTCCTAACAGAACTTTTGAGCCATTCACTGATATCTCCAAAAAGATATATTCAGCTGAAGCGGAGTACTGAGAAGGCGACAGAGCTAACACCTTGTATGGAATGGCGCTTCGTAGGTATATAGCAACACCCCCCGAACCCTTTTGAGTCCGATCATTGCGTAATAACACGAAACCTGGAAGAGAAACAGTAGTCGAAGGATGACTTGGTTTTAACCAACTCTCTGACACAAGGACCGCACTGACGAGATCACTTGAAAAAGCCTCCAGAAGTTGAGTATAATGCGCCGACACACTTTGTGCATTCATATGGCAAACATTTCAATTATTACCGTGATTTGCAAAACTGTCACGCACTAACTCACCAAGTGTTGGCAGAGCGTCTTCATGAGATGAGCATGATGCAAAACTATTATCAGACGCATCAGAAGCTGTTATAAAAGATAGGTTATTATCAATATCATATTGCTGCATTTATAAATTATAGATATATAATAAATATGTAACTAAATCAGTACCTAAAATAAAATAAATTACAAATAAAAATAAATTAATTTAAAAAAAAATGTATATATCTTAAGAAATGAATGAGTTTCAACACGTCCTGCCGGCAAAAGAAAGTGACATGCAAAAGTATAAAAACTAAAACAAAAATGCATCACACATAGCCAACTACTACAAATATGTAAACAAACTACAATGCGGTTTTTTAAAGAAATTGGAACGCACCCACAAAATGACAAAGCCTACCAAAGAAGAAAAAAAAAAGAAATTTTGACAACTATTTGACATTTGACAATAACTTGAGAAGCTAAAATAAAAATAACATAATACATACCAACAAAAATAGAGAAAAACAGTGGGTGAACGTATTATTAATTATTTATCGCTACCGCAGTGAATTGCACTGATGAAAGTTACGACACACGACCAAAAGATATCAAAAATTATTTAGATTTGGAGGCCTGCGCAGCCTGCGCCTGCACCTGCTTCCTTGTCATCGCTTTTTTGTTGCCTGCTGATGTGGTCTGGGCAGATTTTGCCTGCTGTCCCGGCTTAGTGGATTCCACTTGGACGGAGGGGTGTTTCTCCATCAATATGCGGTGCTCTGATTTGGTGGTGACCTTCACCCTCTGACCCGAAGGAAGGTTTATATGTACAACGCCGTCCATTGTCCAACATCTGTTCATACCGAAATGAGAACGTGCAGCTGCAAATACGGACTGTCGGGTACGAGTCAGAAACTCATGGAGAATGTGTGGAGACCCTTTGAGCATGGCTTTTTTCCGCCAAATGGTATTACGTAGCTCGTACGTACGTGTACGTCATTGCCGTCATCTTGTAAAGCGTCACTATTGGAAGATAGCTTGAATTAATATTTGATGCGGATAGTACGTGCCTGTTTATTTATAAAACTAAGAATATGTTGTTTCTAATTACACTCGTAATTATACACATCGCTTGAGTTATGGTTGTGTGTATGCTGTGCACAGCGCCCCATTCCAATGTCATCCAAGTGCCAAAAGGTCCTCGTCGCACTGTTTCTGTCTAACCTCTTTGTCTTTCGTTTCGTGGTTGTCTCTGGTATGTTACTACGTATTCCACTCCCACTATGAAATCACGACGATCAGGGTATCAAATACTACGACCGTTATGTGTCATGATCAAAGGTTTCTGGTTCAAAATATCGAAAACTCAGAAAACCACAGACTAGATTTACTCAGCCATGTTCGATTAAAGTCAGTAAGAAGACCAACAATGTAGAAATAAAAAGAGTAATTTTAATTTAATGACTTATAATTAAAAAAGTGTTTTTCTTCTTTAATTTGTGACACAAAAACATACAGAATCGAAGGCATTAGAGCTTAAAATTACAAAAAGATCAGTACTAAGTTAGTACGTTTATGTTTCCTGGAATACATCTACCTGGCATGTTTCGACTGTGAAGTCTCAATAGTTTCGAAATAAAATGACATACGGATAGTCAGGCGCACATGATAAATCTTGCAGATTCCCGGTTTTTGTCATTTGGCTGCGGAACTCTCACCAAGCCCAAGACCCTACCAAGCGCCAGGCAGCACGCAAAATATAATAAGAAGAGTGATGTCACTTGCTCAGCGCACATCGGTTATTCCAGTTGGCGCGGGGTAGTTTTCATACACTGTATAAGTAGTAGGGTCACAGCTGGGCCAGAAAAACACGAGTAAAGACTAAATTTGTGTTTATTGGGCACAGATATACAGACGAGAGAACATTTTAGAAATTACAGCGAAAATATTGTAAGACGCATGTTTGCTTTCTCTCTGCGGATCAAATCGCCGGTTGAGGGCATAGCTGCCGACTACACTTAAATTTAACAATAAAAATTCAAAAAATTATTAATATTATGTGGGTACCGCACATATTCTAAATTATACAAAAATATAGCGCGAAAGTTCCTTTCATATCGCTTATACAAGTACCATAAATAAACTTAAATAATTTGTATTCAAAACAATATAAAGAAAAGTAAAAACCGGCCAAGTGCGTGTCGGGCCACGCGCAGTGTAGGGTTCCGTAGTGTAGGGTTCCGTAGTTGCGAACTTTGAGTTCACTCTGTTCACACTCGCACCTCACAGTTTAACGACCAAAAACATCTAACAATGAAAATTGTATGAAATTTTACATTTTCCAGTACATTTTATAAGTTGGTTGCCTATAACTTTTTAGTTTGAACTTGGTACTTAGCTCTGATAGTTTTCCTTTCAACTTCAGTATATATACTACTGCTGTAATTTTTTTCACGTGTCCATATATAACCGTTTAGCAGATAGAGGGGGGGGGGGGGGGGGGACACTTACCTCTAACAAAAATTTGCACTTTATAACCAAATATTTCGGAAACGGATCCCTAAATCGAAAAATGGTATTCTCGACCTCACAATATTTTTTAAAGACCAATTTATCGATACCCCACATGATGGGTAAGTAGAGAAAAAAAAAATACTCCCCCACTTTACTTGTATGGGAGACACCATAAAAAAAAATTATTTCAAGATTTTTTTCTACCACTTTTTTGCCATGATTAATATACATACCCATGCCAAATAACAGCGTTCTAGTACTTATGGTCTCTAAGAAAAACCGCAGACGGACAGACAGACAGACATGGCGAAACTATAAGGGTTCCTTGTTTACTACGGAACCCTTAAAACGAGAATACAAGATTCAAAGAATTCTTTTTCCCTTTACTGATCCCTAGTGGCCATTCTTATTATCCAATCAATATTAGGACTTACTGGATTGGCAAGACAATAACTAGGATAATATTCATCTTTCTTTGTTAAAAAAGGCAAACGCGTACTGATGACGCCTATAATGCGGTAACCAAATAAAAGAGGTCCACCGGAATCCCCTCGAGAGCAGGATTGCTTTACGTTGGCACATTTTGGAGAAATTACCAGCCGCGGTTGACCCATAGTTCGGAACAACGACGGGAACTTTCGAGTGTCGCCGACATTGGAAACAACTCCTTCATAATACTGGAGGGGCCTTCTATTATCTTCTAACTCTGAAGCATTAAATGTCTTGCCATAACCGGCCCATGTCACCGCTTTACCGAGGAACGTCTTGTAGTCGGCTACATGCAGTCGGCCGTACCGCTCCATTTCAATCTTTTCTACTTTCAGTAAACCAATGTCATTCTCCATTTTAAACAGATTCGATGAAAATGTATCTTTCAAAAAACCTGTCGATTGAAACATTTTATAGGAAAGATGTGGTACTTGTTTTAAAATTTTTGATAAATGTTTAGTTTCGTTTAAGGGTATAGTCATGTCACCGTACCTTACGACTTTTATTGATGGTGAAAGACAATGAGACGCAGTGATTACCCACTGACTCGCGATAAGGGTCCCACTACAGTATCTTATTAGTTCTAATTGTGAAATCTCTTGCTGAGATAATAAAAATCCAGGGATTTCTCCCAAAATGCTGACAACGAAGGGATATTTTCCTTTGAGGTCACTGGAACCGTGCAACACACGAAAGCCAGGAGTGTGGGGCCTGTACCGACGATAACCGACTGCTGACGGCTTCCTGCAGTCCAACACTTTTGATACCATCATCACTAGCAGGCATCTGCAAATAATCATAAGCGTCATGTCTTGGCTTCGCCTTAAATAATTTTCAGAGATACCTCCTCGGGCCTAACTGGAGTTCTGTTCGAGCGCTTGAGACGGAAGGTCGTGCTCGCACATCTGGTGCTAAGACGGCGGACCTCTTTTGTTTAAACCATAAAACTATTTGAGAGCCTTGTTGTCGATCGGGCACACCACGTTTCGTTTTAAATTCAGTGCTGCTTTGAACATACAAAGTGATATAAAAGTGCCTAGTAACACTAAAAATCTTGGTTCAGACCCGCGATTATCATACAAATTGATATTATAAAAGTGCATAGAGTTGCAGAAAATCACGGTGTAACCATCCCAAATCAAATCCGTAAATTAACAAAACTTGTGTGAAACTGCTCAGCTCGGGCCTCCGAGAAATAGATGCTGATAACCCTGGTGAGATCAATCCAAACTACACGCATGCAGATAAATTCATTTTAACTACATTTTGTAAAAGTGTTTACCCTTTTTATCTTGTACCCTAAGTTTACTGCATGACCTAATACCATTCATTAATTCACCTTAAATTTTTTCTATAGCGAAAATTGTTATTTACATCATGTGTTGCTAATTTTAATTTGTATTTCTTTCCTCACCAATATTTTTTTAAGTAATTATTAATACGTTGCACTAACAAGGTTTGTTTCATTCGTTGAACTCGATAAAGCTCTAGGATATCTCGTATACATCGCGTACCGGTTAAAGTTTACATTCCTATGGACGCTGAAAAATCTATAGATATCAGTTAAAATTGGACCGCGACTCTGGTTATTATCCATGAAAAATCCACGTTTTTCAGTTAATTTTATTATAAACTAATTTAATGTACTCATTTTAGGGCCTGAGACTATTAGAACCATTTTCTTGCTCAAATATTTATATTTCCCCCCTTTTATATGTCAAGTACAAATACACACCTCAGTATAAACTTCGAAAATCTGTTGATTTCCTTGACTAGAAATATCTTAGTATCATCTAATCGTTTAATTGCCTTTTAAAGCTCTTCATATTACGAGCAACTATAAAAAGATACTAACTTGACACTCTTCTCATGGCTAGGCCCCCAAATCAGTATTTTTAATGATTTCATATAGCTGACTAGCTTCTAATATATTAAAAACTCGATTGATCACTGTTAGACTACGTAACATGTAATAATAGATATCTCTTCACGGTAAAAGCGTGTGGAAATAATATATGACTAAGTAACGATTGGTCTGAAACAATTCTCCGTAGTTTCAACTTTCTAGACGAAGTTACACATATTTTTTTTTGCATTTTGACTAATAATTTGTAGAAACAGCAGAAAATACGTACTAGGTGCACATCTGCAGTAACCGCTTAGAAAAAAAGGGAAGTTACTTGCACAAATTGTAAGCAATTTTATGTCTATACCAAAAAACCCGAAGGGAACAAAAGCCGGGCATAAAAACTTATAACAATTTGGAAGGCAATTAACAAAGTCGCAGTTATTACACCACGCTTAACAATTTTATGCACGTGCATCCAAAGTTATATAGTAGGGATACCAACCGCTATCCCAAAAACAAAACCCTATTGTCTCTTGCGCATTCCTACGAAAATAAATTGTTTAACCCGGGCAGTAAAACATCTGCGCAATATGAACAATACTGAAGTCATTATCAGTGTTGCGACTTGCAACACTTTTTTATGTTGCGATATTATATATGTTAATAGGGCAACATTAATTAAAAAATTTCTTCTTCTTCTTGGTTGCAATAAACGTGTCAGTCAACTCGCTCCCGTATTTTATTAATTGGAACTTCCCGAACCGAAGACCTGAAAATACCTACACAGTCCGCTACAATCAGGCAAATGGTCGGAGATGGTAACTGTCTATTTAGGGCCATTGCAGATCAAATAAATAACGTCTATGGGCTAACTTTTAATCATCAACAGGTACGCCAGGACTTAGCATCGTACATCAGGAACAATAAATCCACACAACGCATAAGCCTGGCCTTACATAATAATATCAATGATGTCACGCACATTTCGGACTTCTTAAACCTGTCACTTAACGAAAGAATCGACTGGTATATAGAAAAACAATTTGAAGATGGCTTCTGGGGAGGAGAGGACGCAATTATAGCAGCAGCAGAATACTACTTAGTAAACGTTCACATATATGGACAGTCCAGGGATCCAATCATATACAGACCGTCAGATAGCCCGGCGGCGAATATCTATTATAAGCGGAGACGCCCATTTAAATTTTCCTTCATTCACCGACATTACGTAATAACGGTCGGGCCGGTCGCTGCACATTTGCACGGCGGCGCTCGAGCGGAACGGACATTTGGTGACGTACATTTTAAATAGTTTTCCACTTATTTGATTTTCCTGATCTTGTGTTTTTGTGATTCGGATACCTATATCGTTTTTGGATTGTAACTGATTTGTTCCTAATTAAAACGTTGCTTAAAAATAATAAACGTGTATTGTCGTATCGAAAGCATTTTTTTAATTAAATTAGTTCATCCCTGCTAATATCAGCAGTGGGATAATACCCAAGTGTGACCTTGATTGCTTGGCCTAATTATTTTTACAAAAGGAACAAAACGGTTACTTTTTATGACCGGTGTTATTTTTATTTCAGTGTGTGTTTATTTTCCACATTTTTATTTTACTGTGTGTTTATTTTCCACATTGCGGATTACGTGCTTAGGTTTTTATAACGTGTTTCTTATCGTGTTCCCTTATAATTGTGTGCTAAAAAAATTGTTATGTCGGAAGAATCACATCGAAAGCAAAGCAAATCCCGTCGCGATCATAAATCCAGGTCGCATTCTCGTTCTGGGTCTCTTGACTTAATGCAACAAACGTTGAGTACAATCCTAACGCGATTAAATAATATCGAAAGTGTTAATAATCGGCCTGATAATAGTGCGAATGTTATTTGTGATGTGGAGGTTCCAACGAACGCCACCGTTTCAGTGAGTGCGCAACGGCGTTCAATTGACAGACCTTCCACACCATTTTTAGAGCCTCGCCCAGGCCCGAGCAGTGCTATTCATAATAATTTATCTACCCCCATTTCTGAATTATGTGCGTCTAACGTGAATTACGACAATAGTAACGAAAATGATTTGTGTAACCACCCCGGTAGTGAAACGTCTGCGTCCATTCAGGCTATAGCGGATGCGATTCGCGCTATTAATCCTGTACGTTCGCAAAGTTACTTTGTTTCTAATTTTGACCCCGCAATTCATACTTTCACAACCTGGTGCGAAGAGGTTGATCGCGCAAAATATGACAATGGTTGGAACGATCACGAGTGCTTATCCCGCGTGGCTGGTTGTCTCAAGGGTGATGCTAAAGTTTGGTTGAACGAATGGGTGACTAACGATAGAGTTTGGTCTAATTTCAAACGAGAATTTAGTGCATTGTGTCCAAACCGGTTAGATCATGCAAATATTATGTTTGACGTCATGAACACATCGTCAGATAAATATGCCACCTACGCGGAATATGCACGACGATCGTTGCTGAGATTGCGTATCGTGAAGGGGTTGAGCGACGATTTGGTGACGCAGATTATAATACGCGGTATAACAGACGCTCAAATTAGGGCTGCGGCCACTAACGCTAACCTCACCCCTGAAACTTTGATTTCCTTTCTTGCCATTTATGTCAAGCCAACCCAACGTAAAGATTTACGGTCTAGTTCAAATTCATCGTCGAAGAAACGTCCCTTTTCTAGTAGTGGTAGTACTCAGAACTCTTCATCTAATGTTAAATGTTTTATATGCGGAGAATTAGGTCATAAAAAGTATTATTGTGTTAAGAGACCTAAAACGGATGCTACGCCTGAAGTAAAGCCACGACCGGTATGTCCGTTTTGTAGGAAGCCGGGTCATACAGAAGAGCAATGTTTTACTAAGAATAGATCGGGAAATGATAATAAGCGGAAGGTTAATCTCTGTTTGGATCGTAGCAACGACTCTAATAGCTCGGATATTACAAGCGCCGTCGTGCAGGGAACTCCCGTCGATGTGCTAATAGATAGTGGGGCGCTTAATGTTTCTTTGATCTCGTCAGATGTTTTGAAATACTTTTCTTGTAATTCAAAGCCCATTTATTGCACACTGAAGGGAATTGGCTGTAAGACTATCATTGCTAACTCCTATGTTACACTTACTATTGAGTTCCGTAAAATTTCTATTGAAGTAGACTTAGTGGTAGTTCCTGCCAAGTTTATGCCCGTACCAATAATAATAGGCACAGATGTTCTTAATAGAGATGGGGTTGTGTATGTTCGAAGCAAATATGGTCAGTACCTTACTAGAGCTCCTGATACTGAGGCCCGTATCAATTCTGTTAATTTTTCCGATAATATTGAGCTTAATACCCCTCTCGTAGGTAACGAACGACAAGCTCTAGTTATGGTGGTAAATGATTTCTCAAATTTCTTTATTTCGGGAACAGCCACTACGACTGTAACAACTGGCGAGATGCATATCGAATTGACTAGTCAGGTCCCGATTGCATACAGGCCCTACAAGTTGTCATATCATGAAAAACTTAAGGTTAGAGAAATCGTACGTGATTTGGAGGAGAAGGGAATCATTAAAGAATCAGAGTCCCCATATTCGAGTCCCATCATCCTTGTTAAAAAGAAGGATGGGTCGGATCGGATGTGCGTCGACTTTAGAGCATTAAACCGGATAACCGTTAAAGACCGCTATCCTCTCCCGCTGATCGACGATCATATAGATCGCCTCGGAAACTCTAAGTATTTTTGTAGCTTAGATATGGCGACAGGATTTCACCAAATTCGATTGGATAAGGAGTCTATACCCAAGACTGGGTTTGTCACGCCGGAAGCCCATTATGTTTACTTGAAAATGCCGTATGGTTTGACCAATTCCCCTGTTGTGTACCAACGAATTATCAATAAAACACTCCAAAAATTCATCGAATCTGGTGAAGTACTAGTGTACATTGATGATGTTCTTATAATGAGCAACACCATCGATGAGGGTATCGTGTTACTACGCCAAGTTTTAGAAACACTAACCGAGGCTGGTTTTTCTATAAACCTACGGAAGTGTTGCTTCTTAACAACGGAGATCGAATACCTGGGCCGACTAGTTAGCAAAGGTCAGGTTAGGCCGAGCCCACGAAAGGTCGAAGCCCTTAAAAATTCACCTCGTCCTGAAAATGTGAAGCAGGTGCGACAATTTTTAGGACTTGCCGGTTATTTTAGGCGGTATATACAAAATTATGCTTCTAAAACTGCATGCATTGCCCGTCTTACTAAAAATAATGTTAGGTTTGAATGGGGGGTCGAACAGGAGAACACCCGCCAAGAAATTATTTCTTTGCTTACCACTGCACCTATTCTTTCAATTTTTGATCCACTTCGGAAAACCGAAGTTCATACAGATGCCAGTAGCATAGGGTATGGCGCGGTCTTAATTCAAATTGATTCTAAGGGAATGAAACATGTAATCGGCTATTTTAGTAGGGCAACCCAAGGAGCTGAAAGTAAATACCACTCATACGAGCTGGAGACTTTAGCGGTAGTAAAAGCATTGCAACATTACAGGCACTATTTAGTGGGCATTGAGTTTAAATTGGTGACCGATTGTAATGCGTTAAAGTCTACAGAACGGAAGAGGGATTTGCTACCGAGAGTAGCCCGCTGGTGGGTCTATTTACAAGATTTTCACTTTACAATTGAGTATCGTAAAGGCACAATGATGTCTCACGCCGATTACTTGAGTCGGAACCCTACTAAATCCGTAAATGTCATTGAAAAACCGCGAAACTGGGCCCAAATTGCGCAAAACGCGGATAGTGAAACTCAGGAATTGTTAGAAAAGTTACGAGATGGTAACTTAGATCCCCAAAGATACATTCATAAAAATGACCTTTTGTACTATCGCTATACCCCTGTAGGGGAAGAACCCCGCTTGTTGTGTTACATACCTAAAGGTCATAGATTGAGCCTTCTGCGCATTTTCCATGACGAACACCAACACATTGGCGTTGACAAGACAATAGACTTGATACTCAAACATTTCTGGTTTCCCGGGCTGCGCCCATTTGTTGTCAAATACGTCGAGCTCCGTGGCGCAGCGGTCAACACGCTAGCCTGCGACACGGGGGTCCCGGGTTCGATCCCCGGTCAGGTCAAGATGGAAAAAGATCTTTTTCATATTGACCTGGGTCTTGGATGTCTATCTATATAAGTATATATTATAAAATATAGTATCGTTGAGTTAGTATCCTGCGACACAAGTTCACAACTTACTGTGGGGCTAGCTCAATTTGTGTGATATGTCCCTATATATTTATTTATAATACGTAGCGCATTGCCTCGTCTGTGTATCGTGCAAGCGCGTGCCTAGGGCTCCACATCAACCCATTACATCTTGGGAAAAGCCTGACTTGCCTTTTAACTCTATTCACGTAGATGCTCTAGGCCCTCTGCCTACATCAAACGGTCATAAGTATATCCTTGTGATTGTCGACTCGTTTACTAAATACTGTTTATTGTACCCCCTGAGTAAACAAGATGCCAATGAGCTGAAACGGGTTATGACATCTGCCATATCTCTGTTCGGCACTCCTAAGCTTTTGGTGGCAGACCGCGGACGAATGTTCGAATCCTCCAACTTTGTAAATTGGTTGACTGGATTAGGCTGTGACATTCATTATATCACTCCTGAAATGCACCATGCTAATGGCCAGGCGGAGAGGTATATTCGTACGGTTTTGAATATGTTGCGCATAGAGGTCAATCACAAAAAGAGCTCTTGGTCAGAATCTTTATGGAAGTTGCAATTGATACTCAATATCACTAAACAAAAAACCACACAAATGTCTGCCTTAAATTTAATGATTGGGACCGAAGCTACTACGCCAGTCCTGAGAGCTCTTGTAAAAGACGTAGCAGTTGACGATTCTCAAAATAACAGAGAAGCTCGAAGGGAGTTATGTAGGAGTAGGGCCAAAGAACTACTCAAACGAAACCAAGAGCAGCAGGACTCGTATGTGAACAAAGGTCGGCAGCCTCCACGAACCTTTAATGTCGGCGATAACGGGTTTGTCATAAAATATTCCCAGTCAACAGGAAAGCTCGATCCTGGCATGCGGGGACCTTACAAGGTGCTTAAGGTACTACCCAGTGACCGGTATGAGCTGAAGCTAATAAGCGGTGCTTATGGCAAAACAACCCAGGCAGCCGCTGAGTTTATGGTCCCTTGGCGTGGAGAATGGTGCCCTGATACTTGCGCGGCATTTTTTGAACGTAAGTGTTTTAAATTGTTTCAACAATATTCACTGTTTGGGTGAAGTTGCTTTAACTGCTTCTTTTAACCGATGAATTCCTCCCTCTAGCTTAACTGAACTAATCTCCTATCATGATGAGTAAGTTCCCTTTGTCTCTAAATGCTATGAAACTATCCGACAAACTCGACTGACAATACTCTTAGTACTAGATGGTTAAGAAGTAGCTTCACTTATACAGTCGAATGTTGAGTTTGAGTGTTCTTTTCTCTCGGTGTCTTGGACATGTGGTTCAGAGATGCCCAGCGACGGGACTATGGGCATGCGACTCAAGACACCCCTGCCTAGCGACGGGTCTAAGGGTATGCGACTTGTAATGCCTCTGCCCAGCGACGGGACTACGGGCATGCAACTTTAGATATCTCTGCCCAGCGACGGGAATAAGGGCATGCGTTTAAAAAAAAATGCCTCTGCCTGGCGACGGGATTACGGGTATGCAAGTTAAAGCGCCTCTGCCCAGCGACGGGATAACGGGTATGCAGTTCGAATATGCCTCTGCCCAGGATACGTGCTTGAATAAAGCATTTGTCCATGCCAGGAGGACGCTCCTGTATTTAGTTTAGTTTAGTACTAGTTAATGGCTTAGGCGGCTATTCGTTAGAGTAATCACAAGAGTTGTGGAAGGACTATTTCACTTAACATGTACTATTTATGATTGCTTATGAGTGTTCTATGACTGACGGCCACAAATGAGATGTATGCAAGGAAAATTAAAGGACAAGGTATTGTCACATGCCATATACGTGCTTTTGCATCTTTCAGATGATGACAGTGATGACCCTTCGGCTGGCGCATCCCTGCCAGCTCCTAGTCCTGTAGATGAACCTGTGAAGTTGGCTCACGGTGATGGATCTCTATCGCCAACACCACCAGACTATCAGGGCAATGAAGACACGGTTCGGGACGCACCGCGGTCAGGAGAGGCCGTATAAGCGGAGACGCCCATTTAAATTTTCCTTCATTCACCGACATTACGTAATAACGGTCGGGCCGGTCGCTGCACATTTGCACGGCGGCGCTCGAGCGGAACGGACATTTGGTGACGTACATTTTAAATAGTTTTTTTGGATTGTAACTGATTTGTTCCTAATTAAAACGTTGCTTAAAAATAATAAACGTGTATTGTCGTATCGAAAGCATTTTTTTAATTAAATTAGTTCATCCCTGCTAATACTATTTATATTTTGAAAACAGCCACTACGACAGCATAGCCGAAATAGTGACACCACAACTGAACAGTACGCAAATACCGCATAGCACCCCAGGCAGCTCAAGCCTCTGCAAAACACGCATTGAACTGTCCGTAGATATGAATAGTTTAGGGTGTGGTACTCAAACGGCTGGATCGCTCTCTAGCGGACCAGAGAGTATACAAAACAGTTTTATGTGTCTCAAAAGACGGCGTTCCCCATTACCATCAGCGAGATCGCCTACACCCATAGCCTGTGAATCGCTTTCGATTGCGACCTGGAATGTCCGAGGATGCGCACGACCACGTGGAAAAATTAATATAGACAAAGTTTTGTCGCAACGCAACATAACTATTGCAGGTCTTCAAGAAACACATCTCGCATCTGGAAAACTACAAACAAGACATTATAACTGGATTTTAGCAGGTGGCAAAAAGGCCAAGGAACATCGGGGCATAGCCATTCTAATTAATAACAAAATAGATTACGAAATTATTCAAATATACCGCGAAAGCTGCGATGTAATTGCAATACATCTAGAACTTAAAATTATTAATATCGTAAATCCAATAAAACTTTTTATAATCTCAACCCACGTCCCAGCAGAATCGACATCCCGCTTCTCACAAATAGGAAAAGTCCTTCGGAAAGCCCCTTATAATGCGTACACTATAATAATAGGAGACTTTAACGCCCACATCGGCAAGCAGGACGTGCAATATGCGAACTGGACTTTCAAAAAACTTATCGGCAAAAACCTCCACCATAACATATCAAACACCAACGGGAGTCTTTTATTAAACCTAATCCAGCAACACCACTTAAAAGTAAATAGCACATGGGGTAGAGCTACATGCAGGACCACGTGGTCATCAGGTGGAAAAGTATCTCAAGTAGACCACATTCTAACTGGTACAAAAATGAATATTTTCTTTGACAATATTCTAGGAGAAAAAGATCTCATCCTTAACACAGATCACAAATTGGTATGGGGTAAAATACAAATGTCATCTTTCAACAAAATAACATACATAGGAAAAGTCATCCCAAATCGTCAATACAAAAATAAACAATTTATCTATAAAAACTATAACTACGAGCTCTTACAAAAAAAGGACACTCTGATGGAATATCAGAATTCCATAAGAGAGAGAATTCAATTAGCCAAAATAGAGCAACTTAATTCAAATAAGAAACCCACTTATGGTTCATTAGAATGGAACGCTTTAAATAGAATCCTAAAAGATTCTGCACACCAGACACTTCAACGACCTATTGCGAAATCAAGACAAAGCAGACTTGCGTTAGCTAACCTACAAAAGAGATTATTTAAACAATCTAAAAACCCCCAGGATGCGTTTTTTCAACAAAACGTTATCAAAGCGCGGCGCAATCTGAAAAGAATATTGGAACAGGAAGAAGCACGCGAAACAAAGTTTTTCTTTCAGGGACTCAGCAAAACACACAAATCACTTCGTATGAAAATAACTAATAATTTCCTACGTAATCATAAAAGGACATGTGCTCGGGCACAGTCTAAATACTATATTCCTATGTCTAATTGGATAGCCGATTTAAAGAAAAGCGAAGGCCCACACGTCACTACTGCTGTAGAAACGAGTTCAGGATCAAGAGGAATGGAACCACCAACTACAGAAGACATCGATAAAATCATACAACGTATGAAGAACGGCACTGTTCCTGGAACCGACAACATTGTGCCCGAACTATATAAAGCTGCGCCGGAGGAATTTCTGGTGGAACTTTCAAAAACAATGGCAGCGATATGGCGCAATAACGAAATCCCTGCCGATTGGCGCTTAACAAAACAAGTACCAATACCAAAACAAACACATCCAAAACACATAAATGATTTCAGAAAAATATCTATATGTAACGTGGGATATCGCATTTATGCAAATTTCTTACTAGAAAAACTCGATGCTGCCATTAACGCACTAGGAAATTACCAAGCGGCATTCCTTAATAATAGATCTACAGACGATCACATCTTCACTCTGCGTCGGATCCTGGATACTAAATGGAGAGAAGGAACACCCTTTTTGTCGCAGCCCTAGACCTAGAGAAAGCTTTTGACAACGTGAGTCTAGAAGCTCTAAAAGACATACTTTTAACTAAAATAGGTGCGCCCCTCACTAATAGAATAATTAAAGCGTGTATGAATGAGAAAACATTCATATCGCAGTGTGGACAAACTTCAGAGACTATTAACAAAAGTAAAGGTGCCAAACAAGGATGTCCCTTGTCTCCGAGACTATTCACTATAATAATCGATGAGGTACTTAGAACTCTTGAAGAAGAAGATGAGGACGTGAGACTCGATCAAGATATTGAAATAACCTTACCCATAATACTTTCCTTCGCAGATGACATTATATTGATCGGAGAAGATATAGAAGTACTGAACCGCATCACTATAAAAATAAAAATATTACTTTATTCCGTCGGCCTCAATATAAACGAAACGAAAACTAAATTAGTCGTCCGAGACCCCTTTGGTCCTCCAACAGCACAACAGCCATGTCAAGTACTTGGAGGTGTCACAATTAAACCAGTATCTGAGATCAGATATTTAGGCACGTATATAACAGCCGACCACAACCGAAAGGCGACTATCAAGACATGCTGCGTAAAAGCAATCAAGAACTCAAAAACCTTAATAAAATTTATACAGAATAATAAAATAGAATACAAAATCGCGCTATTAATGTACAAGATGGTTATCAGACCGTATATGACTTACGGTCATATGACTATAATACGGAGGAGGTGGGGAGTCGGGCGTCTTAATATATATTAAGACGCCCGACTCCCCACCTCCTCCGAGCAGCATTACAACACAAGGAAACCAAACGAAAAGTTGGACGCCCTATCTACACATGGGAGGACTCCCTTAATCACGATATTCTCCACACTAATAAAACAAAGTCGGAATGGAACAACTTAGCCGATAACAGAACACTCGTTAAAAGAGAAGCAGAAAAGATCTACGAAGACCCGGAAACCGACACAGAAACTGACCTGGAATCTGAAGATTCCGAAGACTCCACGTTGGCCTCATATTCAGCAACAGCGGGCAATAAAGACAGACGCAAACTCAATAGCTGCATGCGACCCAGATTAATTACTCCAAGATCAACGAGATAGATCCGAACACGAGCTTCTAGAATAACATCGTCGTTAAACAAGAAAGAAGCTGAGGAAATATAATATCACAAACGCAGTCAATCTCTCCTCTCTTTTATTTATTACACACCAAGTATAGTATCTATCCTCCCCATACTGATTTGATGCTGGTATTCGGTCGGTTCTAACTTCTTTTCTCTCCCCATCCTGACTGCGCCGCCCTACACTCCCAATCCTATCTACGTGCCCAACTGGTTTCTCGAGTAAGGATTCGTGATCCAAGGCGGAGGGTGGTAAATGCGCTAGAAGGAACAGCACAAGCTCGAATTCGTAGGCGCAGTTTAGCATACTCCGTAGTGGACCTCCTTCCTACGCTCTTGCAGCTTAATCGCTGGCTGGGCGGGCACAGAACTAAACTGAACTGAACTGAGATACCTCCTCGGGCCTAACTTGGGCTGATAAAATAGTGACGCATTCACCAGCGCGGTTGGCAAGCGTCGCGGGTCACGCGCTATGAGATCGTTACATAGTATAACAAACCGCGCGAATCGCACGCGCTGACGGCATTTCAGCCGCGCTTTTCAACCTTGCGTGGGCGAGTAGTCACGGCGTCCCTAGTACGATACATTGTCACGCAGATCGGACGCGTGAATGCGTACCGTCGCTGCCTTAACGAGTAGGCGGCATACGGCGAGGTACCAAATTTGTTTTATTCGAGCAGGTCATCCGCGTGCTTATGGGCCGCGCTTACCACCTGCGCGGGCGCTTAGCGTGACTGTAATACCACCAAAAACATAAATGTAAAAAAGGAGAGCCAAGTTCAATACAAAAATTAAGCTTGGCTGTGGGCTTCGCCGCAAAAAGAATGGAGTTCTAAATGAGTGCCAAGTTCTATGCAAAATCCAAATATGTATTATAATTTTAATTTATCTACGATTTTATAAAACACTAATATATTTTGTCTGTACATTTAATATTTTTGACTGAAATGGATAAATAAATAAATATATAGGAACATATCACACAAATTGAGCTAGCCCCACAGTAAGTTGTGTACTTGTGTCGCAGGATACTTACTCAACGGTACTTTATTTTATAACATATACTTATATAGATAAACATCCAAGACCCAGGTCATTCTGAAAAAGATCGTTTTCCATCATGACCTGACCGGGGATCGAACCCGGGACCCCTGTGTCGCAGGCTGGTGTGTTGACCGCTGCGCCAAAATAGATAGATAGAGGGACACTTAAAAAGAATAATAGAAAGCAAAAAATATTTTTTTGGAATTTCTTGTGTCTGTCTGTCCGTCTGTTTGTCTCTCTGTATGTATGATCACGTTTATCTTCGGAAATATTGGACGGATTTGAATGAAACTTTTTGCTATATAGCTATTAAACCGGGGCAACATACAGGGTAGAAATAATTTTGGAAAATGGAGCACCTGATGCAGCATCATAATGGTCCAGCTGAACTATAAGAAAAATAAAATAGAGCTTTAGCAAAAGCTGTTAAGCCTGATGAGCATTTTTATTGAGGTATAAAATATCTGAGATTTGGAACTCTTCATGCAGAACCATAGTGGTCCAGGTAAACTACAAGAAATATATAAATGACGCCTTTGCAAAAGCTATTCAACCCGATGAGCATTTTTTGTTGAAGTATTTCATTTGAAGATTTGGAACACCTGACGCAGAACCATAATGGTCCAGGTAAACTATAGGAAATATAAAAATAACGCTGTAGCAAAAGTTGTTCAGCCTAATTAGTATTTTTTGTTGAGGTAAAAAAATCCAAGATTTAGAACATCTGATACACTACCATGTCAAATTTTATATCAGATATTTTACAGAGTCACACTCTCCACTGGGATAGAGTGCCTAGACTATGATTAGCTCATATTACTGGTGACCGCCCAGCGGTCCCCCTTTTGCCAACGTAGTTTTCAGCCCATACGGCAAAACATGAGAGTTTGCTGTCTCTCCAAGTTTTGAACACACAGGCAACACCTAAAGCTGAGGTTTGTCCCTCCCAAAGGCCCTTTAGAGATGTTCGATAGGTTAAGGGCACTCTGCCCATACCTCAAAGTTTGGTGAAGTAGCGCAAGCTCACTTGGAGCTAGCTATATAGTCTTCTCCTTATCGAGTCAGTGGCTCAAAAAGTCTAAAAGTCTATATTTTATCCCTCCAGTATTTAGCAACAGCCAATGCAATGCCATACAATTTTATAACACTGCTACAAGTATTTTCTTATGTATGTTTAGTTCGTATTAAGGTATAGTAATTTGCCATCAGAACATCGAAGAAATCGATCACATTGGATTAGAAGAGAATGCACATACACGTTAAACTTAATACATTCTTACATGAGCCGTGAAATACACTACTTTTGTAAACAGTCGGATGAAATTAAAGGTTCCATGTTATTATGCAACAAATTAATTTAAATAAATTTGAGAATTTAACAATTGGATCTATCAAAAGATTTTTTTTCATTAACTTCTTGTTTTTTTTTATTTTATCTTTAGAATGTCGCAAAGGGAATTGGAGTCAATAAATTTTCAAACTTACATGTCTAAAATTACTTTTAGGGACAACTTTAGCATGTTTCTCGAATTAATGCTATAACTTCCGTCCAGTACTTGATAGGTAACGATAAAATTCAGTATTAGAATTGAAACATAAAAATTCTTATTTTATTCGTTACTAAAACGATACGATTGCAATTTTATTGTTATTGTTTTTATATTTCAGTGAATATTATTTTTATAAGCAGCTAATCATTGGCAATTTTTCATCTTAAGCGTAACATATTAGATAACTTTTATTATAAACTAGCTGTTGCCCGCGGCTCCGCCCGCGTGATTTACAGCCTATGTCCTTCTCTGTACCCTAATGTATCACTTCAATGAAAGTTTGCATACAAATAGGATACGTGTATGCAAAATTTCATGATGATCACCTTAGTAGATACGGCGTAAGAGCGTAACAAACAAACTCACTTTCGCATTTATAATATTAGGAAGTTAAGATAAAACATATCGGCATATTTACCGTGATTTTGTGGTTTCTTTGAATTTTTGATATTTTGATCCAGTAAGGGTAAACACTGAGGGTGAACCATGAATACGAAGGAACTGAAGAATTTGCTGGTGGGAGCAGGCAGCTGTCAAGAGCAGACATACAGTGCTACAAGGATATTTCGGCACGTTTCCATAGTCGAAACTAAACGCTATCATTGCCGTCATCTTGTAAAGCGTCACTTTTGGAAGATAGCTTGAATTGATATTTGATGTGGATAGTACGTGCCTGTTTATTTATAAAACTAAGAATATGTTGTTACTAATTACACGACGAGCTCCGTGGCGCAGCGGTCAACACGCCTGCCTGCGACACGGAGGTCCCGGGTTCGATCCCTGGTCAGGTCAAGATGGAAAATGATCTTTTTCAGATTGACCTGGGTCTTGGATGTTTATCTATATATGTATCTATTATAAAATATAGTATCGTTGAGTTAGTATCCCATAACACAAGTCTCGAACTTACTTTGGGGCTAGCTCAATCTGTGTGATTTGTCCGTATATATTTATTTATATTTATATTTATTTATATTTACACTCGTAATGACACACAGCGCCCCATTCCAATGTCATCCAAGTGCCAAATGGTCCCTGTTGCACTGTATCTGTCTAACCTATTTTTTGTTCGTTTCGTGCTTGTCTCTGGTATGTTACTACGCACTCCACTCTCACTATGAACTCACGATGCTCATGGTATTAAATACCATGACCGTCATTGTATCGTGATCGAGTGCAACTGAACCAAAATAACGAAAACTCAACGATATTGTTAAATTGTCATCCATATCGTTCAAAGAATAACGTTAGAAGATTTGGCCGTCCATTTATGGCCAAATCGATTCTCGTACAAGCACATTTTTTTTTTAAAGAAAAAAAAAATAACATAAAATCAAGATTAAATTATAATGCACTAGATTTACTTAGCCATGTTTTATTAGAGACAGTTAGATGACCATCAATGTGGAAATAAAAAGAGATGTATTATTTTTAATGACTTTTAATAAAAAAGGGTTTTGCTCCTTAAAACTATGACATTAAAAAAAATCTTTCGTTGCAGAATCGAAGGTTGTTATTAGCTAGTACAAAGTATGTGTTAAGGATGTATAAAGCTATGGGTTCCCCGAGCCACGCTCGTGCACTATCCGCCGCTATCCGAGGGGTGGACTGTAGACGACGGACGTCAATCATTAGTGTTGCTAGTCTAGCCATTTGTTAAATCGATATCATAGACGATAAATTTACTGGGGTACTATTTTTTAACGTGTGACACTCGTCTTCGGACGATTTTTGTATGAAATTCGTTCGCAGACGAGTGTCACGCGTTCAAAAATAGTACCCCTGTTCAGTATTTTATAGACTCTCTAATATATGGGTAGTATGAGATGAGCACGAGACTAGTCATTCGCAAAGCTTAGCACCTGAATGCATTATT
This sequence comes from Rhodophaea formosa, assembly GCA_963082605.1. Classification (NCBI taxonomy): domain Eukaryota; kingdom Metazoa; phylum Arthropoda; class Insecta; order Lepidoptera; family Pyralidae; genus Rhodophaea; species Rhodophaea formosa. The sequence continues at coordinate 21,488,950 of OY720211.1, forward strand.
TAAACCTCTGTTCACTAACTAGCACGATAACAAATATATAACTATATATAACTTACTTACGTGGATTCAAAAGTATCTTAACTCTTTGATGTGGATACGTGATGTTCCTTTGGAACCTGTCCTGTCAGTCTTAAATAACTATTTTGTGAAAATTAAGGCGAAGTGGTATATGTGATTTTAGTGCCAGTGCCACCCAGAATTAAATTATTTTACTCCTAAAAGAATTCATGGTGGCGCTAGTTTCGCATAACACCTACGGCGCCTTAAATTTTATGGTGAAAATCATTTAAGTGTTTGGTATGACAATGTGTGTAGGAGATATTGGCGATAATTTTTAGAAATAAGGGTTTTTAAGTGCTCACACAGTGGGCCGTGTGGTTCCCATAGAGTAGTATGTATGCCCACTAACATGCTAAACGTGGTCTTTGGGTTTTATGACTGTGCTATGTTTACCCAGCAAGTAAATGTAGCAAGGTCACTAACATGAAAAAGAAGTTTTTTTGCTCATGGCGGACAGCAACCGCTCGAAAATGAATAATGTAAACTATTAAAACAAAGTTTAAAAAGGAGATTAATTCGACCTACCCGTACTGTAGCCCACCGTAATGTAATATTGTCAAAATTATCCAGTTCTTTTCTATACGTCGGTCTATTCCAGCAGCGTCTCAACATGTGTACCGAAATCCAAAAGTGTAATTATGTATGATTATATGTTTGTCTTGTTCGTGCATATCTCAAAAATTAAAAAAGGGATTGCAAAAGGTAGGTAAATGAGGTATATAGACTTAGTTATGCAACAGTTTTAACGAAAGTGTTTTGAAATTGGATTATTTTCAATTGTTCTTGTTGTATTTATGTTAATTATTTATTTAATTATACCATAAAAACATCAGCACCCGTAGCATGGCACCCGCGACGCCGTTTATATCGCGCGATAAACTATTTACATCTCCCTCTTTAATATTACGGTAAATAGATGGCGATTGTCGATAAACGTTATCTCGTGTGTCATTCTACAGGCTTAGAAACAATTTCAAAATAATCTTCTTGCTCATCTTAAAGTCACAACTTAACGAGTACAATAATTTTATTTAATTTATACTAATTACTACAGATACATTCTGCAAAATATTCAATTATTTCAAAAACATTCCGAGTTGAAGAAAATATCACGGAACTTCGTTTAATATAATGATACGTTTCAACATGAAGTAATATTTAATCAGGCAAACTTCCAAATCGAATGGCTATACTTACTTTAAAACTATTATTAGATCTACCCAAAATTCAAGAAATACAGTCAGTTTGTCATTTAGGATATATTTTCATCTTTGTTTTTTAATTCAGATGTCATCTAAATCGACAATCAATAACATAAAAATGTAAAGATTAATCTGGAAACTCGCAATTTTTTCAGTTGGGAACACTGTTGCGGTGAACTTTGACCACCGCCGCCGTGCACGACCGTAGACAACGCCGTCCGGGGAAACCACCCAAACGTGTTTCCATAGAAATTGTATGGGTGACGTCATTCAACGTTTTGCTGACGAGCGTGCGATCACGATCGTGCAGTCGGGGAACCCATAACTTAAGGTCTGACGCCCGTGCCGCAGCAGCAATACGAACGCAGGGGGAAGGAGAGGCGCGGGCGCGGGGTGACGACGGCGCGGAGAGACGGCCGGAAACTTCACTTGGCTTGAGGCGAGTTGAGGATCGCTCGCGCGTACTATTTTTGCATACCTGTACCTACCTAGATGTACTGTATTACATTAAAGTTAATTGTCGTCAAGCAGTGTTCCTATTTTATCCATATTCATCACGAAGAACCCTTGGCGTCACTAACAGTATGTTCTTCAACAAAAGCTATTTAAACTGAATAATCACATAGAAATGATTTGTAATCAATATGGAAATCGGCATATGCACTGTTCAGGTTATCTAAAAAAGTAAAACTGGAGGTTGCACTGGTAGCTTATCATGGTATGGTTACACCACACTTCAGATACGGTATAATTTTTTGGGGTAATTCGCGTGAAAATGACAACTTTTTAAAGCCCAAAAAAGATGTATAAGATCAATGTGTGGATTAAAATCTAGAGATAGCTGTGGGCCTGTTTTCAAGTCGCTTAAACTTTAAACATTTCCTTGTATTTATATAATGGAAATATGTCTTTTTGTCAAATCTAACCCACATCTGTTTAACAAATTAACTGAAATCAGAATGAGATCAAATCATGTGAGATCTCAATATAAACATAATCTCAATATAAACATAAGCTGGCAATTGGTGGTCATAAGACTGCTATGTCGGACAAAAGTGTGATTGGTATGGCTCAAATTTTATATAATAAGTTACCGGATTATTTCAAAACTTTGGACCTCATGACATTTAAAAAGAAATTAAAATTGTTTACTTACTATTTCCACTTTTATAATATTTTCACTTTCATGTTAGAGTTTCGTTCTCTTTAAGGTTCCAAAGCCAAATGGCAAAAAAACGGGACACTTGTAGATTTATCATGTCCGTGTGTCTATACGTATGTCATTTTATTCTGAAACTATAACGATCACATGGTCGAAACATGTTTGGTAGATGTATTCTGTAAACCGTTCTACGATTATTAAATAAAATAAAAAAGTAATAAAAAATTAAGGGATCTGTACACTTCTTGAGTAAAACTCTTGAGATATAGATATTATTATTTTAATAGGTTACTGACGTAAATAGTAAGCTACTGACATGTTTTGACCTCATCCGGTGGTCTTTCCTCAGGACGAATGTGAAACAAGACGCGCACACTTATTAGGACGACATCGTTGGCGTGTTGTTCAATCAAAAAATGTAGAGACGCTTTAAGCTTTTTTTTATTTAAAAATTGTGAAACGGTTCACATAATACATATAATTAACATGTTTTAACTGTATAATGTCAAAAGATTCGGAATAAAATGACATACGGATAGACAGATGGACATCATAAATCTGGAAGGGTTCCGCTCTTTGTCATTTAGCTACGGAAGTTTAAAAGTCCTTATCAAGCGCCAGGCACGCGAAACACTAATATGCAGAGTGACAACACTTGCTCAGCGCCCATCGCTTATCCCGTTAGTCACAGCGCAATTTAATACATTATACCAATTTCATCATCATCAGCCTATACTCGTCCACTGCTAGACATAGGCCTCCCCAATTGCACGCCATCGAGATCTATCTTCGGCTGCTCGCATCCAGCTCCTACCAGCCATCTTGCGCAAATCATCACTCCACCGTGCCTGAGGACGTCCTACACTACGTTTGCCGAGACGCGGTCTCCACTCAAGAACTCGTTTGCCCCAACGGTTATCGGTTCTTCGGCTAATATGGCCAGCCCACTGCCACTTCAGCTTGCTAATCCGGTGGGCTATGTCGATGACCTTGGTTCTCTGCCGGATCACCTCATTTCTGATTTGATCCCGCAGAGAAATGCCGAGCATAGCCCTTTCCACAGCCCGCTGAGCGACCTTCAACTTGTGGACCAGCCGTGCCGTTAGTGTCCACGTTTCGGCTCCGTATGTCATGACGGGTAGGACACACTGATTGAAGACTTTTGTCTTTAGGCACTGTGGGATCGACGAAGTGAAGACCTGACGTAGTTTCCCAAATGCAGCCCAACCTAGCTGAATTCTTCTATTCACCTCGCTCTCGAAGTTGTTTCTACCTAACTGCAATGTTTGCCCGAGGTATACATATTTGAGAACGAGAACGGCACCGTGAACTGCAATCGGTTCCGGTAGTACATGTTCGTTGAACATGACCTTGGTTTTATCCAAGTTCATCCGTAGGCCGATGCGTATAGAAGAGTCAGCCAGGTCATTCAGCATCTGTTGTAGGTCCTGCAGCGTTTCTGCCACGATAACGATGTCGTCAGCAAATCGCAAGTGAGAGATGTACTCGCCATTGATGTTGATGCCACGTCCTTTCCAGTTCAGCGTCTTAAACATATCCTCCATTGCATTGGTGAACAATTTAGGAGATATGACGTCTCCTTGTCTCACTCCTCGATGCAACGGTATGGGACTTGTCTGCTGATTCTGTACTTGGACGGACATGGTGGCGGCCTCGTGCATACATCTCATCACTTGGATGTATCGCCAATCTACTTGGCATCGCTGCAGGGACTCCAGAACGGACCAGATTTCAATGGAGTCAAAGGCCTTCTCATAGTCCACAAATGCTAGACACAGGGGCTGATTATACTATTCGGTCTTCTGTATAATCTGCCGCACTGTGTGGATGTGGTCTATGGTGCCGTATCCGCTCCGAAACCCAGCCTGCTCCGGTGGTTGGAATTCGTCAAGTCTTCGCGCAAGACGGTTCGTGATCACTCTTGAAAACAGCTTATAGACGTGGCTTAGAAGGGAAATGGGTCGATAGTTCTTCAGCAGGGATTTGTCTCCCTTTTTGAAGAACAGGACGACTACACTCCTAATCCACGCCTGCGGAGTTCTCCCTTCGAAGAGAACAGCATTAAAAAGTTTTTGGAGCTCCCTCAGTACGGATTTACCTCCTGCCTTTAATAATTCTGTTGTAACGCCATCCTCTCCAGGGGCTTTTCCATTTTTAAGATGTTTAAGAGCGATCTCGATTTCGCCAATGCTGATTTCTGGCAGGTCTTCAGTGTAATGGCGTGTTAATGTGGCTCTAGAATCCTCATTTTCGGGATCAGGTCGAGGCGCATGCGAAGCGTATAACCGGCCATAGAAGTTTTCCACCTCTGAAAGGACTGCCGGCTTCGAAGCAACGACTTCTCCACTTGCTGTGGTCAACTTCGTCAAATGGCTTCTTCCAAGGGATTTTACGAACACTTTTGACCCCCGGTTTTGCTCGATCGCTTTTTCAATAGCGAGGGTATTGGAGCACCGGAGGTCATGTCGTACGTGCTTGCTGATCTCTTGGTTTAGAGCCCGTTTTCCTGACGAAGTGACGGGTGGATTCTCACGTCGTTCCTTCATTAGCCCTAAAGTCCTATCCGAGAGCTTAGACTTCCTGCCCTTACGCTGCATGTTACAAAATCTACCAATTTCAATAATCAAAAAATATGTAGATTTCTAAAGTCATGTAAAATAACGATTTTAAAAATTTTAAAGTATTTGTTTCGCTTTTACTGGTCTTCATTGACTAAACTTACTATCCAATCTATATAAGGACTTACTGAATTGGCAAGACAATAACTAGAATACTGTTCATGTTTTTTTGTATGAAATGCAACACCCGAAGAGAGGACGCCTATTATGCGATTACTAAAAAGAAGGGGTCCACCGGAATCCCCTCCAGAGCAGGATTGCTTTACGTTGGCACATTTCGGAGAAATTACCAGCCGCGGTTGACCCATTATTCGGAACAACGACGGGAAGTTTCGAGTGTCACCGACATTGGAAACAACTCCTTCATAATACTGGAGGGGCCTTCTATTATCTTCTAACTTTGAAGCATTAAATGTCTTGCCATAACCGGCCTGTGTCACCGCTTTACCGAGGAACGTCTTGTAGTCGGCTACATGCAGTCGGCCGTACCGCTCCATTTCAATCTTTTCTACTTTCAGTAAACTAATGTCATTCTCCATTTTAAACAGATTCGATGAAAATTTATCGTTATACATAAGTTTCGAATGAAAAAAATGAAAGGATAGATGTGGTACTTGTTTTAAAATTTTTGATAAATGTTTAGTTTGGTTTAAGGGTATAGTCATGTCACCGTACCTTACGACTTTTATTGATGGTGAAAGACAATGCGACGCAGTGATTACCCACTGACTCGCGATAAGGGAGCCACTACAGTATCTTATTAATTCTAAATGTGAAATCTCTTGATTTTTAGAGTTTTCGGCCAAAATGCTGACAACGAAGGGATATTTTCCTTTCAGGTCACTGGCACCATGCAACACACGAAAGCCAGGAGTGTGGGACCTGTGCCGACGATAACCGATGGCTGACGGCCTCCTGCAGTCCAACACTTTTGATACCATCATCACTAGCAGGCATCTGAAAATAATCAGAAGCGTCATGACTTGGCTTTGCCTTAAATAATTTTCAGTGATACTCCATCGAGCCAAACTTGGGCTGGTAAAATAGTAACGCATTTGCAAGCGCAGTTGGTAATCGTCGCGGTCCACGAGCTATGAGATCGTTAATTCGTTACATAGTAAAACAAACCGCGTGGATCGCCCGCGCTGACGGCTTTTCAGCCGCGCTTTTCAACCGCGTGTGGGCGAGTAGTCACGGCGTACCTAGAACGCTAAGTCATGCCAATCGGACGCGTGAATGCGTACCGTCGCTGCCTTAATGAGGAGGCGGCAAACAGCCATGTACAAAACTCGTTTTATTGTTTCGAGCGACTCATCTGCGTGCTGATGGGCCGCGCTTACCATCCGCACGGGCGGTAAGCGTGACTGTAATACTGAGACTTCAGTGGCCGTCTAGGTATAAAGGTCACTTATACAACGCCGCTCCCACCTGACAAATTTAATATCATTCAAATATGAGCTTGAGGTCGTGGCCGTTAGATATATTTTAAAGTGGTAACATAAATTAGTAGACAGCTCGCTTACCGCTATCAGAGTGCTTAGTGCGAGTCATCAAAATCAAATCGAATAACTTCAACATCGCATTAAGCGAATAAACTCTGTGAGTAGAGAGCATCGAATAACTATGAGTGCGAGTTGCAATCGAGTATTGGCGTTTATTCACCGGGAACAGCGAGCATTTTTATTTCTTAAGTTGGTAACTCCGTAGCCTCCAGTAATAAGCCGGCGAAATTGAGGATGCCATATTGACTGTGTTTTCATGAGGTATAAAGTACATATAACATTTAGGCGGATTATTTCATTAGAAATCAAATCGCTCCAAACTCGCCCGCTCTCGGTAAAACTACACGGGAATAGGCGAACACGAGAGTGTGAAGGCAGTATTCAGCAAGTCTCGGCTATATTCATTTGGTGGCGGATTTTGTCGAGAACCGAGAATGAAACCTCTCAACGAGAGTTTGGAGCGGGCTTTACATTGGCTGTTTAATGTAATAAAGTTTTGAATTTTTTGAGGTTTTATTGTTGTTATTTGTATCGTTTTTTATTTAAAATGAAGACTAGCCATCAGCCGCTTGAAATGTTAATTACGTACATGGAGCAGTAAGTGTATCTATGGATTTAATTAAAGCGTGATTTGTGTTGTATTGAATTACTTTAGTTACTTAATTATTTAAAATATGGAGCTCTCAGCAAACCCACCCATAAAGGCAGGAAATTGCATTGGGAGGCGCTAACATCACTTTTGAATAGTGATGGAAGTGTTGACACCAAAACTACAGAAATATAACAAAAGATATAGACAGTCAGACAGTAGTTAACATCTTACAGGCGAACAAGTAATATGCTAACAATGACATAGTTTCTTTTTAACACTATAAATCATTGTTATTACAGTAAAAAAAACATATTTTATGTCCGTTCACCCATCTCTCACCAATAAATTCAAAGTGACAACTTTACTTTGCGAACGTGAGAACGTTTACCGACCGAACTGTCAAACTTGCAACTCGCACTCGAGAAATGTACGTTTACGCGGGTTGACGCACTCACTTGTCGATCGCCGCACTTGCTCGCTCGTATCAAAGTTAACTTTGTAAGCTCGCACTCGCAGATTTTAATTCTCATTGTGACCGCTAGGGGCGCTTTTTCAGCTGCATACATTTCTGAGTTAACGTTGTCGCGGTGAACACGTAAAAATAACTCGCACTAAGCACTCAGATTGCTCGGTAGTTGCCACCTCGCTGTTCACGCGCTGGGTACAAGCGGTCTGCGCGGTGTCCGCACTATGAATGCTAGCAGTCGCCGCGGAACACCGGGGTAGGCCATTCACGAATTATCTAGCAAGCAGCTGGGTGCCTGCTAGCTGTCGGTGCGTGGACCGCTGGGCGCCTGCTGGCTGTCGGTGCGTGAACCGCAAGCTATCGTAATATTTTAGAGCCGTGTTGGGTGGGAGCGGTGTTGGAGCAGAGTCGGTAAGTGGGCTATGACCTTAACACAGAGATTCAAAGATTTTATAAAGAAAATAGACCTTTTCAGGCTTTTTTCACGTCATTTCATAGTTTAAATAAATTTAATTTATCAAAAATATGTTGATATTATTAATAAGAGTTCAAAACCTACAGACTACGTCAGCGTCACGGAACCGACCTCTGCAGAGAAGACATATAATAGGCATATATTTTTTTCTCGATGATATCGGCAACAGGTAGTTGCTTGAAATAAACACAAAATTCTTTGATTTATATGAACTTAAAAATAAATAATAAGATCAAATTAAAATAAACATTTCTGGGCACCCACTTTTTTCGTTTTGCTTAAAAATCTAATGTTCTATAGAAAACGGGAAGGAATCCTTCTTGCGCGGGTCCGACTCGCGCTTGACCGAAATTTTTGTTTATTTATATCAGCACTTAACAGTACATCGAAGAAATAGATCACATTGGATTAGAAGAGAATGCACATACACGTTAAACTTAATACATTCGTACATGAGCCGTGAAATACACTACTTTTGTAAACAGTCGGATGAAATTAAAGGTTCCATGTTATTATGCAACAAATTAATTTAAATAAATTTGAGAATTTAACAATTGGATCTATCAAAAGATTTTTTTTCATTAACTTCTTGTTTTTTTTTTATTTTATCTTTAGAATGTCGCAAAGGGAATTGGAGTCAATAAATTTTCAAACTTACATGTCTAAAATTACTTTTAGGGACAACTTTAGCATATTTCTCGAATTAATGCTATAACTTCCGTCCAGTACTTGATAGGTAACGATAAAATTCAGTATTAGAATTGAAACATAAAAATACTTATTTTATTCGTTATTGAATCGATACGATTGAAATTTTTTTGTTTTTGTTTTTATATTTCAGTGAATTTTATTTTTATAAGCAGCTAATATATTTCTGGCAATTTTTCATATTGAGCGTGGCATATTAGATAACTTTTATTATAAACTAGCTGTTACCGGCGGCTCCGCCCGCGTGATTTATAGCCTATGTCCTTCTCTGTATCATAATGTATCACTTTAATGAAAGTTTGCATACAAACAAGATATGTGTATGCAAAATTTCATGATGATCGGCTTACTTAGTAGATATGGCGTAGGAGCGTAACAATCAATCACTTTCGCATTTATAATATTAGGAACTAAGGTTTAAACATATCGGGATATTCAGCAGTCTCCGTCCGTCCGAGCCGTCAAGAGGCGCACATCTAGCTAAACCGCTGTCTAGTTCCATAAATGTTAAATCATAGAAATAACAATAGTTTTCATAGTAACTAGTAACGTTCGTATAAAGTGAGACCTAAGATACTAAATTGTACATCCAGTTGTCTAAAAAGTGTTTTTATTGCGGTTTAATAAACAAAATCAGTTCAAAAAATCAAAAATATCGTTGAGAATCCTGACCTACGGCAACCCGCGCGATCGCCGCTGCGGTGAATCATCATCGACGCAGGCCGGCCACTGTCCTGTCCAGCGCATATACTGGCCCCTGTACCACGAAGTCACCATAAAAGCGATAAGTATATCGTTCCCGTACCAAGAAATAATCAATTTATTTAATATTTGTATTGGTTTATATTTTCCTACGAATTTTTATGAAATTTAATGTATATATCGGGAAAAACGGGATAACTGTTTTTTTTAAGCTCTTAACCGACGGTTACCCAGTACCGTCGGTAACACCATTATAAATAAATATCTACACACGTAAGCACAAAAGAGCCACTAATTATGGCTTAAATATTGAGAAATAAACTCATAACATCTTTTCTAATTGCTAAGCCTTCGAAGGCAAGTTAAATTAAACTCAAGCTCTAAAAATAATATTTGAGACACTACAACACTTGAAAACTATTGAATTTCTAAATAAGGAGCACAAATAAATAAAAGAATAGCAAAAACTTTAACTAATTTTTAATCAAGAGAGACAAGTTTTCACTTACCCGTCTTATCACCCCGAGAACGCGCCCAAAGTGCCCGCGTCTCGATTCCGAGCGCTAACGGACGCCATCTTTTAAAAACAACCGATAGGTGGCGCCGTTATCACGGAATTTACAACTAATTATAGAAAATAGCTAGTAAAGCAATGTAATCGTTTTTCATTAATTATTTCTTAATTTATTAAAGCTAATTTACAAATAATAATAGTCAGCCAAGCAAACATATTGTGAAGATAAGTAAATTAATTTACTTTGACATCAGTCTCATAACCGCTGTTAGTCAAAACACACGTTTTTATTTATTCAATTGGTTTCAAATATTGATAAACAAAACTTCATTAATCATTAAACAACACTTTATGATTTTAGATAAAAGATTCTTAAATAATAAAAGTGTTTTTCTTAATTAGAATAATTAATTAAGAATGCCTAAAAAATCGACGCGGCGACATATACAATGGCATCAAATTTAATTATTTGTAGTAAATGTGAAAAGGACATACAAAGACGAGAGCTACTCAAATGTTCAGGCTGTCTGAAAACTTATCATGTGGATTGCTCTAGTCACCCTCGTAAGCTGTTCGATTTGATGACAAGAGAACGCAAATCTACCTGGAAATGTGCCGTATGTCTTAAAAATGCCAAAGGAAAAAAAATACAAGGAAGTCTGTCGAAACCAAATTATCAGGAAATTTTAGTTCAATAACCACTCCTATATCTTGCAAAGAAAAAACAGAATCTGTGCAAATAGACGAGGTAACTCTACCCTCGCAGGCAACAAAAAGCGTAATTCTACCGGATTCCCCAATAGATACAATTAGTGACATTGTAAATAAATCGTCTCCCGACTTTTAAATACGACAGAGTAATTTAGGTACAACACTATTCAAAACCAATTCACCAAATACATTGGAAGAGGCAGCTGTTGATGTTTCTACAACGCAGGACAAAAATATTACACAAAGGAAAAAAATAATTGTAAATGTCCCAGTATCCAGAATTCTTTTGCTGAACTGTCAAAAACCTAACCTGAGTCTGATGATGATGATGAGGATGCAAAACCTCCAAATTCCACACAGCAGAGGCATAGGAGTTGTCCTAATATTGTCCAAGTAATAGAAATTGAAGCACTGCGTAATGAAATAGAGCTCCTTAAAACACGTGTTGACAGTTCTGATCAGGAAATAGATAACTTGTTGACAGAAATAAAAGATCTTAAATAACAAATTACTAAACGAGACATTCGTATTGAACAATTGACTAGAATATGTAATTCAAGTTCAAAGACGTGGACAGCTAGTAGCGTAAAGAAGGCGAGAAGAAGCTCTGTTTTTGTGAGAAACATAATTGAATTTACCAATCTAGATGCTTCTGGTGATATACTTGAGACGTCAAACACCAGAGATGCGAACGAGCAGCAATCCAATCAACGATATGAGTCTCAGCAGAAATCACCCACAAAAGTCCAGAAGAAAAAGCAGGAAAACTTAGCCCCATCTCTGCCTGACGTAGTTTATAAGAAAGATAGGGTCTCAACCAAACAATATCATCACGTGATGATCTATGCTGATGAAACTGGTAGAGACTACTGACGTTTAATCCAAAAATTATTAGGATCTAAATTTGATGTTCAATGCACTCTTAAGCCTTATGCAACCATTGATCATATTTTAAGCAATTGCCTAAATGAATGTCACAATTTCACTACACAGGATTATGTTGTTATTTTAGCAGGCTTAAATGATAGAAATCCACACAAATTTTATACACAAGCTTACAAGCTGCAGTGGAGTCACTTAAAAATACTAACGTCATCATAGGCGAAGCTCTAAAGAGTGTAATGGGAGCTACGAATAAGTAATAAGTCACTTATTCGTAGAATGGGAGACACATACATACTTAATAATTATATACAGTCATTATGTCTACAAAGGTGTAATTGTAGCATGTTTGAATTTCAGTTTCACGATGATTTATACAATAGGTATTCACAAACTAGACACGTGTAAGACAGTAAAAATATTTTGTCTGTACATTTAGTATTTTTGACTGAAATGGATAGAGGGACACTTAAAAAGAATAATAGAAAGCAAAAAACATTTTTTAGAATTTTTGTCTGTCTGTCTGTCTGTTTGTCTGTCTGTCTGTATGTATGAATGATCACGTTTATCTACGGAAATATAGGATGGATTTGAATGAAACTTTTTTGCTATTGTAACGCAACGAACGAATTGCAACACGGCGTGACGTCATAGCTCGCCCCACTGCCCGCCATATCGCCGTTGTATTCACCGCTGCGCGCTCCGCAGAGTGAACGCGTCACTTTTTGCCGAGCAGCCGACCGCACAACATTAGCCTAGCCACTATATTGTTATGCTGAGTGTTGATCTGAGTGTCTGTCGTAAGATTGCTTAGCATTTCAATAATAGGCCATAAAAATAACGTTTTGTGTGTGACGGCGCAGCGAGGCGGCGACTAAACGCGCTATCGGCACGTGCACCGATACGTCATCAATCACCCCACCTCTCGCCTATAAAAAGGGGCCGTAACGTTGAGTCGGCACAAATTTCTTGTGGATGCGTCTCGGTGTAGGGACCGTTGCCTCTCTGCACTGTCCGACACTACCATTATTTATTGGGCTATATAACTGTGCCATAGTTATAATTGTCTTAACATTTTACTGATTCATGTATTATATAATTGCTGTGTAATTTTGGATATTATATGATTGTTCTTCGCACCTGGCAGTTTTCTTATCTGATGTCTAACCCTCTCCCGACATGTGCTTTATATTCAGTGACCGATATTTATCTACGAGCTGCTTGTTTTTGCTTTCGGCGAATAAACTATTTGTTTCTTTTTGTGAACCTCGCTTCTGGCATCGGAATGTTCGAGCCACGTTGATTATCCAGCTATCGTCGAGCAACTGCTTCCAACCGCGAGGCTGAGAGGGTTGCACGAGCTTCACTACGCGGCTGCTTCCCACCGCAAAGCTGCGAGGGTTGCACGAGCTTCCCTACGTGAACACTGACTGTGTCGTCTGGCATGCAGACGGTATTGGACGAGAGCAGAGTCAGGAAAACAGACAATTAAATCAGGTCAGCCTATTTCATTGCCAATTCCTAGCTAGATTAGTTGTCAAGTTAATGAGTATATTCCTAGCTAATTGCTATTTACCAGCCTGATGAGTTTTATTGCCAAAAAAGTAATTAAGAGGCGTTAAGGATATGTATAGTCATAAAGCCAAGTCAATGGTCCAATCCTAGGCAAGCTAGTGATCCAAGTTAAGCCAGGGTTCAAGCCAAGCTAGTGGTCTAAGTATAGCAAGGGTCCAAGCCAAGCTAGTGGTCTAAGTAAAGCCGGGGTCCAAGCCAAGCTAGCAGTCCAAGTAAAGCCGTCTGATCTAAAGCCAGTAGGCTATACTAAGCCTGTGGCTCAAGTAAGGACTCAAGCTAAGCCAGGACTCAAGTGAAGCCAGGACCAAGGCTTAGCCATGTCCCAAGCAAAGTCGGGCCCCATGCGAAACCAGGGCCTAAGCGAAACTAGGGCCCAAGTGAAGCCAGGACCTAAGCTAAGCCAGTGCCTATGCAAAGCTAAAGCCCAAGTGAAGCCAGGGCCCAAGCGAAGCTATAGCCTAAGTGGGGCCAGAGCTAAAGTGAAGCTAGGGCCTAAGCGAAGCCAGAGCTCAAGCGAAGCCAGAGCTCAAGCTAGAGCCCAAGCGAAGCCAGAGCTCAAGCTAGAGCCCAAGCGAAGCTAGAGCTCAAGCGAAGCCAGGGCCCAAGCCAAGCCAGGTCTCAAGCCAAGCCAGGTCTCAAGCCAAGCCAGGTCTCAAGCCAAACCAGGGCTCAAGCCAAACCAGGGCTCAAGCCAAGCCAGGGCTCAAGGCAAGCCAGGGCTCAAGGCAAGCCAGGGCTCAAGCCAAGCCAGGACTCAAGCCTAGCCAAGGATCCATGCCAAGCCAAGCCAAGGATCCAAGCCTAAGGTCCATGCCAAGCCAAGCCAAGGATCCAAGCCAAGGGTCCATGCCAAGCTTAGCCAAGGGTCCGTGCCAAGCCAAGCCAAGGATCCCAGCCAAGGGTTCATGCCAAGCCAAGACAAGCCATGGGTCCATGCCAAGCCAAGCCAAGGATCCAAGCCAAGGGTCCATGCCAAGTTAAGCCAAGGATCCAAGCCAAGGGTCCATGCCAAGCCAAGCCAGGGATCCAAGCCAAGTCGGGGATCCAACCCAAGTCAGGGATCACAGTCAAGTGTGTGGCCCAAGCCAAAGCCAGGCGTTCAATCCATGCTCCCCATGAGTCCTAGCCTAGATCTTATTTCTGTCTATTAGAGTATTCCTTAAAAATTAGCCGGATTTTGTCAATTTTTAGTAATCTGGTGTATGCTCTCATTGCGGAAGCAATTGTGACAGGATGGCCGATTGTAACGCAACGAACGAATTGCAACACGGCGTGACGTCATAGCTCGCCCCGCTGCCCGCCATATCGCCGTTGTATTCACCGCTGCGCGCTCCGCAGAGCAAACGCGTCACTTTTTGCCGAGCAGCCGACTGCACAACATTAATTAGCCTAGCCACTATATTGTTATGCTGAGTGTTGATCTAAGTGTCCATAATGGATTAAAATACTCGTTGTTACGCGCAAGTTCTGTATTTAATTTAAAAGCCTAATCACCAATGACCCTGCCTCGTCCCGTCGGTAACACTATATAGCTATTAAACCGGGGCAACATATAAAATAGAAATGATTTTGAAAAATGGAACACCTGATGCAGCATCATAATGATCCAGCTGAACTATAAGAAATAAAAAAGTGGAGCCTTAGCAAAATTTGTTCAGCCTGATGAGCATTTTTGTTGAGGTATAAAAAATCTGAGATTTGGAACACCTCATGCAGAACCATAATGGTCCAGGTAATAATAAATAATAATAAAATATATTTATTTTACTACAAAAACCTCATGTACATAATTGACAACACAATTTAAAAAGTACAAAAACACTAGAATCAAAGTAGAGTCTTAAATATAAACTAATAGTGATGTAGAAATCTAATGCCCATGCTAGGTTTCTAATGAACCTGTGTTACGGGTTATCAGGACTCTACATCAACATGCTGACTGCAGAACAAAAACGTTGTTCGTACTAGAACATACCTACACTAGGTATGTTCTAGTACGAACAACGTTTTTGTTTACTCAGAATCACTATACTTATTACCTTTACAACTGTATATTCAGAACTAAATAAATATCTAAAGAACATATTTAAGAACTATGGTATTGTAAACAATTTATAAATAAAAATAATTAAAGGAATGAATTTGGAGAACTGGTGCCCAAAGTAGGTTTCCGAAGAACCTGTGTTATGGGTCACCAGGTTTCACCATTTATACTATTATTATGAGAAAAGAAGTAGGTATAAACTAAATTTAACAAGTTTTGCTAGTAATACTTATTAACAAACTTATATATATATATATATATATATATATAGAACAAAAGATACCTAATTAATTACTGATGAGTAAATGTTACTTAAGTAATCATACTAAAATAATTATACTTATGATGTTTAGAAATTACCTAAGTTTTTGAAAACTTACATTTGACTCTTTAAACGTACTTAAATAAACATTTCTAGGGTAAATCATAGTCAACAGAGCTGATGTATCTCTTTCGGCTATGATTTTTGCGGGACACTCATTATCGCCAGTTTTATGATTGCTCGGCTTCTTGAAGCGCATGCACGTAGAGCATTTCGGCGACTCGACCTTTTTGGTGCAATCTTTCATTGCGTGACCCAGTTCGCCGCATGTCCGTATTGCTGACATCTATAACACCTCGTTACTAAGGTAAAATCTCGTACAGGGCACGAAGACCAATTGATAAACAATCTATCCTTAGCAATTATGGCCTTACGTATTAGGGCTGTGATTTCTATAACGTAATTGCATGTCTCGGCGTCTTTCTTTCCTGTTTTATGACTTAACTTAGTTGATGTTAAGAGTTGCTCAAGTGTCATGTCTGGAAGGGTTTCCGCTAAATTTTGATTATTATTTGTTTTTATACAAATATTTGGGTAGACCGGAAAGCAGTAAAACTCGAGTTGCCGCTACACGTTTATTTCGCAGACTGATTTGTACAGATCCGTTTATGACATGACAAACGATATTGACACTGACAGTTCCCATACATCACACCTCCCGCACTAATTAACACTAATCCAAAACTTAAATCTAATACATAATTAGTGCTTATGTATAATGGACATAACATAAACATTCTCTTGCTATTTATTTGTTACAGCAGTTAATATAATTGAAACTTAAGACATTAATCAATTTCAAAACCAAACCGGACTACTGGTTTGCGTTCCCGTTTAGGATGGGCTCGCACATCCAGCGCGGGCGAGGGTGGTGCCTGAGCAGTAGTAGGTGTTGGACTATCCCCTGGGCTCACTAGCTTCCTAATCGACGGACTCGCCGTTGTCGCAGACGCTGATTGCGTCAGGTTCGATTCCGGCGGCGCGGCACCGCTACTCTCATCCACCACCCCACCCTCGTGCGTGACGGCCGCCTCACCCCCACCAGCCTCCGTAGGCGCACTCTCGTCTATCGGGCATGGTACATCAGATAACTGTGATCGACGTCGTATTTGGTCGACATGCCTTTTCATCAAGGGGCCGTTACCACTGTCCACTATATATTGCCGTGAACCCTCTTTCTCTACTACCTTGCCCTGCAGCCATTTATCCTGTTTGCCAAACCCTCTGGCCCATACCGTTTCGCCCTGACTTAATTCCCGCTGTTTACCACCTGATAATTTAATTTGATTTTCATGTGCTTTACTTACTTTGTCCTGTATAGCCGTTTCTCTACGTAATAAATCTAGTCGAGTGCGTAGATTACCTTTTTGTAACAACATCTAGATTTTTATTGATATATATTTTAAATAGTATTCGTTTTGTTTGTTATATTTTATGGCATGTATACTTAACGAGTTGTATGACAGGTGATGTTTAGTGTTCATAAACGTTATAATAAATGAGTTTATGGTTTTCGAATTGAAAATTTTATGAATATTATAGCTTTTAAGAATATAAACAGTAATAATTATATCAAGTAAACGTTATATCTTTTGAAATTTATTGAAATAAAAATATATAATTTGTTATTATATCAAACAATACGCAAATCTTCAATTGCATATATATGAACATAGATAATTTCCACAATTTCAAGCTGTGTGATTTTTAAGAAAACAATTGAATTTTCGTTTATTTCTCATTTCAGTTAATAATTTAACTTATTATTTTTAACAATAAAAATTTGTATAAACAAAATAATAGTATTTTATGTTGTATGGTAAAAACAAATTTCCCCCCCGGACCTCTGAGGAGTTCAGACGTATCGAAGTGAACCCGTACCTATATTTCGTTTTAATTTAATTTTAAATACAAATTTATCCGCATAAAATCGCTAACAAAAAGTAGGATATCATAATCTACGAGGAGCTATATCTACGAACAGCGCGGGTCATCGGGGTGAGTCATCTCCATCACTGGCTGTACCCCTCCATACCTCCTACGCGTCACAAGATCGGACCCGCCTACTGCTCCTGCGCATCGACCACGGGGGCGGCACCAACTACCAGCGTATCAATGGTTGCAATCGTCGGCGCCGGTGACGTCACGCGCCCATCCTTCCGCCTCGAGTCCTTAGAAGCGGAGGGCGGAACCACAATAACATCGGCAGCAAGTAAAGATTAAAAATCATTCTGCAATATATGTTTTTTTTTTTTGGTATTGTGCTTTATGTTTGACCATTTTTATAGAGGTTAAACACAGTCAAAATGGCCAAGGAGCACCCTTAAGCGTAGGTTATAATGCAATCATTGTATTTTATTTAATTTATGACTGATAATTGATGTGCGACTGAATTTTAAAATTTAACTTAGTGTCATGTTGTTTGATATGGGTCTGTAGTCACCTGAAACAAATGATTTTTAATTTTAAGATCGCGAAATGATTTGCATTACTCATCCTCCCCTCACTGCACAGTGCACATGTCTGATGCTTCTTGCACGAATATAATATCTTATCTATGTTTGAAGGCTTTGGCACCCCAGTGCTCAAATAAGCACGAGTTTTGTTGATTTTTGTGTGTATGTAAGTGGCTAGCACTGGTCTCAGATTTTTCAAGCAGCGGAAAGGCATCAGATATTTAACGACTTCCATCAATGATGACTGCTGGTACTAAAGGCTTAACGCTCCTTCTGAAGCACGGAAGAGCTAGGAACCCGAACCGTCCGTGTTGCAGGACCGCTGCGCCACGGAAATCGTCATACTTAGGTACTGAATTGATGTTTAGATTGCTAAAATGCGATTGGATTTTTACATAATTTGAAGATTTATTTGAACTTTGATGTAATAATTATTTTTAACAAAAAAGTAAAACCGACTTCAACCCTAAACTTAAATGTACAAACTGGAACAAAAAATCAGGTTTTAGTGGGTGTGGTAGTTGAATTAAAATAGAGGAACAACGTCGTCATCAAATTGTCTTGATTCGCGAATGCATTAAAACAGAAATAAAATAAAACCAAACGGCATACTTGTACAATTTTTTTTCTTGATTTTTTCTAAAGGCACTGGATACATTTTGATAATCTGCTCCGGTTTCAAGGACGAGGTCTTTCGTCGAATCCGACTCGGCTGGGCAGCATTCGGGAAGCTCCGCAACGTCTTCTCGTCCAAAATACATCAGTGCCTAAAGTCGAAAGTCTTCGACCAATGTGTGTTACCAGTGATGACTTACGGGTCCGAAACGTGGTCCCTTACTATGGGCCTCATAAGAAAGCTCAAGGTCGCTCAAAGAGCTATGGAGAGGGCTATGCTCGGTGTTTCTCTGCGAGATCGAATCAGAAACGAGGAGATCCGTAGAAGAACCAAGGTCACCGACATAGCCCAGCGGATTAGCTTTTTGAAGTGGCAGTGGGCGGGGCACATAGCGCGAAGAACCGATGGCCGATGGGGCAGAAAGGTTCTTGAATGGCGACCACGTACCGGCAAGCGCAGCGTTGGACACCCACCGACCAGGTGGTTGGACGACCTAATAAAGGTCGCAGGAAGACGCTGGATACAGGCCGCTCCCAACCGGTCATATTGGAAATCCTTGGGGGAGGCCTATGTCCAGCAGTGGACTTCTTGCGGCTGAAATGATGATGATGATGATGACATTTTGATAAAAAAATATATTGGACCTCCTTTGAAGTTCAGTCAAAACACAGAAGTAACGTTCTCATTAATTTGTCTTGATTCGCATAAGAATAAAATACAAATAAGTTTAAACCGAACGGCATCCTTTCACATTTTTTTTGGGTTTTTGTTTATTTTTTTCAAAAAGTGCTCGTTTCATTTCGAAAATACCACCTCCACCACCAGGGACCACCTCTGAAGAATTACCTATCGAACAAAAATAGAATCACTATAATCGATCCATAACTGACTGAGTAATCGCGTAACATACATACAAAAAAAACACATACGTACGAATAGAGAACCTCCTCCTTTTTTTGAAGTCGGTTAAAAATACTTGTTGTCAACAATTTGAGTGCATACCTAAGTGTTTCCTTTCTTTAAGGTTACGTTTGTAAATTACAATCTGAATATAATACCTACTCCTATCTTTTATCTTTTTGTATTGCACAACAAATAATAATCACCGATATACCGTCTGCAAACATAACGCATTTATGTTTTACCGGCAATTTTCCTGCGACTTTGTCCGCGTTAAACTCATCCCTATTTCATTACCTTAGGAATTGAATTTCTAAAAATCATTTCTTAGTGTTCACTCTCATCATAAAAACCCCTGGGCCAAATTTCAAGCTTCCAGGTACAGTATTTTTTACTGTGTGTTTGTGTGTGTTGATATACATACATATATTACTAGCTGCTGCCCGCGGCTCCGCCCGCGTGATATATAGCCTATGTCTTTTTCTTTACCCTAACCTATGTGTATGCAAAATTTCATGACAATCGGTTCAGTAGATAGAGCGTGAAAGCGAAACAAACAAACAAACTCATTTTCACAATTATATTATTAGTTATTATTAGGATAAGGATATCAAGTAGGTCGTAAATGTACAACAAAAACAGAATAAGTCCTAATATGCTGCCTGGTGGTACTTCAAATGCGTAAATTCTATATTGTGACTTGTATGCTACTTTGTTGCATTTACTTTCCACATATTTCATTTCAACAACTTATTGTCTGTTTTCAGGTAAAACCAAATCCAGTCGGTAGCTATACTCCGAATGCCTAAGTTATCTCATGTTTGGAGTACTTTAATAATCGTGAGACACAAAATCGAAAGCACATTTCATATCAAAAAATACAACAGTACTTGTTTTTTTTTATCATGTATGTTATCTAGTATGTCACTCTCAAAAAGAAAGAAAAATTGCCATTGATGTATTAACTTCTTATGAAAATAATATTCAGGGACTTATAAAAACAATAACAATAAAATTTTAATCTTATCGATTCAATAACGACTGAAACAAGAATTTTTATGTTTCAATTGTAATACTTTATTTTATCGTTAGCTATCAAGCACTGGAAGGAAGTTATGACTTAGCATTTATTCGAAAAAATGCTAAAGTTGTCCCTAAAAGTAATTTTGGGCATGTAAGTTTGTAATTTTTTTTACTCCAAGTTCATTTGCGACATTTTTTAAAGGATAAAAAAGAACAAGAAATTAATGAGAAA
The DNA here is from genome assembly GCA_963082605.1 of Rhodophaea formosa. Classification (NCBI taxonomy): domain Eukaryota; kingdom Metazoa; phylum Arthropoda; class Insecta; order Lepidoptera; family Pyralidae; genus Rhodophaea; species Rhodophaea formosa. The sequence continues at coordinate 21,509,733 of OY720211.1, forward strand.
AAAATATCTAAAGATTGGTCAAATTTGTTAAAATTGATTGTTGTATAAATACACATATGAACCTTTAATTTCATACGACTTTTTATAAAAGCATAGTGTAATATTTCACGGCTCATGTAACAATACATAGTTTTATGTGTATATGCATTCTCTTTCAATTATTGCTTATTTTTTCAAAAAACTTGTAAACGTGATCGATTTCTTCGATGTTAATAAATAATAATAATAAATATATAGGGACATATCACACAAATTGAGCTAGCCCCACAGTAAGTTGTGAACTTGTGTCGCAGGATTCTGATATAAATTAACAAAAATTCGGCCAAGTGTGAGTCAGACCCGCGCGTGAAGGATTCCGTACCGTACCATTACCTATAGAACATTAGACTTTTGAGCAAAACGGCAAGTGTGGGAGCCTCCATAAATGTTTATTTTATTTATATTTAACTATTAAATTTTAAGTTAATATAACACTAAGTATTCTGTGAATATTTCAAGCGTCTACCTGTTGCCGTTATTATTGAGCATAAAGTGCAAAAATATCACGTTTGTTGTTTTCGAGCCCCGAAATAAATATTTATTTTATTCTGTTTTTAGTATTTGTTGTTATAGCGGCAACAGAATTACAACATCTGTAAACATACCCAGACGGACAGACAAGCGGACGTAGATTGAAGTCTCAGTAAAAGGGTCCCGTTCTTATTCTTTGGGTACGGTAACCTTATAAAGGACTATTAAGAAAACATTTAAAAAATGTGCCTATCAGAACAAGAAAAGTTTGAGTATTGCACGATGAGGAATTTCTGAAAATTATAGTCAAAGCCAAGGCGTGATACTTATGATTATTTGCAGATGCCTGCTAGTAATGATATAAACATGACTCGCAGTTTTCATGTCTTTAAAGATGAAGATATTTTTGTTGCAGTGTCGAGATGCTGGAACTGGGCGAATATTATTTATTACTGTGCGGAGTCGCGCAATGAAGTCGGTCATATCCGTTGATGTGACTGAGCTTTGGTTGAAGAACTCTCCGGGAAGCTTCAGTGTCTCGCCGTAAAGAAGTTCAGCTGGTGACGCCTGTAAATCTTCCTTAATGGCACATCTCATGCCAAGAAGTACCAAAGGGAGTGTTTCAGTCCAGTTCGCTGTGCTGTGGCAGGTGATTGCGGCCTTGAGTTGACGGTGCATTCTCTCTACCATGCCGTTACACGCAGGATGATATGCCGTAGTCCTCTTGGGTTTGAACCCAGCAATATCAGATAGATATTTGAACAATGTGGATTCAAACTGTCTACCACGGTCAGTTACAATCTCGGTCGGGCATCCGAAGCGTGAGATCCATCCTTGCAATAGCGTTTTCCCGACAGTTTCTGCTGTGATATCTGCTATTGGGAAAGCTTCAGGCCATCTTGTGAACCTATCCACAGCTGTTAAGCAATATCGACATCCATCTGCTATGGGGAGAAGTCCAATGACATCGATGTTGTAATTCTGTTGCCGCTATAACAACAAATACTAAAAACAGAATAAAATAAATATTTATTTCGGGGCTCGAAAACAACAAACATGATATTTTTGCACTTTATGCTCAATAATAACGGCAACAGGTAGACGCTTGAAATATTCACAGAATACTTAGTGTTATATTAACTTAAAATTTAATAGTTAAATATAAATAAAATAAAAATTTATGGAGGCTCCCACACTTGCCGTTTTGCTCAAAAGTCTAATGTTCTATAGGTAATGGTACGGTACGGAATCCTTCACGCGCGGGTCTGACTCACACTTGGCCGAATTTTTTGTTAATTTATATCAGAATCCTGCGACACAAGTTCACAACTTACTGTGGGGCTAGCTCAATTTGTGTGAGCGTTTACAAGTTTTTTGAAAAAATAAGCAATAATTGAAAGAGAATGCATATACACATAAAACTATGTATTGTTACATGAGCCGTGAAATATTACACTATACTTTTATAAAAAGTCGGATGAAATTAAAGGTTCATATGTGTATTTATACAACAATCAATTTTAACAAATTTGACCAGTCTTTAGATATTTTTTTCTCATTAATTTCTTGTTCTTTTTTATCCTTTAAAAAATGTCGCAAATGAACTTGGAGTAAAAAAAAAATTACAAACTTACATGTCCAAAATTACTTTTAGGGACAACTTTAGCATTTTTTCGAATAAATGCTAAGTCATAACTTCCTTCCAGTGCTTGATAGCTAACGATAAAATAAAGTATTACAATTGAAACATAAAAATTCTTGTTTCAGTCGTTATTGAATCGATAAGATTAAAATTTTATTGTTATTGTTTTTATAAGTCCCTGAATATTATTTTCATAAGAAGCTAATACATCAATGGCAATTTTTCTTTTTGAGAGTGACATACTAGATAACATACATGATAAAAAAAAACAAGTACTGTTGTATTTTTTGATACGAAATGTGCTTTCGATTTTGTGTCTCACGATTATTAAAGTACTCCAAACATGAGATAACTTAGGCATTCGGAGTATAGCTTCCGACTGGATTTGGTTTTACCTGAAAACAGACAATAAGTTGTTGAAATGAAATATGTGGAAAGTAAATTCAACAAAGTAGCATACAAGTCACAATATAGATTTTACGCATTTGAAGTACCACCAGGCAGCATATTAGGACTTATTCTGTTTTTGTTGTACATTTACGACCTACTTGATATCCTTATCCTAATAATAACTAATAATATAATTGTAAAAATGAGTTTGTTTGTTTGTTTCGCTTTCACGCTCTATCTACTGAACCGATTGTCATGAAATTTTGCATACACATAGGTTAGGGTAAAGAAAAAGACATAGGCTATATATCACGCGGGCGGAGCCGCGGGCAGCAGCTAGTAATATATGTATGTATATCAACACACACAAACACAAAGTAAAAAATACTGTACCTGGAAGCTTGAAATTTGGCCCAGGGGTTTTTATGATGAGAGTGAGCACTAAGAAATGATTTTTAGAAATTCAATTCCTAAGGTAATGAAATAGGGATGAGTTTAACGCGGACAAAGTCGCAGGAAAATTGCCGGTAAAACATAAATGCGTTATGTTTGCAGACGGTATATCGGTGATTATTATTTGTTGTGCAATACAAAAAGATAAAAGATAGGAGTAGGTATTATATTCAGATTGTAATTTACAAACGTAACCTTAAAGAAAGGAAACACTTATGCACTCAAATTGTTGACAACAAGTATTTTTAACCGACTTCAAAAAAAGGAGTAGGTTCTCTATTCGTACGTATGTGTTTTTTTTTGTATGTATGTTACGCGATTACTCAGTCAGTTATGGATCGATTTTAGTGATTCTATTTTTGTTCGATAGGTAATTCTTCAGAGGTGGTCCCTGGTGGTGGAGGTGGTATTTTCGAAATGAAACGAGCACTTTTTGAAAAAATAAACAAAAACCCAAAAAAAATGTGAAAGGATGCCGTTCGGTTTAAACTTATTTGTATTTTATTCTTATGCGAATCAAGACAAATTAATGAGAACGTTACTTCTCTGTTTTGACTGAACTTCAAAGGAGGTCCAATATTTTTTTTTATCAAAATGTCATCATCATCATCATCATTTCAGCCGCAAGAAGTCCACTGCTGGACATAGGCCTCCCCCAAGGATTTCCAATATGACCGGTTGGAAGCGGCCTGTATCCAGCGTCTTCCTGCGACCTTTATTAGGTCGTCCAACCACCTGGTCGGTGGGTGTCCAACGCTGCGCTTGCCGGTACGTGGTCGCCATTCAAGAACCTTTCTGCCCCATCGGTTCTTCGCGCTATGTGCCCCGCCCACTGCCACTTCAAAAAGCTAATCCGCTGGGCTATGTCGGTGACCTTGGTTCTTCTACGGATCTCCTCGTTTCTGATTCGATCTCGCAGAGAAACACCGAGCATAGCCCTCTCCATAGCTCTTTGAGCGACCTTGAGCTTTCTTATGAGGCCCATAGTAAGGGACCACGTTTCGGACCCGCAAGTCATCACTGGTAACACACATTGGTCGAAGACTTTCGACTTTAGGCACTGATGTATTTTGGACGAGAAGACGTTGCGGAGCTTCCCGAACGCTGCCCAGCCGAGTCGGATTCGACGAAAAACCTCGTCCTTGAAACCGGAGCAGATTATCAAAATGTATCCAGTGCCTTTAGAAAAAATCAAGAAAAAAAAAATTGTACAAGTATGCCGTTTGGTTTATTTTATTTCTGTTTTAATGCATTCGCGAATCAAGACAATTTGATGACGACGTTGTTCCTCTATTTTAATTCAACTACCACACCCACTAAAACCTGATTTTTTGTTCCAGTTTGTACATTTAAGTTTAGGGTTGAAGTCGGTTTTACTTTTTTGTTAAAAATAATTATTACATCAAAGTTCAAATAAATCTTCAAATTATGTAAAAATCCAATCGCATTTTAGCAATCTAAACATCAATTCAGTAAGTATGACGATTTCCGTGGCGCAGCGGTCCTGCGACACGGACGGTTCGGGTTCCTAGCTCTTCCGTGCTTCAGAAGGAGCGTTAAGCCTTTTGTACCAGCAGTCATCATTGATGGAAGTCGTTAAATATCTGATGCCTTTCCGCTGCTTGAAAAATCTGAGACCAGTGCTAGCCACTTACATACACACAAAAATCAACAAAACTCGTGCTTATTTGAGCACTGGGGTGCCAAAGCCTTCAAACATAGATAAGATATTATATTCGTGCAAGAAGCATCAGACATGTGCACTGTGCAGTGAGGGGAGGATGAGTAATGCAAATCATTTCGCGATCTTAAAATTAAAAATCATTTGTTTCAGGTGACTACAGACCCATATCAAACAACATGACACTAAGTTAAATTTTAAAATTCAGTCGCACATCAATTATCAGTCATAAATTAAATAAAATACAATAATTGCATTATAACCTACGCTTAAGGGTGCTCCTTGGCCATTTCGACTGTGTTTAACCTCTATAAAAATGGTCAAACATAAAGCGCAATACCAAAAAAAAATATTGCAGAATGATTTTTAATCTTTACTTGCTGCCGATGTTATTGTGGTTCCGCCCTCCGCTTCCAAGGACTCAAGGCGGAAGGATGGGCGCGTGACGTCACCGGCGCCGACGATTGCAACCATTGATACGCTGGTAGTTGGTGCCGCCCCCGTGGTCGATGCGCAGGAGCAGTAGGCGGGTCCGATCTTGTGACGCGTAGGAGGTATGGAGGGGTACAGCAAGTGATGGAGATGACTCACCCCGATGACCCGCGCTGTTCGTAGATATAGCTCCTCGTAGATTATGATATCCTATTTTTTGTTAGCGATTTTATGCGGATAAATTTTTAAAATTAAATTAAAACGAAATACGGGTTCACTTTGATACGTCTGAACTCGTCAGAGGTCCGGGGGGGAAATTTGTTTTTACCATACAACATAAAATACTATTATTTTGTTTATACAAAGTATTTATTGTTAAAAATAATAAGTTAAATTATTAACTGAAATGAGAAATAAACAAAAATTCAATTGTTTTCTTAAAAATCACACAGCTTGAAATTGTGGAAATTATCTATGTTCATATATATGCAATTGAAGTGGCAGATATTTAAAAAAGAATCACATTTGTAAGCCAGTTATCATCTTTTTGTAGAATAATAAATGTGCCAAAAATTTTGTAAATAATATAAAAATATAAAAAAAATATCGTAGTTAAAAAACACTATTCATCGACCACTGTTTCATTACTGACACTTTTTTTAATATATTTTTTCGTTACCAAAAGTAACACTGTGATTCTTGTTTTTGGCTAACCGTTTTAAACCCGATGTACCAGGTTGATAAAATTTTACTTATGGCTAGTAATAAAGGAGAAAATTGATAATAACAGAAAAAAAGTCGCACCCAAAAATGTTACATAAACACCGACGTGTGGTCTCACAGACCACCCATAATTTTATAAAAATCATAACTTACTGAAAATACACGCCACAACACAGCCACTCTCCACAACCGCTTCTAGGGGGCTGCTCGAGATGTAAAGAGAAGTACAATTGGATACGTCTTCGTTAACACATATAACTAAACATTTATGACCCTCAAAGTGTCTGTCAGACGTCACGTCGGTACTTAAGGTAAACGTCCCAATAGCCGTGAAGTTTTGAACTTTCCTGACTTTGCAAGTCGCTTGTGTTAAAACTATTAGTCTAACAATAATGATATATACACGTGGTTGTAGGTAATTTAAAGTAGTCTTGACGTAAATAATTTTATGAAATAAATTATAAACATTACTTATTGTTATTACAAATTAAAATAAAAAAGGGCTGATTGTACCAGTATCCGGCAAGTTTGTACTAATAACCGTTACTATATTGTACCAGAAACCGGTAAACTACACCACGATTTTGAATTCTATTATAATTAGCATAAGACTTACAAAAACAGCATTTATACATGTTCGTCTGGACGGTCGGACTACTGCTTTATTTTATTTTATACTTAATGTACCTAATCCAAGAACTGCGTCCACAAAATGAAATATAAGAACTGGTTGAGTGCGAGTCTGATTTGCGCACTGAGGTGCCATCCGTACCAACTTGCATTTTTTCTGAGTTTTTATAGTAGTAGTAGTAGGTTTTTTCTACGGCTCGGCACTAACAACACTCTATAGAGTTCGCCACATAATATGGACCCTTTAAATTTAATAGAAGTGCAAATGATAAAGGCTTTAAAATTAAAGTGGCGAATCCTGGCAAGACATTCGCATTAAAATGGTGACTTTCCACGCCACTAACATTTTTGGAGACACAGTCGGCTGCTCTGATATCGCTGGGTGCGTGGCTGCGAAAAAGGCGGAATAGTTTTGTCTATTGTTCAAGATCATCATCATCATCATATCAGTCGTTAAACGTCCACTGTTGAACATAGGCCTCCCGCATGGATCAACATTAAGGCATATGCCATACTCACCACGCTAGGCAGACGGGTTGGTGAGCGCAGTTTGTTTGGCTTATCGCGGTTCCAACGCTACTGCTCATCCGAACCGTTTTTTAAGCGTGGGAAGGGTAGGAGTTTATAGGGTTGGGGATGGGATAATTGGGGATGGGTATTAGGGAAGCTATTTGCTCGGATGGATTGAGGATAAGCGAATAGTGGCTCGGGAGGCCGCCAACCACTAGCAGCTGAGTAAAACGCCTCTGATCATATCTTATAGATCGTTTATATTTAATGAGGGTTTTCAGAAATAATTTTTCCCCCAGATGGCGGCACTGAGAGGTATTTTTGACACGAACTGTCAAAATCCACCAATCATAAGATTGATGATTAAACATGATTGGTGGATTTCAATAGCAGCTGTCAAAAATACCTCTCGACACAGTGTCGCCACCTAGGGGAAAATGTATACGGCAAACATGACCTATCAAATTCGTATCCGCGATTCTGTGATGGCGCGGAGTGTAGTGTTTTTAACATGGGTAAGTACCGTTTGTTAAATACCCTCGATACTGCGCCGCAGAATTAATAATAGTACTACTGCGCTCCATAGCCCTCTGGTAAACTCTCAACGATCTGGCTTCCAACGGCTAAACCTAAAAAGAAAGGAAGACCCAAGACGAAGTGTTTGGATGACAGAGATATTAAAGTATTCGACCAGCTTTGGAAGGAAAACACCAAAGACAGAGATGAATGGAGGGAAAAGGGGGAGGATTTTTTTTATGACGGCAAACGAGCAAGCGGCGATCACTTACCATCAGGTGACCACCTGATGGTAAGTGATAACCGCTGCCCATGAACAACTGCAACACTAGGGGTGTCACAGGAGCGTTGCCAGCCTTTTATTTTTCCCTCCCCAGTGGGAAAAGGGAGATGGGCCTCCGGCTCTCTCACTCACCGAACGAAGCATAACAGCGGTAAAGCTACTACTCAAACGTCGATTTTCTGTGAGAGTGTGGTTCTTCCCCGGAAAAATGATTTTCGTCGGTAGCGAGGATTCACCACAATTTTCCTAGCAGTGGAGTACAGTTGCTTATCCAAGTAACGTATAAATTCCGCGTTTTACGTGGCCCCACCGTGAGACCAGTCGCTCGGAACAACGATGTCATCAAGGTGTCTGGAGGAATCCAATTCTCACATTCGGGATTTATGTCGACTGCTGTTAAATTTGAAGCTTAAAATAATAGCAACATTTTTAACAAACGCTTACTATCAACCAACCAGCTGAACTAAATGTGCAAGTTTATTAGACTCGAAATGCATACAGACGTTTTTTATTAGATTTTGAAATTTATTTATATAATTGTAACTGCTTTTTACTTTGGGTAATGTGTTGTCGATTTTGAGAGAAAGCGTATATTTTGAAGTCACTTGACTTTATTCCTGAAATTAAAAGTTACAAAAATATTAAAATGTTAGTGAATGCACTTGTCTTCACGTGAGTCATAAGTGCACTGATTTCGTAAAAATACCTAATTATAAAAACCGGCCAAGTGCGTGTCGGGCCACGCGCAGTGTAGGGTTCCGTAGTTGGGAATGACAACTTCACACTATTCACACTCGCACCTTACAGTTTAACGACCAAAAACATCTAACAATGAAAATAGTATGAAATTTTACAGTTTATAAGTTGGTTGCCTATAACTTTTTAGTTTGTACTTAGTATTCAGCTCTGATAGTTTTCCTTTCAACTTCAGTATATATACTACTGCTGTAATTTTTTTCACGTGTCTATATATAACCGTTTAGCAGATAGAGGGGGGGGGACACTTACCTCTAACAAAAATTCGCACTTTAAAACCAAATATTTCGGAAACGGATCCCTAAATCGAAAAATGGTGTTCTCAACCTCACAATATTCTTGAAAGACCTATTTAACGATACCCCATACGATGGGTAAATAGAAAAAAAAAATACTCCCCCACTTTACTAGTATGGGAGCTACCCCAAATAAATTTTTTTTTCAAGATTTTATTCTACCACTTTTTTGCCATGATAAATATACATACCCATACCAAATTACAGCTTTCTAGTTCATATAGTCTCTGCGTAAAACCGCGGACGGACAGACAGACAGACAGACATGGCGAAACTATAAGGGTTCCTTGTTTACTACGAACCCTAAAAATCATCAGTGGTTCGGTTACACCGAACATTTGTAATACGCTTCGATGCTGATCCTCTGTGCTCCTCTGTCCTTAACTAGCGGTTCGCCCCGGCTTCGCCCGTGATACATGTCTAGCTTAAGACACAAAGATAACGTATACCTATCCAACGGTAAAAGAATTTTTGGAATCGGTACAATAGTTCCTTAGACTATCGCGTTCAAACTCTTCAGCTTTATAATATTAGTATACTCCGTTTACGAATTTCGGGGACTAATTTAAACTTTACTAATCTCCAAAAATCTAAATTTTCGGTTGGTAACTTGAAAGATTAAAAGAAAAATTTTGCCTGGAGTAGGCCTGGTCTGGCAAATTATACTTATTCCGATAGGATCGAAATAGGAGTAATGAGGGTAGGTGGCCAGAATTATAAGTTGTGGGAGGTGTTTATTGTAGGTTATTGTAAAAGTATCACACTCGTTTTTAGGGTTCCGTAGTAAACAAGGAACCCTTATAGTTTCGCCATGTCTGTCTATCTGTCTGTCCGTCCGCGGTTTTACTCAGAGACTATAAGTACAAGAAAGCTGTCATTTGGTATGGGTATGTATATTAATCATGGCAAAAAAGTGTAAGATAAAAATCTTTAAAAAATTTTTTTTTAGGGTAGCTCCCATACAAGTAAAGTGGGGGAGTAATTTTTTTTCTCTACTTACCCATCGTGTGGGGTATCGTTAAAAAGGTCTTTGAAAAATAAGGTTGAGAGCACCATTTCTCGATTAAGGGATCCGTTTCCGAAATATTTGGTTTTAAAGTGCAAATTTTTGTTAGACGTAAGTGTCCCCCTCTATCTACTAAACGGTTATATATGGATACGTGAAAAAAATTACAGCAGTAGTATATATACTGAAATTGAAAGGAAAACTATCAGAGCTGAGTACTAAGTGCAAACTAAAAAGTTATAGGCAACCAAATGTAAATAATGTAAAATTTCATACAATTTTCATTTTTAGATGTTTTTGGTCGTTAAACTGTGAGGTGCGAGTGTGAACAGTGTGAACTCAAAGTTGTCATTCGCAATTACGGAACCCTACACTGCGCGTGGCCCGACACGCACTTGGCCGTTTTTTTGTATGAAAATTACAGGTAGTCGATCCTCTGTGTATTCAATGAAGCAGTGTAGTTATGTATTCACACAAGTTCGCGGCGCAGTAATAGTACATTGTGTAGCAAGGGCGGTATAGAAGACATTACGTCAAACGAGCGACTACCAACAAGCACGAGGCGAAGCCGAGTGCTTTTAGTAGTCCGAGTTTGTAATGTCTAATACCGGCCGTGAAACACACAATGTTTTTCATCTCACCGAGTAAATAGTAGAGTAAAAACAAAATATTTTTCATATTATATTGGTTGATATTGTATAGTATGAATATAGTTTACCTTGAATTAGAAATTTATATTTATGCGTTTGCAAGCTGGCTGATTGATTATATTACCCATATCAACATTATTGACCATCTTAACTTATGCATGCAAATCATCATCATTTTGTGTAGGTGACACGGTCAATCGACCATGCACACCCTGGTGTCAGAGTTCTTCGGAACCGCCTCTCGGCCTCTGACGTGGTTCCTTTAACGACTACCAGATGGCAGCCGGGACCACCGGCTTAACGTGCCTTCCGAAGCACGGAATCATCTTTCTTATCAGACAATCAGGTGATTCATGCCTGCAATGTCCTAACCAAACTGGAAACAACTTAACAAAGTATGCTTCCCGTGGGAATCGAACCCACAACCCCCGGGTCAACAATGCAAACGCCTTAATAATGAAGATTACGATTACATATAAATATTTTGCCTAAAAATAAATAGCGGCAAACTCAGAATAGTAAACGGCAAACTAGTGTGAGCAGAAAATGGTATCCGCGGATTCCACAGATAATGAAAATGTTTTATCCAAAAAGTGGAAGTCAAAGATCGATGAATACAAACAGCGAGCCACCACGGCCATTAACAATTCCAAATTTGAAGTATGGACAAAAATCTCGCAGTTTAGTTCATTTTTTTTATTTATCGGTTTCACTAGCAATTCCAAATTTGAATATACGACTAGAAAACTTTTTGGATGTAGAAGATTTGACACGTGTGCATGCTATAGTGCCCTATTTAATTAAAAAAAATGCTTTACGCGCTCACGGGCTTTATGGAATTTGTAGTCAATAGTCAAAAATTTTATTCATCTTAAGATATTTTAAATATCATTTGTTATTGTGTTAATTAGTTTAAATGTTTTTTAATTTTATTGTGACTGATCTCAGATTTTGGGCTATTTGTAGTAATATCAAAAGAGGATGTTTCACTTGTAAGATCAATCACCGAAGAATTAGTTGACAGGGTCACATAGGCACTATCTATGAGCTCGGCGTAGAGGCTAGACACCTCCGCTGACTGACGCGACTGGGCATCTTGCTCGTAACTACTTATTTGCCTATATGCCTCTCCCAGCTCCTTTTCTAAATCAGTGATACGTCTAAGGGTTTGCTCATACGTATCACTGCATTGACGGAAAGAATCTACTTGTAACTTAAGTTGGTTTAGCTGCTCACTTAAGTCATCGCATGTTCTTAAGCTCTTTGCAAGTTTTTGTTCCAGTAAAAGGTTTCTAACACGCATTAGTTCATATTCTCGGTCATTTTCTTCCCTTTCCAATAGTAATTTATCTATTTCTTTCTTCTCCAATTGTAGTTCTTGCAGCGCTTCCTTCAGTTGTATCTCCAGTTGACGGGCAGTAACAGCGCGGGTGGTTGTGGATGTGGAGGGCATTTTATACAACTGGGGGTCGATAATAGGGAAGAAAACGAGCGACAGATATTGTAAAATCAAGGCAGCAAAACCAACGAACCTAACCTACCTACTTACAAAAAAATATTTTACAAATAAATTTGAGTGGGTATGTACCTATGTGTGGCATGTAATATCGTTTGAAATAGTACATAAAGGACGTATGGAGCCGAAAGATGTATAAAAGGCGTAAAATATGACCTTTCTTACCTTTTGAATCAATGTAAACAAAGTACCGGCTGGTAACCTCCGTACGTCAACCTTACAGCACTATTTTCTCACAAACAGCGTTATATTTACACACACCAACAAGTATTATTGCATTCACTATGTTTATTTTACAATATTAATTTATCTATACTCCAATATTTATCGAATTTACAATTAATTTACAATATTAAATACGGAGCTATTAAAATGACATCTGAGCTCCGGTGTTGCCAGTCACCCAGTCTCTGTATGAAATCTTATAGCCCGCGGTCGTAATAGCGACCATCCAGCCCACTTTGCTTGCATTTAATGACACTGTTTAAGGGTAGGTGAGATGAAAATACATATACTACTACATGTACTACATATACAAATACAATACTCTACTGAAGTTTATTACCGAAGAAGTGTATGTATTCACATAAGTGTAAGTAGGCTAATAAATCAAATATTTATTATTAAAGCACGAAATTGCGATCATACGCCAGAATAATTATATTTCAGGTATTTTCAAGGCAAGAGTGAATAGGCATTATGTGAGTTTGCATATACCACCGTAGACCTCATCGTTGCTTTCCATCAAGAAGGTTCAAACGCACCAAAAACTTCTTTATAAACTGAGGTAGACGAGCCGTATATACCCAATTTTGAAGCACTCAAAGAGAGCTAATTAACACCGTTGCGCTTAGTTGACACCTAAACCCTGTACCATGAAGACACCATCGACGACACGTCTACCTCAGTTTCTTTATAAGTCTTGGAAACGCACAAAAACTGTTCATAAAAAAAAAACTGGTTGCACTCCGGGAGTGCCGGCAGAAGTTAAACTAAATAATTATAATTTAATACCTTTCTTAACAGTAGTCACCATCCATGGATGTGCGTAGAACACTTTAACACAAACAACACACATATTCGCGCAAGCACCCTGCATCTCCTTACGAATTTTCAACTTGATGAATTTGTCGGTCACGTGATCTGTCGCGAGTTTAACATTTTCCCCATCACAAAAAGTGCACAGCGCCGTTATAGACGTTTTCACTTCAAAAATTAAAGGTCCAAGAATGAATATTTGCTTTTTTTGACGAAGAAATCCAGTCAATATTGTCAATCATCCCTAATCCCGCTTATCTCCTTCGTCTAGACCGCGTCCATTTGCTCAGAGATATAAAGTAATATTACACATTATTTTCTTATTAACTCACTTTTAGCAGACTGTAAAAGGTATAATTTTGTTGTCACAGATGGCCCATTAAAAGTCACGAAACTTTTGACATTGAACCAGTAACAGTACCCAATTTTCTTAGCAAATAACTACGGAGCCACCCTTTTATTCATTCCTTTGACTAAGTTAGAAACTTCAAGAAAATCGCGGAAAAAATCAACGTTTGAGTAGTTTACTGAGAGAGCTAGAAGGGTGAACTCACCCCTTAGGGGAAGGGGAGATGAGCCCCTTCTCCTCTGGGTGGAAAATTAGGCCGGCAACGCTCTTGTAATACCTTTAGTGTTGCATTTGACTATAGGCAGCGGTGATCACTTACCATCAGGTGACCTCCTTGCTCGTTTAGCGTCCTTAGTCATTAAAAAAAATATTTTTGGAGTGATGAAGTGAGTAATTTTGGAGAAATAATCATAATTACTAACTAGCTGTGTAGTTCCCGGCAGAGTAGAATAGGGCCACTCCAAGTCATCCCGTAAAAGGCGACTAAGGAAACACAAGCTAAACAAAGCTTATTAACATCAAAGATACCTCTCCAACCCGTCTGGCCAGCGTGGAGAGTGTAGGCCAAATCCTATGACTACTCTGGCTAGTATATGGCTCTGGTAGTACAGAGAGGGTCGTGCTCCTGCAGTGGAGACTAGAAAGACCTGATGATGAATCATAATTTGTTGTTGCTCGGCATCTCGAGCTGCTACTTTCTCACCCTCAAACTATCCAAGCGAGGGAATAATTCCAAATACTTAAGAGTCGCCTGGACGCGCATGTCTCCATACAAACGGAAAAAGGGAATTGTGGCAATATTTTATAATTTTGGAGTAAAATTAAGCATTTAATCAATTAATCTCATTATATTCTACGTACGTTCCTATACAGCTTGGTTAAGAGTCCCACATAAAGCCGCAATCCCATACAAACGTAGTTTCGTTTTAGTTTTACAACAGTTACTCCAATCTCAATCAAATTTCGTACATACGACCGGATAAGGCATATTGATGTTTATAATCAGATTTCAATTTTAAAAACAATACCTATACAAAATTACAGCGAGTTGAAGTTTCATATCGAAAACTTGTATGTTTTAAAATGAAACTACGTTTGTATGGGATTGCGGCTTTACGTGGGACTCTTAAAATACCAATGGTTTGAGAATTACAAGCCTTTTCAAATTTGTATGGAAATCTTGAGAGGCGTATAATTCTCAAACTATTGAAAATTTAACCAAACTGTATAGGAACGTACGTAGTTTATAAGAAGATCAATTAGTTGGATGCTTAATTTTACTCGAAAATTATCAAATATTGCCACAATTTCCTTTTCGTTTGTATGGAGACATGTGCTTCCAGGCGACTCTTGTTGACTAAATTTAAAAAAAAAAACGAAAAAATTATTAGTTTTTTTTTAATTCAATTCAATTATATAATGATTATTTGTGTGCGCGAGCGACTATGGATTGGACACTAGTTTTCTCTACATTTTTATGCTAAAAGAGTCTATTTAGGTTGGTACCATAACACAATTCTATAGGATTGACAACTGACCTCCTTCAATTGGATTTACACGACGTAGGGTTATTTAGGGGCGCATCTATTCAAGAGCTTTTTGGACTATAGTCCAGTGTCCCATTGATATAAATAGCCCTATTGAAATCTATTTACTAAATTTGGCCTAGGCCATCCTCTATTGTAACACCTGTGGCAGCAATAGGAATGTGAGGTCCCCAACTAGACCTAGGTACTTACCAAATATTTGAGGCGCCCTTGGTATATATCAAAACATCCACTTATTGAAAGTGTGGGTAGGTGCTATTATTATAATTAATATCGCCTTTTGCTATTTTTTTTTATTATGTACACTATATGTCGTAGAAGGCGACTTAGGAAACACTAGCTTAACTATATATATATATATATATATATATATATATATATATATATATATATATATATATATATATATATAAGTATATGTTCATTGCGTTGCTATCCCACAAAGGCGCGAACCCACCGCAGCGCACGCTGTGCACGGCCACGCGGTGCACGGATTCATTTGTTTGACTACGTAGGTCAACGTTTCCACTGCAGTGTATGACGCACGCCCTCATTATTTTCTGTCCTTTTCTATTTGATACGCCTAGATCACTTCCTTAAACTAGATAGCCATGACTACTTAAACCTTGTAACCTTTTCTGTCCTTTTCTATTTAGAACGACTAGAATTACTTACCTCGATCTAGATAGCCATGACAACAACATATCAATTTACCTATGCCCATTTCTTGTACTGTATATAAACCCATCTTCTCAACAATAAAGATGCATTCAGTTTACGAACCTCATCGACAGTGTTTCTTTAATACACCCCCGTCCGTACATTCCTCCATATGGCGACCCTAGCCAGTGCCGTGCCTCGTCGGTACTGGGGGCACGGATGTCAGTTCGCGTTTACCGCGCAACTTGAATAAATAAGTGCTACAAAAAGGAAAAGAAATTCGGCGCACATTGAAGAAAAATTAAAAGAAGAAAAGACTTGTGTGCAACAAACGAATTACGGAGAAACTTATACTCCATAGCAGCACACGCTGTATATACACGTAATTCACGACTATGTACAACTGTAGCGCAGCACAGTTTTAAAATTACACGTCTTGTGGAACCCACGCATGTATAAACTTATGAAATGGCATTAGAATTGAGTTTGCTAGACAATTCGTCAAATGAACCACCCAGGCCGGGTGGTTCGTCTGATGAACGAAATGTGTCGCGTGTATAGCGTGCGTAGCGTTGCCGGTGTTGAGCTACGTGTTCGCCATATTCGAGCAAGCCACGTGTGTCAATTCATGCGTAGCGTGTCCTTGGGTTGCAGTGGATACAATCACATAATATTTTCTTGCAAAGCGAAGCATGACGCACTTGCGTAGCTTCTGCGTGCGTTGCGGTGGATGGATCGAGGCTAGCTAAATTTGTGTGATTTGTCCGTGAGTATACCTATATTTATTTACTTTCTAAGTGTTTTTATGCATTTATAATGCTTTTTTGATTATGTCAATAAGATAAATTTATTCCTTTTATAGGAGTATATACCTACATTTATTTATATATTATTTTCACTCTTACAAAGGTTTTAAGGACCCTTTTTTTTAATTTTCCATTTTTCTTCTTATTTGTACAAATAAATAATTTGAATACTCGGACCCATGCAAAGAGTATTGGATTGTTTCGCCCCGTGGTCCGAATCGACCCATTCCAAAAGATACCTTGGGCCATTCGCACCACTTCAACGACTGCGGTGCGGAAAACACATTCAAAAAGGGCTTTTGGGCGATTAGCATCGCGATCCGAATCGCTAGTGGTGCGAAACGACTAACGACCCAATGGAGCAAACTTTGAGAACGGCTGGACTACAGCTTAGTTGACCCGCTTTGACGTCAAAGCAGATATGAAAGTTCTGGCAAGTTGCACAAAGCTCAAAGGTTACTAAAACTCGGGCTATCACTATCCTTTGTATTTTCATAGTTGCCATAGCATTCTATTGTCTTCTCAATCTGCTGAAATCCAGTTCAAAGATAGTCAGACTAACAAAATGTAGAGAATCCAGAAGTAAAGCGCAAGCCTTTGACTATATACTCTCTAGACACCGTCATAACTTTATTTCAATGATTAAAAAACTGGCCAATTTTTCAATGATTGCGTGCCTGACAACTTTGTTCTATCACACGCGTCCTGTAAATGTATGCCCTCAAAACCCGACAAATTGATGGTAGCTGTGTGTGTGTGCGCAACCGACTATTCAAAGTCAAAGTCAAAGTTTTGAATGGACACTAGTTTTTTCTACGCTTTTAGGCTAATATAGTCTGCTATATTAGCCTAAAAGCGTAGTATAGGCCGGAGAAGGACACTCCGATATCAAACCCCACCCCCAGGGCTCAGGCAAGGCCTGGAGATGTGCTGTGTGCTTAGGATGGAGTGCACAGAAAGGAAGGTAGCGGAAGAACCCCAAAAGGTCAACGGTAGCTCCTAAGCCCCAAAAAAGGGTTACATCCTTGGCGTCTGGTGGCAGCCGGCCGTAAAACAATAGCCAGTACAACAACTCCAATCTAAATATGAAAGTGCGCAAAGTAAAAAAAATTCTAAATGTTAGGGCGTCCCCCGTAAGCGACGGTCAGAGCGATTCGAATGCGCAATTAAACTAACATCCCACACACTTAAGATCTGGGAAACTGTTATAGTAGAAAGACTTAACTCTCTAATAAGGCTGACTCCAAACCAATGCGGCTTTACAAGAAACGTAGGAACTATAGATGCTATCCATACGATAAAGATCCTAATACAAAAACACAAGTCTCTTAAAAAAGACCTACATTTCGCTTTCATTGATCTAGAGAAGGCTTTCGATCGAGTACCAAGAGATCTTATATGGACAGCACTTAGAGCACACCTTGTTCCGGAACGGTATATCCGCATCATTCAAGACATGTATCACAATACAACAACAAGAGTACGCAGTCCTGCGGGTTTAAGTGAAGATTTTCATGTTGGAGTCGGAGTGCACCAGGGTTCTACCCTGAGTCCATTACTGTTTAATATCGTAATGAACTATGTCACTAAAGATATACAACGACCAGTTCCATGGACCCTTTTATACGCGGATGATATCGTTGTTATATCAGAAACTGTGGAAAAGCTGCAAACTGAACTTACCTTATGGTGTGACATACTAGAGAGCAGAGGACTTAGAGTAAATAGAAAGAAAACCGAATACATGTGCTGCAACTTCGCCGCTACTGGTACTGACGTGTTCTCCCTCCACCTAGACGGTATCCCCCTTAACAAAGTTGACAAGTTTAAATTCCTTGGATCTGTGTTAACCAGCGATGGCAGCACCAAAGAAGACATTGAGAATAGGATCCAAGCAGGATGGCTTAAATGGAGGTCGTTAACAGGGGTGCTATGTGACTCAAAAATGCCAGTGAAAGTTAAGGGGAATATCTACAAGCGCGCTGTTAGACCTGCGCTTCTATACGGTTCGGAATGCTGGCCGATGCGAGTCCAAGAAGAGCATAAAATGCATTGTACAGAAATGCGCATGCTGAGATGGGCGGGGGGAGTGACATTAATGGATAAAGTCAGGAACAGTCATATTCGTGGATCTTTTAAAGTAGCCAGCATCCAGGACAAAATGCGAGAGAGCAGGCTGCGGTGGTACGGACATGTGATGCGTAGAGATGATGATCACATGACTAAGAAGGTTGTTCACATCACCGAGGGACGCAGGGGTAGAGGGCGCCCCACCCCACGACTTGGTCCAGTACTATTAACAAAGATTTAAAGACGATGGGTGTAACCCCTGACATGACACATAATAGAGAAAACTGGCGCAATATGATAAGGAGAGCCAACCCCAAATGACATGGGAACATGGCTAGGATTGATGATTTAGGCTAATATAGTCTATCTAGGCTTTATATAATCTAAGGCATAAACATATTGTCACGACACTAGCGTTCCGTTCTAAGTTCTCACTTTGTAGCAGCTTTAAAAACAGTGCCATTAAATCACTTTATGATTTTTGCTCAGCAGAGGGACACATATGGCTAGCAAAAAAAAAAATACTATCGCTGACACATCGAAAATAAGAGTAGGTGGTTCCCGCAAATACTAATTAAAAAATCCCGTATTCTTTTTAGACTAATTACGTCTGGCATATTGATTTTTGCTGACTTCTATAGCCTGTGATACTCCGGAGAAGAATACAAATCTAATGACACCGCAGCACACTATTTAACAGTCAAGCCGTTAAGAAAAACAGGGAGCGACAGACATACTTAAATACATATAAAAAACTTACATCTATGCGCGTGAAAAACATAACCTTCCTTCTGGGGGTGAGTCGAGGAAAAAGTTTGAATGATTAAAGTTCAGATTTAAAAATTCTCGATTACTTACAAATTAAGCGGATGTAAAGGTACATAGGAAAATTTACCGTATTTGTTAGGATTTTCTCTGTTTGTATTAATTTATTTACCTAAATTTATATCAACAATCTAAAGAATCCTAAGAACATACCTGCCAAAAAATTTATATATATATATTGGCGAAAGGGAGGCCGAAGCAGTGGAACCTTCTTTTCTTGGTTTGGTGGCAGATCTATTTAAGTACTAGACACAGAAGTCTTTACAAAAGATAACTGAAATTACACAGTCACATTAACAATCACAGGTCAAACCGAAAGTTTCTTGTGAGATGTAAACCTCTTTTTCTTTACACAATCACAACCACTTTGTAAACTCTATTTTAAAAATTTCCACTCAAGGAAAACTGACAGTGTCACTCTGACGTTTTACTGTGTTATTTTTGCCCCATCTGTACACAACATTATTGCTGTTGAGTTTAATTTTTTATGTGTAAGTGTCAAAATTACAGTCAAATGACATGAGAAGTTTTGTATATAGGTGTGCGGAACTGTACTTGTGTGCATTTTTCCCCCCGCAAAAAACGCCAGAACGATTTGAATAGTAAAATATCGCTATGGCCACTCCCTTCTGGTACAGAAGCCGTGTTGCTCGAAGCTCTGTCCCCACGACGCCATCTTTTGGAAACCGGACGTCACCGCGTCTACCCCTTCCGGTAACAGATAATAAAATATAAACAAATCACTATACTAAGAGCAAGAACTAAAGACTTAGTAAACTTATAGTTATAGTTATAGGAATAAGAATTCTAACAATAGCTCACAAATTAAAATCTAGTTATGTTGTTGTACAAACCTTACATACCTGATAAACTGAAAACAACATTATTTTTCGGTCGTCGTGTAAAAATAACTTAAACTTAGAAAGATAATATATAATATTCTACCGGAATTGTTAACCATTTCTATGCTCACAATATTTTGTGGCAGAGATGACAGGCATCAAGAAAGGTAAAGGGTTCAAGAGATATCACGCTTTGTTTGAATCAGGCTCGAATTATCGCCAAAGAAGATCGCTTACCCTATTATAAGGTGTCATAATATACTACTTCATAGGCACATTACCATTATAAAATATGGACAATAATCAACCAGTTCATTTTAAAGTGTGAGGTGTCATTTGATTAGTATTTTTCACTCAAAACTTTTCCACGCGTTATCGATTCTGCCATATTAGCCGAAGAACCGATAACCGTTGGGGCAAACGAGTTTTTGAGTGGAGACCGCGTCTCGGCAAACGTAGTGTAGGACGTCCTCAGGCACGGTGGAGTGATGATTTGCGCAGGATGGCTGGTAGGAGCTGGATGCGAGCAGCCGAAGATAGATCTCGATGGCGTGCAATTGGGGAGGCCTATGTCCAGCAGTGGACGAGTATAGGCTGATGATGATCGATTCTGCGCGCGATTTCTTTTTCTTGTCGATCTTTGAAGGAGACTGTTTGCCCCAAGTAGATGTACTCCTGGTCGATGAAGGAGCTGTTTAAAGGTAACTTACCAACTTGCCTTAAAAAGCGACTCCTCGACATGGGTATCTTGCCCATTCTAACCTACGGTGCTAAGACATGGTTTTTTTCAATTCAATTCAATTCAATTTATTTATTTGTAAAAACATATGTACATAAATTGGATGTTCTTAGTTATTAAAGTCCTCAACATTACAAATATTGGGATAAATAAATAAATAAATAAATATATAGGGACATATCACACAAATTGAGCTAGCCCCACAGTGAGTTGTGAACTTGTGGCGCAGGATACTAACTCAACGATACTATATTTTATAATATATACTTATATAGATAAACATCCAAGACCCAGGTCAATATGAAAAAGATCTTTTTCCATATTGACCTGACCGGGGATCGAACCCGGGACCTCCGTGTCGCAGGCTAGCGATTTGACCGCTGCGCCACAGAGCTCGACAATACATATTTACAAATTATTAAAACATAAAACCGTAACAAAATTCCAGATAAATTTCCATTAAACTACACAAAATGTCAAAATAAATACTATCAATATTGTCAATTTAAAAATAAAATCTAAATAAAATATCTGTTATAAAATGTCAATATTAAATAATAGTTCACAAATGTTGATCTTCATTAATTCGTGAATAATATAATAACATTTATCAACTAAAATTTTTTTTAGATTTTAAATACATTCATTGGCAGTTCCTTCATAGCATCAGGTAGTTTATTAAATATTTTTGGTCCCATACAAAATACACTATCAAACATCAATTTAGATTGACATTCTCTGGAACATAACATGTTACGTATATGTTGACGTCGATTGCGTTGAACATAATCAGATAGCCGTGGAAATAAAGATTTATTTGCTTTTACGAATACAGAAACTTCATATACATATAAACAAGGAACTGTCAAAATATTATATTGTTTAAAATAAGGCAAGCAACTGTCAGTGGTCGCTGACAAAAAAGCAAAAGCTCAAATTACAGGTTTGCCAAAGAGCAATGGAGCGCATAGGTATAATAAAAAACCGGCCAAGTGCGGGTGGGGCCACGCGCAGTGTAAGGTTCCGTAGTTGCGAATGACAACTTTGAGTTCACACTGTTCACACTCGCACGTCACAGTTTAACGACCAAAAACATGTAACAATGAAAATGTATGAAATTTTACATTTTTGAGTACATTTTATAAGTTGGTTGCCTATAACTTTTTAGTTTGTACTTTGTACTCAGCTCTGATAGTTTTCCTTTCAGCTTCAGTATATATACTACTGCTGTAATTTTTTTCACGTATCCATATATAACCGTTTAGTAGATAGAGGGGTTACCTCTAACAAAAATTTGCTCTTTAAAACCGAATATTTCGGAAACGGATCCCTAAATTGAAAAATGGTGTCCTCAACCTCACAATATTTTTAAAGACCTATAGGTCTTCTATCATGTGGGGTATTGTTAGATATATCTAACAATACCCCACATGATGGGTAAGTCAAGAAAAAAAAAATTACTCCCGCACTTTACTTGTATGGGAGCTTCCCTAAAAAAAAATTTTTTAAGATTTTCTTCTACCACTTTTTTGACATGATTAATATATATACCCATACCAAATTACAACTTTCTAGTACTTACAGTCTCTGAGTAAAACCGCGGATGGACAGACAGACAGACAGACTGACAGACAGACAGACATGGCGAAACTATAAGGGTTCCTAGTTTACTACGGAACCCTAAAAAGGACGGACCGCGTTAGAAATACCACACTGTGCTCCATTACTAAAGTGGTAGATGTGGGAAAGAAGTCCGCTAGGCTGAAATGGGACTGGGCGGGACACATATATCGGATGATGCCTGAAAGATGGGCACGTTCAATTACTGAATGGGTTCCCACTGATGGAAGGCGGCACAGAGGGAAGCCGAGGGTTAGATGGAAGGATGGCTTATGTGCGTTCGACCATGAGTTGCAGGTTACGTTACGGCGCTAGATAGGACAAGGTGGAAAACGGAGGGGGAGGCTTTTGCCCAGCAGTGGGACATAAAAAGCTAAAAAAAACTGGCTCCTGACTTTATCTTACAACGAAATTGAGAATATTCTTATAGGACTACGATAAAGATCTAAGACTCTTTATATTAAATAACATGAACATACCTATCGCAATTATAGGTACTGCACAAATCACTATGTAACACTGATGTACATAATCATGCAACATTAAGCACATTCTATTATCCCAATCCCAATCCCAACTTTCCAACTAATATTATAAATGCAAAAGTGAGTTTGTTTGTTTGTTTGTTTGTTACGCTTTCACGCCGTATCTACTGAACCGATCATCATGAAATTTTGCATACACATAGATTAGGGTACCGAGAAGGACATGGGCTATAAATTACGCGGGCGAAGCCGCGGGTAACAGCTAGTATCAGTATAACTTTATCTAAAACCGAGCGCAATGAAAACATGTAAAACCTTACTGTAAACAAACGCAAAAAGTTAACTTGTACACTAGTATGATTGCCTGCAGGACAGGCCTAACCCGGTGCAGGAACCATCACAACAGCCTGAAAATAAAACACTGTTACAATGTTAATATTTGTTTTCTTATGTTCGACCACGAACACTGTAAAGTGCTCGAAACGTTAGGTGTATAAATAATGTAATAAACGCGATAAAAACCGTATTAAAATAATTTTATTTAAATATGTTAATATTTATTATTCTATACAAGCTGAAATCTGTAACTGCATATTTAACAAAAATGTTAACATTATAATATAAGTATAAATTATTTTTACTTATTTACCTGAGTGTCATGGCTTATGTAACGTCAGCAAGAAACGAATATAGCAGATGTAAACTGTAATAAAATTATTTCGAACAAAAAAAACATAACTGACTTCAACTCTGTACATAAGTAAGTGTACAAACTGGAAACTAAAAAGTAGGAAAAAGAATAAAATAGAACTTAGTGTAAACCGAACGGCATCCGTGTACAGATTTTTTTGGTTTCCAATTTTTCGAGGATCCCTTTATAAGAACCTGACTTGGTGTGACCATGGGACCACCTAAAGGGTGCAAACTTTCAGACGAAAAAGAATTTCTTATAACGTTCTAGGCGTCTTTGGGAAATCGGGGAACATAAATAAAAAAGATTCCGACGAATTGAGACCCTCCTCCTTTTTTTGAAGTCGGTTAAAAAACTAGAAAGGTTTTTTAATCCGCCTACATTTAGCATCATAGGCGTTAAGGTGAAAAGCGGATCATAATGGTAATGGGTTGCTAACCGCATCACCTATTGATGTAATTGCTTAAATTTTTGTCCAATCTCTTTACCGGCTTCGGTCTACGCGGGTAGAGCAGCTGGTATATTATTCTATGTTTTTTTTTTCTTTTTTCCCATACCAGTATGGAAGAGACGTAGACATAGACATCAGATTACGATTCTACTACACAAAGTAAAAAATTCTCACGTAAAAATCACCTGTTTGCCCGCTCCTAAATGCGCATGTGTTGTTTTGGCCAACCTCCAAACCGCCAGTGCCGTGGTAGCCCTCTCCAGAACGGGACTTCGCCGTCCTAACCTAAAAACACGCGCTTCACCGTAATTTAATTGTAATAATAAAAGTTTTTATCACTAAAACCCCAGTTTAAATAATTTAGAATACGCATTTATAACTTTGTAACTTAAATATCATTGTGTTTCTAGATTTTAAAAACATTGTAACCTGTTTAGTGTTATTGTAACTGGCATATTAGAAAAAGAAAACAAAAAGTGATTGATAAAAAATAAATTTGAATTATCGAATGAATTGTCGTTAGTGTCAAAGCAATCTGAATTGTACTTCGTGGTTTGTGGATTGAGTTTCGCGTGGCAAGATGTGGTGGATCCTGCGTCGGGCTCGGCTCACTGGAGCGTCGCTCTTCAGCCAGGCTTCAGGGACCAACAACAATAACAACAGTAAACCAGGTTAGTTTGTAATAATAAACAATAAGAAGAGCCGTTATAATTAATATTTATCGTGGTGCTCACGTCACTTTGGAATAACTGGATATAAATTTTCAGTTTTTATAGGACGTTGTATTTTCCTCTGTGGTTATTATAAATAATTTGTGGTACTTATGAATGGTTGTATTACAACTCTTTCATGCTGGTTTGAGAGATAAGAAAAAAACATTGAAACCCAATATATCTACCAGCTGCTTTTCCGCGTAAATCTTATAAGCCGGTCAAGGGATTGGGAGACTCAATGCAGGGCAAAAGATTTTTTACGTTGCCAAATAATCACTTCACCTGCAAACTCCCTCCATTCTTTATGGAAAAATATTTCGAACCATCTCTTCTTTGGTTTATTTTTTTACACGAAAGTCAACAATATTATTTTTTATTCATCCAAATGTTGCGAACCCGTGAACATTTGTTTACATAACTTATAGCTTCTTATGAAAGGGACTTTAGTATTAAATTTATTTCCCTGTACATAAATGAGACACGATCATCATCATCATCACGTCCTTGATAGTCTTCACTGCAGGAGCACGACCCTCTCTGCACCACCAGAGCCATATACTAGCCAGAGCAGTCAGAGAATTTAGCCTACACTCTCCACGCTGGCCAGACGGGTTGGAAAGGTCTCTTTGATGTTTATGAGCTTTGTATAGCTTGTGTTTCCTAAGTCGCCTTCTACGACATCCACGGGAAGACTTGGAGTGGTCCTATTCTACTCTGCCGGGACACACAACACAATAGTTAAATTAATGTTTCTAGAGAAGTGAAAGGAGACTAGAGAGAGGAATATTAAAATTATGTTATATTATACTTACCTTGTTATTTTTTCAAAAGTCAATGCAATACTGATTGCAAACTAATTAATAAAAGATGAAGTGATAAGAGCGAAAAGATAACAAACATGGTAAGTGCATTTTTTTTGTTTTAAAAGTTCGGACGTCCTTCTTCTAGAGCTATACAAATTTTGTCTGACGTCATATTATAGCCCGTAACCAGCATTGGAAAATCAAAATACATTGGGTATTTTCAAAGATATGAAGCACAAAAATCAAAAATATTATATATACATAATCCTCCATTTGGCGTCCCCGTAAGTCGGGTAAAAATAATAAATTTTGTTTTTGAATAAATAAAGCAGTTCAATAATTTATTCATGAATCATTAATTCATTCAATCATGAAATAGTAAACCAAATGAAAAAATCAAATTTAACGAAATAAGTAGTTAACGAAATTAAAACAATGTGCTATTATAAAGCTAAGCGGTTACGGTAACTATGAATTAATAATCTTCCTGTACCATTTATCATCACGTGGCTAAATAAGGAGTTGTTCAAATGAGGCTTCATGAACAACCCTATGTTTCGTTTTTCTCTAATTTATTATGTACCTATACATACAAAACTCTTAGGACAGAATGAGTCTCGCTGTGACCACGATGGATGTAACTCCGTCAGCGGTAATAAATAATTTGAAATATTTTTAGCAAAAAAACAAAACCGACTTCATCCCAATTTGTTTGAATAAGCATAAAAATAAAATTGAAAAAAGTGTAAACCGAACGGCGTTCGCGTTTTTGTGTATTTTTTCAAAAAGCGCTGGACGTATTACTATAAAAATTTAATGGGACCATTTGTAAGTATTACCTATCGAACAAAAAAAGATTTTCTTAAATCGGTCCAGGCGTCTTCGAGAAATCGGGGAACATACATTAAAAAAAATAAAGATTATTACGAATTGAGAACTTCTTACTTTTTTTGAAGTCGGTTAGTAAAATAAAGATTTGCGCTAAGTCCTGTTTACATACTAACTATTTAACACTGTTTAAATCTCTTGGAAACCGTTAAATTCAATTCACAAATACGTGATGAAAAACCGCAGAATTTCTTCCCAAAATGAGTCTTTAATTTCACGGCCCCTTTGGTTCTAAGATGTTGAAATGAAGTCCCTTTCGTGCCATTAGCTTAAGAAATGAAAAAGGTACCTATTAAAATGGTTCACCTTTTTCGTAGACGTGATTTATATCTACTTGTCATCGCGAAACATTAATTTAAACTTATTATATTCGCAGCCATGACCTTTTGTCACTATAAAAGCTGAAGGCGCTGTAACACCTAATAATAATAGTACGTAATGGTAATCGCGCGATAATAGTATGTACTGGTAATGATATAAGGTTAATAGTGGCGATGCCGGTAGGCGATCTCAGTTCGAACCAGTATATCTGTCATTTCGGCCGCTTTTTGTCGGTTTTAATTTAAAAATTCCTTAATTATATTGTAATATTTTTAGGTATCCATTTTGCTTAGTAACTTTTACTTTTTATAGATGTAAAAAAAATGGTAGTTATCCCTGAAAATATCAAATAATTCGCGACGAAACCTTATCTGGATATAGAGTTTTGCCATTTTATTTTCCTATGATTTAAATATTTTTTTGAAAATATTTTGATGTAATCATTTATTTTGATCTTTTAACTCTACTTAATATTTTTTTCATGCTAGTATTCCATGAAAAATAAGGCTAACTGCGCGACGAAAAAAATAGACGTTTTACGGCAGTTCGTGAATTACAGCGCCTTAAACGGGCGTTTTTTCATTAGCCGACCCGACAACAGAACGGACAATATCGGACGATTCGAGTTCGATTCTCTGCTTCACTATCCGAGAGATTTTGGGTTCAACAGGCAATTATCCTACGTTGAAAATATATATCAAATCGTTGAAAACGCTTTTTTTTTGTTTTTTGTTTGTCTTTAGTGGCCAATGCGATAAAGTAGCAAACAAATAATTTCAGATTTTACAAGCTGCCTCAAGGCATCGGACATAGCTAAACGACTGCTATCAATAATGACAGTCGGGTCGAGCGGCCTAACGTGCCTTATTACATTTTTATGCCACTTGCGGCTACCTATCCAAGTGGGGACCGCGCCCGGGGTTGCTTAACATGCGTAAGTGTTAATACACGCCCACTACTAGGCTATCGGGCGTGAGCTCCTCGATGATAACTTATCAGTACATATTTTTGAGGTGAAAACTCTTTAGTTACCGGGCGTTTCCCGGTGCCGCCGATGTTGGACCGGGTCGTTTAATGAAGAAACGGGCAATACGAATAAATTAGGCGTTTCCAATGGCATCCGAATCCGCCATTTATCCCCGTGCCTCCGTGGTCCAGTGGTTAAGGCGTTAGCCTTGTTGACCCGGGGGTCGTGGGTTCGATTCCCACGGGAAGCATACTTTGTTAAGTTGTTTCCAGTTTGGTTAGGATATAGCAGGCATGAATCACTTGATTGTCTGATAAGAAAGATGATTTCGTACTTTGGAAGGCACTTTAAGCCGGTGGTCCCGGCTGCCATCGGTAGTCGTTAAAGGAACCACGTCAGAGGCCGAGAGGCAGTTCCAAAGAACTGTGACACCAGGGTGTGCATGGTCGACTGACCATGTCACCTACACGAAATGATGATGATGATGATCCCCGTCAAGTCCTCAAGACAGATTCAGCTATAAATTGTCGGTATAATAAGCGAGCTCAATTGTATCTAAAATCTGTGTATTACTACTTAAACATGTCGAAAATTTTACCACTTAAACGATTAAAATTATGAAAATCCGGCCTTACTCACGTTTTAAAATCGTAATAAAACGTAAGTAATTTCATAATAAATTTGTCTCGCGCAAAGTTTAAGATTATTACCCGTAAAATGTTATAAATAAGTCAGTTAAACATATTTAATAGGGACAGAAATTTGTCTCGGCTTATACTTACTTGACTACTCGTGTACTAGCTAAAGTATTGCCGGTACCGGTGCCGGACCGGTTCGTCCAATGAAGAAACGGTCGGTAACTTTGCCGTTTCCAAAGGCATTCGAATCCGCCGTTATAATCCCCGTCAAGTCTTCAAGACAGATTCGGCTATAAATTGTCGGTATAACAAGCGACCCGTAAACCTCATTCTAAGCGTACCATCTCAAATTTTGTATCTATAATCTGTGAATACTAAGTACTTAAATATGGCGAAAGTTTTATCACTTTATACCCTTATATTTTTTATAAATAAGTGAGTTGAACATATTTAATAGGGACAGAAATTTCTGTTGGTTTATACCTACCTACTCGTGTTTGCTTGAGTATTGCCGTATTGCCAGTACCGGTGTTCGGACCGTCCAATGAAGAAACTCCCGATACGAGTAGGTAACTTTGCCGTTTCCAAAGGCATTCGAATCCGCCATTAATCCCCGTCAAGTCCTCAAGACAGATTCGGCTATAAATTGTCGTTGATTAGCGTTAATGAAATTATACTTTGGGGGCTCATTTTCTGCTCTGCCGTGCTTTGTAATAATTTTGAGAATTAAGTAATGCGAAATAGATGTAACAAACAGAGCGACAAAATTGTGACCTTTTTTATTAGTAAGGTATTTTTTTCAATTTTTTTTTTTTTTTTTTGCTGAAAATAATGTTCTTTATTTAAATAGAAACAAGAAGGAAAAACACTTTTTATTTCAAATTAAGAATGAAACATCGATTAATATCGTAAAGGAAAAGTTTTGTGCTCTGTCTACCTCGCAAGAGAGATTGTATGCAATTTAAAAAATATTTAACGAGAATCTTTTTCCTTTTTTTTCGTGCAAGTCCCTAAGGCATCGTATTACAAGCTTGATAATTATAAAAAAATAAAGAGAAAATACTCAAATACGGCTCAAGAGATTCACAGATATTCGTTTTCTAAGTTTAATTGTAAGAAAATATTTGAATAAAGGTGCTCCATTTGAGAAATTTGATATTGCTGCGTGGTATTTTTCTCAGACACGACATTCTAAAACATATCATTTTCACAATGTATTTAATTTTAAGGGTTTCTATCTTTTTCTCTGTATTATTATTTTGTTTTAATTATTCTCTAGCTGAAAGCAAAGAAATTTGTTTGTTTTTTGTATGTGTATGTGGCCAACACTGGTGTCAGATTTTTCAAGCTGCCTTAAGGCATCTGACATAGCTTAACGACTGCCATCAACGATGACAGCCGGGACCAACGGCTTAACGTGCCTTCCGAAGCACGGAGGAGCTCGAGATATTTTTATGCCACTTGCGGTCACCCATCCAAGTAGGGACTGCACCAGAGATTGCTTAACATACGTAAGCGCTCACAGAGCTCACACCCACTGGACCACCGGGCTCCTCAAAGCTCAGCTCAAGGCTCAGCAAAGAAATATTATCATAGACTGTCAATTCTCCTGCAACTTTGTCTGCGTCAAAGTTTACCCCCTAATCCCTATAGGGGTTGAATTTCTAAAAATCCTTTCTTAGTGCTCACTTACATGTATCTCGCGTAACCCCTGTACCAATTTCAAGATTTTTAGATACAATAGTTTCGGCTTGATGATTGAATGTGTCAAAGAGAGTATGAACAGGAAGGGAGTGGCAAAGGCTATGGTGGATGACAGATCAAGGTGGAGAGAACTGACATACTTTGTCGACCCCACATGAAAAAGTGGGATAAGGTAAAGGAAGAAGAAGTTTCGGCTTTGCTTTGATATACAAGTCAGGCTTGGCTTTAATATATCCATACTATCCATACTATCCATACTTCCATACTTCCATACTTCCATACTATCCATATCCATACTTCCATACTATCCATACTTAATACTTAATAATATTATTATATATTATATATATTATATTATATATTATATATTATATATTATATATTATATTATATTATATATTATATATTATATTATTATATATTATATTATAGGTTGTTGAAATTTCTTTCATCTCGACTAAAAAGTCGGTATTTTTAACGTCCGATCTCCCGCCTCGAGACCCTCAAGGAGAAGGAGAATCAGGATTCCTCTCTACAAAAATGGTGTTCCCCAAAACTTTTGATAGAATGATGGAAGTATGTATAGCTGCCTGTTTCTGTAATATTTGTATATTTATTTTTGAGTCAAGTAAGTTGCAGTATCTGTGTAAGCTTTTGGCTATTGTTCCGGTTGATCCTATAACTATTGGTACTACGTGGGTTGGCATTTTCCATAATCGGGTTATTTCTTTTTGCAATAAGTGGTACTTACTCAGTTTTTCAACTTCCTTGGCTCCTATATTATAATCGGATGGTACGGTGATATCGATTAAATATGCTGTGTTTTGTAACTTATTTATGTAAATAATATCTGGTCTATTGTGTGTGACGGTGATATCTGTTTGTACCGGTATTTCCCACATGATCTTCGCAGTGTCGTTTTCTTTAACTTGTGGTTGGAGTAGATGTTCTTTCCACCAAAGTTTATCACACTCAAAGCCATGCTTTTTCAATAGTGTCCAGTGTACATACTGCACAATATTGTTATGCCTCTTGGTATAGTAAGTGCCGGCTAGCTTTTCGCAACCTGCAATGACGTGTTGTGCAGTTTCGTCTTTCAATCCGCAAATCCGGCACTTACCATCCACCGGTCTTTTGAGTATGTCTCTCTCATGCTGGCGCGTGACAACTGCTTGATCCTGTATTGCGTATATGGATGCTTCGAGAGTGGGAGATACTGGTTGTTTTTTGAGCCATTGGAACGAACCTTTTCTATCTATGTTTTCTTTCTCCAAAACTGCTTTATAAAATTGACCATGTAACGGTTTAGATTTTAGCTTATTTATCCTATTTTTAATAACTGCTGTTTTTATTTCTATATCTGTGTACTGTTCATTATTTTGTAGCCCTAACTCTGTTCTAAACTCTATTGACTCTTTCTCTATTGAATATTTATCTTTAACTCTATCATGTTCTTTTATAGCTAGTAGCAGGTGATCGTTTCCGGATTGAAGGTAAGTGTTGTATTTTATTATCTGTGATTGGTACATGGTCTCTATATTTAAAAGTCCCCTGCCTCCTTCGTCGTTCGGCAAGTACAAGCGTTCTACGTCTGCTTTCTGGTGATGGCCTTTGTTCATGGAAAGTAACTTTCGGGTCTTGGTGTCTATAGTCTTTAAATCGGAAACTTTAAAATTAATAACCCCAAACGAGTACAAAAGAACGGGTACGGCATAACTATTTATTGCTCTTATAAGGTTTTGTGAATTAAGATGAGAGTTGGCAACACACTTAATTCTTCTGAGGTATTCTTTTTGTATTTGCTGTCTGATTTCATTATGGTCTATTTTTCCTGTTTCATGTACCCCTAAATATTTGTAGGTTTCGCCTGTCTTTAAATGTTCAAATTGTCCCCCGCTTAACAGTATGTGCCCTTGACCTTCATGTTTATCTCTCCTACCAGCTTTAAGATGCAGAACGTTGCACTTGTCGAGCCCAAAGTTCATGCCTATGTCTCTTGTAAATATTTCTGTACTATCTATCATTATTTTTAGGTTATGTTTATTATTTGAATATAGTTTTAGGTCATCCATGTATATGAGATGATTGATGGGTGTCTCATCTTTTAATATGTATCCTTTATCCCTATATTTATTGAGAATTTGTGACAGTGGATTTAATGCCAGACAAAAGAGGAGCGGCGAGAGGGAATCGCCTTGGAATATTCCCCTCCTAATGAAAATCGGATCAGTAGTTACTGAATCGGATGCGCCCCGCGCTGTCATTATTACGTTCCAGTTGGGGATGACCATCTCCAAAAAGCCTTTGATAGAAGCTGGGCATTTGAAATATCAAGAACTTTGAGTAACCACTCGTGTGATATACTATCAAAAGCTTTCTGGTAGTCAACCCATCCCATACTCAAGTTTTTCTGAGACTGATGGGCATCTTCGAGTATGGCTTTATTTATCATTAGGTGGTCTTTACATCCCCTTACTTTTCGCCGGCATCCTCTTTGTTCTGGCGCTAGGATATCATTCGCGGCACAATGTGAGTATAACTCGTTAGCTATGACTGAAGTGAGGAGTTTATACATAGTTGGAAGGCAAGCTATCGGTCGCCAGTTTTTGGGGTCTTTGGTATCTCCCTTTTTGGGAATCAATACTACCAGTCCCGTTGTAAACCACTCTTATATATTATATTATTATATAATATTATAATATTATTTATTATTATTATTTTTTTTTTTTTTTTTTTTTTTCCAATTCTCAACCTGCAAGAGGTTGGTTATCCAACAAAAATCCCGCCCTGAGACCCTCAGGGAGAAGGAGTTTCTGCGTTCCCGTGAACAAAGACTGTGTCTCCTAACACTTTACTTAATATGTTGGAAGTATGGAATGCGGCTTGTTTCTGGGCTATTGTTATGTCTATTTGGGAGTCTAGTAGGTCACAATACCTTCGTAGACTGGAAGCTACTATGCCGGTTGCTCCTATAACTATTGGTACTATTGTCGCTTTGGTATTGCATAGTCTGGCTATTTCAGTTTTGAGTAGGTGATATTTTGATAACTTTTCAATTTCCTTGGCTCCAATATTATAGTCTGAAGGTATTGTGACATCTATGAGGTAAGTGTTGTTCGTCCTTTTGTCTACGTATATAATGTCAGGTCTGTTATGTGCTACTGTCCTGTCGGTCTGAACTGGTATCTCCCACATCAGTTTCGCTTCATCGTTTTCTATGACTCTGGGTTGGATCAAGTGCTCCTTCCACCAAAATTTGGAGACTTCGAATTTGTGTTTGGTAGCTAATGTCCAAAATATGTACTGAACTACATTGTTATGTCTCTTGACATAATAGTGACCAGCCAGCTTCTCACAACCTGATATTATTATTATTCTCTTTATTTATTTCTTTTATCTTAAATTTAGGTTTTTATAAAATTGACATAAAAAGTAAAATATAAAAATATAATACAAAACATAAAAACTTTATAAAAACCTAAACCTAGAGTGCCGCCAGCAGCGGAGCAAGGCTCAAGCTACCAGCGGTCAGGGCATCAGAGAAAGAAACCTTCTGACAATACGTGCCGTATCCAAGAGTACTGCCCTCTGTATCTGTCCCTTGATCCAGCCATCTAGCGAAAGCCTCTTTAGATGTTGGTCAAGACTCTTCGCTATAAGACCGTTCGCAGATACGACTATCGGGACAATGATCGTTGAATCCACATCCCACATGGCGGTTACCTCGTGGGCCAAGTCAAGGTACTTGCTTAGCTTGTCCTTCTCGGCCTTCACGAGGTTTTCGTCATGCGGAATGGTGATATCAATGAGCACTGCCTGGCGTGTCGATCGATCTGTCAGAACGATGTCAGGCTTATTGGCAACAATAGTCCTGTCCGTAATAACAGATCGATCCCAATACAGCGTGGCACGACCATTTTCGAGAACGGGCGCTGGTGTGTACTTATAGTACGGCACCTCAGATTCCACAAGACCATATCGAAGAGCAAGTTGCTGGTGGATGATCCTGGCTACAAGGTTATGTCTGTGTAAGTACTCTCCGTTAGCCAGATGAGAACAACCGGAAATAATATGCCTGAGTGACTCACCGGGACGGCGGCATGCTCGACAGATGTCGACCGTACCGTCCTTCAGGATATATTTCCGATAGTTGTTCGTCATCATGACTTCGTCTGCAATTGCACAAACAAAACCCTCGGTTTCTCCAAAAAGATCACCAAAACGTAGCCAGTTCACCGACGCGAGCAGATCTACATCAGGCCCTGTTAAGGCCCGGTAGAACCGCCCATGTAGCTCCTTGCTCTTCCATATGCTCCTGCGGTCTTCGATGCTTAACACCGTTGGTCTGCGCCAATTCTCGTTTGCCAAGGAGAGCGGCGTGAAGCTCCTATCTACTACTACAACGTCGCGATGCATCCCACAATCATTGTTTAGGAAGTAATCCCTAAGACTGCACACCTCGCGGTTATGGAGAGTTTTGGCGTTTAAAAAACCACGACCTCCACACTTACGTGGGATGTACAGTCTCATAACAGATGACCGTGGATGAAGCATGCGATGCGTTGTTAGTTGTTGACGGACTCTTCTATCCAAGGCTTCTAACTCAGTTTGGGTCCATCTTAGTATGCCAAAGGAGTATGTGAGTAGGGGCATTACCCAAGCATTGAAAGCGCGCGCCTTATTACCCCCTGACAAAAGACTTTTAAGTACCTTTGTCAGACGATAGAAGAAACGCTCTTTCACAGCCTGCTTTATGTCCCCATCAGCAATACTCAATGACTGTGACATACCAAG
Organism: Rhodophaea formosa; assembly: GCA_963082605.1. Lineage (NCBI taxonomy): Eukaryota > Metazoa > Arthropoda > Insecta > Lepidoptera > Pyralidae > Rhodophaea > Rhodophaea formosa. The sequence continues at coordinate 21,544,678 of OY720211.1, forward strand.
ATATTTGTAAGTTTCTGTCTCCGAGAGAGATCTAAGAGACATTGTCTCAGAAAGTTGTAAATTTGTTGAATTTACAACTTTCCCCCGTTGGACATGCATGACCGCACACTTATCAACTTATTATTATTATTATTATTTAATATTATTATATTATTAATTATTTATTATTATTTATTATTTATTTATTTATTTATTTATATTATTTATATTTATATTTTTATATTATTATTTTTATTATTTATTTTTTATTATATAAATTATATAATAAAAATTTTTATATTATGTTATATATTATATATTATATATATTATATATTATATATTATATATTATATATTATATTATATATTATATATATTATATATTATATATATTATATATTATATATTATATTATAAATATTATAAATGCGAAAGTAACTCTGTCTGTCTGTCTGTCTGTCTGTCTGTCTGTCTGTCTGTCTCGCTTTCACGCTAAAACGGCTGAACCGATTAAAACGAAATTTGGCACACAGATAGGCTATAGCCCGAGAAAGGACATAGGCTACTTTTGATTTCGATAACGCAGGATAAGCAATTCTAACCATGGTTCTAATTAGGATGGGTGGCCAAAACTAAAACGGCTGAACCGATTAAAACGAAATTTGGCACACAGATAGGCTATAGCCCGAGAAAGGGCATTGGCTACTTTTGATTTCGATAACGTAGGTTAAGCAACTCTAACCATGGTTCTAATAAGGATGGGTGGCCAAAACTAAAACGGCCGAACAGATAAAAACGAAATTTGGCACACAGATAGGCTATAGTCTAAGAAAGGACGTGGGCTACTTTTAATTACGATAACGCAGGTTAAGCAACTCTAACCATGGTTCTAATTAGGATGGGTGGCCAAAACTAAAACGGCTGAACAGATTAAAACGAAATTTGCCACACAGAGAGGCTATAGCCGAAGAAAGGACGTGGGCTACTTTAAATTACGATAACGCAAGTTAAGCAACTCTAACCATGGTTCTAATTAGGATGGATGGCCAAAACTAAAACGGCTGAACCGATTAAAACGAAATTTGGCACACAGATAGGCTATAGCCTAAGAAAGGACGTGGGCTACTTTTAATTACGATAATGCAGGTTAAGCAACTCTAACCATGGTTCTAATTAGGATGAGTGGCCAAAACTAAAACGGCTGAACAGATTAAAACGAAATTTGCCACACAGAGAGGCTATAGCCTAAGAAAGGACGTAGGCTACTTTTGGTTACGATAATGCAGGTTAAGCAACTCTTACCATGGTTCTAATTAGGATGAGTGGCCAAAGCTAAAACGGCAGAACAGATTAAAACGACATTGGGCACACAGATAGGCTATAGCCTAAGAAAGGAGGTGAGCTACTTATAATTACGATAACGCAGGTTAAGCAACTCTAACCATGGTTTTAATAAGGATGGGTGGCCAAAACTAAAACGGCTGAACAGATAAAAACAAAATTTGGCACACAGATAGGCTATAGTCTAAGAAAGGACGTGGGCTACTTTTAATTACGATAACGCAGGTTAAGCAACTCTAACCATGGTTCTAATTAGGATGGGTGGCCAAAACTAAAACGGCTGAACAGATTAAAACGAAATTTGCCACACAGAGAGGCTATAGCCTAAGAAAGGACGTGGGCTACTTTTAATTACGATAACGCAAGTTAAGCAACTCTAACCATGGTTCTAATTAGGATGGATGGCCAAAACTAAAACGGCTGAACCGATTAAAACGAAATTTGGCACACAGATAGGCTATAGCCTAAGAAAGGACGTAAGCTACTTTTAATTACGATAACGCAAGTTAAGCAACTCTAACCATGGTTCTAATTAGGATGGATGGCCAAAACTAAAACGGCTGAACCGATTAAAACGAAATTTGGCACACAGATAGGCTATAGCCTAAGAAAGGACGTGGGCTACTTTTAATTACGATAACGCAGGTTAAGCAACTCTAACCATGGTTCTAATTAGGATGGGTGGCCAAAACTAAAACGGCTGAACCGATTAAAACGAAATTTGGCACACAGAGAGGCTATAGCCTAAGAAAGGACGTAGGCTACTTTTAGTTACGATAATGCAGGTTAAGCAACTCTAACCATGGTTCTAATTAGGATGGGTGGCCAAAACTAAAACGGCTGAACAGATTAAAACGAAATTTGGCACACAGATAGGCTATAGCCTAAGAAAGGACGTGGGCTACTTTTAATTACGATAATGCAGGTTAAGCAACTCTAACCATGGTTCTAATTAGGATGGGTGGCCAAAACTAAAACGGCTGAACAGATTAAAACGAAATTTGGCACACAGAGAGGCTATAGCCTAAGAAAGGACGTGGGCTACTTTTAATTACGATAATGCAGGTTAAGCAACTCTAACCATGGTTCTAATTAGGATGGGTGGCCAAAACTAAAACGGCTGAACAGATTAAAACGAAATTTGGCACACAGATAGGCTATAGCCTAAGAAAGGACGTGGGCTACTTTTAATTACGATAATGCAGGTTAAGCAACTCTAACCATGGTTCTAATTAGGATGGGTGGCCAAAACTAAAACGGCTGAACAGATTAAAACGAAATTTGCCACACAGAGAGGCTATAGCCTAAGAAAGGACGTAGACTACTTTTAGTTACGATAATGCAGGTTAAGCAACTCTTACCATGGTTTTAATTAGGATGGGTGGCCAAAACTAAAACGGCTGAACAGATTAAAACGAAATTTGGCACACAGAGAGGCTATAGCCTGAGGAAGGACATAGGTTACTTTTGATTTCAATAGCGCAGGTAAGGAGCGGCCGCATATTATCAGAAATTTCTGTTAGAAAAATTCTGACGCTCGCCGGAAGGCACTCCGTGCATACATTTTGTATTAGCTCCCGCACACTGTTAGAAAAATTCTAACGTGTCGTCCGATTCTGATGCCCGCCGGATGGCACTTCAGCCGGACGTCAGAATTTTTTCTGATAGAAATTGCGGAAGGCGTGTTTTCCATACATTTTGTACTAGGCCCCCCCGCACACTATCAGAAATTCGCGTCAGTTTACCGTCCGCCGCCGTACGCTGCACACGTGTTTGTTGTATTTTAGGAACCTCAGTTAGGAACCTACGTTCTTGACGAAAATGAGTTAAATCAATATTTAATTGCCGATGTGGAAAAATATCTATGTTTGTGGAACGCGATGTTGAAAATGACCAGAATAAAATACACAGAGACTTAGCTAGGAAGCGAATATGCCAAATATTAATTGAGAATTGAAATCCATATTTCAATATCAAGGTTTTTAGGGTTCCATGTCCAAAGCGTAAAAACGGGATCCTATTTACGAGATTTCAATGTCCGTGTGTCACCATCATACATAAACCGTTGTTTGTTTGGTTATTCGTATGTGTAAGTAGCCAACACTGGTGTCAGCGATATTTCAAGCTGCCTTAAGGCATCTGACATAGCTAAACGACTGACATCAATGATGACAGCCGCTACCAACGGCTTAACGTGCCTTCCGAAGCACGGAGGAGCTCGAGATATTTTTATGCCACTTGCGGTCACCCATCCAAGTAGGGACTGCACCAGGGGTTGCTTAACATACGTAAGCGCTCATAGAGCTCACACCCACTGGACCATCGGGCTCCTCAAATACCTCTCCTCATAAACCGTGATTACTATACAGTTAAAATTTTCATAGATGATGAACTTATTTGCTTTTGCCGTAAACACTAGAATCAGAATAAAATCCTAATACAATATTATACGAGTAAATGCGAAAGTGAGTTTGTTTGTTTGTTTCTTTGTTACGCTTTCACGCCCTACGAGTATCTACTTAACCGATCATCATGAAATTTTGCATACACATAGGTTAGAGTACTGAGAAGGACATAGGCTATAATTCACGCGGGCGAAGCCGCGGGTAACAGCTAGTATATATATATTTACGTCAGCTAAGCTACATCCCTATTACCCAAGAGGTGGCATTAGGAAAGCGGCCGGCCATCAAACCTTTTGCAAATCATTACACAGCATGAATGCTGTTATAAAAGCGTCAGAGCCGGAGTCCCCCGCTCTGACGTATCACAGCTGAGGATGATGATGATGATGATATGTCAGCTGGAACTCTCCGCCCAAATTATCACTTTCCTGGAAATCCCGACTGTAGACGTAAATATTGTATTTTATCTATTGTTAGTTCACTTTCCGTGAATTTTACAAGTTTGTGAATTGTGCGAAAACAGTAAATTTTGAATTCAATGCATGACCTTCATACCTGGTATTATCCACTAGGCCTTTAATGCTACTTAATATATAATTACATAGTTGTGTTGGTTTGTCACTTTTGTCTTTTTTATGCTACCTACGAAATTTATTGTTGACATAAACCTAAAAGAATTACTTTTTTGCTGTTGTGTAATGAATGATATTTAAAACTAAGTAAGCGAAAATTAAATAGTATTAGTAAGTGATGTGCGGACAAACCTTACAAGGGTTTTGTACATCCTTATTAAGTTGATATGTGAGTGTTTTTCGTTTGGAAATAAATAAATAAAATAATGCTAATAAAACATATTGCATGCCAATGTGACAACTCGTATATAAAGTGGATATTTAAAGGTCGTAAGCTGTCGTTACATTTCACTTTAAGGGTTGCCAGGGTATCAGCGACCCTCGTAGCCTAAGCGGATTTTAGCCACAAACCGTGTTTACCTATATTAAATTAAGCCTTTTCTGCAATGATGGGACGTTGGAGGACATTAAGCAATGCTCTGAATTGAAATGAAGCAATCAGTTACCTACAGGTTTGTTAGTTTAATACAGAGTTATTTTTTATGACATAAGACGGCAAAGGAGCAAGCGTGTCGCCTGATGGTAAGTGATCACCGCTGCCCGTGGACAACTGCAACACCAGGGGTGTTACAAGAGCGTCGCCGACCTTTATTTTTCCCTCCAAAGAGGAGAAGGGGACCTTCGGTTCTCTCAGTCGCCAAATGAAGCATAGACGCAGTAAAGCTACTACTAAAACGTCATTCTTCTGTGAGAGTGTGGCACTTCCCGGACGTGCCGGCCCATTCATGCTACTAGTAAAAGTGAATTTTGCCGGTAGCGTGGCTCTACCACAGCAAGAGTTACTTATAAATCACCAGTAACTTTGCAGGAGTAGATAGCAACATCATAAACAACAACGTTTAATCTACGACATACTCCAATATTTGTTGATGGTCTCTATTCGTCATCAGCCTATTGCAGTCCACTGCTGGACATAAGCCTCCCCAAGGGCACGCCAAATTGTGCAATCCTCTGCTTTCCTCATCCAGCCACTACCAGCGACTTCTCAGGTCATCGGTACACCTAGCAGAGGGACGTCTCACACTGCGTTTTCGGAGACGTGGTCTCCATTCGAGAATCCGTCTGCTCCAACGTTTATCGGTCCCACAGAACACAGAAAGACATCTGTCGTAGGACCGATCACAGAACACAGAAATGTCTTTCTGTGTTCTGTGATCGGTCCTACGACAGATGTGGCCAGCCCACTGCCACTTCAGCTTGCTACACTTCTGGTCTCTATTGCCTAGAGAAAACTTAAGCCAGTCGGTCGTCTCATACTAGTATCTTCTTCTTAGTTTATGGAGTGTGTCAGATGATGATGACGGGCTGTGACGAAGAATAATTTAAAATGGGTTTATGAATTAAAATATTGTAGTTTTTAAATAAATGTGGACAAAATGTTGATGATGGCCGATGGCTTAGTGGGTCGTTAGCATTATAAGCGCTTTATATCTCTATCTCCAAATCGTTGTACACAGAGTTAGCAAATCGGCCTGTTGGTATAAGCGGAAGGGGAGAGATTATGTGGATTTTAGCGGGTGTGACTCCCGCATAACCGCTTGGCTGTACCCGCAGTCGAACGGAATGTATAACGCATGTAAAAAAACAGTTGTATGGAAGTAGTAGCCAAACAAAGTAACTTATCTTTCTCCATTTAAATTTAAAGAGTTGTCGTGAACTATAATCTAACTAGGACAAAACAACAAAACACGAGCAACAATGAATGTTAAAATATCCAAAATTTTAACGATATATCACACTTCCAGATCTGTTAACTAGACTAATCTAGACTAGGAAAGAGTATTTTTGACGAGCTCCGTGGCGCTGAGGACAACACGCCTGCCTGTGACACGTGATCCCGGGTTCGATTCCCGGTCAGGTCAAGACGGAAAATGATCTTTTTCAGATCGACCTGAGTCTTGGATGTTTATCTATATAAAATAAATATGTAAAGAAATATAATATAGTATCGTTGAGTTTGTATCCCATTACAGAAGGCTCGAACTTACTTTGGGGCTAGCTCAATTTGTATGATTTGTCCATTTATATTTATTTGTTTGGAATAATCTGAAATAATTTTTAATATCAACGCAGTCGAAATTAAGCGTTGACATTAAAAATTATTTCATCAATAGAACGGCTATGCTATCCGCTTGTAACATCAGCTTTATTTTATTTTTAAAATTAGAGTTTAGCTTGACAATTTAAATAATGTTATATTCTTATTTAATTAAAAAATAATGTGAAAATCGTTTGCATGGCGTTAGTTACTTATATTTTATAGTTTTAGCTGAAAAATGTGTTAAAACAATCCTTTTTACTAGCAGTCTGATGAAAAAGGTAGAATCCACAAAGTTATATTTGCGGAATTTCCAATAAGTTTTTTACCACAAAAACGTGGGCTTCTTCATTTAATTCGTTTTTGTTTCGTTCTTTTGACATTTTTCTTTGTTGTAGAGCAGAAATCTAATTTGAAATAAATTAATTCATCTTGTGATTTGCCAAATTTATCCCTAGGTGTAATTTAGGAGCTAAATTGACTTGGCTACGAAATCAATAACTTTATTTTTATACCGTAATTAAATATTTGCCTGAGGAATTATATATGCATTTTATATAATAAAAGGTACGTTCAACTATGAATTTATTTCACGCTTAATGTTTTGAATAAAGGCATAAAGCATTTTATTATAAGAATAAAAAAGCCAAGTGCGTCGGACTCGCGCACGAAGGATTATATTAAGTATCTACACAACATTAGACTATCGAGTAAAGGCAAAAAAATGGGATGGGAGCCTTTTAATTAGTTAACTATTTATTTTATTTAATAATTTATTTTTAAAGTAAATATACAACTTAACATTCTGTGAATATTTCAAGCGCCTGAGCTGTTGCTGTTATTAATTTCGAGCAAAAAACGACAAAAAAGTCACGTGCGTTGTATGGGAGCCCCTCATAATTATTTATTTTATTTTATTTTGCGAGATAGCGGCAACAGAAATACATCATTCGTCATCACATTAGGATCATCATCATCATCAGGTCTTTCTAGTCTCCACTGCAGGAGCACGACCCTCTCGGTACTACCAGAGCCATATACTAGCCTGAGTAGTCATAGGATTTGGCTTACACTCTCCACGCTGGCCAGACGGGTTGGAGAGGTATCTTTGATGTTAATAAGCTTTGTTTAGCTTGTGTTTCCTAAGTCGTCTTTTACGACATCCACGGGATGACTTGGAGTGGTCCTATTCTACTCTGCCGGGAACTACATCGCTTCAGTCGACAGTATTTCAAGATATTATTATCCTCAGAGCGATCAAATGGTTGTTTGGTAACACGTAAGTACGGTATAACTTTTTGCTATCGATACACTAGCTATAAGAATATTATTCTATTATATTAGGTCGGGGAGAAAGTAATTTCGTATTTTGTATGAAGATTTTATCCGTCCATACCAAAGATGTGTAAATTTGACATCAAAATTCTCAGACACAATTTGTGCTATTCGTACTGGGACTGCGGTATGTTCATAAATACCAAAATTCACATTCTGCGTATTTTGCATAATTTCTTTATTTTTTAATAAACTTTTTAAAATTTTAATTTGTTTTCGTCTATCTGATACATTTTTAATAAACAAAGAAACGGTTAAAAAATTAAGGGAAAATATTTTGTACATTTTTATATAATTTTTGAAAATTGTACCTTTCAGATGGTATCTAATGCAGCCAGATACAACTTTACACATAAAAATACAAATATCCTCTGACTACTCAAGCTAATATATGGCTCTGGTAGTACAGAGAGGGTTGTGCTCCTGCAGTGGAGAATAGAAAGACCTGATGATGATGATGATGATGACATAAAAATACGGCATTACTTTTCCCCAACTTAATATTTTCAGCCTTACTGTCCTGCAAAGCAAAGCTTCCTTTCCTGCCTTCCATCTCTCAATAAAAACTAACTAATAATAAGATGGGTGCACGCAAGTAGCATGAAAATATCTGTAGCTCCTCCGTGCTTCGGAAGGCATGTTAAGCCATTGGCCCCGGCTGTCAACGTTTATGGCAGTCCTTAAGTTATGTCAGATGACTTTAGGCAGCTCAAAAAATCTGACCCCAGTGTAGGCCGCTAACACACGTGAAAATCGAACAATAAAATTATTACATAATATACAATAATTACAGGCGCTTAACTGAGTCTGTTCCTGAGGTATGGAGGCGGTACGGGTGGGGCGATATAATTATGACGTGACTTATCGTTACTAGGACTCGATACGTTCGACTGAAGTCACTCGTCATTTACGTACACTACCGCACCCCTCTTAATTATGACGATCCCAGTCCTAAAGAAGTTAAGCCTCCTCCTTATAGCCTATGCCGCTCAGGAGGGTAGCGGTTTTATCAATATAATAACGTATCGTTACAACTGCTACCCTCTCGAGTGGCATAGGCTTTAATTTATATAAATCTAAAAAAATGGCCTGGTTTATTATTACCCAGGCTAGTTATCCTGGGTCAAAATAATAATACGAAAGTTAGTCCGTCATTTATATAATAAAAAAAATTTGAACAACACGTATTTTTCCTTTTGTTCGTTGAAAAATAAATGATAACGATATAGCGTGTCAAAGTTCATGAGTAGGGGCTCGTTACATCACAGCTCGTTTAAAGTGTACCGGACAGTGACGTCACACGGAATTGTTACGGGCTATATCTTTGTAATTTTTTGTTTGATAGACAAAAGAAAAAATACGTCTCAAATATTTTTTGATAATCTAAAAACTGACGGACTTTTTTATTTATTTAGGAAACTAGCTTATTCAGTTGAGGCTTTCAGAACTGATACATACATACACATGAACTCTAAAAACAATACATCCCTATTTTACGCAGTCGTTTAAAAACAAGTTAACATTTAGTTTGCACACACCTGTTGGTATGCCTGATAATTAAACAATACAGTTTTGTGCAAATAATCTGGCTACTTCATGAAGTTCAAAATATTCCATTGAAAGTCTCATCCATTAATTTTACTAAGGCCCAACTACTAACCGAATTTTATATAATCAATTTACTAAATCGTCTAAGGCAAACCCCAATTTGACTTCCCACCAAAAACTCCTAGCGCCGTTAGGTGCCTTACTGAGATAAGGTCCTTAAGTAATTACAGTTATGTAGCATTGACGTTTTTAGAACACAATATGTCTTTTGAATTTTATCAAAACTAAAACACATGTCTATTGAACATTATCGAACCAATGTTTTCGGTCACGCATCAACGCTAGGACAGGACGTACTATATGTTAACAAGAACACCTTCTAATACAATATTGACTTATCGTTAACGTCGAGTCTTGTATTCTAAAATGTATTACTTAGTATCCATTCAGAATTCGTTTCGCAAACTCGTGGTATTTATTTGGCCATCCAATCAGCTTGTGTTGGTTTTGGGGACTTTTCAGAAATAAGTTTAAATTTCATTATATTTTTTATCAAAAAAGCTGTGACATCTGAACTATGTAAAACTACAAAATACTGCAGTGTAACTAAGTAAGTTTTATTTTATGAATACCTACTAACATTTTTATTTTTCGCGCTTTTGAGATTTTTTCAACAATTCCCGCTTTTTTTTGCAATTTTGTTATATTAGTGTTATTGGTACTTATTAATGTTGTCAGAATTTTGTATATTAAAGTCTACACCAGCTTTTAAACTCGTGTGCAGCATTTTTTAACTTTATATATGTATGTTTGTATGTTCGTATTGCCCACGAATATCTCGAAAACTATGAGTTGATGACAATAATCCTTGTTAAAGTTTAACTCAGGAAACAGTGCAAGTTTCATTGTCGATCGAGTACTTTTTAACGTAGAATTAAGTGTCTTTCACTCAGTAGGAAAAAATCAAGGAGATATTTTTTTTCTACATTAATTACTACATTTATAGAACTAAAAAAAAACAGTTTTTATGAGTTTTATTGTGTTGAGAAGTTTTATTTTTCTTCTCTACTTTCTTTTACTTCTTTAATTCTTACTTCGAAAGTCGTTTTGAATATAAGTATATTATTGATTTTTCAGAGTGATAACGCCCCTGAGTGATGGAGGATGTCGAAGAAAATGCAAGTGTTAAGAAAAGCGAAGATGTTGGTCGGATGCCATTTTTCAGACAGGTAAATATTGTATTTAAAACTTTGGTGCTTCTAATACATATTTATTAATATTAACCGGACTAAGTACAAACTTACTACATCGATCGTGATTTTGATGTAGGTACTGTAACTCCATAGAAACGTCAACGGAAATATATACAAATATATAAAAGGTTCGTGCTAAGTCCTGTTAATATACTCTACCTACATACTTCGGTATAATAATAGTATCAAATTCAATTCAGTAATCCAAACGTCAAGAATTCACCGTTCCGTTTAGATAGATGATAGATTCTCATCTTATCTTAATTCAAATCAAATCAAAATTTGTTTATTTCCTTCACAAAGTAGGTGTTGCAATAAATCATTTAGATATGTACAGCAGATAAATGATATATAATTAAATTCACCCGTCTTTGTGAGAGCTTAGTGTCTATGGTAAGTTTAAAAACTTCTATTACAGATCTCCAGGGCCGTCGCCGTGGTCTAAATCGAATAATACAATATACGTCTTAACACGATAAAAAAAGAAATTGCTATGATCATATTGGCTATACTTTTATATTATTCGCATTGATATTTCGCAAATTTTATGAACTCGAAGTTACTAAGTACGAGCAGTTTAATTGTTTTGCGATATTCTCGTATTGGAAATCGGAATAATCAGGATAGGCTTCTACAAACACCAATGCATGCAAACGTGTCGCGACTTAAGAGCGTATACTAGCAGTATTTTTTCAATATGGTTTCCATACAAATGTATTTCTCTATTTTCTCGCTGAAAACTGATTCTAGAGCCACAATTCTTTTTTCATAAAATCTAGTACTAAAATAGGAATGCCCCTATTTTTTAGTTTTTCCAAAAAGACTGTTTTTGCACAATTTTTTTTCTTTTAAACAGGTTTTTAGAAAAAAATAAGACATAGGGACATACCTATTTTAGTAATAGATTGTATGTAAAAAGAATTGTGCCTCTAAAAGCAGTTTTCAGCGAGAAAATAGAGAAATACATTTGTATGGAAAACGCACTGCTAGTATACCCTCTTAATTGTTTTGCGATATTCTCGTATTGGAAATCGGAATAATCAGGATAGGCTTCTACAAACACCAATGCATGCAAACGTGTCGCGACTAAAGAGTCTCACGTAAAGGCGCAATCCCATACAAACGTAGTTTCGTTTTAGTTTTACAACAGTTAAGCCAATCTCAACCAAATTTCGTACATACGACCGGATAAGGCATATTGATGTTTATAATCAGATTTCAATTTTAATAACAATACCTATACAAAATTACAGCGAGTTGAAGTTTCGTATCGAAAACTTGTACTCGCTGTAATTTTGTATAGGTATTGTTTAACTGTTGTAAAACTAAAACGAAACTACGTTTGTATGGGATTGTGCTACAGGCGTAAATAAGCATCCAATTTTGCCGAGTAAGATATTTAAACTCTTCCAAATGTTAAATTAGTATCTATTTGCCGCACACGCATGTGGTGTAACGAAAAAGTTTGCGTCACTTCTGACATCCTCTGCGGTCTAAATTATTCCGATGTCCAAGTTTTCATAAACGGCCAAGTTTCAGAAGTTTACTCATTGTAGGATTTCCACAAAGCTTCCATTAAATATCTTAGTTTATTTAAGTTAAAGACTAAGGTTTTTAATAATTAAATTACCTTTTCAGATGTTCATATCGAGTGGAGTGTGGACATTCGCATTCATGTTTGGGCTTAGCTTTGGAACCCCAACAGTGGCCATCCCACAGCTAAGGAAGGAATCAAATGAAACTTCTGCTATAGATATTCACTTAGAGTCATGGCTGTGTAAGTTATTTTATTTCATAACGGTCCTTAAAATCCATGTACAGTTTTATGATACATGTCACCAGGCGAGTTTTGTAAAAAGATCACACGAATATTTTAAGGCTTAATTACGAAGAGCTGCATAGGTACATTACTTTATTTCGTTTGTTATATTTTAAAATTATTGTTATCCCTGTATACGAATTCGTATGAGACGAGCTATTTACGGCAGTAACATATCTTCCATTTATAGAAACCTTTATAGTATTACGTAGTAACTATAATTTTAATACAAGTTACGATTAATAAACTTAGCATTCATTTCCCTTAATTTAATTTACTCATTTTTTCTTGTTTCAGCTTCAGCAATGTTATTCTGTGGAATCCCGTGGGTGTTAATCCTATCAATCTTAGTTTTCGTCATCGGCCGCAAAAGGACATTCCTAATTATATCAGTGACATCACTATTAGGATACATTATAGAGTATAGTGGAGCGTCTATTACTTGTATATTTGTGTGTCAAATCTTTCAGGGACCATTAGCTGTATATCAAATGACCACATCCTTTTTAGTCGAGTATATTTCTCCTAAATATCGAGGAGTCTTCTGCACAATACAAGTAGGGACTATGTTTTGGGGTATTTGGGTCTCTAATGCTATCGGATCCTTTACTCATTGGAGGTATATCAGTTTGTTTGGTATTACCTGTGCTGCGTATAATGTTATAAACGTATTTCTTTGGCCTGAGTCTCCTTACTGGTTGTCAATAAAAGGACGGTACAAGGAATGTATAATTTCACATAAATGGTTGAAAGGTAGTAACGAAAAATCTGAAAAGGAATTAGAAGAATTGATGAAAATTAGAAATGATGAAACTAAAGTTAATTTTAATATGGAGTTCGTTCGAGAACATACAAGAGAGTTTTTAAAAGTGTTACTTTTACCAGAAGTGTACAGACCTTCAGCTTTATGTCTGCTTACAATAAGCATGTATCATTTTTCAGGAAAAGTAGTCTATACTATCTATTCGATAGATATTATCAAAAAGATAACTAGTAACGAATCTACAGCATATATTGGGATGCTTATTTTAGATGGTATCACTGTTGCTAGTATGTATTTGGGTTGCTTTTTGATGGTAATTCTTACAAGAAGAACATTGTTGATAAGTACATCTTTATTAACCAGTATCTTTCTGATATCTCTATCTCTTTACGTCTATTTGATTAAAACATCTATAATTACAGAAATTGTATATGTGACAATTTCATTACTTATATTATTTTCTTTAGTAGTAAGTGTGGGGCCGTTGTGTGTAAATGGAGTATTACTGGGTGAACTGATGCCTTTAAAATCCCGAAGCATATTTGTTTTTATATTTACATTTTACGGTAAATGTTTAGTGGCAATCATGATCAAAGTTTCACCATATCTTTTTAAATATCTAAATATTCACGGATGCTTCTTGTTTTACGGTGTTTCCACATTTATATGTGCGTGTCTTGTGTACAAATACTTGCCAGAAACGAAGGATAGAACTTTGGTCGAAATATCAGAGAGTTTTAGACGGAAGGAGGATTTGGTGGATGAAACTAAAGAACTGATGTTGATTAAGTAAGACAGGTCAATGAAAAAGGTTGTGTGACTTGAAACGTTAGAATAGATAAATGATCGAGAATATGAAATGGATAGTGAACAGTGATAAACGTTGGATATATTACGACTTAAGTAATAACTTGTTAGATTCGCTGCAAGTTTTTGTATATTCATAAGTAAGATATGTTTTGTACAGTAAATTTATTCGTGAAGCATTGTTTTATTTTTATATACCCTTTTTAAGGCGCTGTGCTATCACACACTAGCGCCACCCAGCAATTAATTCTTCTTATCCTAAATCATATCAAATTTAAAAAATATGCCCTAGTAAATTACTTGTGGTATACTTTTTATAACTTTTCATAGATCATAGATATTATAATTTAAGAAAATTACTTATTAACGCCAAATGCGGCCACTTTTGGCGGTAATAAGTAGTTATCTTAAATCATCAAATTAAAAATAGTGAAAATTTGTACCGAGAATACTACAAGTAATTTACTAGGGCATTGAGCTATTAGATTTTTTAAATTTGATATGATTTAGGACTAAAGGAATTAATTGCTGGGTAGCGCTAGTGTGTGATACCACGGCAACGCCTCAATAAAATAAACAGTCTTTAAAAATATTTGGAGTAATGATCTAGGTTGCTAGTCTAGAATGTGTAAAATTACCCTTGAAATAATCTAGATATGATGAAACAACTGATCTTATATATGACACAAACTTAAATTATCTATACGACGTGTAATATGACCTTCGAATTTCCTTAAGGTGTAATTCAGCTCGTTAATACGAACAACTTTGCCTATGGGATCAATGCCGAGAACTCAAAAAAAGTTCGACTTTTTCATACAAAAGTGGTCAGCCACTGGGTAATTAGTACGGAAAAGTCAACATTTTTTTCGAGTTCCCAGCATGGGTCCCGTAGGAAAATTTGTTCATACTGATGGTCTTTGTCACCCCTTTAAGGAAGAATGGTCAATTTATACTGTATAGTGAAAGGATACAAATGTCTTTTGAAAAAGTTGGACTCCTCGCTGCCCTCACACACCCAGCCAGTCAGCCATATTTCATAAATCCGAATATAGAGCCCTCTTCAAAATAATTTACAACTTTTATCATGCTCTCCCAGTTTTCTTTAACACTAGGCGACGCCAATCATTTTATTCCTAATACTTTACTTGTCTTCAATTCAAACTCATTCAAGTCAATCAGTCATTAAGAGAAAACGTGATTACGGAAACTGATTCTCATAATTCTCACTGATTCTGATAATATTAAACATGATTCCAAAAATACTTCAGGTTATTTACTAGTGCTTATATGATTTACATTCTTGAATTTCTTTCTATTTGTAAAGTATTAGAAATAAAATGATTGGCGTCGCTACTGTGCCTAGATTTTTTGAGAATTGCACTGGCATTAATTATTTTATTCGTGTAAACGTACGAAAATACGTGCAATTTCTAGGAGGAAATCGCGTAATGAAAAATAAACAACGTCAAATTAATAGCATGGTATCTTATAAGACGTTTTTTTTTTTCTTTTTCATTCATTCGAATTATGTTTAATTATGGACTTTGTAAGTATTACGTACGGGACTTCTTTGAAATTAAACCTACACAACAATATTTGCATATTATTTAAGAATATATTTTTTGGAACGATGTCTATTTTTTTTTGTATGACCACGGCGGTACGTCAGTTCCAATGCTACATATTTAACTTAAAAACATATTTTTAAGCAAAGTCGTTAATACCGTTTTAGTATTCATTAAGAGGTTAACAGATCCCTGAAATAAGCAGCGTCAGCGAAGGCACTCTCGGCTGAAGTGTCATTGTTCGAATTTGCCATCTTGATGGCATTTTGGCTTACATTGCCATGAGTCAGTGATGGAGTTTCGGGTGATGTAGCGCTATTTTACCTGATGACATTACTTTCTATGCTGGTTTGGGACAAAAAGGAAAAATATTGAATATACCGGCTGTTTTTCTTCCGAAATAGGCCATAAAAGCCAGTCAGGGGATTGGGTGAAAGTCTAAGAAATCGCGTTATAGGCGATGCGGCTAGCATCCCATCACCTTACACCTTAACGGCCACTAAACGTGGCCTTCAGCTTTTATGACCTTAGGCTCTGTCTACCCCGCAAGGGATAAAGACGTGATAATATTTGTGTATGTATCTATCACATAATCCTCCCAGAAGGAGAGTAAAATTTCCATTCAATGCATGTAAGCAACCAACGACGACTCATTAAATAATATGCTTGACGTAGGTTTGGCGACATATAAGATCGAGTAAATAATAATTTCGTATTTTTATGGTAATAAAATATATTAGGCTATGTTATACGTACCTAACTAAATTTAATACCATTCCTCCTCCTCCTCGCGTCGTTATCCTCATTACTGAGGGTCGTGATTCTCTTGTTGTGAGGTGATCATCTTCCGGACAGTTGCGCGCCATTTGTTCCTCTCTTTGGCCGAATGAAGAGCGTCGTGTAGGTTGGTGTCCAGGGTTGTTCGGATCTGGTCTGTCCACCTTATTGGACTACGGCCTCTTGGTCTATTGCCATCAATCTTTCCGGTAACCATGAGTTGCTCGAGGTTATTCCCACCTTTTCTGGCGATGTGACCAAAGAATTCCAGCACTTTTTGCAGGCAGATAGAAGAGAGTCGGGTCTTTACTTTTAGTTGTTGCAAGATAGAGGCATTTGTTTTATTCTTTAATAATACCATTAGAAAGGTAATTTTTTTAAGGAATATATAAAATGTAAAGACTTTCCCCCATTCCCGCCATTTTTTAACTTTGTTATTGTGTAATATAATTAATTTATTTGCATGTAATTTATGCTGGTTCTTCCATGCTGGTTTGGGAGAAAAGGGAAAATGCAAAAAATATAAACTAGCTGTTTTTCTACCCGCACAGACCGTTAAAGCCGGTCAAGGTATTGGGCGAAAATGTAAGGAATCATATCAATAGGCGATGCGGCTAGCAACCCATCACTATTTTCCCGTTTCCACCTTTACGCCCACTACTATGCTAACTGTGGACTTTGGGTCTTATGTCCTTGAGCTCTGTCTTACCCGCATCACGTCTTTATCCCTTATAAAGACGTGATAGTATGTAATGTATGATGTATGCTTATGTATGTGTATGTATTACACAAGTCGGTATTTGCCTAATGTTAAGATTATATAAAATTTGTTTCCAATGATACTAATTTTTATCTAAAAACACTATAAAGAACACTTTTAATTTGATATCGATTCGTTAAGTGTTCTTAAAACTTCTTTAAAGTTGGGTGAATAGGACCATTTTTAAAAGTATGAAAATCTTAAATTACAATTATACTGTATTGTAGTCCGCTAAATTTAAAGCAACTTTTTATTATGAAACCATTAGGTACCACAAACGCAATATTTCGTATAGCTACCAAACAAAGTTCTCACGCCGCCCATACAAAATACAAAGTTGTGACGTCACAAATATGTAGGCATTTCAGCAGTGCGTTTTCACGTCTAAAAATTAACGTCTAAAAATATGTGTCTTTAAAACTTTTTATATCTGAGTTTTTTGTTTAGTTATGTATTTCGGTCACTATTGTGTTTATTTTGGCAGGTCTTTACATAGCGACACGAAATTTTTTTTAGTCAAGTAGCCAATTGTTCTCTCTGAAAATTTTGTTGTTTTATTCTTTAATAATTTTATTATCCGTCTTGGTGTGAGTGTGAGACTGACATTTGCGGATCCCAACTAGCCATTCAATTCGGATGCCTCAAATCCACCAGGGGCTAAGATTTTTTTTAAACAACAATAGCAAGCATTCTAGCAAAAGAATACCTACTATTTTTGCTTAAAACGCCCCGTAAAACGACAAAAAAAAAAATTTAGAACGGTCATTATGATTTTATCGTGATTTTTAAGCCTTTACAGTCTCAGCCATAAAACATTTACAAGAACAAAACTATATGATGAAACTAGTGTTTGTACCGTCTGCTGTTATTTGTTTAATTTTGTGTGTACAAGTGTGGCAGTTTGAACAAATGATCAAACAAAAGATTTTTATAATTTTATAGATACTGCTGTAGTTTACATACATAAATACTATCACGTCTTTTTCCCTTGCGGGGTAGACAGAGCCAAGGTCTGTAAAACTCTTAGAGCATTATGCTCTAAGGTTGAACCTTAAGGCTACGTTTAGCATGTTGGTGGGCTGTAGTTTACAGTATACCTATTCTTCGGAGTGTGCACAAGAGCTGCATGAGCTCAAACTGCCTTATAGTTTCTTCTATCAGACGTTTAGACGCACCGCTGGGTGCCATCTTTACCTGGTTGAAATTCCTAGAATAATACCAAGCAGAGAAGCACTAGGTATTAGTCTAGGCTGAACGCCGAACTCCGGTAAAAAACCCCAAACCTAGAACCTAGGGATGAGGGTTTTCAGAATTGATTTTCCCCCCAAGTGGCGGCTCCCGGGTGTATTGTGATCGTTGGTAGTGATAATAACTGGGCGTTTAAAAAAACTTGAGATCATAGCTGAATACCGTGTGCAATGGTGCGCTATTTCATCTACTAAAAGGAGATTTTAAAGACATTCTATAAAAAACGTCATTCTATGAGTAACGTGATTATATTATATACCAACAAATAGCATATAATATAATCACTTTTCTATCCCTTGCGGAACAGACAGAGCTCAAGGTCAAACCTCAAATGATAATAAATAAATATATACCAATCCCTTGCCCAGCCTTTATATACTGTCATCATCATCATCATCATCATTTCGTGTAGGTGACACGGTCAGTCGACCATGCACACCCTGGTGTCAGAGTTCTGCGGAACTGCCTCTCAGCCTCTGACGTGGTTCCTTTAACGACTACCAGATGGCAGCCGGGACCACCGGCTTAACATGCCTTCCGAAGCATGGAATCATCTTTCTTATCAGACAATCAGGTGATTCATGCCTGCAATGTCCTGACCAAACTGGAAACAACTTAACAAAGTATGCTTCCCGTGGGAATCGAACCCACGACCCCCGGGTCAACAAGGCGAACGCCTTAACCACTGGACCACGGAGGCAGTATACTGTATAGATTGATCATTCGTTAATTCGTTCATTTTTTAAGATTATTAGATACTGTCACATGAAATATTCTTCCCTTTAATCGTGTCACTGAAACTCAAGGTTGAAGCCAAGGCCTATTGTCTCCAAAAGCTGTTATTTTGATGGGAGTTCGACCCGGCTTACGTAAAACAGATTCAATCGTAGATTGTAAGTTGACGTCATTTGGAGAAAATGCGCTGTGCAGTTTGTTGCCGCTTCTTCTGCACGCCGCCTTGGAAGCGGTGTAAACTCAGCTTTAAGTAAAGTATTGATGTCAACAATAACATAACATTGTAAACCAATTGTAAATGTAAATTGACGTTCACCAAATGATATTGAAAATATCTTAAGATGAATAAAATTTTTGACTATTGACTTTTATTCAAACATAACCCGAAAACGCTATCAGTAATCAAGGTAAAGTCATCTATATTTGACTCCTATCTATACTATATAATATTGTAGAGCTGAAAAGTTTGTTTGTTTGATTGAAAGCGCTAATCTCTGGAACAACTAGACTTATTTCAAAAATTTCTTTCACCTTTGGACAGGTACGTTATCCCTGAATGCTATAGGTTAGGTATATACAACGAGCTAAGCCGTGGCAGATTGGTAGTTCTTATAAATTGGGTGTTAATTGACCCTCGATATTTCCTTCTTTGACCTCTGTGGCTCTGTATTAACGCAAATGTCTGGATAGCCAAAACCTATTTTTTTTTTAGTCGGGGTGAAAATGCCTTCGCATACCACTCTACTGCTGTTACAAAAAAGTGGTTATGTGGTGTGGCTAATAAAACACCCCGGCGTTCCTCAAATCGCAAGAATTCCGGTACTGCAGCTACGACAGGGGAACGCTAGGCCCCGTCATTCATCTGCAACACCGGAGTGGCCGGCCTGTGGAGAGTTTGAGCTTTGTTTCAGAGAGGATTATCTCAGCTATTCCTCCTTTTGTTAAGCGTACGGAACACTTGTTCGCTTACACGGTTGTCGATTACTGTGCGGCGGACCAGTATGCATCCGCCGCCTTCGACGGATAGCCAAAACCCAAGCCCAACCCATCAGTATGAACAACTTTTTATTAGAAAGAAAAAAATCGACTTTCCATACAAACTGATCGAACGGCCAAATTCTTTTGTATGGGACATATTGGCCCGTTAGAAAAAGTAGTTCATTCTGACGGGTTGAGTCACCTCTTTAAGGGCACATCGAGGTTCATGTTAACATGCTGTTTGTTTAATTATTTTTAGTATTGTTGTTCAGTTTGCATTTGCGAGAATATGTAAATGGTCTCTAGTTTGTAATGTAGTTTTTTAAGTTTATTCAATAGACTGTATGTTCTCCGAAAAAAATAAAATAAATCGAAATAAATGTTCAATGAGAAACTCATTGCAAACAAACGCAAAAACAATATTTCTTTTCTTCGCGATGACGTAAATATAAATAGATTAAAATAAATTAAGGATAGATATATGTTAAGAATAGATCGATAAGTAAAAAGAGATATTCATTTACACGATGGCCTGGTGGGTGTATGCACTATAAGCGCTTCTGCATGTTAAGCAACCCCGGGAGCAGTCCCCACTTAGATGGGTGACCGCAAGTGGCATAAAAAAATATCTCGAGCTCCTCCGTGCTCCGAAAGGAACGTTAAGCCGTTGGTCCCGGCTGTCATGGTTGATGGCAGTCGTTAAGCTATGTCAGATGCCTTTAGGCAGCTTGAAAAAATCTGACACCAGTGTTGGCCACTTACACACACACAAAACAAAAACAAACAAACAAACATTTACATACACAAATCTACCTCATCGTAGATAAGAACTTTAAATTCATTTCAAATATTAAGCAGGTGTAATTGAACAGAACCCTGATTCTAAAAATATTAAAAATGCCAGCTTCTTTATAAAGAGAATACTAAATCAAGGCATTAGAAAAGAATATTTCATCATAAAACGAATTCTTGCCACAGTTTTATTTGAGTATCAAGTTCAAAAAGCTTATTTATTTAAAAATTCTCTTTCATTTTAATGTACAATTTTCTATTAATAACGTGCAAAACATAAAATGTTAGAAGTAATCTTATCCTAACTTATATTAAAAACGCGAAAGTGAATTTGTTTGTCTCTACTAAACAGATCATCGTACAATTTTACATGGTGCGTCATCTGTGGTATGGAGAATTAACTATATCTGTCTGTGTATCTGTCTGTCTGTTACCTCTCCACGCTTCAACCCCTGAACCGACTAGATAAAAATTTGATATGGAGGAGATAATTTAAGACCAAGACACGTTCCATCCCGGAAAACGGTTCTTTAACAGAGGTAACTTTTAAACTTTAATTAATATACTTAGTCAAAGCATTTAAATAAAACCAGATAGTCTTGGCTGTATAAGCTTGATTTCTTTGACTACAAATTTCCACAAACGATAGACCAAAAAAATAACAAAACCAAACATCCGGTCTCAACGAGGTGCGCTGAAAGCTAACGCTAAAAGCCCAAATGAATTTCGGGGAAACAACTTTCTGCCGGCTGAAATTGAGCAGTTTTTATTTTCACGTCTTTGGAGGCTGAGTAATTTCTGAAAATTTTATCATTTTTAGAGTTTCGTACACAAAAGTATTGTCCAATTAGGTATCTTTTATAAATCTAGCTTACCTTTGTAATGGTTGTAAGTTTTCTTTATTTATTTCAAGTATAGCCCGAGTCGTTACGCTAAGAAGAAGAAACTTAGACATTAGTCTTAAAAATGGCTTCCATATCAGTATTACTCTTACTCGTATCCGTAGATATCTTTAATGTAAGCAAATGTTTTATGAATATACCTATTTAAAACCGGCCAAGTGCGTGTCCGGCCACGCGCAGTGTAGGGTTCCGTAGTTGCGAATGACAACTTTGAGTTCACACTATTCACACTCGCACCTTACAGTTTAACGACCCAAAACATCTAACAATGAAAATAGTATGAAATTTTACAGTTTATAAGTTGGTTACCTATAACTTTTTAGTTTGTACTTAGAACTCAGCTCTGATAGTTTTCCTTTAAACTTCAGTATATATACTACTGTTGTAATTTTTTTTACGTACCTATATATAACCGTTTAGCAGATAGAGGGGGGGGGGACACTTACCTCTAACAAAAATTCGCACTTTAAAACCAAATATTTCGGAAACGGATCCCTAAATCGAAAAATGGTGTTCTCAACCTCACAATATTTTTGAAAGACCTATTTAACGATACCACACACGATGGGTAAATAGAGAAAAAAAAATACTCTCCCACTTTACTAGTATGGGAGCTACCCTAAAAAAAATTTTTTTTCAACTTTTTATTCTACCACTTTTTTGCCATGATTAATATACATACCCATACCAAATTACAGCTTTCTAGTACTTATAGTCTCTGCGTAAAACCGCGGACGGACGGACAGACAGACAGACAGACAGACAGACAGACAGACATGGCGAAACTATAAGGGTTCCTTGTTTACTACGGAACCCTAAAAAAGCGTAATCATCATCATCATCAGCTCTTTTTCAGTGTCCACTGCAGGAGCATGACCCTCTCTGTACTTCCAGAGCCATACATTAGCCAAAGTAGTACTTATATATACCAAAAGGCGCAATGAAGGGGCCCTATTCCTTAGCCTCAGATATTCGTCTATCCGTCTGTCATAAAAAGAATAAAACCTATCTATTGAAGCAGAGAATTAAATCAAATCTTGTGTCAGAAGCATACAAAGTAATTTAACTCAAGGTGCATGGAAACAGCTGAAATATTTTATAATACTAAAGCTGTAATAGTATTGTTTCATCATCACCATCGACATCATCTTTTTTTACTTTACTTTACTTTAATAGGGACATATCACACAAATTGAGCTAGCCCCACAGTATGTTGTGAACTTGTGTCGCAGGATACTAACTAAACGATACTATATTTTATAATATATACTTATATAGATAAACATCCAAGACCCAGATCAATATGAAAAAGATCTTTTTCCATCTTGACCTGACCGGGGATCGAACCCGGGACCCCCGTGTCGCAGACTAGCATGTTGACCGCTGCGCCACGGAGCTCGACTCAGGTCTGTCACTCATCAGGTCTGTTTTATGCCTCCACTGCAGTAACACAACCCTCTCTGTACTACCAGAGCAGTCAAAGGACTTACACTCTCCACGCTACCAAGACTGGTTGGAGACGTCTTTTTGATGTTTCTCTTGTATTATTATTTTCAACTTATTGTACGTGTAATTCCTTATTATTTTTGAACAAAAAATCTTAAATCGCTCATTTGCTAACTCCGCAAACTCTTCACGAGATGTTCACTCAAGCGCTTGCTACGTCAGCTTTCGTAACACGAGTGCCACCAAGTGTTCTGTGAGCTTTCAAGCTCCCTATAGCTTTAGGAATTTGTACGATTATATGGATTCGGGAAATTTATTTCTAAAATCGATATTTTTTTTAAATAACTTATTGCTTTTACGCAATAGCTTAAAAAGAAGTGTATTTTTATCAAGTTGATGTATGTAAGTATGCCACTTTCATTATTCAAACAAAATTGGTAAACTTTGTACACTTACCATAGCATGCCTGAAAAGGCAAACTGTTAATACATATTGTACAATCTATATTTTACACAGTTATGCAATAAATAACATTGAGTTTGAGTCATTGGTATTATTCAGTATCAGAAAGTAGTATCAGTATAATAGAAAAACCGGCTAAGTGCGTGTCGGGCCACGCGCAGTATAGGGTTCCGTAGTTGCGAATGACAACTTTGAGTACACACTATTTACACTCGCACCTCACAGTTTAACGACCAAAAAGATCTAACAATAAAGATTGTATGAAATTTTACATTTTCCAGTACATTTTATAAGTTGGTTGCCTATAACTTTTTAGTTTGTACTTAGTACTTAGCTCTGATAGTTTTCCTTTCAACTTCAGTATATATACTACTGCTGTAATTTTTTTCACGTATCTATATATAACCGTTTAGGAGATAGAGGGGGGGGACACGTACCTCTAACAAAAATTTGCACTTTAAAACCAAATATTTCGGAAACGGATCCCTAAATCGAAAAATGGTGTTCTCAACCTCACAATATTTTTCAAAGACCTTTTTAACGATACCCCACAAGATGGGTAAGTAGAGAAAAAAAAATGACTCCCCCACTTTACTTGTATGGGAGCTACCCAAAAAAAAATTTTTTTTCATGATTTTTTTCTACGACTTTTTTGCAATGATTAATATACTCATACCAAATTACAGCTTTCTAGTACTTATGGTCTCTGAGTAAAACCGCGGACGGACAGACAGACAGACAGACAGACAGACAGACAGACAGACAGACAGACAGACAGACAGACAGACATGGCGAAACTATAAGGGTTCCTAGTTTACTACGGAACCCTAAAAAGGGACCAAAAATAGGTTTCGTCGAAATACTTACAATATGTACATGTTATATGTATAATAAATTTCTATTAGCCGTTTGTACATGGTACTTACAAAAATCACTTTATTGACAATACCAATCAATAGCCAATGAAATATTTTTGACGACTATGATAGTTTATCGTATCAATACAGACATTAAATATAATAAACTATCACAACAAAGAAAATATCGGAGCAGAGATATGTGCTCACATTAATAAGTGTTAATCCTACACGACATGTGGTTTGCTAACAAATATTAATGTTTTTATGTCTCTGAGACAATAGACCGTAAAACTGGACTAATACTCGCATCACAGACATAGTAAAGGTACAGTAAGTAAACTTCAAACAAATATCATGATGTTGTATGGGTGCTTTTAATTATGAATTTAAAATGCTAATCTGGTAAGTATACCAATAATTAAATAAGAAATGCAAAAAGTGTATGTTATATATGAAATATAGTACTCCACTGTTGAGTGTAGTATCTCATATCACAAGTTCACAACTAAATATGCGGTGCACTGTGTGATGTAAGTGTGAAGAATCACTGCACTAAATAATAAAAGTTATTTCATCAAAATAAAGAATACACTTATACTTTTTTTCGGTAACAGTTAAATTAAACAGCGACGAGACCATAGAAGTAGGAATACAGAAAGACACATTTTTAAAAATATATATGTATAATAAAAATCTTCTTAGTATACCAAATTAAAATAAACTATTGAGTGGCTCTGTAAAGAAACTACAGTTTACAAGTTTATTTATAACAGATTCAAAACATAAATTATATTTAAATTATTCAATAACAATCTCTTATTGTCCTTTTTATTATCATCTTGACTTCATTATATTTTTATTATTTTAATTCTTTATTCATTTTTCATATATTGACAAGATAATACGTCAACTTCTCATACTATTATGTTATGGCAATAATTTAGGACAAACAACCCCTCAAACGGCGCGGTCTGACGGGCACGGTAAACACCGGTTGTGGACAATTCTGCTAAAGGCTATAGAATTATTGGAAACGTTCATATTTAGGAGCGTTCGTGGATGAAAAGGGTCACGTTCAATCAATGAGAAAAGCCCAAGCCAATTTGTTTGGTAAAAGTCCTGCTATTTGTCTGGTATGTTACGCGAAATAAATTGGTACTATTTCGCGTAACAGTCAAACATCCAATGATCAGAGAATAATGCCTAAACTTCTCATACCTTTGTGTTAACGCAATAATTTAGGACAATCAACCCTTCAAACACCGGTTGTGGATAATTCTGCTAAATGCTATCAAATTATTGGAAACGTTCATATGAACGTAAATATTTACGAGCGTACGTGGATGAAGGGTCACGTTCAATCAATGAGAAAAGCCCGATTAAGAAATACAACACTCTCTGTGAGCCCAATTGTTTGTTTGGAAAAACCCTGTTATTTGTCTGGTATGTTACGCAAAAATATAGTATCTAGTGATAGAAATGTAATCATTGCCAATATTAGCAAACTGGATCAAAAACAAGACCTAACCTTAACTTCTCATACGGTCATACCTTAGTGTTATGGCAATAATTTAGAACAAACAATCTCACAAACGGCGCGGTCTAACGGGCAGGGTAAACACCGGTTGTGGACAACTCTGCTAAAGGCTATAGAATATAGAAATATATGAAACGTTCATATTTACGAGCGTACATGGATGAAAACGGACACTTTTAATCAAAAGCCCAATTAACACGTTGAACGCCGAGGGGAAAAGGATGTTGTTCCGTTTAGGCCATGGGGGTCACCGGTGAGCCGAAGGGTGTTGTTCCATTCAGGCCGTGGTGGTCACCGGTGAGCCATCGGAGGCCTTCACTTCGAACGCGATTTACTGGCCGAAACGCAACGATACTATGCAAAAATGTTACTAAGGTGGGCCGCTTGGCCCTGTAGAATATAAGAATCGGCTTGGTTCTTGTGTACTGGTAAAAACTTTGAAATTTTTTGCAATTTTTTGGCAACTTATTAGGGTTGTACTGAACTTCCATAGCAAAGGTATTTTTAATTATTAATTTGGCAGAACTATATTTTTATTTGGTTCCTTATTTGCCTCGTGATTCGAAAACGAATCAAAAATTACGTTTTCATGAGAGTTCATTATCTTTCGCGTTTTGTTCGGAAAGTGGTTTCTACTACCATCTATGTCAAGGTTAAGGTATCTTCTTCTAGTAGTAATTGAATATGCCAACTAGAAAAACGTTAAATTCTCATAATGAATCAGTGCAAGTTGTCACCTGTTTATGACGTGCAGAAATCATGGCGACTTTCACAAAAAGTAAGAAATTATTCAAATTATCTCTTATTTAGAGGTTTTGCGTAATCTATGATAAAGTTAAATAGTTTCTAAATATGTTTGTGTAATTATAGAAACTAAATGGTTGAATTTAAATACCTAAAAGCTGTATATAAAATCAGTGTTTCGAAAACAAATCATCGGGCACTTCCCATACATTTACTATGAGTAAAGAAAAAACAACATTTTTCTGTGTTTATTTATTTTTTAATTACATATTCATGAATCTAAAATACTGACAAACAAACAATTTAAGCCAAATTTAGGAGGATCATATTTAGGAACTAACTTTAGTAATGAAACGCTATAAAACATTTGGCATGTAAGTTGACTTGAAGCTTTTGGCATGAAGTAACCTTGACGGTTACTTCATGCCAAAAACGTCCGATGTTGCGTTTCGACTAGCTAAGGCTGCAAGCGGAAGATCATCTTCTGACTCACTGTTTCCATAGTCTTTATTCCCATGAAGCATCAGCTCAGCAGGAGCCAGCAGTTGTCTACGTGAAAAATTTGTTTGTTTTGGGAACATTTGTTGTTTTTGTAGCGGGGCGCGGGGTGGGCCGCCGCGTGACCCCGTGGCCTGCGGGGAGGGATTTACGAAATTCCTTTCATTCGGGCCACGGGGATCACCGGTGTGCCTAGTTCAATATTTCCATATTTTACATAGTAATTTAAGAAAAAATGAAAGTATATTGCCAAATAACATATTTCTAATCATTTGGTACAATAAAACGATATTGTGAAAAATTACGGAAAACACTATTTCTCTTTGGCCTGAATGGATTTTGTCAGTAGGCCCACAGGTGGGCCGTTGGGCGTTCAACGTGTTAAGGAATTCAACACTCTCTGTGAGTCTATTTGTTTGGTAAAAGTCCTATAATTTGTCTGGTATGTCACTCAAAAATATTTAGATTAGAACAAATTCGATGGCTGATAACATCTACTAACTACGTCACTACAATGCATTTGTTTTCTGTGTACTACTCATTAGACTATTTAATTTTAAATACACAAAAAGTAAAATACCAAATTAAAAAAAAAAAAAGTATAGGCTTCCACATTACAGCCTGGCCACGGGACATTCGCCGTGGCGAATTTTCGCGCGGCGCGAACGACGAGTCGACCGGCGAGTGAAACAAGAGAATAAAAAGTACCGAGCATGCCACGCGCACCGGCGACTGGCGACGCGACCGACGAAAAGTATCAGGCGAATCGCGCGGGCGACCAACGGTGCGGCGGGCGAGTGAAACAAAATCGTGAATCTGTTCGGCGCATACCACGGGGTCGAGGCGGCAGTCGCGGCGAATAGTACAAGGAACAAATGTTTTTGGTCGGTTTTGAATGGATGCCGAAATTTTATCGCAGATATAATGAGCATGGCCAGCTACCTATAACCGAGATAAATTTTAAAATACCTATTATAGAAAAACATTGTCCGCACTGACTCTTTCCCACCGACTCCAAAAAAGAAGGTTTTCGATCGACCTGTTTGTATTTTACTATTATTTTAGTTTGTATGTTTGTCTGTTTGTACCTATGTCTTTGTATGATTTAGTATGATTTTAGATGTTTTGAATGATTTTGTAAGTTTTTGTATGATTTTGGTTGTTGTCCATGCATATCTCTGAACTATAAGTCAGATTGTTAAAATTACTATTTGTGGTACTGCAAGTTTCATAAAAATCGGTTCAGTAGTTTTTGAGATAGATTATGTGTGTACGAGAGAAAATTTGAAGTGGGGTTTTTAATACTTTTTGTCGCCAATTCTAGTTGAATATTTTCGTTCGATTGTTCTCGAAATAACATTTTTGGTAGGTATATTCTGTATTTTTCGTACTTCTTATGAAATTCTCCATCTACCTATACTCCGACTTCTATTCAAATCATGTACTCCACAATCTCTTCCAGATAATGGTCTTCAACTAAAAATGTCTACTTTCTTAACCAAATTGAGATAACTTTGATATAGGCATTTAGGCTCTCAGGTCCCCGTCTACTCTGGTCGCCGCGGCGAACGCGACTGCCCCGTGGCCTGCAAATCGCGCCGCACAATTAGTCGCTTCGCCCGTCGTGCCGTCGTTCGCGTCGCCCGTCCCCGTGGCCAGGCTGTTAAGTTGTGGGCTTGGGTTCTGGGACATCTTAGGTAGCCTGAAAAGTACGTCACTGTTGGCCACTTATAAAAAAAATCTGATTGCTTTACGTGTTTATAAGTGGCCAACACTTGTGCCGTAGTTTCGTGTGTAGTAGTAGTAGTTCGTAGTTTGTGTTTCGTGACCCAAGCCCATGACTTAATGTGGAAACCTATATTTTAAAAAATTGTCTAAGATACTTTATTTTATCAAATGCATATCCCAGGCTACAGAGATTACACTATTTACTACAAAAAGGTTTCATAGCGAAACGGATACTATTTAATACGATCGCCTTCCAATCAATATATCAATAGGTGCCCACTTATACGCCAATATTTATACAGTATTGACCCAAGGATATTATATTATACGTACTCGTATATCTAAGGCGTAATAGGTAATTAAGGCTCAGTTAGTTGCCGATATCCCAAATTAATTAAGTTGCAACGCCCGCTTCCCGGAATTCGATATCGTATGTCTTGGCCGAGGTTACATTTGTCCAGTTGATTGGACGAATCTTTTTTGTGGCAATGTATTAATGGCTTGAAATATACAAACTATAAAGTGACACCTTTTACTATGATGGATGATATAGCATTCGGGACTGTACGTTAAGAGTCGCCTGGACGCGCATGTCTCCATACAAACGGAAAAAGGGAATTGTGGCAATATTTGAAATTTTGGAGTAAAATTAAGCGTCCAATCAATTAATCTCATTATAATCTACGTACGATCTTATACAGTTTGGTTAAAATATCAATAGTTTGAGAATTATACACCTCTCAAGATTTCCATACAAATTTGAAAAGGCTTGTAATTCTCAAACCATTGGTATTTTAACCAATCTGTATAGGAACGTACGTAGATTATAATGAGATTAATTGATTAAATGCTTAATTTTACTCCAAAATTATCAAATATTGCCACAATTCCCTTTTTCCGTTTGTATGGAGACATGCGCTTCCAGGCGACTCTTAATGCCCTATGATATTACTTTCTGTACCGTGTGTGCCGTGTAGTTCCCGGCAGAGTAGAAAAGGACCACTCCAAGGCTTTCCGTGGATGTCTTAGAAGGCGACTTAGAAAACGCAAGCTAAACATAGCTTAATAACATCAACGAGATCTCTCCAACCAGTCTAGCCAGCGTGGAGAGTGTAGGTCAAATCCTCCAACTGCTCTTGCTAATATACGCCTCTGATAGTATACAAAGGGTCATGCTTCTGCCGTGGAGACTAAGTACTTCGTAGGTTTTAGAACTTGCATAGTCCTAGGTCTTTTTCTTTTCGTGTCGATGGCTTAAGGCAATTATTTTGTCCCTCCAGTATGTGGCAACTCTAATTCCACTTTCTGAGGCTAATAGTCATAGTTATAATAGTTCATAGACCTAGGTAATACGTAGGTCCACTCGTTTATTATGATCTAAGGCTATTGGTTCCATGGACTTTCCATTGACGCTTTGATTGACTTGCCCATTGGTTACCAAGTGACTTTGACTATGACGATTTGGCGTTCCGGACTGTATGTTAATGCCCTATGACATTGACTATTACTGTTAACTTTTATTTTGTAGACTGGAGGTTTTAGAACGAGTTGTTTCACTTAGTATACTCGCATAGTCCTAGCTCACTAGTAGTACACTCGTCCATTATGAACTCAGGTTATTGGTTCCAAACGCTTTGATTGACTTGTCCATTGGCTAATTTGGACGCCGGCGTTGGCCGACCACATCAAATAAGACAACAACGACCTTAATTAGTACTTAGCAATTTTCTTGCGAGTTCGTCTGCATAGACTATATCCTATGTCACCCACAGAAAAATTAGCTATTTATAGGTAAAAGCATTTTGAAAATTGGTCCAGTAGTTTCGGGGCCCGCGGCTTTGTTTACGTTAAATACAAACTTCGAAACCCCCTTAGGACGTGAATTTTAGAAAACTCTTTGTTGGAGAGTGCCTACGTCATTGTAACTAGTCTGCGCAGTCGGGCGTTTTTTTTTTTTAAGTATCCACTCATTTAACATTCGACGGCTTGCAAGATTTTCTGATGACATTTACACAAACTTATTTATACTGCAACAAAATCTAGACAAAATGTAATTATTTTAGACACGCTGCTGCAGAAAGTCAATATCGCTGAGGCAGCAGTCCTTCCACTGTGAGATATTTGAAGCCGGCGTTTGATGAGCATTCCTTCGATATCTGCTACTTGACCTGACTCACCTTCATATGGCGCTAAAAAAAGCGAGAGTCGAGACACCTTTCCTCTTTAGGCATGCAAAGACCAAATCTGTTATCCGTGTGGTTCCCGGCAGAGTAGAATAAGGACCACTCTAAGTCTTCCCGTAAATGTTGACGACTTAGGAAACACAAACTGAACGAAGCTGATTATTATTTTTATTTTTTTTTAATTAGGCATTTGTCTCCCATCTCACCTGATGGTAAGTGACGATGAAGACGAGGATGTTACATGCCTATCCAAGAGATACCCATTTATTCTACTTTTGAATTTTGAATAAATGAATAATAAATAAATAAAACCCAAACCGTCTGCGTGAAGAGTGTAGGCCAAATCGTCTAACTGCTCTGGCTAATAAAGTAATAACTGACTCTGGCAATACAGCGAAGGTCGTGCCCCTGCAACGAGCTCCGTGGCGCAGCGGTCAACACGCCTGCCTGCGACACGGATGGTCCCGGGTTCGATCCCCGGTCAGGTTAAGATGGAAAATGATCTTTTTCAGATTGACCTGGGTCTTGGATGTTTATCTATATAAGTATCTATTATAAATATAGTATCATTGAGTTAGTATCCCATAACACAAGTCTCGAACTTACTTTGGGGCTAGCTCAATCTGTGTGATTTAGGTCTTTATATATAAGGCTAATGCAATATTGTTGGATACGCTGTTGCGGAATGTCAATACCGCTAAGTCAGCAGGCCTTTCATTGTGAGATATTTGAAACCGACGTTTTATCAGCATTCCTTCGATATCTGCTACGTGACCTGACTCCCTTTCACCTGGTGCTCAAAAAGCGAGAGTGAATACACACCTCTTGAATTACTAGTGGTTATCCACGACCCTGTTATACGAATATTTATCGTATTCGACCCTTTAAGGGGTATTTCAGTCCGTCGATTTCAACAAATTTTCTTATGAGAACAATACTGGCATCTTAAATAAGAAATTGACATTTCCATAACAAAATTTTCAACTACCCGCGACTCTCAAGCGGTCGTATCCGTAACTAGACTCAAAGAGGCAAAGGCTACATCTTGAGTGTTGTTTGGTTTTACATACATACATATATATGTTGTAGGTTTATTTTTGCAATAACAGTTAAAATCTAAATAAAATTTAAACCCACATGTTCGCGTAGCAGAATTTAATATGATCTGGTACTTACTGTATTCACTAAAGCGCTTAAACATGCCATCTAATTTCCTGTACAGCATAGTTTAAACGCTTAAATAAATTGATGAATAAATTATTATACAGGCTTTATTTAACCAATAAATTGTACTGAATATTTTACAGAAGACATGTATATCAGTTGTGATAAGAGTTCGTATTATTTCAAGGATTTCCTTGGAGTTTTTGAAAAGAGGTCAAGGGGTTCAGTTGCGGTTTGCCTTAGATACATACAAACATATATCACGTCTTTATCCCTTACGGGATAGACAGAGCCTAGGGCCATAAGACCGAAAGGCCAAGTTTGGCATTTTGGCTTAGATTATACTGCAAATCGTTTCAAGATTCATTTATATCATCACATCAAGATTTTAGTGGACTATATAATATGAATTGGTGTAGTTTAGTGTTATAAATGTTCATGCTCATGAACAATGTGCGAGAAATTTATGGACTCGTATAGATTTGTCACTAGAAGCTTCTTTATAGCAATCAAAGGAACTAGGACATCTTTTATTGCTACTTGTTATCTGTAAGCCGTGCAACACCGATACTTTGTATCTCTTTAAACTGACATGGCAGAATAACTAGAACCTTGGTCGAAGCCATAAAGTAAAAAACCGGCCAAGTGCGTGTCGGGCCACGCGCAGTGTAGGGTTCCGTAGTTGCGAATGATAACTTGGAGTTCACACTGTTTACACTCGCACCTCACAGTTTAACGACCAAAAACATGTAACAATGAAGCTTGTATGAAATTTTACATTTTCCAGTACATTTTATAAGTTGGTTGCCTATAACTTTTTAGTTTGCACTTAGTACCTAGCTCTGATAGTTTTCCTTTCAACTTCAGTATATATACTACTGCTGTAATTTTTTTCACGTATCCATATATAACCGTTTAGCAGATAGAGGGGGGGGACACGTACCTCTAACAAAATTTTGCACTTTAAAACCAAATATTTCGGAAACGGATCCCTAAATCGCAAAATGGTGTTCTCAACCTCACAATATTTTTCAAAGACCTTTTTAACGATACCCCACACGATGGGTAAATAGAGAAAAAAAAATACTCCCCCACTTTACTTGTATGGGAGCTACCCAAAAAAAAATATTTTTTCAAGGTTTTTTTCTACGACTTTTTTGCCATGATTAATATACACACTCATACCAAATTACAGCTTTCTAGTACTTATAGTCTCTGAGTAAAACCGCGGACGGACAGACAGACAGACAGACAGACAGACATGGCGAAACTATAAGGGTTCCTAGTTTACTACGGAACCCTAAAAAGAGAATAGAATGATGCCGTCAAAAACAATTCTCACAACTCAGTTTTGCTACCGTGAGAAGTTGTGAGAACCATGTAATAAGTCGGTTAATGTTTTAAAAAAAAATTGAATGACTTGGCCATCACATGAAAACACGAAATATCTCACAACTAATTCATATTAACTATATTGATGCTGCTGCTCGATTATATAACTCGAGCTTAAAAATTTGCTTTTAAATTTATAACCATAAACCAAGACACTTTGCCGGCCATTTTGAATAGCCACATAGACAGTGGCTCCCTCGCGCAATATCCGGTGATCGACAACCGAGTCGCTCATTTCCGGTGCGCGACTAATGGCTTTGTATCAGCCTCAGAATCAGCGGAAATACCATAATGGATACCTGAGTAGATACAGATAAGCTTTGTTTGTGTATTATTTAACTATAATAAATACTAGCTGTTACCCGCGGCTTCGCCCGCGTGAATTATAGCCTATGTCCTTCTCAGTACTCTAACCTATGTGTATGCAAAATTTCATGATGATCGGTTAAGTAGATAGTCGTAGGGCGTGAAAGCGTAACAAAGAAACAAACAAACAAACTCACTTTCGCATTTACTCGTATAATATTGTATTAGGATTTTATTCTGATTCTAGTGTTTACGGCAAAAGCAAATAAGTTCATCATCTATGAACATTTTAACTGTATAGTAATCACGGTTTTTGAGGAGAGGTATTTGAGGAGCCCGATGGTCCAGTGGGTGTGAGCTCTATGAGCGCTTACGTATGTTAAGCAACCCCTGGTGCAGTCCCTACTTGGATGGGTGACCGCAAGTGGCATAAAAATATCTCGAGCTCCTCCGTGCTTCGGAAGGCACGTTAAGCCGTTGGTAGCGGCTGTCATCATTGATGTCAGTCGTTTAGCTATGTCAGATGCCTTAAGGCAGCTTGAAATATCGCTGACACCAGTGTTGGCTACTTACACATACGAATAACCAAACAAACAACGGTTTATGTATGATGGTGACACACGGACATTGAAATCTCGTAAATAGGATCCCGTTTTTACGCTTTGGACATGGAACCCTAAAAACCTTGATATTGAAATATGGATTTCAATTCTCAATTAATATTTGGCATATTCGCTTCCTAGCTAAGTCTCTGTGTATTTTATTCTGGTCATTTTCAACATCGCGTTCCACAAACATAGATATTTTTCCACATCGGCACTTAAATCTTGATTTAACTCATTTTCGTCAAGAACGTAGGTTCCTAAAATACAAAAAACACGTGTGCAGCGTACGGCGGCGGACGGTAAACTGACGCGAATTTCTGATAGTGTGCGGGGGGGGGGGCCTAGTACAAAATGTACGGAAAACACGCCTTCCGCAATTTCTATCAGAAAAAATTCTGTCGTCCGGCTGATGTGCCATCCGGCGGGCATCAGCAACTGCGTTATCGTAATTAAAAGTAGCCCACGTCCTTTCTTAGGCTATAGCCTATCTGTGTGCCAAATTTCGTTTTTATCTGTCCAGCCGTTTTAGTTTTGGCCACCCATCCTAATTAGAACCATGGTTAGAGTTGCTTAACCTACATTATCGAAATCAAAAGTAGCCAATGCCCTTTCTCGGGCTATAGCCTATCTGTGTGCCAAATTTCATTGTAATCGGTTCAGCCGTTTTAGTTTTGGCCATCCATCCTTATTAGAACCATGGTTAGAGTTGCTTAACTTGCGTTATCGTAATTAAAAGTAGCCCACGTCCTTTCTTAGGCTATAGCCTCTCTGTGTGGCAAATTTCGTTTTAATCTGTTCAGCCGTTTTAGTTTTGGCCACCCATCCTAATTAGAACCATGGTTAGAGTTGCTTAACCTGCGTTATCGTAATTAAAAGTAGCCCACGTCCTTTCTTAGACTATAGCCTATCTGTGTGCTAAATTTCGTTTTTATCTGTTCAGCCGTTTTAGTTTTGGCCACCCATCCTTATTAGAACCATGGTTAGAGTTGCTTAACCTACGTTATCGAAATCAAAAGTAGCCAATGACCTTTCTCGGGCTATAGCCTATCTGTGTGCCAAATTTCGTTTTAATCGGTTCAGCCGTTTTAGTTTTGGCCACCCATCCTAATTAGAACCATGGTTAGAGTTGCTTAACCTGCGTTATCGTAATTAAAAGAAGCCCACGTCCTTTCTTAGGCTATAGCCTATCTGTGAGCCAAATTTCGTTTTTATCTGTTCAGCCGTTTTAGTTTTGGCCACCCATCCTAATTAGAACCATGGTGAGAGTTGCTTAACCTACGTTATCGAAATCAAAAGTAGCCTATGTCCTTTCTCGGGCTATAGCCTATCTGTGTGCCAAATTTCGTTTTAATCGGTTCAGCCGTTTTAGCGTGAAAGCGAGACAGACAGACAGACAGACAGACAGACAGAGTTACTTTCGCATTTATAATATTAGTTTGGATAGTTTGGATAAATAAATATATACGGACAAATCACACAGATTGAGCTAACCCCAGAGTATATTAACTCAACGATAGTATATTTTAATATTAAAACTTACGCGTAAAAATACGCGAAGCGATTGAGATACAGAGGCGTCCGAATTTCAATCGAGTTGGTGGTTGGTCATTAGCTACGACTTGGAAACCGGTACTTCAAACTTTGGGAAACTCTTATAGCAATACTGTAAAAGATATCGACACGGTCAGCTCGGTTCATACTAGCTTTCGTAACAACGGACTTACAAAACGATGAAGACACACCACAGGCAACATCCACTGGTTTTTTGGCATCTCCTCCACCGGTCATCGGGCAGCGGCGCGGGCGGCAACGCGCGAGGCGGCCCTCAGTGCTTTGAGGGAAGCGTAACCATCGTGTCGCCACCCCTTTCACTCGCCCCGATGATGGTCTTCGTAACAGACCGAAACTAGTCGGCAGATCCGACGTAATAAAACGTGAGTAAAGCCGTGTTTTTCATAATGATAGTATATTTTATCACAAATACATATGTTATGCCTTGATAAAATATGGTTTGATATTATTATGTTTAACTTACTTTCATACTTTCACGCAGGTCTGGGAGAAAAGAAAAACCGTAGAATGTGCCAGCTGCATCTTCACACGCAGATCATTAAAGCCGATCGAGGGAATGGGCGAGAGGAATAATGCCAATAGGCGCGGCTAGCGACCCAGCATTAATTTAATTACGTTCTCCATGTACAAGCACATCATGATGCTAATGTGGCCTTCTGTTTTATAGACCTAGGCTTTCATTATGAAATAATAATATTAAAACCTACGCGAGATAAATTCATTATGAAAACACGGCTTTACTCACGTTTTATTACGTCGGATCTGCTGACTAGTTTCGGCCTGTTACGAAGACCATCATCGGGGCGAGTGAAAGGGGGTGGCGACACGACGGTTACGCTTCCCTCAAAGCACTGAGGGCCGCCTCGCGCGTCGCCGCCCGCGCCGCTGCCCGCGCCGCTGCCCGCGCCGCTGCCCGCGCCGCTGCCCGCGCTGCTAGGCCTAGGCCTAGGCTTTGTCTATCCCGCAAGGGAAAAAACGAGATAACTGTATGAATGTACGTTTGTTTAAATACGTTTATGCTTAATAATGTTATGCCTTAACATGATTATGCTTGAATACATTATGCTTCGAATACTTATGTGTAAACCGTTATACCTACATAAAAACGTTATGCTTTAAAATCATTATGCCATAATCATCATCATCATCAGGTCTTTCAAGTCTCCACTGCAGGAGCACGACCCTCTCTGCACTACCGGAGCCATAAATTAGCCGGAGCAGTCAGAGGATTTGGCCTACACTCTCCACGCTGGCCAGACCGGTTGGAGAGGTCTCATTGATGTTTATAAGCTTTGTTCAGCTTCTTCCCTAAGTCGCCTTCTACAACATCCACGGGAAGACTTGGAGTGGTCCTATTCTAGTCTGCCGGGAACCACACGGCCACAATACAGTATGCTGTAGTTATCATATCGTTATGGCTTGAATTTTTATGCTTTTTTTTTCGTGTGTGTAAGTAGCTAACACTGGTGTCAGATTTTTCAAGCTGCTTAAAGGCATCTGACATAGCTTAACGACTGCCATCAGTGATGTCAGCCGGGACCAACGGCTTTACGTGCCTTCCGAAGCACGGAGGAGCTCGAGATATTTTCATGCCACTTGCGGTCACCCATCCAAGTGGGGACTGCGCCGAGGGTTGCTTAACATGCGGAAGCTCTTATTATGCTCACGCCCACTAGGCCATCCGGCTCCTACTAATAAAAATACTAATTTTTATGCTTATAGATAAAGACTCGTGCCGCTCACTAGCAAACGCCAATAGTGTCAACTTTTGGCGTTTGCTGGTATTTCTCTTAATGTATCAAACGAATATTAGTGAAACGTAATACAAAAATACCACAAGTAGTGGTATATAAAAGAGACGTGCGACTAGTGACGTACATTTTTAAGATTTTGTAAACTTGATATGATTAAACATTACAAGGATTGACTGCTGAGTGTCGCATACCACAGAGCCTTAATGTGAACAGCATTCCAAGTAAACGTCACTTTAATTAAATTTCCAACTCTTGTTATTCCTCATAATGCCTTTGTTATTATGTACCAAAGGCATTAATGGAATTCCACCAATGAAATCGCCATCTGCTAATTACATTTCAAGAAAATCTTCACATTTATATCAAATTTATTCGTAAAAGACCTCGCAAAGTTTTCGTTTTATTTACAGAATAAAGATCTCTTTTATTGAAATTTCTTTTTGATATTTAATATTTTAATTTTTACGTTTATATTTGGTGCCGTTTGTTGATCTTTCTTAGTTATATTTTTACGTTAAAAAGAATAAAATATTAGAAGTAGATACTATAAATACGATTCGTATTTTAGAATATTAATGCTGCAGTTGAAAATCATAATTCTTAGTCATAATGGATTCTAGTGAGAAATTTTTTATAGTCGCTTTTTAGTTAGTTTAGTTTTAGTATCAAAGGCATCTTAGATGTATCTTAACTAAAATCGTTCTTAAATCTCGTTCTGTCTCTGTCTAGATAACCTAGCAAGACAAAGAAGGTTTGAGATTTATCATATGTTAAGATTATTTTAAATATTCGGGGAAGCCATACAATAAAAAATATCGTTTTTCACTACTGTGGGGGAAGCCATAGATTTAAAAAGATAACGTTTATGGGGGAAGCATTTTTCACCAAACTCGATAAACAAACACCAAACTTGATAAACAAAACAAACAAGAAAAAATCAGCAAGCAAGAAAGTTAAAATATGCAAAGAACCAATGGCAGTAATAATAGGCTGCCATAGGTGACCTCTCAACCCGCGATATATTTTTATAGGCCCTGCAATATTCTAGATGGCGCCACTTCCACGAAAGCCTTGCCGGAATTCAGATGAGGAATTTTCATGCAAACGGCCCTGACACTTCAGACACATATGGATATGCATGAAAGGTGTAAAGGTTTTATGATTTTTAGGGTTCTGTGCACAAAAGGTGCAAAGGCAAAAAAGCGGTTGTTATAAAATAAAGATTACGATTACGGTATATTGATTTTTTACTAACGTTTCATAGCAAGTGAAAATCACCACATCACTGTTTTAGTCAGCATAAAAATTAATATGGCTGACGTAAACTGTCAGAAACAAGAAAGTCTAAGTAACTTCAGAAGCCATATTATCTCAAATATCTTACAATTGCAGAGCTAACACGTGCGTTATGGTGGCCTATGGTTATGGCTTATGTATGACATACGAGTATATCTTAGATAAGCTGACAATTAATCTTGATGAAT
Organism: Rhodophaea formosa; assembly: GCA_963082605.1. Classification (NCBI taxonomy): domain Eukaryota; kingdom Metazoa; phylum Arthropoda; class Insecta; order Lepidoptera; family Pyralidae; genus Rhodophaea; species Rhodophaea formosa. Next base: position 21,584,094 of record OY720211.1, read on the forward strand.
TGATCAATTCATTGCTACCGTTACATGCGTGTTAAGGTCATAGCCCACTTATACAACTCCGCTCCCACTCGGCAAATTTAATTATCATTTATAGGTATATGAGCTTTAGGTCGTAGCCGTTAGATATATTTTATAGTGGTAACATAAATTAGCAGACAGCTCGCTGTCAGCGAGCTTACCGCTATCAGACTGCTCGGTAGTTGCCACCTCGCTGTCCACGCGCTGGGTACAAGCGGTCTGCGCGGTGTCCGCACGTTGACAGCTAGCAGTCGCCGCGGAACACCGGGGTAGGCCATTCACGAATTATCTACCAAGCAGCTGGGTGCCTGTCGGTGAGCGGACTGCTGAGCGGCTGCTAGCTGTTGGTGCGTGGACCGCGAGCAATCGTATTAGGTAAGAGCCGTGTTGGGTGGGAGCGGTTTTGGACCAGAGTCGTGTAAGTGAGCTATGACCTTCATACTGTCGATTAGGCTTTCTCGTCACAAAATGTCAAGTTTTAGTTTAAAATGATACCAATATTTAAAGTGTGTCTACGGCGGCGCAACCAATGAGCGGAAAATGAAAATGTAATTATTTTTCCATTTTATTCAAGTATGACACCAAGGATAAAGCTATTAATATCTGGCCAAGCAAACGTAAACGAACCAAACAATTAAAGAGAATGTACCTAGTTAGATTCGGGAGCGTTTCGTTATTATTTTATAAATGAAATTATTTTGTTTAAACGTAAAAAGATTTTATTTTTACGTTACAGTGTATTTTCAAGCTAACTTAATTTTAAATGAGTCAACCGACAGAGTTTGATGTCAAAGCCAGACTGCCCTATTCTACCATGCACTAATACAAATACTTAAAACTACGCACATAAATAATTCAAAGGTACTTGAAGTTCCAGATTAGGGTCGAGTTATGTGAGAAACGAAAAAGAAATAAATGCGTTCTTGAATTTGACGACTGATTCACTTGAGTACTACTACGCCGCCGTCGCAACCCATAAATAATTATATTTTATTACAATATAACTACCTACTCTAATTAAATTATGAAATAAGATATGTGAAAACGTCCACGCGGGCAAGGATATGAACCAGCAGTCTTCAGAATAGCATTGTGAATGCATATAAAATTCCTACAAAGTAAGTAGAATGTGATTTGAAAGCAGAAAAATTAGGAATAACTTATAGTCGATGCGGCTATTGAAGTTCCTAATTTTTCGATGTTGATGGGCAAGTAGGTGAAGACCTAATCTAGTGATCTATTTAGATTCTGTTTTTACCTACTTGCCCATCAACAGGCTAAATGTGGCCTTTGGGTCTTATGACCTTAGAGCCTAAGTCTACCCTACAAGGGATTACGGGGTTGACAGAGCCCATGGATCATAAATCATAAGATCCAAAGTCGTATGTTCGATCGTATATATTATGTTATATTTTGTTCATGCAACTCAATTTCGACTTATAACGCGTTAGTGAGACAGCCTATTAAAAGTTTTTCGTTTACTAATCCCGCCTTTCTTTGACAGATACTATAATTTCTCCCCTCGTCGTCCAGCTCAAAGGTATGTAGTCTTGAAGAACTTGTGTAATGAAGTGACTGAAGTCATACGCTTCAGGTCACCGGCCTTGTTAAGGTCTGCGTTCACAGAGATATTTTACAATACAAAACCTTTGATTATTTATAGACTCTATTAGCCTAAAACCGTAGAAAAAAATGCGTCTAACTTATAGACTATGATGTAAAGACATAGCTTCCAATTTGATGGGATAAGTTGACATGTCGCATGTTGGGTCAGTCTCATTTGGACAACTTTTCATTTCGTGAACATCATTAAATCATTAACCCAGTGAATCGCGGAAACAATAGATAGTCAATTATTATGTGGTTTCATGAGGCAGTCTCGTGGTAAAAAGATAAATACCGATAATAATTTAAAATATAATTAACAAAATACAATAACCGAATTGAACCCTATTAATTTGATTCAATAAGCATAAGAATAAAATGGAAATTAATGTAAACCAAACGGCATTAGTGCATAGTTTTCTTTTTTTTGTTTTTGTTTATTTTTTCAAAAGGCGCTCGACACATTTAGATAAAACATATTACCTACCTGTTTTATTGATATTACCTATAAAACAAAAAAAGGAATTTCTTAAATCGGTCCAGGCGAGAAATCGGGAAACATACATTAAAAAAAAGATTACGACGAATTGAGAACCATTTCCTTTTTTGAAGTCGGTTAAAAAGTAGCGTTTAGTAACCTTTTTCATATTAACATTTTTTGTAGGTATTCCATGAGGCTTACGAAAGACAGCCCGAGATTTGAGATCGTTATTATGTAAGATTATTTTGAAAATTCGGGGTTAAGACTCTTAAACATGTGTAGTTTTCACACACCCAGTGTACGGTGCCCCTAAACGCGCGTGCAAAACCGAGGCGCGGCCCTTTCGCTCGTTAATTTTCTTGGTTTTTCGCTATATTTTCCGTGAATGCATAAATTTTCTTTTTTATGTTCCTCAAAGCTTTGTAAAACGTTCATTAAATGAAAACCGCTTTGTAAACGCTCGTGGGTCTCACTCCTTTACGAATATTGCTAAGTGTGCCCCAGTTTACGCTTTCTTTCGGCAGGTAAATAATTGGAATATTTGATATATAGTGATATTTTTATTTAGAAACTTCCTTGGTTTAAGAATGAAAGAGTTACTTATCAAATGCCTCCTTTATGCCGATGACCAGGTTCTGCTTGCGTCGTCTGAGGAGGATTTACAGATGATGGTAAAGGTGTGAATGATGCATTTAAAAGAAAGGGTATGAAAGTAAATGTTAATAAGACGAAAGTGATAGTTTTTGAAAGGGATGAAAGTGCAACGGTATGCAATATAGTTATAGACGGAGAAAAAGTGGAGCAAGTAAAAGAGTTTGTGTATTTAGGATGCGTGTTTACTAGAGATGGAAGGTACGAAAGGGATATAGAAAGAAGAGTGGCTGCTGGTAATCGAGTGAATGGAGCATTGCATTCCTTTATAAACAGTAGGAAGGTGTCCATTAAAGCACGTCTTGCTGTTCATCGGGGAGTGTTGTTGCCCACCCTTATGTATGGAAGTGAAAGTTGGGTATGGCAAAAGAAGCATGAAAGTAGGATACATGCGGTAGAAATGCGTGCGCTTAGGAGCATGTGTGGTGTAAATTTGAGAGATCGAGTGAGAAACGATGTAGTGCGGGAGCGATGTGGAGTGAAAGAGGATGTAGTGACAAAAATTGAGAAAGGAATGTTAAAGTTGTCTCGCAAAGAAACTCTATAAGGCAGATGTGACCGGAAGAGTAAGTCAGGGCCGGCCTAGACGCACATACCGTGACCAGATTGCGGACATTCTTGTCAAGGGGCAAGTCAGGAGTACCCGAAACCGGCGAGCATGTATGAAAAGAGTGATGGATGTAGATGAAGCGAAAGAGTTTTGTAAGGATCGTAGCAAGTGGCGGTCCTTGGTCTCTGCCTACCCCCATGGGAAAGAGGCGTGATAGTATGTATGTAGAAACTTCCTCATTGAAAGGAAAATATGATTAGAAGGGTTTAATAAAGAAGCCAAAACGATCAATATTTCACCATGTACCGATAGTATATACTGTTCACCCTCTCTTAGGCAATATTTCAATTTAGGAGAAATGAAGAATTAACAAAAGTGCATGTTTGAATACTTATGCACGCTTATTATTGTTGACATAGGCATAGATCTAGGATAGTACAAGATGCACATAGCCGGGTTGGAGATGTGGCAAAAAAAATATAGTGTATGTGTGAGTAAATGTCTATGTGTGAGTTCAAAATAGTGGTGTCCAAGCTACATTTTCCTAACAATTACCGATTAATCAGATTATTTATTTAAGTGGTGCCTGACATGACATAAAATTTACGGAGGCCGTGTTGCTCGAAGCATAAAATAAAACTTACCTATAGATATATCAATACATACATATGGCGAGTGTGTAAATTAAACCATTGAGATCGATACCAGGATAAGTGATGATTTATTAGAAATGCTACTCGTAACTTATATACTAAGGAAATATACATAGGTATCGCATTGGTAGGGGAGATCGCTGATTTAGGAATACGTGTATATTCTTACGTGATGTACGTGTCTTGCTAAGTTAACAATATTTAAACACTTCCTGCAGGTACATCACGTTCGTATTCCTAAGGTCGCAATAGTACTCCCCCTTTTGTAAAAAATAAAAAAAATTAACAATAAAATTAACGAAAAATTCATAAACTGTAACAACAATAAAATAACAAAAATGTAAAAACTGTAGCGAACGCAAATATACTAAATATATCCATCAATTGCATAGTGCACGTGCTGAAAAACGCTGTGTAGGCAAATATTTCTGCGCGGCAAATTATGCGTTTATGCATTGACATTGACCCTGTGAATCGTTTTTTTCCTTATACATAGTTGGTAGATATTGCAAACTTCTTATATCTCTTAATATACATCTTGTCAATATGGTCTTGATGTGCAGTCTGAGCTTCTCGTATAGATACGTTTTCACTTGCCAGTTGTTTCAATCCCAGTGAGTCGGGAGATAATTTCTGCTTGCTCGTAGTCTTTTGTGAGACTGTAGAGAGCGATGTCGACTAGCGCCGGTGGAAGTCCTGCCGAAGTGCTCCGCTGAAGAGTGGCCACTCTTTAAAAATTTCTAAGCGTGAGCTCGGCGGCTGTGCCGGACGTTATAATTGTCGAAAATAAACATTGTGGGTGCTCTGCTCAGGACCAGGAGCTCGGTGCGTCGGCTGCTGTGGCCCTGGAGTATGACCCGTTTGCTGGCTTGCTCTTGAGACTGCTTGCTGTGAACCATTTGCTGCATCTTGAGAGAAGTAATTTTCAGTTAAAGTAGTGCTTCTGTGATCGCCATTTTACTTTAATGTTTTCCTGTCAATATGTTGATCGCTGTTCCATCTTAAAGTTGTTCGCTCTTTTGCTTGCAGGCTTCAAAGTTATCAATTTATTGTCCTTGTTTGCCATGAAATCTATACCACTGTGTAAGTCGGTAGCAATTAGGCATTAGAACTTAATGATATCACGAAATGCGGTGCAAGATTCTTTGTTGCCAAATAAATTCTTCTTCAAATAATAGGCAAATATTTATATTCTTTCTCATTACGCCTTTTTTAACAACATACGGCCATCGGCGGCCTTGCGATCTTGACCTCGTTCAATTATTTGTTGTAGTTGCACTTTCGTTCGTTGTTGATTCCATGTGAAGTGATGCGATTTGTGACGTCAAATGCGTCATCATATAGATATCAGCTGTTCACGTTGCGTAATTGTTTCTATTGTATTTAATAATTTCGTTGATCCTCTGTGACATCATTTTCTTTATAATTCTGCCGCTCGCGATGAATTTTTCTTCTGTGCATGCGCTTTCTTATTTTTCTTGAAGTTGACGGCTACAGCTTGCGGTTGCGCTGATATTTCCCGGATTTTTCTTTGCCTCGTGGTTGCCTGGTAGTTCCTGTGCCTCCTGTTTTATGTGTTTATGACCGTTCAGCTATGGTGCAGGATTCGATCAATGAATCGTGTGAGCCGGTGTTGATTCCTTTTTTCAGCGTGGTTGGAGCCATTTTTGATGGTACTTGTTGTCCTTGTGGTTCTGGTTACTGCCGGAGTGCCTCTTGCATTTTCAAACCGGTGAGACCCGCTTGTGGGAAGCCGGTGAAAATGTGCACGTTGATTTATTCGTTCTTCAGGCTTGCGTCGTCTGGGTCTTCGGTTGAGGCGCGTATCCATCACGTCGGACTACATCACGTCGGTTAGATCACGTCGGTTAGATCACGTCGGGCTGATCACGTCGGGGTCACCAATTATGGCGAGTGGGTTTATTAAACCATTGAGATCGATACCAGGATAAGTGATGATTTATTAGAAATGCTACTCGTAACTTATATACTAAGGAAATATACATAGGTATCGCATTGGTAGGGGAGATCGCTGATTTAGGAATACGTGTATATTCTTACGTGATGTACGTGTCTTGCTAAGTTAACAATATTTAAACACTTCCTGCAGGTACATCACGTTCGTATTCCTAAGGTCGCAATATACACACCGAAATTGATTAACTTACATACACATGAGCATTGCAATAATAATTTACAATGAATTTTGTTATGGTATCTAATATTATAAAGAGGAAAGATTTATTTGTTTGTAATGAATAGGCTCCGAAACTACTAGACCGATTTTAAAAATTCATTCACCGTTGGGTAGCCACTATCCCTGAGTGTCATGTATATACCCCAAGCAAAGCTGGGGCAGGCTGCTAGTTGTTCAAAAAAATTATAGAGTAAAACTACAGTTTAGGTATACCCATGGTGCTTCATATGAAGAGTGAAAAATATACCTACTATTCCTACAAATACAACGTACATCCGTACACACATGTGGGGTACGCGAGTTGCAGGGGAGAGTGGGTGTTTCTGTTCTGTACGTAAGTACTATTAAATCTGTGGTACAGTTAAATAAAACAACTTATATACTGATCAGTTTTATATTTATTGCCCTCGAAATATTACAGTTTTGTTTAAGTGTGTTCGTAATGTTTCCCTATCCAGTTTTAACAATTTGCTCTCATGTTTCAATCGAAGATCAAAATAAGTTTCAATTATAGTTTTCATAAGTAGATATCTATGACTGTCTAAGGGATCTTGATCTAAAACATGATTTTGTAAATTATTAAATAGTGACTGTACATTGCGTAAAACTTGCAACACACATTTGGCAAAAATATGATCAGTAATCATTTTATTCTTTATGTTTTCTCTAAAATATCTCTCAGCATCACAACACAAAGTAATAACGTCATTAGATGGGTATGTTAGATACCCTTTATTTGTCTTTGAATAGTCCTTCTTGACTATCAATGAATTGTACAATATTTCAGAAGACGTTGACATCAAACTCTGTACGCAAACATCACATTTTATCTTTTTAGCTATTTTTTTAACGACAAATCCCGACACATAAGACACAATCATTAATGTCAATTGAGAAAATGATGCAGTATTATCTAATAACACTATTTCATCATCGAAATCGGTTTCTTCATTTGGTTCTTCCTGCAGTTCTTTAAAAATTTTATTGTATCTTGTTGAATTATTAATTTTGTCTATTGTAGACATAGTGCTAGTAGACAATACTGCAATTTTTTCTAATTCTAAGCAGTTGCCACTCTCGCTTATTTTTATTTCTGTGTGGCATAATAACCTTTTATACGCCGAAATAAAGTTTTTTACGGTAGGGTTATTATTGAATCCTCCTTTGGACCTGATGGCGCTGAAGAATGTTTCCAAATGGTCTTGTGACAATTTATACAAGGGAACGAATTTCAAACGGTCTTTTTCTATATAATTGACGTACAACCATTTCAGTGAAATAATGTTTGTTATAAATCCCAAAAAGCCTAGACGTCTTTGTGTATTTATAACTAGCCTACCATCTTCATATTTTAGAGTTTGAAAGTACTCGTAAACTTCATCGATTTTTGAAAAAACATCTTTTTTATTGCTGGGACAAAGAGGCTTTTTTAAACCAAAACTGTTCAAATTTCTTGAATTAAAAACATCAAAAATGTCATTAACGTGATGAAGAAACTGCACCGTCGCATCAGAATTCTGAAATTCAGCAATACAAAGATCTTTATCACAAACATCTATGGCAATACCCACGGACCTGCTTAGTAATTGAGCAGCAAGTCGGACTTTCATCTTTTGAGTGCGAAAATCAATGTGTCGCGCTGAAAGTTTATTAGCTAGATGAAGACTTTCTTTTTTTTGTAATGAATGCAACTGTTCCACGTATCTAAATTCAAGTTTACGCCCCAAATTGTCATAAAATACTTTGTGGTCAGCAAAACAATTCCTAATTAGCTTAAGTAAATGACATGGATCAAACAAAACATTGTACTTTCTGCCATTATAAATGAAATATGGTTTATAAGGTGGTTTTATAAGAGATGCTCCAAGTGATTGTGCCATAGTAAGGTTAGAGGCAATGCCGTCAAATGTTATAGCAACGACTTCACAGTAAGTATCATTTAATAAATCGAGACATGTTTTTAACAATCTTGATTTTTCACTCGCTGTAAAGCTTTTAGCCGGAAAAAAGCCAACAGGCAATTTCCAGTAGCCATTTACAGCAACTACCATAAAAACAAGAACTTCTTTAGCAATTTCTATCTCGTCACCACACAAGTCGTTTCCGACATTTACATACCCGTAGTGTTTTTTGCCAACAAATTCTGTTTCTTCTCTTATTTTTATTTCATCAAAAGTGAGGTTAACGAAAATGGATTTATTTTTAGCAATTTCGGAAATTGTGTTGAGTGATTCTTTTGTAAACCCTGGCTCGCAATTTAAACGAGAATACCATTTTTGCAGAGAATTAACATGAGGTAAACACAGATCGAATTTTTCTCTGATATAAACGTAACTTCTAGGACTGTAAAAATGTATAGTTAAAGCCAATCTCTTTAGTTCTTCATCATACTCAGCTGTGCGACTGATTTCTCCTGTGGCTCTTCCATTTACCCTATTTACTAATTTTTGCAATAAATTGTTACTGCACGCAACCTCAACGTCATTGCGATGATTTGCAAGCCCTGGCCTATTATTCAATTCTTTGATAACATCCTGTAAAGTTATCATTTTTTTAGTCATCCTTTTGACTTTTTGCTTTAAATTTTTTAAAACCTTATTTTTTTCTGAAATTTTTTGTTTTAGGCTTGCATTTCGCTTCATCAGTTTTCTTTTCCTTGGAGTCAGAACTAGGTCTGAGGGTCCAGGCGTTGGTTCAGCAGGCGCGTATGGAGTCACGTCTTGTGGCGGAGGTGAAATATCTCTGTTAATATATGAAGACAACGGTCTCCTTCGTGGCAGTTGAATCTATAAACAAATGGTGAAAATTGAACACATTTTAAAACTACACTATTTCATAATATTAGCTAGTCCAAGTAAGTTCTCAATATTACTTACAGGTACGAATAATGTAGGTATCACGTCTTTCATAAGAACACGACGATTTTTCCTTTGTATGAAACATTTGCCGTCAAAATGTTTGCTACAGATAGTAGAGTTTGCACTAGGAGTCCAATCTGGTCTGTTGATAATCCGCATCCATTTTTCACGTAATGCTGGCTTGGATGGAAACCTAGAAAAATATAAAAATATGTACTTACTCATGTTTTGAATTATCGAAGGTAACTAAATCTAATATTTTCAACATAAGGGCGCGCGCTGAAGTCGGACATTTGAGGCCGCGGACATAAAAGTTATGTCCGTCCGTTTCTCCCGAGCGTCGTTTCGTGATTCCGAGATGTCCGACAAAATGTTTGACGACGACAAATTTCTTGACTACAGATAATTAATTTTTATTACACCACTGCAAATAATGGAGTGTAATGTGTTTATAGTTTATTTATATTATGTTAAAATGTCAATAATAATATACTATTATTATTAGTAATAATACATAACACAAATTTTTTGGCAGTCAGTTAAAAATAAGTCAGTACAATATTATACAAAACTTCTATGCCGCATTGCCTATTCTAAATTGTATATTTAATCAGTATATGCATTGCGCATGCCGTTTTTCGAAATTGTATACTAAATTGTATTCATGTAAATTCACTTAAAAAGGATTTAATTTATCGGTAGTATTCGGTAAATCGATATTCGTGACGTCACCGCTTTGTCAAGCCCTAGCGTAAATAAACAATTTACTATTTTACTTGTAATTTTCGTAAATTCTGTCTTAAATCACGAAAGATACTTAAATATATCGAATATTAACGATATACTACTGGAAAATACTCTTTCTGAGCAGATTACTAGCAGAAATTTGGCAAAATAAGGTTCGAAAAATTCCAATGGCAAAATCGTATTTACCTGTGAAAAGTGTATTGATCCGGATTATTTCGCCTTGTCACGTCACATTCAGGTACAGAACACGACACCATACTTGTAAATGTATTATTCTCAATTTTAATTCTAGGATTAGCACAAAATGCACTGTTTTCGCCACGACGTAGAAAACACTGGGACGCTATGGCCTCTTACTCGCGAAAACAATGACACAACGGTACTTCATTCGCTGTCTCTTTTTCTCTCGTGCTGTTTGAACTTGATAAGGAGTTCTCGCTCGCACACTTCGTGTATCTTTTTGCGTAGCAAAACACATACTATATCTATGGACATAGGTATCTATAAGTTGATATATCCTTTGAAAGTAATGATTCAAGATCAAAGATGCGAATTAGATATTTTTGCCGACTAATCCACCGATTTATTTACCGAGCGTCTGAATCACTTTTCATACGCTTGATCTTTTTGTGTGCTATTATCATCATCATCAGGTCTTTTTTAGTCTTTACTGCAGAAGCACGACCCTGTCTGTACTACCAGAGCCATATATTAGCCAAAGCAGTCAGAGGATTTGGCCTACACTCTCCACGCTAGCCAGACGGGTTGGAGAGGTATCTTTGATGTTTATATAGCTTTGTTTAGCTTGTGTTCCCTAAGGCGCCTTCTACGACATCCATAGGAAGACTTAGGGAGTGGTCCTATTCTTCTTTTGCTAAAGTTTATGTGCTATATGAGCATCCTTAAAACCGTAAAATTTGTTCACAAAGATATGTAAGTATTTAAATAATATGTAAATTATGTTTTGTTCATTTAGCACATCACGTACTAAACGGACGTGAAGATATAATTTTAACATTGTACCTATATATTTTAATATGAGAATCCGTTGTTATGCAAATAAATTTTCTGTTATATCGCCGCCACTCCTGGCCTATAGGCGGCGTTGGATCAAATAGATAGAGTAATTCATTGTGCTCTTTACTGTAAATAAAGCATCTTCATGGCCGCTATATTTTACAACACACTTAGGCTAAAATATCAGTTTTACGCCTTTCCGAAGTCAAATCAAACTATAAAACAAGATTCGCACAAAGTGCCGCCTTAGTGACGTAACGGAATCTATAAAATCTTTAGGAAATCCAGAAAGTTCAGGTAGGGTTGCCTGGCGTCCGGATAAAGCCGGACACAGAGGCTTTTTGGTTGCGTGTCCAGCCAAACTAGTCAGAGTGCGTCCTTTCCGGCTTTTGTTATGCTTTTTTAATTTGACCATATAATAAAATTTATGAAGATTTTATGACAACTGATTCCTGCATGATTTACATAAAAAAAATACGTGTTAAGAGTCGCCTGGACGCGCATGTCTTCATACAAACGGAAAAAGGGAATTGTGGCAATATTTGATAATATTGGAATTTAATCAATTAATCTCATTATAATCTACGTACGTTCCTATACAGCTTGGTTAAAATACCAATGGTTTGAGAATTACAAGCCTTTTTAAATTTGTATGGAAATCTTGAGAGGCGTATAATTCTCAAACTATCGATAATTTAACTAAACTGTATAGGAACGTACGTAGATTATAATGAGATTAATGGATTGGATGCTTAATTTTACTCTAAAATTATCAAATATTGCCACAATTCCCTTTTTCCGTTTGTATGGAAACATGTGCTTCCAGGCGACTCTTAATACTACAACTAAAATATTAAGGGACTCCGGCCTTGGTTACCCAAATGTCCGGCTAAACCGGCTGCTCTGTCCGGCTATTCACTTTGAAGACCTGGCAACCCTATTCGGGACACAACGCTCTTGAGCATAAAAGGGAAGGTGTAATAGTTCCCGCGGGTGCGGCCGCCATATTGGAAATGAAATCGTGACGTCATACCCTCAAAGTACCATTTACAGGAGTCTCTGCTTCTTGTATCCAAGACAGTGCATTCATACATATTATCACGTCTTTATCCCTTGCGGAGCAGACAGAGCCTAAGTTCATGAGACCCACAGGCCAAATTTGCGTTAAGTGGGCGTAAAGGTGGACAGCGGATTCAAAATAGTGATGGGGTCGGCTATATAACGATTCCTTAGATTTTTTCCAAATCCCTTTACCGGCTTTAATGGTCTGCGCGGAAGACAAGCAGTTGGAATATGTTTATGTTTTTCTTTATCTCCCAATACAAATTCAAATTCAAAATTTGTTTATTTCCTTCACAAAGTAGGTGTTACATTAAATCATTATGTTACAACAGTAGATAAATTATATATAATTAAATTCACCCGTCTTTGTGAGAGCCTGGTGCCTATGGTAAGTTTAAAAACTTGTATTACAGTACGTATCTCCCAATACGTATGTTTGATAATTGTACTAATCGTGGATCATCTAAAAATAATTAGGATAGTCCCTTAATAAAAGTATCAGTGACCTAAATACCAATGTGACTATACAGCGTGTAAATTTCGACCTTTGACTCAGGCCGTCAATATGAAGAATTTTTCCTATACGACCTCAATTTTTTTGTGTGTTAAAGTGTTCATCCACCCGGGGAATTATTAGGCAAAAGTAAAAAAAAAAACGTTTTCCCAGCATTAGTTGGTGGAAGCCATATAGTAAAAAAAATATAAAGAATCTATATAAAGAAAAATATGGACCTACTTATATAATGACGTTACAGTTATATGCACTTTGAGTTAAATTATTTTGTGTGCTTCCGCCACCAGTTAGTTCATGCAAACTTTGGCTTCCGCAAAGTAACGCCTGCATTAATTCAATACGTTACAGTTAACAGAGAATGTAAGTGTTTAAATGGTTTTTAAATAGCATTACAATGCTTGGTATACTATTAAAATTGAAAATATGTGATGAAAAAGAATTCGCCACAGGTAGGATTCGAACCCACGAGTCTTAGGTCTGCGCCCTAAATGTGTTACCAACTACACCACCGTGACTTCGAATCACCGCGTCGAATTCTCTCATCACATATTACCCCGTAGGGTATAACGCATTCAAAGCATGCGTATTTCTTCAATACTGGGTATTATATACTTGGGTTCGAATCCTACCTGTGGCGAATTCTTTTTCATCACATATTTTCAATTTTAATAATGTAAGTGTTGTTAGTTACAAGGTATTGGGGTTGTACCGTTTATGGACCATACAACACTGATCCTTTGTATCTCTTTAATCTAGACATTGGAAGAATCACTGAAACCTCGTTGGTAGCCATAAAATTAAAAACATAGAATAGAACATAATCTGTAAAATCTTAAGTAATCTGATAAGTTCGGGACGCAGCGCTGTGAAGCATAAAAGGGAAGGTGTTACAGTTCCCGCGGGTGCTGTGAGCGCCATATTGAAGTGATATCATGACGTCAGAGCCGGCAAAGGACTGTGTTACGGGACCCTCGCTTCTAGCGTTAAGGCCCCACACTAGGCACACTAGCGACGCCAATAATTTTATTCCTAATACTTTAAAAATAGAAGGAATTTCGAGAAAGTAAACCATATAGGCCTTAGTAAATAACCTGAAGTATTTTTGGAATCATGTTTTAATATTATGAGAATCAGTCATTAAGAGAAATAGTGATTACCACCGAAAACGGCCGTTTTTGGCGGTAACCTGATTTTCGTAATTCTCACTGATTCTGATAATATTAAACATGATTCCAACAATACTTTAGGTGATTTACTAAGGCTGATATGACTTACATTCTTGAATATTTTTCTGTTTGTAAAGTGTTAGGAAAAAAATTATTGGCGTCGTTAGTGTGCCTAGTATGCGCCCTTAAATCCCTATTTCTAAGAAGTTAAATCTGTATTAAATGTTACAGGGATTTTGTTATTTGTAATTTTGGACAATCTCTAAGCAAAAGTCTATTTTATACGAAATAAATTGGTGTTTCAACGGTTTGTGCCATGAACATGAATAAAAATCATTTTCCGCTAATTACATAATGTGGTAGCGTCAGCAGCTCCTGTGTGTGCCTGAAAGAAAAGAAGCAATGAAAATGCTATTGAAATTATTTTAGAAAGCATTTTTTCTTCCTTTAATCACTTCAATTGATACTAATAAAGGGGGTCCATAAAAAATAGGGATTTAATAAAAAGCGAGGGTTCGCTTCTAGCGTTAAATCCCTATTTTTAAGAAGTTTAATCTGTATTATAATGTTACAGGGATTTTGTAATTTAATATAATTTGTAAGCAGCAGTCTATTTTTATACAAAATAAGAAGGAGTTTCACAGGTTTTCCATGTTAAGAAATCAGAATCCACTAATGAAATATTGTATATGAAATATAATATATTAGCTCCTTGGGTAGCTATATCTTCACTAGCATTTTTTCTGTTCTTTTTTCGTTTAATAACTATAAATGACACTTATAAGAATCGTCGCAAGTGTTTGCCATTAACGCAAATGAAATGGAAGAGAACAATTTGAACCTACTTATTACCTAACAGAGAATTTATATCGTAGTTTGAGTTTCAAAAAGTATGCATGATAGCCAAAAATCCTAATAGGATTTGACAATAAAAAACCAAGGAAAAGCCTTTAAATTCCCTTTTAGTCTTTCCAGCGTAACTTTGAGCTTAGCGACATAGTTTACGACAAACTTTACAGCACTTACTTTCTTGCTCCAAGTTTTGAACTGGAGGAGAATTTAATATCTTACCTATTCTTCCTCTATCAAGTCGTAGAATGGCAAATATTTGTATATTAAATTTGTTTTGACCAGCGTTTTACAACTATGATTGCCCGTTCGTTTGCCTAATGGAGATCCTGCATAGTGCAAGAAGTTTGGTTTTCTGGGCATACTTAAAGGTGAGCCATAGATTGGCTAGCACCGCAGACGCACTCAGTATTGCTGGAGAAACCCCATTCAACTCTATTTTAACACCAGCCCGCAGTCTATTTTAAGACTTAATATTAGAATATATCTTATTGAGTGGATAAAATATACTACCTAATAAACATTATTTGTGCCAATTAAAGACTGAAAAAAAATATAAACAGTAATGTTCTACTAAATAAAATATGTTAAGCATTATTTGTGTTCCTGAAAGCCTTAACAAAATATAAACAATCGTGTTAGTTTTCGAAGCTGAATTTGTAGCCCTTCTTTTTCAGATTTCCATATCATAAAGGATCCTCCGTGAGTCTCCCGGTAGAGTAAAATAGGACTACTCCAAGTCTTCTCGTGGAAGTCGTAGAAGGCAACTTAGGAAACACAAGCTAAATAAAGCTTATAAACATTAAATAGACCTCTCCAACCCGTTTGGCCAGCATGGAGAGTGTAGGCTAAATCTTTTGACTGCTCTGGCTAAATATGGCACTGGTTGTATAGAGAGGGTTGAAATGAAAATTGTGGGAAGCCCATTTTGTAGGGTATGTGAGGAATCGGAGAAAACAATGAGACACATTTTGCGTCGCTGTGACTCGTTGGCTGCTAAGCGTTTGGACCTCTTTGGATCGGCTTATCCTGATCTGGAGGACGGCACTACGCACCAGGTGATATTCTGAAGCTCATGCAGTCCTTCTTCAGGAATCCGTGTGAGTGAGTAAGGGGTAAGTACAAAATAACCCAAAGGTTAGACGTGCTTCCGATTTATAATCGGCCCCAATTAAGATAAGATAGAGAAGGTCGTGCTCCTGCACTGTAGAAAAATAGAGGATGAAAACTTGTATCATAGAAATGTTGCCAAGCTTTTAAAACATGAACCTTTGGAATTTCCGTTTGGTTTTTGCCGAGCAACTTTGAGCCTCGCGACATAGTTTGCGACAAACTTTACAGTACTTTGCGGCGTGAAGTTTTTTGCTGGAAGAAAATTAAATATTCTGTCTGTAAGATAATGGACTTCTAAGGACTAGAAAATGTTAAATGGAAGACTGAACATTAACATGAGTATAGCCAAAGACAATGTAATACCAACGACTTGCCTACCTCATACAAAAATATTGGACCAAATTAAGGTGGCGAAAAGTAGGCGAATGTTTGGCCAAGTATGGCGGTACAGACTACCGCCATCTAGTATCGAGTGGCTTGTGTAATCTACTGTTTTCTTATGTTTTCGCGATTGTTACACATTTAAATAAAATTATTTTAATACGGTTTTTATCGCGTTTATTACATTATTTATACACCTAACGTTTCGAGCACTTTACAGTGTTCGTGGTCGCAGGTAGACTAAGTTGACATTTGTCTAGTATTTTATAAGAACTGCAAAATCTACCGCCTAAAATATTTATTGATAACGTTCCGGATGTACGCAGTATTGGCTCACGGTGTCTGAAGGTCTTGCAGTCTTCTGCTTAGCTTGAGATTTGATTAAATTGATGACTGGATCCCATGACTCACAGACTGCAGACTTCGTTGAGCGCCTATGCTTCATGTCAGCAATATGTTCTTTTATACGGGTACCGATGCTTGATGAATTATTTGTCTCAGTTTCTAAGGTGAATTTATATATATATATATATAAATTCACCTTAGAAACTGAGACAAATAATTCATTAGCTTTTCTTGACATTTTAATAATTAGAAATCCTGATAATACTATTAGTCATACTGTGTATAGAAAGCCTACCCATAACGACAAATATCTCAATGGCAAATCCCATCATCATCCATGTCAGTTGGCTACCGTTGGTAAATCTTTGTTTCAGAGAGCACATGGCATCTGTTACACCCACCACCTCAAGGAGGAGCTTCAACGAGTAAAATCGGTTTTAAGAAGCAACAACCTCAACCTCCCAAAAACACATCACAGAAGCCGCCCAAAGCCTCACACAGTTGATCGCTTTCCTGCCATCTTACCATATGTAAAGGGAGTTACAGACAAAATTGGTAATATACTTAAGCGTGCTTCAATCAAGACCTATTACAAGCCGCACAAGAAAATAAACCAACTTTTAAGACCTGTCAAATCTAATATCCCGTTACAAGATGCTGGAGTTTATAAAATTGACTGTGAGTGTGGTTTTGGCATTGGGCAAACAAAGAGAAGCATCGGTACCCGTATAAAAGAACATATTGCTGACATGAAGCATAGGCGCTCAACGAAGTCTGCAGTCTGTGAACATGCCCTAGACAAACCCAACCACTATATGCGTTTTGATAATCCTCAAGTCCTTGCAAAAGAAAACAGATATATTCCAAGAATGCTTCGTGAGGCTATTGAAATCAAAAAAACATCCTAATTTCAATAGAGAGGATGGTTGGCAGTTACCACCAGCTTGGGATCCAGTCATCAATTAAATCAAATCTCAAGCTAAGCAGAAGACTGCAAGACCTTCAGACACTGTGAGCCAATACTGCGTACATCCGGAACGTTATCAATAAATATTTTAGGCGGTAGATTTTGCAGTTCTTATAAGAACTAAATACTAGACAAATGTCAACTTAGTCTACCTGCGACCACGAACACTGTAAAGTGCTCGAAACGTTAGGTGTATAAATAATGTAATAAACGCGATAAAAACCGTATTAAAATAATTTTATTTAAAATTGTTTAATCTACGTTAGCCTAAAACTTACTAAAGCTGAGGTGTAATTTTAAAATAAAAAACCGGCCAAGTGCGTGTCGAGCCACGCGCAGTGTAGGGTTCCGTAGTTGCGAATGACAACTTTGAGTTCACACTGTTTACACTCGCACCTCACAGTTTAACGACCAAAAACATCTAACAATGAAATGTATGAAATTTTACATTTTCCAGTACATTTTATAAGTTGGTTGCCTATAACTTTTTAGTTTGCATTAGTACTCAGCTCTGATAGTTTTCCTTTCAACTTCAGTATATATACTACTGCTGTAATTTTTTTCACGTATCCATATATAACCGTTTAATTTTCACTTTAAAACCAAATATTTCGGAAACGGATCCCTAAATCGAAAAATGGTGTTCTCAACCTCACAATATTTTTCAAAGACCTTTTTAACGATACCCCACACGGTAGTTAAGTAAAGAAAAAAATTACTCCCCCACTTTACTTGTATGGGAGCTACCCAAAAAAAATTGTTTTTCAAGATTTTTTTCTACCACTTTTTTGCCATGATTAATATACATACCCATACCAAATTATAGCTTTCTAGTACTTATAGTCTCTGAGTAAAACCGGACAGACAGACAGATAGACATGGCGAAACTATAAGGGTTCCTAGTTTACTACGGAACCCTAAAAAGCCAAAAATATTGCTCTAATTAAGTCCTACTATTTCTCTATACTTTCTTAAATTTCCTGGATGTTAAAATATGTAGGTATGTACCTATATATTTTTGCAAAACTAAATATCTTTACCCTAAGTTAGATAGTTTAAAAACTACGCATGTCAAACTAGGTATACAACCTAGTTAAATAAGCGCAGTTTTAATACTACGCTGTCTTTCGCGTTTTCAATAATTCAATAAAATCGGTTACTATAGACTATTCTTTCACCATTATTCGAAGTAATTCAACGCTATTTTAAAATAAAATGATAATATTTTAAACTAATGTCGCCAGCCTTTTGGGCACCCTGCCCGCTGACTGCAGCGATTTGGCTTCTATTTTTTATTTAACTTAATGTTTATTTTTTATGTTATTTTTTGTAGGTTAGTTTTTTTTAAGACTAGTTATAGTTTATAAATTTATTTTAAAATAAAATAAAATAACACGTTTTCACATTTAAGCAAAGCTCAAACCTCATATACGCTTTGATAGAGGCCAGACAACAAATAAAAACTAAAAATTAAAACAAGACTAAATTACCATAAACGCTGGAGAATAAATTTATTTTAACAGTATTAAATTAGTCGGTCAGCACGCAAATCATGTGAATTTAGGTACGCAAATCATTAGCATTACACTTATGCTGATTTGATTTAGGTGATTATTTTCAAAACCGGAAACAATCGGGTACCATTAGTTTGAATTCATTAAATAATACATAGGGACATATCACACAAATTGAGCTAGCCCCACAGTAAGTTGTGAACTTGTGTCGCAGGATACTAACTCATCGATACCATATTTTATAACATATACTTATATAGATAAACATCCAAGACCCAGGTCAATCTGAAAAAGATCGTTTTTCATCTTGACCTGACCGGGGATCGAACCCGGGACCCCCGTGTCGCAGGCAGGCGTGTTGACCACTGCGCCACGGAGCTCGTCATTGGCATGGGGGAATCGCATTCTGCTCAAATATTATGCTGGTTTTTTACGCATTATAGCGTGAAACCCATATACGTATTTAATACGAACATAAATAATGAAACAGTCTTGTTTTGACTACATTTTCCTGGTGAAACCGTTTCAACTCGTTTGTCGTCAATTTACAGGCGAGTCGGGACACTAGTTCCTAAATTACGACATTAATTCTATTGCGGCAATTATGTCGGACGACCATGCAATGGGAAAGGCAGATTTGCGACTAGTCGCCTCTGGTTTACGATTATCCCATTTTAGATCTACTCGCCTATTATTGCGATAATTAATTTATGTCATTCTAGATGAAAAGTATTAATATCTTCAATATCAATACATGATGAAATTGAAGTTGTTAAAATATGCTAATGTGGAAAATACCGGGGTGAGATTGACGAATGTGTAAAGCAGTTTCCGAAAAAGTTTAAGTGTTTAATGCATACCTGGGAGCAGCCGTGTTAGGTCAGTAGTTCCTTAGTAATTCAACATAAAAAAAAATTATACTCGTACATTGTTCTAGAAATACTATTTGACACGATACTTGTAAAAATCCTACAGGCCAAACCAGAAGATGAATTTGCTTCTAAGTTCATCAAAAAGATCTCGAACTCAAACGAATATGATAACATAAGAATTCATTAACCAAATTAAACATTTCAAAAATCCACTTATTCACAAAAAAATATTTACTACGGTACGGTACTTTCATGGATTGATACAATTAATGTTGAATTTATCCGTTAAGAATCTAGTAAAAAATATAAGAATATAATACTTAAAAAAAATTATTTGATGTTAATAATTTCATGTGATAGGCAATTCCATCCATCCATCCATCGGGTCTTTTTTTTTTTAGTCTCCACTGCAGGAGCACGACCCTCTCTGTACTACCACAGCAATATATTAGCCAGAGTAGTCAGAGGATTTGGTCTACACTCTCCACGCTGGCCAGACGAGTTGGAGAGGTCTTTTTGATGTTTGTAAGCTTTGTTTAACTTGTGTTTCCTAAGTCGCCTTTTACGACATCCACGGGAAGACTTGGAGTGGTCCTATTCTACTCTGCCGGGAACCACACAGCACAATTGCAGGACACAATAGTAGATTGTTGCACTGAGCAGAAAGTAAGTTATTGCTGCACGAGTGCAATTTAACTTACTTAATGCGAGGTGCATAATCTGCTTTTCTTTCAACTACTGCAATAAAAGTAGTTGAAAAATAAAACTGAAGACAAATTACAATAGTTAAAAATTTGTTGTTCACATTCCCGCTTTTTTTCTTTATGGCCAGTATTTTTTTAGGCAAGGCAATACACACGTCCCTTTGTTAACTACATACGGCCGTTAGGTTGGCCAACCTTCTTTATGACAGGTGACAAATATTGTCCACGATTTAAAAAAACTAAACAGTGCAGTAAAGGATTTCCATACATTTTTGCTGCTCTAGTGCAGCAAAAATGTATGGAAATCCTTTACTGCACTGTTTAGTTTTTTTTTTACTTCTAGTGCAGCAAAGTTCCGCTTTGTGCTGGATATGTAGTGCAGTTATGATAGAATTGCAGCGTAGTTGGAAGAAAAATAAATTGTCTAAACCCCGTAAAAAGTCGTCCGTGTCCTCAGTTCGTTTACTAATTGAACGAAACTTTTCGTGTGACATTAGTCTAATAGCGTGAAGGGTGATTCGTGCTGCCAAAGTTTTTATCGCCCTCCGTTATTGATGTCGACAGAAACGATAAAAAAGTTTTGTTTTGTTTAGTGTATTTATTTTAAAGTTGTTTTTTGCATTCGAAATGCTATTCTAATTTTATTTATTTTTTTGCAATTTTATCTATTAATTATATAAGATATGGGAAAAAGATTCAAAAGGCCACATTTCGCACGTTGATGGGCTTAAAGATAGAATACGGAATCAAAATAGCCTGGTGTGGCTAGCGGGTGCCCTATTTCGTTTCGAAGTTTGATGATGCGATTTTCATTGTAGGTACCACGTTGTGTCGCTAAATTATTAGTACTAAATTTTACTCCGTCGATACTTTACTGGTGCTATGTATTTTTTGTGCGCAACTTCCCGTTACGATAAACCATATACCTACAACTCTTTAGTTCGGTGATTCATTTATTCTACACCATGATAGTTAGAAGTACACATTTGGTTTCTTAAAGAATAATTAAGTAGGTACCTTGTATTAATTATAATAAAATATTTGCTGCACCTCTTTTAGTAAGTATTAATATGTTTCGCCACGCTCGTTTATTATTAAAATAAAAAATTGGCTAACTGCGAGTCGGGCTCACCCATGAAGGGTTCCGTAGAAGTCAGCTTAGATTAGCCAAATAACTCTATAATTTTCGTGACAGCAAAATAACTTTGTTTTTCATAGTGTTTGTATTAAGGACAAAGTTATTTTTGCGGTTTATGAAAAAGTGGTAAAATTTTTTAGTTTTTTAGTTTTTAGTTTAGAGCTGAGTACTAAACTCAGCTCTGATAGTTTGTTTGTTACTTCGTTATATATACTACTCCTGTATTATTTTTACATATCTATGTATAACCGTTTTTGCTAGCCACACTGCCTATTTACACGATGCCTTAGATTTCCAGCGCCCATTCCCTGGACTGGTTTTTACGGCCTGCGCGGGAAAGAGAGCGGCTGTTCATTTAACGTTTTTTTTTTTCTTTTTTTTCCTGAACAGCATGGAAGGTACAATATTTTACAGGTGATTTTTATGCATTCACAAAGAAATTGCGTTGGTTTTTTCCATATCTTATTTCTTAATTTAATAAAAATAACCTACATCTTACTGATAGATTATTAGCATAAGATTTAGGCATGTAAAAAATTGTCTACGTCTAGAATTCATATTATTAAGTATCCATTTCTCAAAAAGCTTTTGTGTTTGTTATCAAAGAAATGGAACTAGTTATTGAGATACATCGTATTTTTGATGAAAATTATGTTTGTTATCAGAACAAACTAAGTAGTATTGTTTTTAAAGGTCACAGAGAATCAAACGAAACAAACTGTTGGATTGAATTGTTGAAATTATTTTGGCACAGAGAGAAATATCAAGAAAGTTTTATTAGTACAAAACAATTTGCTATGGTATTTCGGTATCAAAGGCTTTCATAATTTAAATTCTTTTTATATTGTTGAGTGAAATTTCTGACTTAAAATAATTATGCTATAACTAGCAATTTTTCCGGTAGAGTAGAATAGGACCACTCCAAGTCTTCCCGTGGACTTGGAGTGGCCAAGTCTTGCCGTGGATGTCGGCGAAGGCAACTTAGGAAATACAAGCTAAACAAAACTTACAAACATCAAAAATACCTCTCCAAACCGTCTAGCCAGCGTGGAGAGTGTAGGTTAAATCCTCGGACTGCTCTGGTAGTATATAAAGGGTCGTGCTTGCGTTATGGTTAATCCCTCGAGAACAGTACTTTCCTCCGGGATGAAATGATAGCCTATGTTCTTCTCCGTACTCCAGATGTATGCGAAATTTCATGATGATCGGTTCAGGACATAGGGCGTGAAAGCGTAACGATCAAACAAACTCATTTTCGCATTTATAATATTAGTTGAGATGGTATATTTATTATGCAGCAATCTTCGAGCAGCAATAAAAACCCAATATTCTATTGATACATATAGGACAATGGCTTCCTTACAGTACAGAACCAGAATAAGGTACACAAATAAGATACAGAATTCTAATAAAGTTCTAAAGAACTACTATCTTTTTGTATAAAACAAAACGTTTTTAATAAAGCCTCCAATAATGTTACTCTAACTCCCTTGAGTTCACTCCATCAAGTGTTTTCATTACTACCAATATCCATTACGTAATGAAGTCGCATAGACTTTAAAAAACTTCCAGTCTTGAAGCGCAACAGAATTATTTGCAACCGAAAATTCCTTATCGACAGATCATCTATCTGACCAAATGTACAGAAAATTTTGATACCAGCCACAATTTGACGAGCTCCGTGGCGCAGCGGTCATCACGCCTGCCTGCGACACGGATGGTCCCGGGTTCGATCCCCGATCAGGTCAAGATGGAAAACGATCTTTTTCAGATTGACCTGGGTCTTGAATGTTTATCTATATATGTATTTGTTATAAAATATAGTATCGTTGAGTTAGTATCCCATAATACAAGTCTTTCTTAAGAACTTACTTGGGGCTAGCTCAATCTGTGTGATTTGTCCGTAAATATTTATTTATTTCAACTCCTGAGATACAAGACCCTGATTGATCACTGATTCATACGAAGTTCACTCGTTTAGTGACACACTCATTCTAAAAGCATTCCCCACCAATCAAATGATAATAATAAATGATCACACTCGCCACTTGAATTGCATTCATATGTGAATATAAATACGACTACATCGGTCACTTTTCTATGGGAAAACATTAGATTTTCTGCTCTCCAAAGACTTTGCCCTTGTTTTTCAGTTCAGCCTTTCAGGTAATACATGCAGTACGCGGCCCATCAGGCATATGAAGTTTGCTGTATCTCCAAGCCTGTTTCTTTGTCTTTGCTGCCTCGCAAAGTGCGCAACACAGGCAACGGACTTCGGCTTTGGACAAGGTCCGTTCTTCCTGGACACTCATTTAGTGTTGTTCGCCTTAACAGGTTAACTCAACAGGCTGACTCTGTCCTCACCTCAAAAAAGTTCGGTCAAGTAGCAAAAGCTCACTTGGAGCCAGTTACATAGTCCATTAAAAAATAAATACGATGCTGTTATACATATATAAAAAACCAGCCAAGTGCATGTCGGACCACGCGCAGTGTAGGGTTCCGTATTTGCAAATGACAACTTTGAGTTCACACTGTTCACACTCGGCCCTCACAGTTTACCGACCAAAAACATCATCGTCAGGTCTTTCTAGTCTCCACTGCAGGAGCACGACCCTCTCTGTACTACCAGAGCCATATACTAGCCTGAGTAGTCAGAGGATTTGGCCTACACTCTCCACGCTGGCCAGACGGGTTGGAGAGGTCTCTTTGATGTTAATAAGCTTTGTTTAGCTTGTGTTTCCTTAGTCGCCTTTTACGACATCCACGGAATGACTTGGAGTGGTCCTATTCTACTCTGCCGGGAACCGCACGGCGAAAGAAGCGTGCGGCCGTGCGATCTTAGAGGCCGACAGACAGACGGACAGACATGGCGAAACTATAAGGGTTCCTAGTTTACTACGGAACCCCAAAAAGTTCCAAAGTATCCCTCGACGTTTTACCTAAATAAAACGTTTTAAATAAATTCTCAATACTGTAACTCCCTTGAGTTCGCTCCATCAACTGTCATATTACCAATATCCATTACGTATAAAATCGTGGCAATAAAAAAGAAAACTCTAATCTCAGGGGCGGTAAAATTATTTCAACCCGAAATTGCTTATCGGCCGGACACACTAGCCATCTATAATACAGGCCAAATATATTGTAAATTACTGTAGGCTCAGGCGTACTATTTTAAAATAGTGAGTTTGACAAGTTATATTCAATACAAGTATCCCATTTCCAGACACATTCGTTTAGAAATTGATCCCGGATCGATCGCATGAATTACACTCATAATACTGTGTAACAATGACAATTATTTATGTTTTATTTTTAGTTAGTTTTATTATTAGAATAGTTAGTTCTAATTTGGAATTAATTTTAATTGTTTTCAATCGTAGTATATCGTAAGTGTTTTTTACGATATGGTATTTTTTTTCAAGTAATGTTTTTGGGCCGATGACTTGACGGCACATGATTAAATTGGCAAATCATCGCCAAGGATAGATAGCTATGGCGGACTAGACGGGAGGCCTTTGCCCAGCATAAGGCAACTTTAAGCTATTTAAAAAAAAAATTAATTACCAAAAAACTAACGACGAAAGCCATGACCAATGGCTAGAACTCGTAACCACTCAGTCCTAGATGTAATGGTCTTCATTTCAGACAAAAACTAGTCGGTGTGTCAAAACGATAGACAAGACGGGTTTCTAGAAAACGAAAAGTATCGATTTAAATAATAACCAAAAAGATGTGAGCCCAATAGCTTAAGAAATAACATCAAATAGAAAATATCTATTACAAAAAATGTTTTAATATTTGTGCTTGTTATTTTTCTTTGGCAGCATATTTTAGAGACAATAAATCCACAAATCTTAATTGAGTCCATCAATTTATTTTCGAACCGATATCAGTTACGAGTTACTAAATACCTTTGTAGAACCTAAATAATAAAACCCGAAATCTCAGTCTCAGGGGTCACGAGTGACGGGACAATTATTTTCAACCCAAAATGGCGATCGACCACACCTCTGTGGATTACCGGCGGCCATATATCCAGCCGATATTGTCCGTAAATCCCTTCGTGTGTAAACGTGTGTCCGGTGATCTCACACGACAGGTTTTATGATGTCACTGGATTTTCGTATAAGTAAATCTATCAATATTATTTACACAGATTTATCGACGGTATTCTTGATATTTTGTTATATTGATATTCAATGGATTTATTGAATAAAAACCAGTTCGGTCTTTGATGATTTATATATTGAAGAATTCATAATAAGTTTATAGTAAAAATTGTGAGTAATGTGAAATTACCAGGATCGGATTCTCAGGAGTCAGAACTCAGAAGTGATAGAGTGGCAGATAGTTATTACCCGACTGACCCACCCAGAAGGAGGGTAATGTTTTTATGAACCCTTAAAATTGCGATCAACCACCTCTCTCTGGATTACCATATATCCAACCGTTATTGTCCGTAAATCCATTACGTGTGCCCGGTGATCCCATGCGACAGATTTTATGATGTCACTGGATTTTTATACAAGTAAATGTATAAATAATCTGCTTACAGATTTATCGACCGACGTCATTCTTGAAATAATGTAATGTAGCTATTGAACAAAATGCACTTGAATTAATGATTTAGTCCCTGGTGAGAGATCTATTTAGTCAAAACGCCCCAAAATTCCTATACGTCACACGGGATAATCCAACACGTAAGGGTTTACGTGTTGGATTATCCCGTGCGACAGGTTTTATGATGTCACTGGATTTTTATACAAGTAAATCTATTAGTAATTTTCCTGCAGATTAATTGTTAAAGTGGCTTTTTTTAATTTATAACATAATATCAAGAATAAATTTATAAATTACAAGTTATAAATTAAAAAAAACGTAGTTGAATGATTCAGTCTCTGCTGCCATATTTATATATGACAAAACGCTCCTATACTTGGACCTGGATCATTTAAATCATATTTAGCTTCAATAGTATTAAGCTTGGTAAAAGTAAAATTTTCGGGACCAAAATCTCACGAGTCGGGAGTGACGAAGTATAAGTAATTTTGAACCCCATAATTATTACAATTGTTTGTTTTGTTTTGTTTTTCGTATGTGTAAGTGGCCAACACTGGTGTCAGATTTTCCAAGCTGCCTGCTTTTTTCAATTATTACAATTGAATTCATCTCTGTGGATTACCGGGAACTTACATTGTCCGTAAATCCCTTACGTGTCGGATTATCCCGTGCGACAGGTTTTATGATGTCACTGGATTTTCGTACAAGCAAATCTATCAATAGGTTTTCTTTTTACAGACTTATCCACGTTTTCCACTTGTACGCTCACTTACATGCTAAACGTGGCTATGCGACTTTATATTCTGTTTATCCTATAAGAGATGAAAATATGAATAATAATGCAATATGTTCTATAAACAACCAACAAATTCAGTGTCTAAACGACAATCACAGCATTCACAGCAGATTTAGTTTGTGCACCATGCAGTCAGAAAGCCAGCTGGCGCGTTTAGTGCATAATGCATTATAAACAACTAGCATGGGCGCTCATTAATGCTGCAGCATACCAATATCAAAGCGTTGTTGTTGACAAAGTTTGAACTCATCATCATCATCATCAGGTCTCTTTTTAGTATCCAGTGAAGGAGCCCGACTCTCTCTGTACTACCAGAGCCATTTATTAGCCAGAGCAGTCAGAGGATTCGGCTTACACTCTCCACGCTGGCCAGACAGGTTGGAGAGATAGGTTTACCAAAGAGATAAAAACATGAATAATTAGTATGAGAGTATATATTCTGTACTAACACAACGACGATCACAGTAGATTTGGTTTGGGACCACGCAGTCAGACAGCCAGTTGGCGCGGAGCGTTTAGTGCATATGCATAAACAACCAGCATAGACACTCATTAATGCTGCATCAGACCAATACCAAAGCATTGTTGTTAATAACGTTTGTTAATGGTGTAAAACTAACAGATAACTTTCTTTGCAAAAACCTCCGAGTAGTGACGTCCTGACCAGTGGTTAACACCATTCAGCGACACGGTCCCGTTTTCGATTCCCAGCCAAGTCATGATAGGACACGATCTTTTTCAGATTGGCTTGGGTCTTAAATGTTTATCTGTATAAGTACCTAACTGTTGAAAAATATAGAATCAGAGTTAGTGTTAGGATACAAGTTGACAACTTACTGTGGGGCTAGCTCAATTTTTGTAATAATTATGTCCTATATTTATTTATTTAAATATTGCATTTCGTTCACATATGATGTTGTTTGTTTGGCAGCTATGCTAAATATGGCGCTAATGGGATTGACCTCATTATAAAAGTACATTTTGAAGGATATGGTTAATACGTATTCCACCAATTTGAAACCAAACTTACACTTAACAGTCTTTTTCAGGAAGATGCTAACAACATTCGTAACAGTTTTCGATTTCTAGACTTTACGCAAGTTTCCCATTATTTAAATTCTTGGTTGGCTCTTGCTCCTAAAATTCTGGCTCCATTGAACTATCAAATTCCGCCACCGTCAACACGACACGCTGTAATATTCAGAATGGCGTCCATAATTCAGGGAACTCTCCAAAGAGGCTGCTAACACTTGAAGTTTGCTCTAACCGTGGTTAATACTTGCCAATTAATACAGGCTGCTAGTATGAATACTTGCTACCATATGCTTCAAACCATCAAACAAATAAACAACTTTTCTTATGGGACTCACCCTGAAAACTCGAAAAATATCGAATTTCCATACAAAAGTGTTCGGCCGGCGCGGAAATGTGTATGAAAATGACGATTTTTTTCCCCATAATAACATAAATAACTTTTCCTATGGCACCAATGCCATAGGAAAAGTTATTATTTTTGACGGGCTGGTTTGATTGTTTAAAGGATAAGAGTGTTCATATTATACCCAGTCAATTATGAGAATACTAGTACCTTCACAGGTTGCGTATCTTTCTTTGAAGTTTTTACAGTAGTACCACGTTAATAAGTCGCATCGGCATTATTTGATGGCGCAGAATAGCGCAACCTTTTGCCGACTTAAACCGAATGAAAACATCAATGAAATAACGAACTTATTGCTACGGCATAAGGTTTGAAATCCTAAAGCAACACTCGTGCTATCTCGCTCACAATACTTGTACAACTGCCGAGAGTGGCCGATAAACGACATGGCGCGTACACTTCAACCAATAGCGGACGAGTATTTTCGCGCCATGCAAAAATTTCATTTTTGCGCAGGTACATCGGCGTGCGCAGGAATTACTTCTCAGAATGGAGCGCGTCAGTCTTAGGTTTGGGTTAAAGAAATCGCAATATTACCAAGGCCACCAAAGTCAGGCTCGTGCGAACACTTATATTCCCCATTTTTCTTTACGCGGCGGAGACGTGGACAGTGCGCGAGTTGGAAAAGGGGAAGATAGATGCTCTGGAAATGTGGTGCTGGAGGAGAATGCTCGGGATATCGTGGACAGAATTTCGCACCAATCTGTCCATACTCCAGGAGCTCGGCATCACGCAGCGTCTATCGTCCGTAGTACAGTCACGCATACTACAATACTTTGGACACGTCCCTAGGCGGGGTAATGACTCTATAGAGCGACTGGCCGTACAGGGAAAAGTAGAGGGAACCAGACCGCGCGGCAGATCGCCTATGCGCTGGACTGACCAAGTGAAATCTGCAGTAGGAAATTGTGTTTCTGTTT
Source organism: Rhodophaea formosa (assembly GCA_963082605.1). NCBI lineage: Eukaryota > Metazoa > Arthropoda > Insecta > Lepidoptera > Pyralidae > Rhodophaea > Rhodophaea formosa. The sequence goes on from OY720211.1 coordinate 21,613,213, forward strand.
GCCCAGACAGTCTGCCAATAGGGAGAGGTGGCGGGAAATCGTGCGGAAAGCTGTGTCCGCCTCTACCACCGACGTGGATGCCTCAATGTGACCACGACCGCTCTGTCAAGAGCGAAACGACAAAGAAGAAGAAAAAGACATCGGCGTAACTTTTAAAAGAGGTAGTACTGTACACGAGTACTAACTCAGAATCAGAAGGGGGTAATGTCACAGGTATGGCGCCTGTATTCCTGTGATTTAACTCTGTATGGTGCTTCATACAAGCGGAATGATATTGATGCCTAAAACTACCTAATAGAAATTAAACAAAACAAAAGTTGGACATGTTTGTATGAAAATATCGATTTTTTTAGTTCCCAGCAACAATCCCGTAGGAGTTGTTCATATTGAGGGGCTGAGTCACCCCTTATAAAGTATGTATAGGGAGAATTTACACTCTGTATCCAAAATTAAAATTGCTTTAGAGACTATGTATCATCCTAGAACACATTACTAGCAATCTGTGCAAGCCACAGGGTCGTAAATCAGACTCGTGCGGGACTAAATCGGACAGTGTGTGTTAAATGGTGGCAGAAAAGAAAATAGTTTTAGTTTCAGAATATTTGCCAAAGAAAATAGATTGATGGCTTATTCGGTTCCGACGCTGCTGCACATCGAATCCATTTCTTAAGGGTACGCTAGTCAGGTGTTTCGCCATACAAATTCTGTAGGGTATTAACTCCGTTGTTCGGTATCGTCTGTTTAAAGTTTTTAATTCTATCGATTTATCTATGCTTGTATGGAATCATAATTGTAAAATTATAAGTACTTTAAAAGTTATGAGTCTCAAAACATTCCGTTTCAACACGTAATTTTAACGCAACTTTGGGCACAATTAAATACCGGAAGGAGTATAAAATCTCTAAAACAAAATTCATACAAGCATAGTTTGGTTATTAAAAAATTTAAATAACTTTACTTTTAATTAAAACATTCAGCTGTTTTATCACAAGAACACTTCTCCCAAACGCATACTCGCGAATTTTTAGACGACGAAGATTTATATTTGTAATATTTGTATTTACACACACTAAAGTGTAGTTCCGATGTGCTTATAAATCGGTGTAAATAGTTCCGCACTGTTCATAACCGAGTCTATCCCTTTCTCAGTGAAATAGCACGCAAATTAGCCACGTGCGCCGACGAGTTCGAGTTCCGGACTAGCGCATCCTTAAGCGAGGGAAGGGTAGGAATTTGTTATACTGGCGGAACGGGACAAAGATATTTGATATGCTACATACTCGGATGGATTGGGATTAGAAAGTAACAGCTCGACAGGCCGGGTGCACGTACTCGATATCTGCAACCACCGGACAGCCAGTTAAGGATGATACCCCTGACAAAGACAATATAATACTAACGTAATAGACTGCCCACCTCAAACAAAAATATTGGACCAAATTAAGGTTGCGAAAAGCAGGCGAATGTATGGCGCAAGAGAGTTGCTTGCTACTCGATACTAGATGGCGGTAATCTGCGTTAGCCTTTAACTTACTAAATATACGGTGTCATTTTAAAATATTATGCCTAAAATATTGTTTTGGTTTTTAATAAGATATATTTTGTGAATCATGTTTTTATATTCTCATAATACGGTAGATACAATGTTGAGTAGTTTTGAGTGGCGCCATCTTTGCGAGTCTCTGAGAACAAATCGTATGATTAAGGCGTTGGGACCACATGCCCCTGACCATCCAATCACTGATAATTTAGAAATTAGCTGTATTACTTTGCTCATCATCATCATTTCGTGTAGGTGACACGGTCAGTCGACCATGCACACCCTGGTGTCAGAGTTCTTCGGAACCGCCTCTCGGACTCTGACGTGGTTCCTTTATTAGTTTGCTGAATCTACGAGATAAGATCTGCCATGTATGTATTTCAGGAGGTGGGTGACAATCTAAGGTAACATGTCAATAGGCGATGTGTCTAGCCCACAGTGAATAGGAATGACTTGTCGCCCGAGCTATATTGAAATTCCTCGCTCTGTGGGCTAGCTAGTCTATCACTATTTTGATTTGATTTTCGACCCACCTACACGGTAAATGCGTCTTATGGGTCCTATATATTTAGACTGTATCTATTCCGTAAGGAATAAAGGCGTGATATGTATTATCATCATCATTTCGTGTAGGTGACACGGTCAGTCGACCATGCACACCCTGGTGTCAGAGTTCTGCGGAACCGCCTCTCGGCCTCTGACGTGGTTCCTTTAACGAATACCAGATGGCAGCCGGGACCACCAGCTTAACGTGCCTTTCGAAGCACGGAATCATCTTTCTTATCAGACAATCAGGTAATTCATGCCTGCAATGTCCTAACCAAACTGGAAACAACAAACTATGCTTCCCGTGGGAATCGAACCCACGACCCCTGGGTCAACAAGGCAAACGCCTTAACCACTGGACCACGGAGGATTATGTGTGTACGTGATATGTATGTATAATTTGTATGGTTAGGGGTGTCGTCCTCAACTGCCTGTCCGGTGGATCGGATACGCACAACGGGCCTCCCAAGCTGCTATTTTTCATTCCCAATCCATCCGTTTAAGTAGCATCCCAAATACTTTTATCCCGTTCCCTCGGTCAAACAAACTCCAACCATTCTCTTACTTAAAAAACCGGCCAAGTGCGTGTCGGGCCACGCGCAGTGTAGGGTTCCGTAGTTGCGAATGACAACTTTGAGTTCACACTATTCACACTCGCACCTTACAGTTTAACGACCAAAAACATCTAACAATGAAAATAGTATGGAATTTTACAGTTTATAAGTTGGTTACCTATAACTTTTTAGTTTGTACTTAGTACTCAGCTCTGATAGTTTTCCTTTAAATTTCAGTATATATACTACTGCTGTAATTTTTTTCACGTATCTACATATAACCGTTTAGCAGATAGAGGGGGGGACACTTACCTCTAATAAAAATTCGCACTTTAAAACCAAATATTTCGGAAAAACAGATCCCTAAATCGAAAAATAGTGTTCTCAACCTCACAATATTTTTCAAAGACCTATTTAACGATACCCCACACAATGGGCGAATAGAGAAAAAAAAAATACTCCCCCACTTTACTTGTATGGGAGCTACCCTAAAAAAATTTTTTTTTCAAGTTTTTATTCTACCACTTTTTTGCCATGATTAATATACATACCCATACCAAATTACAGCTTTCTACTACTTATAGTCTCTGCGTAAAACCGCGGACGGACAGACAGACAGACAGACAGACTGACAGACATGGCGAAACTATAAGGGTTCCTTGTTTACTACGGAACCCTAAAAACAGAATTGGTGAGCAGCAGTGTCGAAATCAAGATAAGCCAACACTCACCAACCCGTCTGCCAAGCGTGGTGAGTATGGCAAAACCAGCTCATGATGGAAATCATTAGGGGAGGCATATGTCTAGCAGTTGACTTTTTATGTATCAACATACTATCAGCAAATAATATATACACTACGCCAAAAGAAACGACACTTAAGCATGTGTGCACGTAAAATCACTTGCGGCTATGTGTGGGTGTCTGGACGTGTGCAGGGGTAGCGAGAGGCACGCGGGGCGTGAACGGCCCGCACGGAACTAGCTCGGTCGAGAGGGCTGCCTGTGTTGGTGTGCATGCGCTGTGAGGGCCCGCACTTAATAATCGTTGCAAATGATACTTAATATTTAGTAAATGTTCTAAAAGAATTGTACAACTTGGAATTAGAATTTGTAACAGCCTATTATGGGAGTTTTCAGGTAAAATGTTGGGCCCTCAGACCTAACCTATAAATTTTTCAGCCTTTAATATTTAAATAACTGAGCATGTTTCAGAAAATATGTTTATGTTACGATGTAAGTCTAGTCAAAGCAAGTTTTATGACATTAAGATATTTTACCAATACGCTTTCTTATTTCCTAAATCTGAGTTCAAAATGGGCCCTCATACGGCATACTTCCAAATTTTATTTCATCAATAAAAAAATATCTAGAACATATTGTTGTTCTGAGCTTATGTAATCTTGCTAAGTTGAATTTGTGAAAATTTGTAAAAACAAAACATCCTACACATTCGTTATTGTTTAAAAGTTCTAGCGTTATCAAAATTCGGGCTCTCAGACGGCCACTTTTCTAACGTTTTTTGACTATTACACAAAAACTACGCAATATGTAACGTGTCTGATATGTTCAGTAATTGTGAAAAAATGATTTTGATGAAGTGTATGTAATGCATTATCTGTAAATATGATAAATCAATAGAAATTTAAAAAATAACAAAAATATTTAAGTATACATAATTTTTTGTAGGTAGGGTGACCATATTTTTTTCTGTCTTTGGACTTTCCCTAGTAGAACGTAGCTTTTATATGTACCTATATATTTTTTTGTTAACACATATGTTATAAAACCCAATACTTAAATGAAAGAAAATAATGGTCGAAACAAAATAAATTTGAGAAAAGATGTTAGGCCATATAAAAGTTGGTTAGCTACAAGGTTAGGGTTCCGTAGTAAACAAGGAACCCTTTGTACAAGGTTATGGTTCCGTAGTAAACAAGAAACCCTTATAGTTTCGCCTTTAACTTTGTCATTAATACAAACATTATGAAAAACAACGTCATTTTTGTTGGCGAAAAATTATAGACGTTTTAGGCTAATCTACCCTTCATGGGCGAGCCCGACTCGCACTTTGCCAATTTTTTCCTGTTACGCTAAATGTAGAATTGTTCAATGTTGACAATAGAACCGTCTCTCTGAATACTGCTATTATGATAGTTACAGTCGCAAACCTAAAGGCATAGAAATGTACATGTTGGTGCTGTTAACCGCAGAGGTGTTCCGTCATTTAGAGCGAACCTTGGTCGCAGCGGCATAGTCACGATGACCATACAAACGGACTATCCCAGCTGAATGCATATATAAAATTTCGTTTAGGTGCTGTTAACCAGTGAGGAGTTCCCTCATCTGGAGCGACCCCTGGTCAGTACGGCATAGTCACGATGATCTTACAAACGGCACAGTCGGGTAAAATATCATTAAATGTTGGTATTGCTAAACTAAGTTATCAGTGAGGATCATAGGCTATATTATATTTTTTTTAAATAGGGAACTCTTTAAAATTGCATTATTTGACCTACGTAATTGTCACCTAAGTGCGTTCTTGGTTACATCCTCATCTAAGGCGATTCGGAACCTGGAATTGCCAGGCCGGGGGCCAGGATAGACTGTGTGATAAAACTGCAATTTCACGGATTTAATACCTTATGATTTTTGATTTAAATAATGGGTATTTTATGCATGTGACACTTATAAATATGTAGTACTGATTCGCTTGTAATGTTACAATGTTCCTATTTAATTCCTAAATAAGATGAGAAGCCGTGGTTACCCTACTCATAATAATTTTGTGAGAAATAAATATAAATGATTTTTATCAAAAATAAACGAGCCTTTTATTTTATACATAGTGTTAGTTTATGACAACATTTTTTCACAATTACTGAACATATCAGACACGTTACATATTGCGTAGTTTTTGTGTAATAGTCAAAAAACGTTAGAAAAGTGGCCGTCTGAGAGCCCGAATTTTGATAACGCTAGAACTTTTAAACAATAACGAATGTGTAGGATGTTTTGTTTTTACAAATTTTCACAAATTCAACTTAGCAAGATTACATAAGCTCAGAACAACAATATGTTCTAGATATTTTTTTATTGATGAAATAAAATTTGGAAGTATGCCGTATGAGGGCCCATTTTGAACTCAGATTTGGGAAATAAGAAAGCGTATTGGTAAAATATCTTAATGTCATAAAACTTGCTTTGACTAAACTTAAATTGTAAAATAAAGATATTTTCTGAAACATGCTCAGTTATTTAAATATTAAAGGCTGAAAAATTTATAGGTTAGGTCTGAGGGCCCAACATTTTACCTGAAAACTCCCATAATAGGCTGTTACAAATTCTAATTCCAAGTTGTACAATTTTTTTAGAATATTTACTAAATAGTAAGTATCATTTGCAACGATTATTAAGTGCGGGCCCTCACAGCGCATGCACACCCTGTGTTGTATTCTTATCTCGCACCGCAGGCACGGAGTAAGTAGTGAGACTACCTACGCGTTGTCAACCCTGCCCAACTCAAGGTCACTGGTGCTCTAACTCTCACGTACAGAGTGTCGCCACTGTGCTATCAGGCCTCAAAATTCGAAACTTACCTAACTACCTATACTATGTATGTAACCTGCCTGACCTACAAGTACCTTGAGACCAAATTTTAGCCTAATATACGCATAATTTCGCAACTCAGATTCGTGTTTTGGCTGCTCGAGCGCTTATTGTTATCCTAATTGGCTGTATTATCTCGGCGAGGAAAATTTTCGTCTATCTGCCTTGTTTGTTGTTTAGCTTTCTGCGTGCTTAACCTTCTACAGTAACTCTCCTGTAGAATTATAATATCTTGCCGCGAGTAGATATTTGTTTTAGATAGTTGCAAAATTGATTGAGATGACTATGTTGATCACAAAAACCAGAAAAAAATACACAAACATTAAAACACGACCGCACAAAAGCTGTGACAGTTTGTACTGCAAATTACACTTCGGTAATTAAGTCCTGCTTGCTGTGTCGCGCTTCGCGCTCGCTTAGGTAAATTGTTGAGGCAGTGTTTTATTGCAATATTATAATTATTCCATTCCATTGTATTTCATTTTCAGTCCACATGAGCCCACTACTGGGCCCTTTTTTGATGCCATTTGCTACGGTTCTATGCCATTCCTATCCACTGCTTTCCACTCAGCCGAACAATGTCATCTGAACAGCGGGCTGGTGGTATAGTATAATCAATGGCAACGAAATTAATGTAATTATAGCTGAAATGTGCTTATTTTCTCGGTGTTTCTATGATAATTTTATTAAAATGCGACAACAGATAAGCTACGAGTTTTCTTGCTGCAACTGCATTATAATTGTGATAAAACCCAACCACAGACTTCTCAGTGTCGTTGTACTGCAAATCGCACTTGGGTAATTATGCGCCACTCTGTTGCGGTTTCGAGCACGCCATGCAGCGGATTAAACCTAGTAATTATGATATATATCTAGAATATTATTGATATAATTTTGAATGACGGTCATGCAATAAAGACATGGCAACGAATGATTGAATAACAGTTTTATTAAATAACAATAAACTGCTCATAATAATTGTGATAAAACATGACCACGCTCGCCAGACAGGTTGGAGAGGTCTCTATGATGTTTATAAGCTTTGTTTAGCTTGAGTTTTCTAAGTCGCCTTCTATGACATCTACAGAAAGACTTGGAGTGGTCCTATTCTACTTTGCCGGAATTACTCGGCGAATAAAGATATTGCAGTACATTATTGAATAACAGTTTTATTAAATAGAAATAAACTGCTCATTAAAATTCTCATAAAACACGACCTTAAAACTCTGAGTATCCCTGTACTGCAAATTCATCATCATCATCAGGTCCCTTTTAGTCTCCACTGCAGAAGCACGACCCTCTCTGTACTATCAGAGCCATATATTAGCCAGAGCAATCAGAGGATTAGGCCCTCTCCATGCTGCCAAGACGGGTTGGAGAGGTCTATTTGATGTTTATAAGCTATGTTTCCTATTATAGTAGTCCTATTATACTCTGTCGGGAACCACACGGCTAACCGACGGCTGCTAGTTTCATAATATGAAATGCGCGCGCGACACATGCCGCTACTGCCGAAATTTAAAATAAACTATACGAGTTATTTATCACAAATACATTGACTCTGGCCATTACCTGCATCATTACTGTTACTTTGTCAGATGACCTGACTGCAGTGAAGGAGGTCAATTGCCATTTCCTCAGCGTCGAGCGTAAAAGGAGCAATAAACTTAAGTCTTACTTAGGTGACTTTGTACAATTTAAATTTGGTATATTTCAAACATAAACTTAAGTACTTAGCAACTTTCTAGCAAATTTTTTAAGACCATAAAATTAGTTAGTTTAAAAATGTAAAAGAAACTTTGTCCGTCTATCTGCCAGTTTAAATAAATAAATATAAAATAAATATATACGGACAAATCACACACATTGAGCTAGCCCCAAAGTAAGTTCGAGACTTGTGTTATGGGATACTAACTCAACGATACTATATTTTATAATAGATACTTATATAGATCAACACCCAAGACCCAGGTCAATCTGAAAAAGATAGTTTTCCATCTTGACCTGACCGGGGATCGAACCCGGGACCATCCATGTCGCAGACAGGCGTGTTGACCGCTGCGCCACGGAGCTCGTCAAATTTATTACTTCTTAACATGTAAAAACTCTATCAGCTAAGCAGACTGATAGACTTTTATTCATATGGATTAATAACACAAACTGATAAGAAAGTTTCTTATGAACCTTGAAAATTGTAAGCCGCACAGGCACCTCTTACGCTTGAATCATCATCACGTCTTGTTCAGTCTCCACTGCAGGAGCACGACCCTCTCCGACCACCAGAGCCATACATGCTCTCGTCGAGCTCCGTGGCGCAGCGGTCAACACGCTAGCCTGCGACACGGGGGTCCCAGGTTCGATCCCCGGTCAGGTCACTATGGAAAAAGATCTTTTTCATATTGACCTGGGTCTTGGATGTTTATCTATATAAGTATATATTATAAAATATAGTATCGTTGGGTTAGTATCCTGCGACACAAGTTCACAACTTACTGTGGGGCTAGCTCAATTTGTGTGATATGTCCCTATATATTTATTTATATATTTTATTTTATATTTTACATTAGCCAGAGCAGTCAGAGGATTTGGCCTACACTCTCCACGCTGGCCAGACGGGTTGGAGAGGTCTTTTTGAAGTTTATAAGCTTTGTTTAGCTTGTATTTCCTAAGTCGCCTTCTACGACATCCACGGGAAGACTTGGAGTGGTCCTATTCTACTCTGCCGGAAACCACACGGCGAATACTCAAAGACATCTTCTGTCCCGTTCTGTCTCTTCCACGATAACCTAGCCAGAAAAAGACAGCCTGAGATTTAAGATTGTCATTAGTTAAGATTATTTTTAAATATTTGGGGTAAATACTGTTGAAATGTAGGGTGAGTTAAATTTAAGTTATGTAATTCTAAATCGCGGAAATGTAAAAGAAGTAACTACCAATTCTATTTGGACAAAGTTACGAACAAATACTAGTTCGAAATAATTTGGGCAAAGTCCTAAAATTTTAAATACCTCCGATCTAAAAGCAATAAGAGTCGGCAGGCCGGGCCCGGTATTCGGTATGCAGGGCTCTTAATCTACGCCGAGATATTCGGCCGCGAAATGAACGGTATGGAAATTTAGAACCGCGAACTACGTGCGTGCCTTTGTGGTAGATCTTTGAATAATTTCGTATAAGATAATCACTTTGCTTAAATCAGTACTAGAATTTGCAATCCCAACAATATTATTACTGCAAAAGTGAGTTTATTTGTTACGATTTCACGCGCTATCTACAGAAATGATCATTATGAAATTTTGCATACACATTGTCCGAATATGGGGACGAAAATAGGCTACCTTTCAACTTGGAGAAAAGTACTGTTCCTGAGGGATCGACACTAACACGACCGTAACCCGAAGCGACAACTAGTTCGGAATACCTAGGCGCTCTTATAGTAACACTAGCGCCACACAGCAATTATTTTTTTTAATCCTAAATTATATCGAATTTTAAAAATCTAACAAGTAAATATCTAGTAAATTACTTGTAGTATTTTGGTATTCATTTTCAATAATATTCGTTTGATAAAATGTGAGAAAAACAGGTTAACGCCAAAAGTGGCCACTTTTGGCGTTAACCGATTTATCTCTTTAAATATGGCACTAGTAAATTACTTGTAATAAATAAAAAATACTACATATAATTTACTAGTTTTGTGCTTGTTAGATTTTTAAAATTTTATTTAATTTAGGATTTTAAGAATTTAATTGCTAGGTGGCGCTAGTGTGACTATAAGAGCGCCTTCAGAAATAATTTAGATCTTAAAGCAATAAGAGCCTGCATAGCAGTGCCCGGCATTCGGTATGCAGGGCTCTTATCTACGCGGAGATATTCGCCCACGAAATGAACGGTATGGAAATTTGGAACAGCAAGCTACGTGCGTGCCTTTGTAGTAGATATCCAAGATCTTTGAATGTCGACTTCGTATATGATAATCACTTGACTTAAATCAGTAATAGAAATTGCAACCCTAACTAATATAAATGAGAAAGTGCGTGTATTTGTTACGCTTTTGCGCCCTATTTACTGAACCGATCATACGAACCATTTTCCATCCTGACAAATAACACAGATTGGGCCTCATAGTAAATTGTGACCTTTTTTGTCTTGGAATACCTACTAACTCAATAATACCCAAGACCCAGATCAATCTGAGATATATTATTTTCCATCTTGACCTAGCCGGCAATCAATCCTATGACTCTGCGATTCAAAAGCACTGAGTCACGGAGGTCGTGAAATAAAAGTATACGACTAAGATAAAGTCATCAGAATATGAATACTATTAAGGTAAAGGTGCCGTGTGGTTCCCGGCAGAGTAGAATAGGACCACTCCAAGTCATCGTGGATGTCGTAAAAGGCGACTAAGGAAACACAAGCTAAACATGGCTTATTAACATCAAAGAGACCTCTCCAACCCGTCTGGCCAGCGTGGAGAGTGTAGGCCAAATCCTCTGACTACTCAGGCTAGTATATGGCTCTGGCAGTGCAGGGGTCGTGCTCCTGCAGTGGAGACTGGAGGGACCTGATGATGATTAAAGTAAACTGGAAATATTTGCAACGGCTTTAGCATTCAATTTGCCCTTTGCCAATACATTTTTATTATTTCAACAAGCCAATAATTTGAAACTGAAGTTGGTACTTGATGTCTGTCTTTAGAAGATGAACTATTAAATAAACTCTTTCAATAGAAATGAAATTTAATCTCATATAATGGAATCGAGAGAACTTAGCTTTAACTTAAGTAGCCTGGGGATCTCTTTAAATTGAATCAGTCAGAACTTTTAACTTTCAAAGAATTCTCTTGAGATTGTTGGCCCGTATACAGGGCGGGAGAAATAGGTGTACGGCACACCCCTGCTCCCTACTAATAAATAAACTTGCAAGATAGACACCAAAGTGCCGAAAAATACTTATGACAATAAAATACAAACATACGAAATAGAAAAAAAGTAGTGAGACGCCGGAAATCAGACCAGGGCCTTAGAATCATAGAGCGTGTAACTTGCCCCTCGGGTAAGGGTGACTAGTGGCAATATGCACAACTTTTCTAGTAAGATCAATTATTATTCGGGAAACTCAAAAACATTTTGACTTTCTTATACATTTAGCCCGGGCGGCTGAACACTTTAGTATGAAAATGTCGTTTTTTTTTTTGAGTTTCCAGCATTGATACCATAGCAAAAGTTGTTCATATTGACGGGCTGAATCACCCCTTTAAGGGTATGGTGAGGGTTTAGTTACATCATGTACAGCATTTGGTATTTTCTACCTGGAGCGCAATTATATATAGCATCACGTGCCATCATGAATTCAAGCTTCATGCTCATCATCTCGAGGCCTAGAGGCCTTTTTTCCTTATGTGTGTTATTTTGAAACAAGCTTTTCTCGAATGTTTTTTCACGAGGTGCTGTTTTGCCACTGTGTTCCTCGAAAATATGGGTAAATTCTCTGATGTTGCAGATTTCAAAAGGCGGTTATGACACTTACCATCAGGTGTATCGCATGCTCGTCTCCCTGTACGATTGCTTTAAAAAATCTTGTTTTAACCGCCCCCCTTACACGGAACCTGGCTACGGCCTTCTAAAATTGTAAATACAAATATTGAAGAGAACTGTCCAATTAGACCGTATGGCCAAAGTTTGTATGGCTTGAAGAGTCACTAGGGACGCTCTTCACAGTTTGTTGTGGAGTTTTGAGGACTCGGGGGTCAGTGCAAGAGTCTGCGAACCCTTTTCACGGATTGCTAGAAATGAGGCCAGTTTTTATGTTTTGTTTACTTGTATAATGCTGGAAACTTCCAGTAAATATGTGACGGAGTCCATTCTTTACTTATTTGCGTCATTTTTTCAATGTTTTTAAACTAGTAGATATCACTATCACGTTGTTTATATGAAATATTATTTATGTTCGCTTATGTATATTGATTACTAGTAGTATATATTTATGTATGGATATATATGTATATAATTTTCCTTCCCTCCTAAATTGGTACTGTAAATATATTTTTAATTTGGTTCATACTTTACCACCTACTTATCTGTTTTTCTTCTTAAGGTAGACTGGGAGAGAATGCTCTTAGCATTAAGTCCACCTACTGTAGCTCTATGGGCTCAATAAGTTTAATAAATAAAATAAAATATCACAACATTACTGCATAGTACAAAACTAAGTCGCTTCCCGCTGTCTATCTGTCCTTACATAAGCAGCTTTCGATGCGTTTTTTTTTAACAGATAGAGTGATTCAAGAGATAGAGTTATATGTATTTGTTACTTGAAATAATAAATATACAATATAAGAATAAAAAGTAACAAGGATTGTTTGTCCGTGATAAGTTAACTTATTCTATTTCAAATCAATATATGTAATACATAAAAAATCAATATATACGAAATAAAATGTATTTCAGGTACAGTGGGTAAAAAAGGGTCAACAACGTGACCGTGACACGCGACCTGGGCGTCTCAGATAACCTGATAAAGACACTGCAGGTGAAGTCTCAATAAGACCCCTATCTTACACTACGCAACATAAAAAGGGGTCACCAAAACAGGGTTTGAGTCGGGGTTTTAGAAAATACGTAAATATACAGTTTTTTTTAATTTTTCTTTAATTTTTTGTTATATTTACAAAAAATTGGAAACGATATATAATATCCTTTTAGATTTTAGCAAAATTTAATTTAATAAAAACTAGATATATGTATGAAAAGGGGACGCTTAGAGATTCCTCTGTGATGATGCAAATTTTTAACAGTTGGTACTTGTATTCAATAGTTAAATAAAGAGCGACTCAAACACAAAACTACACAAAATGTATCACTTAAGATATAGCAAAAAAAGAGTAACAAAATATTTTTCTTCCAACTACGCTGCAATTCTATCATAACTGCACTACATATCCAGCACAAAGCGAAACTTTGCTGTACTAGAAGTAAAAAAAAAACTAAACAGTGCAGTAAAGGATTTCCATACATTTTTGCTGCTCTAGTGCAGCAAAAATGTATGGAAATCCTTTACTGCACTGTTTAGTTTTTTTAAATCGTGAACAATAGTTGTCACCTGTCATAAAGAAGGTTGGCCAACCTAACGGCCGTATGGAGTTAACAAAGGGACGTGTGTATTGCCTTGTCTAAAAAAAATACAGGCCATAAAGAAAAAAAGCGGAAATGTGAACAACAAATTTTTAACTATTGTTATTTGTCTTCAGTTTTATTTTTCAACTACTTTTATTGCAGTAGTTGAAAGAAAAGCAGATTATGCACCTCGCATTAAGTAAGTTAAATTGCACTCGTGCTTTTTAGAGCCCTCGCTAGCGCTCGGGCTCCAAATAAACACTCGTGCAGCAATAACTTACTTTCTGCTCAGTGCAACAATCTACTATTGTTTTGAGCAGTGTATTGGCATATCTTATAAGTTAAACCTTAAAGGCTACTGGTGTTTTTACGCCAGGGTTTCTGAATGTTTTGACTGTATTTTTCAATCAGCAAATTCGTAACTCTCAGGCGCTGTGTATTCTCTCAATACGTTAAACGTTCTCTCATTACGTTAGCCCCCGACTGCGCGGGGAGAGCGTGCGGATTTTGCTGTACAAGAGTTAAGGGCGGCCAACCCGTCTATCTTTTCATACAAACGCTCGTACGTGATTATGGCAGTGTTACAAATCTTTCTTTGAAGGTTTTTAACTAATAGGTATCTTGTGCGCCATATCTAGGTTTCTATCAAAACGAAAAATCTAAATTTAGAGAAACAACTTCAGTATTAGCCTCCAAAAATCCGCTTTTTTGCACAAATTTTATGTGAACTTTGGGCGTTTATAATGTACTCATTTATTGTAACAGTAAAGAAAATATTTATTCATAAACCTTGGAAATGTAATGGAGATTCTAGATGTACAAGGTTTTTTTCATAAACTTGTAAGGCTTTCTAATAAATACGTATTTCTTGAAACAAGTTTAATGAAATTTCCGCACACTATTTTTCGTTCAATATCTTCGCGTACTCACTAGCTTGCTACCATGTGGCAGAAAGAGGTGTTCGGGAGACGAGGGCAAGGGGCTCTTTTCGCTTTTAATCTTTATCTGACATTGCACTGGACGGAACAAGCTTTTCGACCATGCTCGCGTTGACGATAGTCGGTCGGGGAAGGGCCCTCTTAAGCGGGTGTTTTTACACCCGTTGTGTTTATAATTAGTACAAAAAACCTTTGTCGCCGCTAAGGGTTAAAGGGGCTACAACGTAATGGAAAGATGCGGATGACACGCGACCTGCCCGCGTCTCAGACAACGTAATAAAGGCACTGCAGGTGGCGTCTCAATTATTCCTATCTTATTACTAACTGACCCACCCAGAAGACAATGTTTTTAGCTCAAGGTCGCTCAAAGAGCTATAGAGAGGGGCTATGTCTGGTGTTTCTCTGCGAGATTGAATCACAAACGAGGTTATACGTAGTCGAAAAAAATTCACCGATATTCTTCAGCCGCTTAGCTCTCTGAAGAGGCAGTGAGCGGGATACATAGTACGAATAACCGATGGCCGATGGCAAAAAGGTGCTAGAAGTGCGACCACGTACCCTTAAAAAAAGGAGGTTCTTAATTTGAACCGTTTGTCTGAATGTATGTTTGTTCGCGATTATCTCGCGTTTGGCTGCAACGGTTTCAATGCGGTTTCAATGAGAAGTGTTTCTTAAATTCTGGAATAGGTTTTAATAAACATCGATTTGTGCTTTAAAGGCAGTTCCATTATTTTTGATTTTTGAAAATTGATGATTTTCGTGTTATTAGCAATTAACTCGACAATCCATAACAAGTATAATTTCATTAATTAATATAAAATATTTAAATAAATAAAATAAGTCTTCTTCCGGTGACTTTATTATCAGTTTTCATACCCCTGATGCCAGGCACAGTAAATCGAACAATGAAGTTGTACAATCGACTTGTTTCTTCAAAAATACGCTAGAGGTCCAACTGAATAAAATCCAAATTAAAGACGACAACGTAATATATTTTCCATGCATTAAGGCTGCACAAGTTTACAAGTCTCAATAACACTCATATTACTGCGAAAAAATGTTCATAGCGAGTTCTAACTCGGTACAGCGCCATCTATGGAGCGTTTATGACACTTTTGCTTCAAAACAATCTTACGATTGAACATCCCGCCCGCCATGGACAAAATGTCCATCATTAATCTTTACAAACTTAAAAACAAACTTAAGTATGGTGCAATTATGTCACCGCCCACCATGAATTAACATCATATAAGAAACAAACAACTTAGACATAAAGTGGACTGTATATGTATAACTGAGAAGTTTGATTCATGGTGGCTACAAATACAAAAATATAATAAAAGCTGCAGAAATCCTGACACAACTTACTAAAAACACATTATTTTTTTTAAACAATTTTAAACCTTGACCTTAGTCTTTAACAGGCAAAATGCACAATTTATTAACGGATCTTTTTACAATCGAATCATTACATTTTAGATTGACCACACGTGTAATTCCATCCATTCCAGGAAATTTTTCTACAATCCTTCCGTATAACCATCTACCGGGTGGAAGACCGTCCTCCTTAACGAGAACTATATCTCCGACGTTTGGTTCAGGTTTTTGATATGCCCACCTATACCGATTGAGAAATTGAATGAGATATTCTTGGGACCACCTTCTCCAAAAGTCCTGTACCATCCGTTGTGTAAGCTGCCACCGCTTTAAACTACTGATATTAGAGTTTTCATAATTTGTGTCAGGCACAAGCAATAACGGTTCTCCCACCAGAAAGTGACCGGGCGTAAGTGGAGTTGGATCATGAGGATTGGTACTCAATTGAGAAATTGGTCTTGAATTGAGACAGGCTTCTATCTGAGTAAGCGTTGTACTCAATTCTTCATAGGTAAGTGTGGCGTTACCTATGACTCTCTTTAAGTGGTGCTTGGTCGATTTTATACCCGCTTCCCACAGACCTCCGAAATTTGGAGCTCTAGGAGGTATGAAATGCCAACTTGTGGCCAAGGCTTCGGCTATTTCCTTCACTAAGCTAGACTTTTCACTAGCAAACAAAGATGTTAATTCTCTGGCAGCCCCGACAAAATTCGTACCGTTATCGCTATGTAAGCTTGCACAATGACCGCGCCTGGCCACGAAGCGTCGAAACGCGGCTATAAACCCACTGCTTGTTAAGTCGCTTACAGCTTCTAGATGTACAGCTCTTGTAGCCATACAGATGAATAAACATATGTAACCCTTATAGGATTTATTGCCTCTTCCCTTCGACATACGAATGTTGATCGGACCCGCATAATCTACACCAGTTTTATAGAAAGGCCTACAAGCTTCCACTCTAGCCTGTGGAAGTTGACCCATTAGTTGGTCTCTGGTGTTCGCTGAATAACGTACACAAGTGACACATTTTTTAATAAATGCCTTGACGTTATTTTTTGCATTCACTATCCAGTATCGTGACCTGAGATAATTAAGTGTTAACTGCGGCCCACCATGCATAGTTTTTTCATGAGCGTCTGCGATGATGAGGTTAGAAAAGTGTGATTTATCTGGTAAGATAATAGGATGCTTAGTAGCGGCATCCATTTGGGCTCTCTCTAAGCGACCACCAACTCTCAAGATTCCTGCGTCATCGAGGAACGGCGTCAACGAGGTAAGTTTGCTTTTTTTATTTATACTTCCTACTTTCCTTAACTCTCTTATATCTTCCTTAAACCTTATTCCTTGAACTACCCTTATGCATGAATCCAAAGCTTCCCTTAATTCTTCGCTTGTTAACCATTTCTCATATTTAGTATTTCTTATCCTTCTAAATCTTTTACAATAACTTATGACTCTTATTAATCTTCGAAGAGTGGAAAACCTATTGATGATGTCACTATCTGTTTCCTCATTATCCTTCCCACTGCTCACTCCTACATGACAAACCCTTTTTTCTGCCTCTGTTTCATATAAATCACTTATTTCTTTTCTAATTATTTTTTCTTTCAGCCACTCTGGACCAGTAAACCACATAGAAGCATTCTTCATCTCCGCAGGTTTGATACCACGTGAAGCGACGTCTGCAGGGTTCTCGTGTGATCTAACGTGAGCCCATTGATTTCTATCCATCGTAGTTAATATTTCTGATGTGCGATTTGCAATAAACGTTTTCCATTTTCCAGGATGAGAGCTCAACCATGCCAAGACTACTGTGGAGTCAGTATACGCAAAGGTGTGTTCTTTCCTGATTTCTAAAACCTTTGACACCTCTTGCAGAAGTCTACACAGCAGTACTGCGCCACATAATTCTAAGCGAGGAATGCAGATCTGTTTGACCGGCGCGACTTTTGTTTTAGACGTAAGTAAATGAACCTCAACATTGTCCTTTTCATCTGTTACGCGAATATAGACAACGGCAGCATAAGCATCGTTAGATGCGTCACTAAATCCGTGAAGTTCCCGCCTGCTATCGCTCCGGTAAGTGGATATCCATCTAGGTAGGCTGATATCACACAGCAATAGGAGTTCGTTACGGTAAGCAATCCATTCCTTAAGTAGAGTTCCAGGCAGAGTGTCATCCCAACCAATCCCTGAGATCCAAAGTTTCTGGATTAAGATTTTGGCTACTATAATAGCTGGTGCCAACCAACCTAATGGATCGAACAATTTTGCAATGTCGGAAATAACCTTACGCTTAGTTACAGGTTCATCTATTGGAGGAAGTTTTACAGAATATTCAAATTTATCAGTTTCCTGATTCCAGGTAAGGCCTAATATTTTAATGACAGCATCAATTTTTAAATTAAGCTTGCTTTCTGCTTGTTCTTCATTAATAGCTTCCAATAAAACTTTACTATTGCTTGTCCATTTCTGAAGTTGAAAGCCTCCTTTGCCTAATAATTCTTTTAATTCCTTGTACAAGCTTATACCTTCTTGAATATCTTCACAACCCGACAAAAAATCATCCATATAAAAGTCTGATAAGACCTTCCTTGATGTGGTAGCAAAATTCACACCTTCATCCCTAGCAATTTGTTGCAGTGTCCTAACTGCCAAAAAGGGAGCTGATGCCGTACCAAACGTGACTCTCAAGTTACGAAAGTGTTTTAAATTATCTTCCGGTCTATCACGCCATACTATGCACTGATAATTTGCGTCTTTGTCCGTAACCTTGACCTGCCGGTACATTTTTACAATGTCAGCACAAAGACAAATTGGATGCATACGCCAACGCATTATAATATGACGCAAATCGGGTTGTAATTTTGGCCCAAGCATCAAATCATTATTGAGGGAAACGCCATTAGTTCCAGGACAGGATGCGTCGAAAACCACCCTCACCTTAGTAGAAGTTTTCTCTTCTCTCACCACCGCATGGTGGGGTAAATATACAAATGTTGATTGTATGCCATTCTCTGGCACTAACTCCATGTGACCCAACTCTATATATTCGTTAATCACATTTGTATATTGAGTCTTCAAATCAGGGTCCTTAGCCAATTTTTTCTCTAGATTTTCAAATCTTTTTGTTGCAATCCCTAGTGTTTTTCCATATTGGCACTGAGGATTTTCATCCCGAAAGGGTAATTTGACAATATATCTCCCTTCAGAATCTCTCGTTGTTGTGCTTGTATATATTTTTTCACACTTCTCCTCTTCTTCTGACCATTTTTTCTGTTCCTCCAATTTTGGTTCTGCTTCCAGTTCCCAAAATTTCTGCAGTAAATTATTTTCTTCTACTGCATGCATGCATCGAACAGATGTATGAAAATTTTTTAACTTTGTGTTTTCAGATGTCACCTTCCCAGATAATATCCATCCCAATTTTGTATTTTGGGCAACAAGCATATCTGGACCACTCCTAATTATTCCTTCATCTATTATTTGGCTATATACTTCTGCTCCTAGAAGTATATCAACTTTATTAGGAGTGTTAAATGTTGGATCTGCCAACCTTATCTCTGGCAGGTTTTTCCACCTCTGCACTGCAAATTCTTTGTCAGGCAGCAATGTGGTTATTGTTTTCATAACATGGGCCTTAACTGGAATAACAAAGCTAGGGTTAGCAAGTGATTGTATTTTAAAATAAACGACATATTTTGACGTCACTACGGAATCCCGATCACTTCCTAAACCCGACACATAACTCTTGCATTGTTTCTTCTGCAGACCCAAAAGCTGAGCTGCGGACTCCGTCATAAACGAAGCTTGAGATCCTTGGTCAATTAGAGACCGGAGAGTTATGCGTGTGCCTGATTGCGATATAGCATCTACCAAAGCCGTTGCAAGTAAAACTTGACCTTGGGAACTTATATGGCATGTAGTAATATGCTTGATTGATTCGTCTTGTTTAGCTACTGGTAACTCAGAAGAACTACCTTGTGTTGGTACCTTAGCATCATTACTCGCTTGAGTCGATGTAGAGTTTATATGAAGTAGCGAGTGATGTTTCCTATGACAGATTTTACACTTGGATGGTACACGACATTGATACACCGAGTGGTTAGAACCAAAACAATTAAAGCACAATTTCTGAGATTGTACGAAATTACGACGTGCGTCAGTATCTTCTTTGACAAATTTCTTACAGTTTAACAATTTGTGGTTTTCTGAGCAAAACGGACATTTGTTTACTTCAGTTACATGAAGAGCCTTAGTTTTCACAATATTTTTTGTAACTTTACTATCTAAAAATTCAAGGGACCTAAACCTTTGTTGCAAAAACTCTGTAAATTGGTTAAAAGTAGGTAATGAATCCTGTATCTCACTTAATTTAGACTCCCACATTTTCCGAGATTCCGTATCTAGCTTAAGGCACAATATATAAATTACGATCACATCCCATGTATCTATTTGTAATCCTAGATTTCTTAACGCATTCATACATTCGTTGCTGGTATCCAATAATTCCTTTAATGCACTCGCAGACTCAGTGGTTACATTCTTTTGACTCATAAATCTCTTTAAAACTGAGTTTGCAATAAAGCGTTTATTATTGTATCTGCTTTCTAATTGATTCCAGCAAACGACATAATTTTGACTAGTTATAGGAACATGACGTAATAATTGCTCAGCTTCGCCTGACAAGTGAGATTTTAGATAATGTAGTTTTTCAACGTCATCTAGATGTGAGTTTGTATGCACTAAAGACAGAAATAAATCTCTAAAACTCGTCCATTCAGCATAGTTCCCGGAAAATGTAGGTATGGTAATCTTAGGTAACTTAACATTACTGTGCGATTGATCTTTTGAAGAAGTATTACTATCCTTAGAAGTATTTGATATGACAGGCTTGATCTCGCTCAACTTTTGTTTAAGTGCTGCTTTATAATCAAAATATACTTCCTCAGTATTTTCATACACATCATCTTCACAATAACTGGTTTTTCCTAAGGCTTCATCACTATAACCACCAATAAGCTTATTATGAGACTCTAAAAACAAGGACCACTGAGTCTCAAGAGCCTCAAGTCTTGTTTCAATGTAAGCAACTGTTAATCGCTCCTTAGGTGATTTCTTAAAGTTGGTATACGCTTTACCTATTGTTTTGTTAGTGTTAGTTTGAATTTTAATTAATGAATCCATTTCTAGTATTTTTTATATATTTTTTTTAAACACAAAATACGTACTTGAATGGTTTACAATATTTATTAAATTATAAACCTGTAAATAATTGGTATGCAACGTACGAGTATGTATTAAATTCAAAAGAATAATAATTATCTCAAACGTAAACAATAGGCAAATATGTTAATACTTTCACCATTTAAAAAACCAGCAATAATTGTAAGTTTTGTTATAAACAATCATACAAAATGTTTAAATAAACTTAGCCAATTTGTAAGTTAAAATGAATCAACATTCGAAATTTTTCTAAGTTGAAGAATCACACAACCGTAAATTTTCTAAGTCCAAGATTACACTCAAAAATTTTACAAGTCCAAGAACACTGCCGAAAATTTTACAAGTCTTTTTACTAACTTGTCTGCCGCTCTGAAAACCGGCATGGATTCCCCGTCGTTTCACTTTTCTTAAAATTATTCTAAGTCCATGCAATATCTTTAGTAATTTTTCTAAGTTCAATTATTTTTCAAAGTTAAAGTTCTCTTGTTAATAAAGTTCAAATTTGCTCCAACTGAATCAAACGAATTAAAAGTACTTACAATTTGTCCAATACGTCACCACAGCACGTCACTATTCACTCACACATCCGTATTAGGTCGGTGTATCTGCCATCTCTCTCGTTCACGGGTGAAGCTGCCACATCCGCTGCTATGTGCGAGCGAGCACTCGCTACACACACTTCCGCCACTGCTCTTGGAACTTCAACTAGTAGAGTTGTTCATATGCAGACAGTTGTTCAGATGCAAACAGTTGTTCAAGTGTCAGCAGTTGTTCATGTGTGAACAGTTGTTCGCCCTTGACATCAAACTAACGCCCCTGGGTGCGAACGAGAAAGCCTATAGTACCGTACCAACCAAGCCTCCAGCTCAGAAGGCCATGTACAATCGACTTGTTTCTTCAAAAATACGCTAGAGGTCCAACTGAATAAAATCCAAATTAAAGACGACAACGTAATATATTTTCCATGCATTAAGGCTGCACAAGTTTACAAGTCTCAATAACACTCATATTACTGCGAAAAAATGTTCATAGCGAGTTCTAACTCGGTACAGCGCCATCTATGGAGCGTTTATGACACTTTTGCTTCAAAACAATCTTACGATTGAACAGAAGTAATAAATACAAGCAGCTGGCGAAATGGCCTCACTGGATAACAATGTAAGTCAAATCGGCTTAATTGATTTTACTGAATTTTACCCATAAATTGTAATAAAAAGAGTT
Source organism: Rhodophaea formosa (assembly GCA_963082605.1). NCBI lineage: Eukaryota > Metazoa > Arthropoda > Insecta > Lepidoptera > Pyralidae > Rhodophaea > Rhodophaea formosa. Next base: position 21,635,336 of record OY720211.1, read on the forward strand.
TATATTGAGACTTTTTTGGATAGAACAATGTAAAATCTGTATTATACCTACGACTAGACAGAATTAGGTACTCAATTTTATAAAAACCAACAAAAAGGGTAAAGATTCAATCAATTCCTTTTCAGTATTTTATATTACAAGCAAATTTTCTGAAAATGAAACCTCCCATATGCTTGTGCTTTAAGCGAGTAATCCCCCTTTACGAGCAAATCCTCTAAGCTCCACAAATGCAAACGTTCAGGCTGCACGCCGATATATGCACTCTGGAACAGGTATTAAACACCAGAAAATCCTACAAATACTTTATTTACTCATCATCATCATCATTTCGTGTAGGTGACACGGTCAGTCGACCATGCACATTCTGGTGTCAGAGTTTTTCGGAATCGCCTCTCAGCCTCTGACGTGGTTCCTTTAACGAATACCAGATGGCAGCCGGGACCAACGGCTTAACGTACCTTCTGAAGCACGAAATCATCTTTCTTAACAGAAAATCAGGTGATTCATGCCTGCAATGAGCAAGAGCTAGGGTACCATTCATCCCGAAAAAAGTACTCCCGTAGGATTTGCAATTAACAACTCGGCAAATTTATACGGTAAAATTATACGCGAGTAAAGCCGCGGGTAAAATCTAGTACCGTATAAAGCGCACGGCCAAATATTTCATGACATCTCTACATATCCATATAAAACAACAGCGAACGTTAGTACAATTGGTGCCGTGCGAGGCAGTGCCTTGGGGCGCTGTTTCAGACAGTCCTAAGCACTAAGTCTAGATTTATTACTTTTTAATTGCTGCCAGACACAAGTCGTCGCAACTAGTAAAGCCTTATGCATTTTGTAGACAATTTGTGGAGCTTCAGGCAATCCAGTGCAATTACAGGTTTACTGGTCTTATCCCCGTATATTCCAAATATTCATCATCATCATCTTCACTATTAGGTCTTTTATACTCTCCCCTGCAGGAACAAGACCCTTTCTGTACTACACGAGCCATAGATTAGCCAGAGCAGGCAGAGGATAAAATAGCCTTAACTAAAAGCAACTGACCGACAAACATGAAAACGAGAGAAGGAGGCCTTTGCCCCACATTGGACAGCAATGACTTGTAATAAATAATAAATAAATAACTAATTAGAATCCTAAATCTCAGGCTATCCTTGTCTTGCTAGTTTATCTAGACAGTGAGAAAACGAGACTTGAGAATTACTTTAGTTAAGATGCATCTAAGATGCCTTTGAGTATTTGGGCGGTTACCAACTAAAGACATCTGCTTAGGTGTCGTTTCCACGAGCGAGAATCGAGAATCGCGGCGATTTTATCGCCATACCACGTATAATGTATATATGTATATATTTCTTTACGCTGTCTTAGGACGTATCTCACGTGTCGCACGAACGTGTATATGGCAATATTATCGCGGCGATCCGATGAGTGCGAGGGAACGTCAATCGTACTTCCTTTGGAATAGAATAGAATAAATACGTAATATTAGACAGAAGAATGCACATATTGCGATTTTGCGCTCGTGGAGATGGCTCCTTATCGAGACGTTATACAAAAAAGCCTTTCCAATTTCCTTTTATGAGGACTCCAATTCTCCTTCAATGAAAAACGCTACGAATCAGGCCCCATCGACTGTACAGAAGGTACCTCCTTGCACCAGAGATGAGTTGTTTACGGGCCGCTGTATCAAAAGTAACACTTCTATATGAACAGAAAAATGCGCAATATAACGCCCTATGAATCGCCACACATTACTACAAACAAAACTATGTCGTAACTGTTCCTATAAATGTATTAAATACTTACGTGATTTGTAGACAAATTGTAGAGCTACAGCGTTTCTAGGTACCCGGTGAAATTACTGGATTACTCGGCAAAACCAACTAAGTCTGCCACCCGCCGCATTTGCTGATAAAACACACTTATCTGGAAGCGGGAACATTGTTTGTTAAACGACTTTGGGAAGGATTCCAAGCTGTCTACATCTTTTAGGTCAGGTAGATGGAACGCTTGGAAGTGGGGTTAAAAAGTACTAATGGGCATTCCAAAAGAAAAACGAGGAATAAAAAAAAGTATGTTTGTGTCTAGAGACTTACTAAAGAAGAAAAAATACAACCTGAAAATAGGCAAGTACTTATTTGTAAAAAAGAATACAAGAAATACTATTTACCTATGATTGAAATTGAACGCGTCTTGCGTTCTAGATATTGGAATAGCAAGCTAACTAATATTGGCTATAAATTTCTATATCAGTAATATTTATACCAAGTAGTTTTTAAGGTTAACTAAAATTGTGAGTTGACATCGCTTGCAGAAAATGCGCTGTGCAGTTTGTTGCCGCTTCTGTGCAGTCTTCTGCACTCTACTGGAAGCGACCTAAACTTAGCCATAAGTAATTATCAACGTCAACCACTTTGTTGTAAAAGTTGTAAAATGAAATATGACATTTAATAAGTGTTCAAAGAAACCTACTAATATTAAATAAACATTTTGATTGGATTTGATTCAAATCGCATATTAAAAAAGGATACAGGAATAACGCTTTTAACTTTGTTATAAACGAGACCCGAAAAATGTTTTTTGGGCGACGGCAAAATAAAAACAAATTGTAAAAATATTTGCTGTAAAAATAAAACACAGCGTAAAGTGAGCCGACACGGAACATCAAAAACGGGTGAAAATTAAACCCCTAAACATTTTTTCAAAGTTAAATATTGTGCTAAAATCCTTGTAGCATTTAAGGTTGATTCTAAATTTGGTGAATTTTTAAAAATATTTAATACTTACATCGCCACTCGTTTTCTTCAGATGCCGAAGATTGGCTAAAGTAAATACTTAAAACTAGTTGCGAGCCTGTCTTTGGATAAATTAAAATTATATGAGATTTATTTGAGAGCAGTTAGGTAATATAATTTTTATTAATTGAAAAATAAAACCGGTCAAGTGCGTGTCGGGCCACGCGCAGTGTAGGGTTCCGTAGTTGCGAATGACAACTTTGAGTTCACACTGTTCACACTTGCACCCCACAGTTAAACGACCAAAAACATCTAACAATGAAAGTTGTATGAAATTTTACATTTTCGAATACATTTTATAAGTTGGTTGGTTGGTTGGCCTATAAATTTTTAGTTTGTACTTAGTACTCAGCTCTGATAGTTTTCCTTTCAACTTCAGTGTATATGGGGGGGGGGGGGGGACGGGGGGGGACACTTACCTCTAACAAAAACACTTTAAAACAAAACATTTCGGAAACGGATCCCTAAATCGAAAATTGGTGTTCTCAACCTCACAATATTTTTTAAAGACCTATTTAACAATACCTATCACGATGGGTTTGTATAGAAAAACTTAAGACTTCAAATAAAAAATACTCTCACAATACAAAAGATACAAAGTTGTTAATTTTAGTGCATTTTTTAATGTCATAGGACGGCAAACGAGCAAGCGGGTCACCTGATGGTAAGTGATCACCGCTGCCCATGGACAACTGCAACTCCAGCGGTTGCAAGAGCGTTACCGGTGTGGTACTTCCTCGGACGAGCCGGCCCATTCATGCTACTAGCAAAAGTGAATTTTGCCGGTAGCGTGGCTCTACCAAAACTGTAATGCATTTGGTTAAAGTGCACGCATTTGGTTTAAGTTTATTTAAACATACGAGTAAATACTAGTAGAGCCAACTATCACCATATCACCATATTGATACCAAATTACCATATTGATCCTTCTCAATATCGATGCTCCATTGAGAATAAATTAATATCGCTGTAAACTCGCCGGCACTCAATTATTACCAGCTACGTTTAATGGTTATTATCTGTTTATTTGGACTTTATATAATAAAGAGTAAAGATTTGATTGTTTGTTTATCTGCGTATGATATAGGCTATAATTTACGCGAATGAAGTCGTGCGAAATAGCTAGTATTTAATTTAATTTTAGTGATTGCTTTATGTTAAAGCTTACCTGTAAACATATTAAAAGCCAACTACCTCCATATCACCATACTGATACCATATTACCATATTGATCCTTCTCAGTGTCGATACTCCATTGAGAATACATTATTATCGCTGCAAACTCGCCGGCACTCGATTACTTTCAGCCACGTATAAATGGTTATTGTCTATTTATTTAGACTTATATAATAAAGAGGAAGGCCAAATCCTCTGTCTGCTCTGGCTAATAAGGATCTGGTAGTACAGAGGGGGTCGTGCTCCTGCAGTGGAGACTAACAAGACCTGATGAAGAAGAAGAATAAAGAGGAGACATTTGTGTGTTTATTTGACTATACTAATCTATGCGAATACGGTTCCAAAACTACTGGACCGATTTTCTAAATTCTTTCATCTATAGAAAGCTGATTTATGTGCGAGTGACATAGGCTATAATTTACGCGGATAAAGTCGCGAGAGTATTGCTAGTATTTTATTATTTTACTAATTGCGTTTTGTTAAAACTTATTAAAAGCCAACTAGCGCCATATCACCATATTAATCCCATTTTGTTTTTATGTCATAAGACGGCAAACGAGCAAGCGGGTCACCTGATGGTAAGTGATCACCGCTGCCCATGGACAACTCTAACACCAGGGGTGTGACAATAGCGTTGCCGGCCTTTTATTTTTCCCTCCCAGATGGGAGAGGGGATGGGCCTCCGGCTCTCTCACTCACCGAACGAAGCATAGCAGCGATATAGCTACTACTCATACGTCGATTTTCTGTGAGAGTGTGGTACTTCCCCGGACGAGCCGGCTCATTCATGCTACTAGAAAAAGTGAATTTCGCCGGTAGCGTGGCTCTACCACAACTATCCCATATTACCATATTGATCCTTCTCAGTGTCGATACTCCATTGAGAATAAATTAATATCACTGCAAACTCACCGGCACTCGATTACTTCCAGCTGAAACTGAATGGTATAATGTTAATTTAGACTAATATAATAAATAGGAAATATTTAATTGTTTTTTTTTTTCATCACAGAGAAAGTACTGTTCCTGAGGGATTGAAACTAACGCGAGTCAAAGCTAGTTATACTTCATTATTATCCTTCGCCGCGTCTTAATTAGTCATCATCATCATCATCATCATCATCTCAGCTACAAGAAGTCCACTGCTGGACATAGGCCTCCCCTAAGGATTTCCAATATGACCGGTTAGAAGCGGCCTGCATCCAGCGCCTTCCTGCGACCTTTATCAGGTCGTCCGACCACCTGGTCGGTGGGTGTCCAACGCTGCGCTTGCCGGTACGTGGTCGCCATTCGAGAACCCTTCTGCCCCATCGGCCATCGGTTCTTCGCGCTATGTGCCCCGCCCACTTAATTAGTCATTATTTATTAAATTAATAAATTAGTCATTCATATGGTGGTATTTGGCTATATGATGACAAAAAATCATTTCCAACTCTCAACATTCCAGGAAACGCCGGGAAAATATTTGATTTAGTAGTAGCGAAAATTGTACCCCGACCAAGAGTCCAGTAAACCCAAAGCGTTAAATATATATAAGTAAATTGAACGCAAGCTTTTAAATGGAAGCCCGTTGTCAAGAACTTTATTACAATTTTTTAACATTTCCATACTCCATTTTTTAGAGAAGAGTAGTGTATTGGTTTCTCCATTTGCCTTCCACACCGTGGTATACCGGCCGAAACCGATATTGTCCGGCAAAGACCCTTCCGGAATCATTTTCCTTGGGCTCTCTGCCAGTATTAAGTACAGCCACTGCGCAGCACTAAGGGAAGACCTATTTAACGGCGGTCTTTAGTCGCCATGTCACAGCGCTGTTAAATGTTGTGTTAAATGTTTAAACGGCGCTTTTAAATGTTGTTATGTTGGTCGATGTTTCAAACTGGGAATTCAGTTATGCTTGGTGGAAATTTTAAATTTAATATTGTTTTTAGTTATTGTAAGTAATATTGTGAAAGTGTTTTTGAGTTTGGGACAAATACGAACTGTTGGTTTTATCCAATGCTATTTCACCTTCCGTAAGCAAATTACGACATACTGGTCGGTCATACTTAGTCACAGATTTGATAAAGTGGGGGAATCAAATTATGTAAATCACTTCACTTCTACATATATAAATCTTTCTGATTTGGAGCCATAAAATATTATGTACAATATCTCAATTTATGTAAGTACTTGAGGAGCCCGATGCTCTAGACCCACTAGAGCATCGGGAGTAAGCATTATAAGCGCTTCTGTAGGTTAAACAACCCCGGGCGCAGTCCTCACTCGGATGGGTGACCGCAAGTAGCATAAAAATATCTCGAGCTCCTCCGTGCTTCGGAAGGCATGTTAAGCCGTTGGTCTTGGCTGTCACATCGCTAATGGCAGTCGTTAAGCTATGTCAGATGCCTTTAAGCAGATTGAAATGTCTGACACTAGTGTTGGCCACTTACACACACGAAAAACAAACAAAAAAGTACTTGATACACAATTCACTCGTCACTTTGGCCACTCTGGCGGCAAGTTATCTCTGAGAGATAGACCAATAGCGTCAATTTCAGGGATGGACTGCTGTCAGAGTGTTGTCTTTGCTCTGAAACTGTAATTAATGTTATTTTTGATTTGATTCTAACTCAACGATTGTATATTATTTAGATACTTTTATAGATAAACTTCTAAGACTCTAGGCCAATCTGAAAAGATCGTTTTCAATCATAACCTGGCCAGCCCCCGTAGCATGGCACGCGCGACGACGTTTATCGACTATCGCCATCTTGTTTTTCGCTATACTGAAGAGCGAGAAGTAGATAGTTTATCGCGCGACATAAACGGCGTCGCGGGAGCCATGCTACGGGGGCAGGGATCGAACCCGGATCCCTCGTTTCACAGGCTGGCGTATTTATCATCAATCATTAAGTACTACATTTAAAAAAAAATTTTACAACTCGAACAAAAAAGAAATGTTATTCCATTCAAAGAAAAGGTGGGTAAGAAGCTACGACTTAACGGTATAATTTACAATCACCTTTATTAAAACTTTTACAATGGCCACAAATGAACTCCACAAAGTTATTTAAGAGCAAATATGCAACAATTTGGCGTAACAGTGTATTCTAACTTTCAAAGTTGGTTTCCGTTACGCTTCAAAAAGCAGGGAGCTTATGTGAAAATGGATATAGCACTTATACATTTTTTTCTTGAAAATCATATAATATTATATCATATAATTTATCTATCTCAGTGTTATTCCCGATTCGACAACGTCGGTATAATCTAAATAAAATAGATTGGCACTCAAGACCCAAACTAATCTGAAAGAAAAATGTCTATCTTGACGTGACGAATGATCAAACCCGTGATCACCATTTGTGGGGTTGCATGATACGTAGTTGGCTTGTTTTCTAAATAAACTTTTTTTTTTAATATTAAGTTTGTCTGGTAGATTATTGAAAAATATAGGACAAGTATTTTTTCTTCTGTCATAGGAACTAAAATTTATAGTTAAAATTCTGCGTGACATCACTAACCGTCAATTTATTTTCGATAATCTATAGAACGCACTGATAATTTTAAAAAGATTTTTTAAGAGAACATGTCTTTGATTATTCGTAACTCTGTTTTATTCTTAGCTCCTTGTATAGGACAATACGAAACTTTATAAATGGGCTAATTTTGATGTCCGGGACGCGAGACTGGCAACTTTGGGGAGTGCCATCAAAAGTGGCAATTCGGCAAAGTGGCTTTTTTCTTTACTAGCAAATAAAGTACTGGAGTTACTTTCGTAATATACTTAGTGCTGCCGAAGAAGTTTGCTAGTGTTGTTTGTTTCTTCATGACGTCTTTGCCAACTATAAATTTAATAGTTTTTTAAGGTTAGAAAGTTTACCTACAGTAAATATTCTATTTGAATTAGGTACCTTTTAACCATATTTGATTTATAAATGTTAGTGCCAAACAGTTCGAATAATTTATATAGACACTTAATTCGAAACTCTAAAATAGTCACGTCAGATATATTTCAGCCTTGTGGTTCCCGGCAGAGTAGAATAGGACCACTCCAAGTCATCCCGTGGATGTCGTAAAAGGCGACTAAGGAAACACAAGCTAAACAAAGCTTATTGACATCAAAGAGACCTCTCCAACCCGTCTGGCCAGCGTGGAGAGTGTAGGCCAAATCCTCTGACTACTCAGATTAGCATATGGCTCTGTTAGTACAGAGAGGGTCGTGCTCCTGCAGTGGAGACTAGAAAGACCTGATGATGATGATGATGATGATGATGATATATTTTTTATCGTCATTATTAATCCATAGTATCCATACTCAAAATTAAAAATGCGAAATTAACTTTGTCTGTCGTCTTACTTGCTTACACTGCAATACCACTAAACCGATTTAAATGAAATTTGGTACACAGAAACCTAAAAAACCTCAGAAAGGAAAAAAAAAATATATCACGTAGACGAAGTTGCAGTTGCAGTATCTCATATTTAGTACAATTTATTTTATTTATTTTTTTATTTTGTCTCAAAGTCAACGCAATTAAAAGATATGGCCATTAATGTCGCAAATTTTGCGATTAAGCTATAAAACGTGATCTGAGAAGTTCTATAACTTTCCGCTAACCTAGAATTATTAATTATGTTTAGTTCTTTAAGAACATATGAAGAAAAACATCCAAAATCTGTGAATTTGTATAAAAAATAAAAATAATATCTTTTTGTTTGAAACCCTCGGTATGCGCACCGACTAGTCATTGGCTGGGTTTTTTTTTAAATATTTTTTTTAAAGTGTTAATAGTGGCAGTCGTAGAAAGTTGAATAACCAACAGAAGTAGATAAAAATAGGCAAAAAAATTGGCGAATTTTTAACTACTATAAAGGAATAGGATCCAAAACTCTTAATTTTAATCCAAAAGGCATGCTATTTCTATCTCATCTGAGCGTGTTCCCGATTGTATCTTAAGGTCTAAGGACCCTTTGCTTGGTCTTCACCGTAAAGGATAAAGACTTAATTAATATGTATGAAAGCCTAACAATTTTAACTTCAAATATTTATTTCGGATTTTAAATACAAAACAGATAGAAGCATACCTTCTTTACACTTACCGGCATCTGTCCGAAATTCACGATATCCCTTCGCCAATCCCTTCAACCCTTTGAGATCGAGTACGCATACCTTCTGAGTAGTAATGTGCCGATCCTCAATTCCCATTCCTGGGGAACATTCCTTATTCCCGTTTCCGGGAACATTCCTAAATTTAGTGGAAAGTTTCCAGCTCAAATTAGAAGAAATCATGTAAATGCTTAACCCTAATTAAAACAAAGACTAAAAAAATAAAGATTATCCTAATCCTAACTAATATTATAAATGCGAAAGTGAGTTTGTTTGTTTGTAACGCTTTCACGCCGTATCTACTGAACCGATCATCAAGAAATTTTGCATACACATAGGTTACGGTACTGAGAAGGACACTGGCTATATATCACGCGGGCGAAGCCGCGGGTAACTGCTAGTTTTTTAGCATTTGTAAATTATTCTCCATCTATCTCATTATCGGCATCAAGGGAAAATTCCCAGTAAAAATGGATTGTTCACTGGAAATATTCCCTGGGATGGTTCCTGCATTTCTCAGAAATGTATTATGACATTTATAACACTTGTAGTTGCTTAATTATTATTTTATCATCACTAACTTATTCTTAACCTATCTTGCTACCGTCATCAAGGGAACGTCCCCAATAAAAATGGATCGTTCGCTGAGACTTTGGAAATATTCCTAGAGAATGTTCCTGCATTTCTCGGAAATGTATAATGACATTTATGACCATAAAAATGTTACATTTAGGTTAATTTCATACATTTGCAATGATACCATAATTGTCTATTTAAAATTATAACTGTCCCTGACATTCCAATTTACTGGGATTGTCCTCAGGACCAATTTTTCGAATTTGAGAAATGTGGAAACGTTCCCGGGAATGGCACATCACTACATCTGGGATCAGACGGGAACGGCTCTCAACCAGCGACATTGATATATGAACAAGATGTATTCGCCGATCCATGCCACTGTTCTCTTTTTTCCAAACACTAAGGAGACTAAAGATTTCTTTATTTTTATTATAACAGGCCTTGTATGTTCGGGTTAAATATATTGCTATTGAAATTTGCCGTGTGGTTCCCGGCAGAGAAGAATAGGACCACTCCAAATCTTCCCGTGGATGTCGTAAAAGGCGACTTAGGAAACTCAAGCTAAACAAAGCTTATAAACATCAAAGAGACCCCTCCAACCCGTCTGGCCAGCGTGGAGAGTGTAGGCCAAATCCTCTAACTGCTCTGGCAGTACAGAGAGGGTCGTGCTCCTGCAGTGGAGACTAATAAAGACCTGATGATGATGATGATGATGATGGAACCCAAAAAATATGTATAGCGCAGCGTCAGACACCCACCGACCAGGTGGTAAGACGACCTGATTAAGGTCGCAGGAAAACGGTGGATCCAGGCTGCTTCTAACTGGTCGTTTTGTCAATCCTTGGGATAGGCGTATGTCCAGCGGCGGACTTCTTGTGGCTGAAATGATGATGATAGATGATGTAACATCGTAAGGATATTTTAATTTCTAAGTACCTACGTATTATATTTTAATACCTATATAATAAGATTGTTATAGGCTAAACTAACTTACTTTGTGGGTGAGCTTCGAGTAATTGAGGCCTATTATTAGATCTAAATCGGATATTTGCGAGGGCTTCCAATTTGTGTTACCTTAACTCTTAACCTTTTAAAATTCTATTATGATTTATTCTGGGCTTTTATATTACTTTTTCATAAAAAATATTACTGCCTCCGTGGTCCAGCGGTTAAGGCGTTTGCCTTGTTGACAAGGGGTCGTGGGTTTGATTCCCTCGGGAAGCATACTATGTTAAGTTGTTTCTGGTTTGGTTAGGAAATTGCAGGCATGAATCACCTGATTGTCCGATAAGAAAGATGATGCCGTGCCTTGGAAGGCACGTTAAGCCGGTAGTCCCGGCTGGAATCTGGTAGTCGTTAAAGGAACCACGTCAGAGGCCGAGAGGCGGTTCCGAAGAACTCTGACACCAGGGTGTGCATGGTCGACTGACTGTGTTACCTACACAAAAAGATGAACGATGATAAAAATATTCACGTCTTATCGTTTACGGGACAGAGCCTCAGCTACGTAAAGGATACAAACGAGAGGTTCGTTTGTATCCTTTATAAGATCTAAAAGGGAAAGTGTAAATTTCAATAGCTTCTTTCATCTACGGAGGACGTTCCTCTCTTGCGATACGAGTGGTCTCGGATTTGATCCCCGGTCAGGTCAAAATGAGAAATGAACTTTTTCAGACTAACCTGATTGTTAGAAGTTTAATTATATATATTATGTATTAGTTATAAAATATAGTATCGTTGGGTTAGTATCCCATAATGCAAGTCTTGAACTAACTTTGAGGACTAGCTCAATCTGTGTGATTTGTCAAAAAAAGAGATGCATCTGGTACATTACTCTAATTGAGAATAATATTAAAAAATCGTAACTTCATTTCAAATTCTACGTATTATTTAATAGAATAACAGCAAACTAAACCAGACCAAAGTTTAACTAACTTTGCGGCTGGGGTTCTAGTATAATTCAGGCTTGTAATTAGATCTACATCGGTTACTAAATATTTATTCAGAAAATAGGCTTTTTCAGGTTCTTTTCGCTATGATATTTTAAATAATTGTTTGCAGTAATTCTTATTGAATTAATATTATTTACAATCATCTCAAGCATTAAAAATATTTAAAGTATATCTATATGTAGAAAATCATACGTAACAATGTTTGACTAATAGGTATGTCCGCCTGGCCCCGGCAGAAGGGAGAAACCCAAGAAATGCTGGCTGAAAGGCAATGCTTATTATTGTTCTCAAAACCAAGGAGACCCAGAACCGTGCGTAGTGGAGAAGAAAAGTTGGAAAGCGGACCCCAGGCTTCAAAGCACTCCTTCCGGAAACCCGCCTAGATGAGAGAGAGAAAGAGAGTGTAAGTGTTAAAAATCACCCTATAGATTTAAGCTAATCATTTTCTCTCCATTGAGAATAGCGGACATTATCTTTAGTAAAATATTTAAAACCGACAAAGTCCTAATAGCGGCGGGTTGCGCACGGCTGGGCAACCGCCCGAGGTGGTAATAGGCCCAAGGTGCCAAGGTCTGGGAGCGAATCAAAATCAGGTTGGGGCTGCAGGCCAGCGTGATGCACGTGATTGACCGTCCGTTGAAACCTCGTCGCCCGGAGTAAAAGTAATGCTAACGCCGGCACTGCAAAGCCCTTCATACTTGCGCAAATCCAAGTAAAGCCAGCAATTCATCAATGAAGCTTTGTCTGAGATAGAAAACATTATAAGACTTTGATCACATACATACAGAATATTACTTCTTTTTAACTTACGGGGTAAAAAGGCTTAGGTCACAAAACGTTTAGATTGTGGGCGTAAGTTGAAAATTTAATCAAATTAGTGATGGGTTGCTAGCCGCATGATCTATTGTTTTAATTTCTCAGATTTTTGAACATTTGCATGGCCAATATCTACAGTCTATGCGGTATCGCTCTAGATTGTTTGAATTATGAACTACATACATACATACATACATTTACTTTGAAATCATCACATCCGTTTTTTGGACAATCGTGTTAAGAGGCGAAGTTCTTTTTAGCTATGATGAAATTGAATACAATTTTATAAGCGCTTGGCTATCAACAAATTTGTATCTTGTTATTTGATACTGAAGGCTTTTTATACAATTTTTAAGGCTTAAATGTAAATTTAAATATAAAATAATGTTATATAACTCCTTAGGCGTGGCACATTTTACAAAAAAAAAATACTTTTACTTTTATTCTTTAACAATCGAATAACGTATCGTAAATCGTAAGACTGAACGGAATACGATCAATTCATCACTGCACGTCAGTTGCGGCGAGATAACGTACGATCAGCGGAATTCTCCGTCGAGGAACGTGGTGCTCGGACGTTCTCGTAAATCAAGCGTTTCTTTTCAGCAGCGGACCGGGAAACGATTAGATCATCACACATAGCTAAGTTCAAGCTGCGTGGCATAAGTTCTATGCTTATAGCGTACTGCTATCAGCTTATAACTTATCGTAACTAAGTTTAAAAGCGGATGAGAAATATCAATCTCTTTTTTGATCGCGATAGTGTGCAATCAACAGAATTCTCCGTCGAGGAACGTGGCGCTCGGACGTTTTCGTAAATCAAGCGTTTCTTTTTAGCGGTGGACCGGGAAACGATCAGATCATCACACGAGCTAAGTTCAAGCTGCGTGGATTAAGCTAAAGCCGGTAGCGTTCCGCCAATCAAGTCATAAATCTGAATGAGAATGATCAATTAGTTATTCGAGCGATAGATACTATCAGCGGGATTCTCCGTTGAGGGACGTGGCGCTCGGACGTTTTCGTAAATCAAGCGTTTCTTTTCAGCGGCAGACCACGGAACAAACAAATCATCACACAGAGCTATGTTCAAGCTGTCTGGAGTAAGTTTCAAGCTGGTAGAGTATCGCTAATTGTAAATCTAGACAAGAAATATCAATTGCTTTTTTTATCGAGATAACGTAAGATCAGCGGAATTCTCTGCCGAGAAACGTGGCGCTCGGACGTTCTCGTAAATCAAGCGTTTCTTTTCAGCAGCGGACCGGGAAACGATTAGATCATCACACTTAGCTAAGTTCAAGCTGCGTGGAGTAAGTCAAAAGCTGGTAGTGTATCATTAATCGTGAAACTTTATAACAAATATTAATTGCTTTTTTGATCGCGATAAAGTACGATTAGCGGAATTTTCCGCATGTGACGCTTGAACGTACTCGTATTTAAGCGTTTCTTTTCAGCGGCTGACCGGGAAACGATCTGATCATCACACAGAGCTTAGTTCAACCTGCGTGGAGTAATTTTTAAACTGGTAGCGTATCGCTAATCTTACATCTGGATAAGAAATATCAATTGCTTTTTGATCCAGATAACGTAAAAGCAGCAGAATTCTCTGTCAAGGAACATACTGCTGAGGTGCTCGAATGTTCTCCTAAATCAAGCGTTTGTTTTCAGTGGCGTACTCGGAAAAGATAACATCGTCACTACGCTTTGCTTGGATATACAGAGTATAAACTGACAGCGTACCGCTAATTGTGAAACTAAATGATCTAGATTAAGTATACAATCAGCGGAATTCTCCATCGAGGAACGTGGCGCTTGGACGTTCTCGTAAATCAAGCGTTTCTTTTCAGTGGCGAACTGGGAAACGATTATATCGTCACTATGCTTTGCTTGGATAGTGCAAAGTAAGCTATAATCCGTTGGCGTACGGCTGATCGTAAAACTAAACGAGAATGATTCCGATCGAGTTTTTTTTTAAACCAGCAGTGTAACATAATAATAAACAGTCTTATAAACTATTATAAAGCCAATAACAGGTTTCCCTATCTGTTACAATAATGTTATCGCAATTAGTGAAATTAACGCTAAACAATAAACAGTATTTAATATAAACTTAGATTATTTGAATAATGTCTTAGGAGGAAGCTAACGAAATAATACTATTTTTGAATTGAACAACAATGAAATAAAATAAACAGTAGCAGTTAGAGTAGTTATTAAGGTTTAAGAAATTCCATAATATGAAACACTTAACTTTTGTTGTCGCCGCGGTGGAAACGCGTGAATTTTAAATAATTAACCTGTTATTTACCTTCTTTTTAACATGCATGAGTTTGGAATAATTCCATACTCTGTTATTAGTCTATCATAATTAATTAAACTGGAAACATTGTTTATTGAATAACCGCCATTGTGATATCACCCACCTTATGGAGGGGTGTCCCCTCTATTGAATCTACTTTTAAACAGTAACGGATAAAAGTCATTCATTCGTGTTTCGTCGGTGATCTTGAGTAGTTGTTATATACAATTGTCACGTACAAGTCTATCTTGATTAAATAAGGAAATGATGGATAAGTATATACTTTGTATTAGGGATTTAAAATATAATTGTGTTAATTAAACGGTGCTTTGAATATAAACAACTGTATGAAACTTAACTGTGTTATTTATTGAATTATATTTGATTGAACGCTAATGTTGTTTCTATATTTTAGTAAACCTTACATCAGAAGTGTGCCGTAATACCTAGCCCAATGCCGCAAAGCCGAACGAGAATGTGAGAAAAGTGGAGCAAGCGAAGGGTCTCAACTAATAACTTCGGTCCTTCGTTAATGAGCAGCGTAGTTTTGGATGGTAAAAGTATATAGAAGTCGAGGTGCGCCCAGCGCGCGTCTCCAGTAGTAAGCAAACATGTTTTTTAAATGCCTGGTGAACGATATTGAAATGTGGATTTATATAGTGGGAACAAATGCTCGTACCTTTAAGTGAGCCGATCGAGTTCGCAATAAAAACAATAATGTTAAATACAGATAAATGTTGGTACAATTCGCTTAAAATTAAAGCTGGTGGACTATCAAGAAAATTTTGGGTGGCCAATCTTATATTTACTTCAATTAGTAGGCTGCGATTTATTGATTCTCATTTACTCTAACCTATCAATCTTCAACAATACTGATAAAATGAGTCAAACTGTATCTACGGGTCCCATAAATACAAGTGCTAAGTAGTTAAAATATTAAGATTTTTGTTGTGGCAAACCTAGCAAAAAAAAAAGCTTACATTTAAGGTGCGGTGAGTTCAGAAACAGTGGTTGGAAAAGCAGTGTATTTAAAAAAACTAAGACTTAACCATAAAAAAAAAATTACTGTGTAATAGTAGACGTATTGAGAAAGAGCATGTAGAGATTCATTACATAATAGATCATACTTCACTCGATAGAAAAAAATCGCAAACATTGCTCTGTTTGACACTCAGAAGCAGTATATCTTAATGTCTTATTTTATATTAATTTTTATAAGTCATACATACTATTGAATACATGGGAATACATGGAATAACGATGTAAAAAAAACATTAAGAAGTATTTTAAATTTCTACTAAAGTCTTTAATACTGGTAGGGGTACCAGCCGGTATATCACGGACATTCCGCGCCGCCCGGCCCGCGCTAGTGTTTGTCGAGACGTTGCGAGCGTCGGACCTGTGTCGCGCTCCTGAACGTCCATCACGTGACTCTTGTGTTTGAAATTATGGCAAACAAAAAAAAACACGGGGAAGAGATGGAAGGCTAAGCGTCATAAACACATAATGTACATGAAAGCCGTACGCTTAGATCATATTTTTGAGTAAACTGCAAAGTCGCTACAGAGGAGCTCTAAACGAATTCATCAGAGTCAAAGCTTTATTGAAACAGTTATTTATTATGTCAACAATGTAAGTACTTAGGTACATATTTAACTCGATGGCCCAGTTAGCGTACACATTTAAAAGCGCTTATGCATGTCAAGCAACCCTAGGCGTCGTTTCCTCATGGATGGATGACCCAACATACATTTTAAGTAGGTAAGTACAATTTATTTCGTCACATCATATAACTTATTTGATATTTAATTCCAACCCGTATTTTTTAATATTTATTTTAGAAAAATGGACATCATTAGTAGTGGACACACAAAAGAAATAGATAAAGGACCACAACACATACACGACGATGAGTAAGTTAGTCGATCTTCTTTTCATGTATATAAGTAGCCATTCATTACTGATATAATAATTCTAGACAACTGCTTTCTAATTATGAGATAAGAGATTAAAATATATTTTATTTATTTACTAGCTTGCGCCCGCGACTTCGTCCGCGTAATACTTCCGGGATAAAAAGTATCCTATATTCAGTTTTTTCTCTATCCCTGTGCAAAATTTCATTCAAATCCATGTGGCCGTTTTTGCGTGATTGAGTAACAAACATCCAAAATTTCGCATTTATAATATTACTAGCTTTAGCCCGCGGCTTCGCTCGCGTTAAAAAGTATAGTTTGGGGTAGAATTGATTAAAATCCTTTCTTAGCGGATGCCTACATCATAACATCTACCTGCATGCCAAATTTCAGCCCGATCCGTCCAGTGGTTTGGGCTGTGCGTTGATAGATCACTATGTCAGTTAGTCAGTCACGTTTGAGTTATATATATTTAGATATTAAGAAGTTGGATTGGATTTTATTTTAAACAAACTTTACAAATTTGAGATATAAAACTAATACATTTATTCATGTCTTTTTTATTTTTGTTCTCATTGTTATAAGCTTTTACTCAACTTCCTCATTTCGTATGTGTGTGAGGACTATGTTAAGTGTGTATATACGCACGCACATGCATGTTTGCGTTTGTATGTGTGAATCGGCTATCAATGCAATATTATGAAGGCATGGATCTGTATTGCTGATGAAGGATTTTTATACTATTTTATTGATTACAGAAATACCATGGAGAGCGATTAAGCTGAGAAAGTAGTTTTTGAAGAAACAGGAAATTTAAATCAGCATTCAAAGAAGATGACTCACCGATACGTACAATTTTTCTACGAAAGATCAAAAATATATAGAAGAATATGATTTTAAGTCCATAACAAAAAAAAAACAGTGCCCAGTGTAGGTCGATTTATTTATTTTAGATTCCTTTTTTTTTCCTCCTTTTTAATTCTTCTTTGTTCAAAGCCTTGTTTACGAGTGTCAAAAACACATGGGTGAAATAAAATCAGGAATTGACAACTGTCATGTCAAAGTCATCTGTATTAGTGTTACAACTCAAAAAATGACGGGGTTCAGCTTTCATTAGCCACACTATAGTCTAGATAGATATCAATTTATAAAAGATGGCATATTTTTATTTGTTTGCATGTTGAGGGTTAAGAGGTTGCAGTTTAGCCAATTGGCTATCCTGGAAAGACCTTTTGAGCACTATTTTGAACAGCCTCCCAGGAGGAACCAGTAAAGTTTCATCAGCATAAGAGAAAATGTTTCCACATCTATATCCATACTGCATAGGCTGTTTATGTATATAAGAAACAGAGTGGGGCCTAACACGCTTCCCTGTGGCACTCCAAAGGTGATATCACTCAGTTCACTTAGGTGCTGTCCTATTTTAACATGCTATTTACGGTTGAGCAGATAATCTTTAAAAAGATTTAACGGAATGCCTCTCATGCCTATTATTTCCACAAGGTAAGTGGTTGATACTGTGTCATATCTAAGAAGACAGTGACACATTTATTATTATTGTCTACAGTTTTAGAGATCAGAGATGTAAGATCAGTGACAGCATCTTCCGTCGATAGACCTTGTTTAAAGCCATATTGTGATGGAAAAAAGATGTTAAAAGAATTTAGATAGCTAACTTAATGTTTATTCATCAACTTTTTCAGTATTTTAGCAATATTTAAATATAATTGAATGCCATAGTTTTTTTGAATTGATCTTATTTTGGATTAGTTGTCGATCATAACTTCTTTTTAATTTTTTGATTTAATTGTTACAGTGGTTGCGATATCTCCTAAAGGTTATTTTTTAAATTTAATTTTCTGGGTCTGTTTTTAACTTTTTCTGCATATAACTATTTCTATTTCTGACGCAACGAAGAACACCCACTGTCATCCAGGGCTTAATTATGCGATTATTGCACGTAATCACAATAGTGATAGTATGAGAGTGGAGGCATTCTTTTAATTTATGCAACAAAAACTCAGTCATTATATCATTGAGTGAAGTTAGATCAGCTGCGAAATTACCCTCTCTTAGATTAGCTATCGCTTTTTCAAAGTAAATAATTATTTTAGTTTTACTGTACGTATTCGTGTTTGCTAAATTTGAAAGTATTAAAAATATCGTAGAGTGATCAGTGACAGAAGTATTTTCAACACTTATATTTGCTGAATGTCTGTTTTTGTCAAGTTTCAGAATGAAATGGTCTAGGCAGTTACCCTGTCTTGTAGGGAGTACATGGCCTGGCAGCAAACCGTGCGTGGCTAACATATTTAATAATAATATGTAGATATAAACTCGTACTCTGGCTAATATATTGCTGTGTTAGTATAGAGAGGGTCGTGCTCCTGCAGTGGAGACCAGTGGCGGCTCGTGACTCAAAGACCTGGTGGTGCACATCATAAAACATGCCTAAACAATATGGATAATTTTTATATGCAGAAATAATTCTCTTATTTAGATATGCATTTTTTACTTACATATACTTAATGTATGATGATAAAATTAAAAAGTAATACAAAACATAAAAACAGCGAAAGTAAAACACGAACAAATACAAACGTAAGACAATAGCATTCTCAGTAGTATCTGTACGGGCGCCCGCGGGCGTGCGCTAGGAGCGGGCGCATGGCAAATTATTTTGTCAAGCGAAAATAAGAATTATTTTGTTTGATACTTGACTGATTATCATTTAACAAATAATTAATATATATTTACGTAAAAATGCTTATTTAATTTTTATATCTATGTAATTTTTTTGTATATACCGCACGAGTGAACTTAAGGGGCAGCCGCCACTTTTTCTTAAATAATATGACATTTCATATTTTTAACTCTTCTGGCAATTTATTATAAATTTATATGCACATAAAGATTCAAGATTCAATTTTACTTTTTGAATTTAGGAGTAATATCTAATACCAGTCTATTCGGATTTCTTGTGTTACGAGGATATTATATCTTTGGCTTTTTTAAATAATTATTTATGCTTATGAACAAACATGCCTATTTTATATATTAAAAAGTGCTGGGAGAGATAATAAACCTCTTATTACTTTTGGACAGGAAAGGACAGGACAGGACAAACTGAGGGCCAAGTGGGTGAAGGAAACGGGACCCAGTCACTCGACAAAGAGGCCCTCGGGTGGAAGGCGTGTCAGTGTCAAGATGCAACTACCCCAGCAGACAAAATTGAACACCGATATGATTATTTAAATTTGCTTAACATTTAGTTTATTTCAGGTTAAATGACAACAATAATAAAAAAAAATATTGTGATTTAATATGTTTGTATTACTCTGCCCAAAAGGCAATTGACAATATGGATTATGCCCTGTCAATTTGATTATTTGATTAATTTTTATTATATTGCACGCTCATATTGGTCATTTTCCATAATGACCGGGCATTATGTATAATGCCCAATTTATCACTTTGTCCATAACATATATACTGAAGTTGAAAGGAAATTTATCAGAACTGGCTGACTACTAAGTACAAACCTAAAAGTTATAGGCAACTTATAAAATGTACTCGAAAATGTAAAAATTCATACAATTTTCATTGTTAGATGTTTTTGGTCGTTAAACTGTGAGGTACGAGTGTGAACAGTGTGAACCCAACATTGTCCGACGCACGCGTGACCCGACACGCACTTGGCCGTTTTTTGTTTTATTGTGCCAAATAAAAACATAGAAATCTTAAACTAACTCCACCCTTGTAATATTTATCGGTATATTCATTCATCAAATTTTGTCGTTAGTAGATCTCTTATATCGCCTTTTAAGGGGCTATACCATTAGGTTATTGTAGTTATTACCTTTCTAATTACTAATCACATCATGTAAATAAACTTTCATAATGTACCAAATCAATTAGAAAGAGCCGATACAATCACTTAACGCTTTGTCTCTGGGTTCCTCTACTCTGTGAGGCGACAGAGAGCGGCATATTATCGCGCTCCCTCACTCCGCCGTCACCTCATGCCCGCTTCACCCCCGTGTTTTGTATGCGGCGTGGAATTGACAGCGTCTTAATCAGGAATATGTGGCTTGCAATTCGTATAACAGATATGGCCGTCAAGAAACAGTTTAGTGATTCAAGATTGAAGCTAAAGTTAAAAAAGGATTTTGAGGTTTAATTTATTGTAGACATTACTTCTAATAATATATTATTTTATACATATTGAGTTAAATTGATTTAAATGAGTATAAAACTGTTAATGCCGTGTGGTTCCTGGCAGAGTGGAGTGGGACAGCTTTGGGTCTTCCCGTGAATGTCGTGGACGCATAGCAGAAGAATAGAAGCATTAAAGATACCTCTCTCGCCCATCTGGCTGGCGTGGAGAGTATGGGCCGAGTACTCGGACTGCTCTAGCTAATGGTTGGCTCTGGTGGTACAGCGAGGGTCATGCTCATATAATGGAGACTGACAGGGACCTGATGATGATGATACTTTTGTTGATATTAGTGGTTGTTCGTTGATGACAAGCCATTTGGCGAACGAATTAGGGCTTAAGTTCCATTTTTAGGGTTCCGTAGTAAACTAGGAACCCTTATAGTTTCGCCATGTCTGTCTGTCTGTCTGTCTGTCTGTCTGTCTGTCTGTCTGTCCGTCCGCGGTTTTACTCAGAGACTATAAGTACTAGAAAGCTGTAATTTTGTATGAGTATGTATATTAATCATGGCAAAAAAGTCGTAGAAAAAAATCTTGAAAAAAAATTTTTTTTTGGTAGCTCCCATACAAGTAAATTGGGGGAGTAATTTTATTTCTCTACTTACCCATCGTGTGGGGTATCGTTAAAAAGGTTTTTGAAAAATATTGTGAGGTTGAGAACACCATTTTTCGATTTAGGGATCCGTTTCCGAAATATTTGGTTTTAAAGTGAAAATTTTTGTTAGAGGTACGTGTCCCCCCCCTCTATCTGCTAAACGGTTATATATGGATACGTGAAAAAAATTACAGCAGTAGTATATATACTGAAGTTGAAAGGAAAACTATCAGAGCTGGGTACTAAGTGCAAACTAAAAAGTTATAGGCAACCAACTTATAAAATGTACTGGAAAATGTAAAATTTTATACAATCTTTATTGTTAGATGTTTTTGGTCGTTAAACTGTGAGGTGCGAGTGTAAACAGTGTGAACTCAAAGTTGTCATTCGCAACTACGGAACCCTATACTGCGCGTGGCCCGACACGCACTTGGCCGGTTTTTTTATTAAATTCTTTAGTCTTATTAACGGGGCAGAACTTATTTATTTGTTTACTTCCTAGGAAATATCTGGTTACCTTATAGAAACTTTACCGAAGACAAGAACATGATAAACTCCTGTATTGGAAATATTTGATGAATAGTCCTGCATATCACAGAATTTGCAATTTTTACTTATAACTTCTGGTTTAAAATTGGACATATACCGCAGCTACTAATAAAACTATTTGTCTTTGTTCACATTAAATACTTTAATCTGAAAATGAGTGGAACATATTAGGTTATAAGTAGACTGGAGTTTCTGAAAAATTGGGATAAAGAATGGTGTTAAGATTTTTAAAAATGTTTATGATTCGTTCGTAGTTCAAACGACCGTCGGAGAACTGTTTCGGACTCCAAAAAAAAACCAATTCAGGAATGTCGCTTATGCCAGCCGGTCCAATTTTTATAGTTAAACAAGCAAAATAGAAATATTTTTTTTAACTGGTAGATTGAGATTCACCACTCATGGGTTCAGTATTTTCAAATCTTTTGTCAATACAAAAAAATATGGTTATGGTTGCTAGAATAATTGGATAAACACAAAAAAAAAATTTATGCATAAATTTCAAGGGACAATAAATTAAAAACAAAATGTCGACATGTTGTTTGTCGTGTACAGTTCCATTGTTTCGATTTGATTAGCATTGATGTCGTACCTATTTTATTAATTAGTGGTTTTTTTCACGACTTACGCTGAGATTACATATACCAGTATTGTTAAAAAAAAATGTACTACAATAACTGACTACAGATGAACTGTGAGCATTTATCAACAAATCTTAAATTTAATGAATTATGTCACAGTAAAATTTCATATTTTGTACGCGTGTTTGAGTCTGAGTGGTTTTATACCTACGGCGCGACTATTTGGAAACCCAATATAATAATGGTTCAAGTATTTTATCTATCAATCAAGACTGCAGAGCCATGGGAAAATTTGATGGATCGCATTAGTTTCAAAAACTAAGTTTTAAAAATTGAGATCCGGATAATAAACGTTTATTCGTATTAAATATCGAAGAGCTATGGCAGATTTTTAGTTCGGGGCACCAAAAGTGTCTTAAAAACTCATTGCAACCAAAAAAAAATCTTATAAACATTTAATACGCTATTCGATATTTTAGACGTATTTATAATTATCCTGATATATTATTACTCCATCGAGCTTTTTAGTTTTGGTAATAAAGTGTTGTTTGGTGCAAAGATACTAAATACCTAATAATAACGTAACCTATAAAACTTCTAAGCATCATATCTAGAAAATCTGGTTTCCTATAAATGTTTTTTTTACCTTTAGAATTTGCAGTATATGTTCTATAAAACAAGGTATTTTTCATTCAAAGACGCTAACTTTGGTTCTTAACTAAAATGATGTATGGGAAGCTGCCGTATATGTAGTCCCAAAAGTAATACGACTGTATTGGCTAACTAAGGTTCAAATAAAGTTGTTTGCTATATGGGTAGCTTTTATGAGACTAATAAAATTAATGAAATAAAAAAAAATTGTTTCTAGACGAACTTTTACAGGTTTTACAACACAATGGTTGACAATTGATAAGAAAGTGGTTAATTCAAGGAAAGTAGATAATTTACGTTTTAAGTAAACGTACAATACGGTTATACACCTAGCAGAAGCCTTTGATAATAATTCCTTTTAAATAAGTAAAATTATGTTGGTTACAATGAGTGAAATTATATTAGTTGTAACAGATACAGCTGATTGGTTACTTACTGGCGACTGAATTGAAAAATCCTAGTATTTGTTGGATAAAAGAAGTGTAAGTCAGGTTAGGCCGAACTGAGAGAAAAATATACCACTAATGATTTTTTGTGAGACTGAATACGACAGGCGAAGGGTAGTCCCAAAAAAAAAACATTACATTTGTCAACACGATATCACATTAGGCGTAATCATGACAATTTAAAGATTTTAGGTGTAGATATAGTATTAAAATAATATCAAAATAATGGGTTCCTAAAATGATAAAAAATTCAAAGACTTTATAAAACCAGATACATTTCTCATAGCTACCCACGAAAACACCCGGATGCGAATTAAATTTTTCTATTATATTTTTGTTTGTTTTTACTAAAAACTATATAAAAAAGAAATTGATTTAGTTAAAACATGTTTCTATTTAAAGGTAAAACAGTATAATAACTCAAAAAAGTTCATTTTTCTCATCGTTCAATATTAACAAGTACCATTAGTAATTATAGAAAATCATTGGTAATTTTTGTTTTAAAATAAACAAATAATGGTAATTAAGAGTTGTGACATGATCAGTCAATACCTGGTATTTTCATCCATACTCGCTTCGATAAGTGCCAGTGGCCTAAATCGCAGTCAATAGAGGAGTGCACGTATTTCTTGTTTCGATAAAGAAAGGTTTCTTTTCACAGTGGCAAGTTTTCAAATTAAGTAGGAAATTGATAAACATGTTTTTAGTAGGCAGTAGCGTGCAGGTTTATGAGCCCCTTTCAAGTTACAGAGGTCTTGCAAAGCGATTGCTTCACCCGAAGCGGTACGAAAAGACCACGGTGGCAAAAAAATATCGAACCGTGGTCTGGATAACTGGAATATGTAAGAATTCTTATTCTTGATGGCCTAAGATGTTGTCAGGTATACACTTAATGTCAATTATTTGTTTTTATTTTGAATGTCTGATGCAGTTGCTTCGAACTTGGTTATGCTGCGATGCTTGGACAAATGTTCAGAGTCACAGAATTTATCCTTGTAAAATAAATCTGTGATAAGTGGGTCCGAGTATCGAGGATATCCAGAGTTGGCTTTTGGTGTATCGTCATTCTGCTGACCGTTGATGGAATAGCAGAAGGGACAAGTATTTAAGTTCACAGTATTTATCCTTGTAAAATAAATCTGTGATAAGTTGGGATTTGTAGTGATATGTGACTAGGGTTGGCCAAAGGCATCGCCTAAGGGAAGCTACAAGTCTCAATTGGCATTGGTAACTGGCCGTTGTTGGAATAGTTACAAGTGGGCCAGGAAACAATGATATCCGGAGTCGGTTGAGATTTGTAGTGATATGTGACTAGGGTTGGCCAAAGGCATCGCCTAAGGGAAGCTGCAAGTCTCGATTGACGTGAGTAACTGGCCGCTGATGGAATAGTTAAAAGTGGTCCGGGTATCATTGATATCCAAAGTTAGTTCTTTTGGTGTATCCTCATTCTGTTGGCCGTTGATGGAATAGCAGAATGGAGGGCATTTGTTGCAAAAGCAAAATGTATATATTAGTGTTTATTTTAATGTGTGTATTTTGTTCTCAGCAATGCACCAGACAATGACGTGATCCGGGACGGATCCGTAAGCAGGACGGCCGGATGTTGTCGCCGCGGTGGAAACGCGTGAATTTTAAATAATTAACCTGTTATTTACCTTCTTTTTAACATGCATGAGTTTGGAATAATTCCATACTCTGTTATTAGTCTATCATAATTAATTAAACTGGAAACATTGTTTATTGAATAACCGCCATTGTGATATCACCCACCTTATGGAGGGGTGTCCCCTCTATTGAATCTACTTTTAAACAGTAACGGATAAAAGTCATTCATTCGTGTTTCGTCGGTGATCTTGAGTAGTTGTTATATACAATTGTCACGTACAAGTCTATCTTGATTAAATAAGGAAATGATGGATAAGTATATACTTTGTATTAGGGATTTAAAATATAATTGTGTTAATTAAACGGTGCTTTGAATATAAACAACTGTATGAAACTTAACTGTGTTATTTATTGAATTATATATGATTGAACGCTAATGTTGTTTCTATATTTTAGTAAACCTTACACTTTGGAGTCTGCAAAGATGTCAATACTATCAAATGACTTGTTATAAGTGTGTACTATTCGAACAGTTACCATATTCTGAGATTACGTACGATTAGCATAATGTTCTTCCGAGGAACGTAGTGCGTGGACGTAAATTAAATATTTTCTTCAGCGGCTAGACCAGAAAATGATAAGATCATTTCTGCGCTTACATTAAACACTGTGGGGTAAGTCATAAAGTAATAGCGGAACGCAAATTTTGGGGTTACATAAAATACGACTAATTCATCATTGCACATCAGTTGCAGCAGATAACGTAAAATCAACGGAATTCCCGTCGTCATCGAATTTTACTGTATTTTATATGCACCAAATAAACATTGTCTATGCTATTCCATTTAAATGTCAGTTGAGTCATGGTAGTATGATTAAAGGAATTCTCCGTGCGAGGAACGAGGTCCATGAACCAAAATAAATCGTTTCTATCGAGAAACGATTATATTGTCACAATTTGGTTTAAACCATAAGCAATTAGCATGCCTATTCTTTTACCGGTAAATTATGACTACGGGCGAAAAAATGTCGAAAAAAATGATTTTCATGATCGGACGTCCGCACATTTGTTTCGACTTGAAGTAAACAGAACGGGATAATAAAACAATAGATTTAAAACCGTAACCGGAATCGAAACCCTTATAGATTCGTCTGGTCTGTCTGTCTGTCCGTATGTGACAGCCACTATATTCTGAAACTATTAGTACCACAATGTTGGAACTTGGTAGGTAGATGGTCTGCAAACCGCTTTATGATTTTTATACAAAAATAAAAAGAATAAAGGTGCTCTCGTATTTTTAGGCACTCGCACTTAGCCTCTTTTTCAATGATGTGGTAAATAAAAAAGCTAAAGCCATTAAGCAATCCAGAAAGGTAAAGGAAAGGATTCAATATAACAAAACTCCTCAATTTGCCAAGAGGTTTAAATGTGTTAAAGATGATAAAAATGTTAAAATAAAAACTACAGATCCGCATAGCATTTTAAATCTTAAAAAGTAGCGTGTCACTCTTCACTTGCACCAAACATGCCTTACGCCCACAGAGCTTCAACAATGGCTGCTTTGTAAAGATATTTTGCTTGGAATATAGCTGCGACGAAGTTTCCAATATCCTTTATTTACTTTGAGGTATAAATGGAAGTACCAATATTACGTCTTAAAGCATATTGAACGAGGCTTCTCAATGCTCAAAAAGATTGTCGAAACTGATGTATAGGGAACAAAGCCCACTGACGAAATTAAAAAAAATACAATAAAAGGAATTCAACAGGATTTTCATATTGAAATTACTTATTTGTGTATTTCTATAAGGATTTTAATATCCAAGTTGAAGAACGACATTTACTTTAACAAGAAATGATGGGAATACGAAATGATAAAAATTAATATTGTCATCAAATTTGTTTCGCTTCAGTTGAGGACCAACACTGTCTTTTTAGAGTTGCGCACTAGTAAGATTAGACAGTTGAAACTTGGTAAGTGCATTCTGTGAACTGCTTAACGATTATTAAGAATACAAAAATTAGGAAATAAAATATAATACATGGAGCTGAAACTATTTTTCTTTCTTCAAAACCATGTTTTTTCTATATTTCAAACGTTTGAAAGATAGACACTTCCAAAGTGGTAAAATATGTGCTCATTCCGAACATAAGTCTCTCTAAGGCTGAAATCGATATGTCCGGATCCCTGGAATTTGGTGCTCAGGTTGTTACGGATTCCGTTGAACATATCGGGTTTGCGGATAACCCTAAATATATAGTATAAAAGGCAAACCTGGCTCCACTGACTTACTATAATATACAAACCAACAATCGAAAGTATTGTACCTAGAATCTTTGGTATAGGGTTTTTTTCATAATGTAAGTGTGCACTAATAAAGCATTTTTAGAAATTCAGCTACTAAGGAGGTGAAATAGGGGGATAAACTAAGTCGCGGTAAAATTGTTAATTTTAGAATAAAACATCCTATACTTAACTAATATTATAAATGCTAAAGAGAGTTTATTTGTTCGTTTGTTTATTTTTCTATTTGTAACGCTTTTACGTCTTAGAATTCGTTGTCTAGAGTACCAAAAATTTTGGAGGATTCATTTCATCCCGGAGGTAATAAATAAATATTTATGGACAAATCACACAGTCAATCTGTGCCAAAGTAAGTGCTCGAGACTTGTGTTATGGGATACTATATCAACGGTCTATATTTTATTACAAATACATATTTAGTTAAACATTCAAGACCCAGGTCAATCTGAAAAAGATAATTTTTTTTCTTCACCTGACCGGGGCTCGAACCCAGGACCACCCCAGGTAATGCTCCCAAGAGATCGTCATTGATCCTAGTCACAGAGCAGGAAATGTGACTGTCGCTCGCCTATACTAGAGACAACTTTTCAACACATTTCATATGAAACAAACATGTTAGGGGACTGTAGGGTTTAGTGTGATTTTGAGTTTCAAGGTAATGCAAAAATCTGCTATTTTCTACTTACTTGTGACTCGACTTGACCTTTTTTTGTAATTATGATACCATATCACAGCACATTGGGTAATTTTTACGATTTCTGGAGTACAAACAGACAGGCCAACATTGCGATTTTCGCCTACTAGCCGGGTGCGAGCTGACACGCAGTATCATTATTACTTTCGTTTTCAGTAGAGCGCAAGCGAAATTCCATGTATTATGATGTTAACTAATCTCTTTACTTCATATCCTACATTGACATTGGAATCCAGTAAATCCAGGCTGGAACCGTAATAGCCGAATCCGCATAATCCGGTCACATGTGGTGTAACGGAACTGCGGATGCGAGCCGGATTCTGCGGAACCACATCCGAGCTGGTAAACCTTAATGTGGATTCGTGGGCCAGATATTGATAGTGGTAATGTAATAATGAGATATATACTGTTTCTTCATTAATGTATAGATACATAGTTTGTTCCGATTACATTATTTAATGCTACAAAATCATGTATTTATATTTATACATGCCTATCTACTTGTTTAACTACAATTACTATTTAAATATATAAAAATAGATAGGATAGGGATAGGGCGAACATTTAAGGAATCACGTAATAGGCGATGCGGCTAGCAACCCATCACTTTTTTGATTCGGCTTTCTACCTTAACGCGCTAACACGCCAAACGTGGCCTTTGAGTTTTATGACTTTGGGCTCTGTCTACCCCGCAAGGTATAAAGACGTGATAATATGTATGTATGTAGTATGTACTATTTAAATACGTAAATTGATAAGTAAACAATTCGTTTTTTCTACTGTAATTAGACCCCTTTTCCTTATGACGAGCTCCGTGGCACAGCGGTCACCACGCCGGCCAGTGACACGGATGGTCCCGGGTTCGATCCCCGGTCAGTTCAAGATGGAATATGATCTTTTTCAGATTGACCTGGGTCTTGGATGTTCATCTATACCTATATGTATTTGTTATAAAATATAGTATCGTTGCGTTAGTATTCCATAATACAAGTCTTTCTTAAGAACTTACTTTGGGGCTAGCTCAATCTGTGTGATTTGTCCGTATATATTTATATTTATTTATATTTAATGTAAATCGCTGGTCTCGATGGTCAGGGGTGTAATCCTTAACTGCCTGTCCAATGGTTGCAGGATTTATTTATTTATTAAGGAATAACAAACAGTTGCAAGATAAATATTACAGAATAAAATAAATACCATTTGGCTACACAATCCTAAAATCCAGTAAAATATACGAGAAAAAATCTATTTTAGCACCACAGGATGTGCAAAACTAAGCATTTTATTTGTACGATTAGTTTTCGCTCTCACGTACTACTGCCCACGTGCCGGCGCGGGCTTATTTCTGATATTTATTGGACTCTGCCAATATGCCGCACTGTTGGAAAATATCTTCTAAGTTTACATGGATTAAAGTATTACCTGCTCTTTTATGAAAAGAGCTTTAGTTGTGTTTGTTTGACATGGATAAACTCAAAATCGACATATCTAAAGAGAGTTTGTTTGTTTGTTTGTTTGTTACGCTTTCACGCCGTATCTACTGAACTGATCATCATGAAATTTTGCATACACATAGGTGAGGGTACTGAGAAGGACATAGGCTATATATCACGCGGGCGAAGTCGCGGGTAACAGCTAGTAATTTATAATACGCTTTTAAGTTACTTGAACTAAGTCACGGGAAAAAGGAAGTAGGTGTACCTACTTTTGTTCAACATGGTTAATGAAGATGATTCATTCTGAATTAAGAATCTTGTCTGTTTATATTGGGGAGATGGGGTTGATAGGGAATAAAGGTCCACGGGATACTACTACCAGGCTTCGGCATAAAGTCGTCTGAATAGGTATATATACCTAAGCAAAAATTACATATTAAAAGTGCTAGACACTAAAATATTAATGCCTATTTTATTGTATTGGACGATCTAGACAAGTTCTTGCCTGGCTGGCAAATGATAGCAGCGGACAGAGACGTGTGGAAAAGTAAGGGGGAGGCCTTTGCCCAGCAGCGGGACATAGCAACAATAGGCTAAGAAAAAAAAAGAAAAAAAATATTTTGCGCAAAAATCTGTTTCGTCAGAAATCGATAGTACTAATAAATAATAATAAATATATAGGGACATATCACACAAATTGAGCTAGCCCCACAGTAAGTTGTGAACTTGTGTCGCAGGATACTAACTCAACGATACTATATTTTATGACATATACTTATATAGATAAACATCCAAGACCCAGGTCATTTTGAATAAGATCGTTTTCCATCACGAGCTGACCGGGGATCGAACCCGGGACCCCCGTGTTGCAGGCTGGCGTGTTGACCGCTGCGCCACGGAGCTCGTCCTAACATAAATACTAACATAAATCTGCAGAAACTACGGCATGTTTGTAACGATTGCTTCCAGAGAGTTATTAGACCATTTGTCTATCCGCGGGGAGAATAAATGTCCGATTACTACACCAACTTTTATACTATTTTTGTTAAATATAGTTTTTAGGGTTTCGAAGCCGAATTGCAAAAAGCGGAACCCTTATAGATTTGTTATGTCTGATGTCTGTATGTCTCAGCAATGTAATTCTGGTACTAATAATACTATACATTCGAAACTTGGCAGGTAGACGAATACTGTGATTTTTTTTTATTTTTTAATGTAAAAAAAATAAGTTCTCCCCATACATGGAAATAAAACAAAAAAAAAACACGAGTTACACTCCGGTAGTGCTGGTAAAAGTTAAAACTTAAATACTATCACTTAAAATTTAATGCCGAGTCTGGCTAACGAAATATGAGACTGGAATGATTTGGCCTCGAAAAATTCATGTACTTTTTATTAAACTTTCAGCCTCAAGGCTTTCGGCTAAAGATTTGAATCGGCCGTATTCAGCGGATTCGACTCTTTAGCCAAAGTACACACAATACTTCCGCGTTGTTGAAGATCCGATGGGAGATAAAAGGCAAAGTGCCACAAAACTTGGCTCTCGCAGACTTTGATTGATGCGAGTCTTGGCAACAATTTTAACAGCGATTAATTTGCGATAAAGCGATATTTTGCTTCTACCGCAAAGTTTTTGCTCTTGAAAATGTTACTGTTATAAGTTTACAACATTGTTATGTATGTTTTCATTGTAGGATAATTGTAAAAAGTATAAAAGAAGCAAATTTTTTGACTTCTATTTGACCACCTTGATTAATAGTGAATTTTGATAACGCACTTTTTCTAGTGAGTTCTAATTCTATTACGGATACTGATTTCGACGTTATAATATTGTCAGGTTGTTTATAATCATCCTGCATGTATAAGTATTATAATCTAACTGGACCAGCGAACTCATTTCACGAATATATATTTTTCTCCTCACGTTTTAATATGGACTACCTCTGTGATCATTTTCAGATAGACCTGGGTGTTGGATGTAAACTTACACATAAACTTAAGATAGAAAATGAAAAGAATACACACAAAAAGACATCAGTTTATTCCCATCTACTCAACAGGGCATTGTCATAGGAGGTTATTCTCAAAGTTGAAGCACTGCGCGAAGAGATATAAAAGTAATAAGAAAGCTCACGGCACCTGTAACTCGCAACTTTTCCATTACTAACTCGTATGACGCGTCGCTAGTTTTAGTCACAATGCATTATATTTGACGACAACATTTTGTTGTAAAAATATATTTTTAAAACTTTTCCTTAAGGGCCCACACTAGGCACACTAGCGACGCCAATAATTTTATTCCTAATACTTTACAAATAGAAAGAAATTCAAGAATGAAAATCATATAAGCCTAAGTAAATAAGCTGAAGTATTTTTGGAATCATGTTTTAATATTATGAGAATCAGTCATTAAGAGAAATAGTGATTACCGCCAAAAACGGCCGTATTTGGCGGTAATCTTCATTCTGACTGATTTTGATAATATTAA
The DNA here is from genome assembly GCA_963082605.1 of Rhodophaea formosa. Lineage (NCBI taxonomy): Eukaryota > Metazoa > Arthropoda > Insecta > Lepidoptera > Pyralidae > Rhodophaea > Rhodophaea formosa. The sequence goes on from OY720211.1 coordinate 21,667,527, forward strand.
ACATGATTCCAAAAATAGTTCAGGTTATTTAATTAGGCTTATATGATTTACATTCTTGAATTTCTTTCTATTTGTAAACTATTAGCAATAAAATTATTGGCGTCGCTAGTGTGCCAAGTGTGGGGCATTAATGTAACGAATTTTTAGTATGTATAAAATTTTGTGATGGAAATATTTCATATTCAGGAGTTAATTATGGGTTTCCAACATTTTAGAAACGTTTGTTTCATTTAAATCATTAAAATATTGCATTCATTATTCATAAGAACCTGCAAAATCAGACCCCATTTCCCACAATGTGGTTTAAAAATGCACGTAGCTTTTGGTATATTCACCGCGGGCGAGAGGTTCCTAACAAGCAGGCATCTCATTATGAAGCACTCAACCGCCGACGGATAGGATAGGAACACTCAAAACTATACTATGTCTGCATAGTTCCACTTTATCTTGTATGTGAAATATGCTTTGCAAAGTTAGTTTATGAACGTTTGAGTAGGTAACGTAATTTGAATTATCTCAATATACTCAGACTAACGTGGCTTTTACGTTGGTTTAGGAGAAAAAAAGTGCTATCAGCTGCATTTTTTCCTGCACAAGCTAATCAAAATGGTTGAAATTCCGAGTAATCGTGTCTATAAGCGATGCAGCAAGTAACATAACTAAAATGTACTCCTTTTTTTTTAAACAGTATGTAATTAGAATAGTATTGTGAATGCAAAAAAACACCTGTAAAATATCACTAATTCGATATTTTTTTTTCATCTTCACCATCAATAACACGCTCTGTCTACCAAGTAAGGGTACATGAATACGTATTTCGAAGACCCATTAAGCAGTTGATCGCGGCTATCTTCATGTCAGTCGTAATGCTTTGTTTTGTTTAGGTTCCATCAGGTGGCTTGTCTGCTAATTTGCCGTCAATTAAAAAAAAATCTTGGGCAGCTTGTAAAACTAATACAACAACCAACAACGAGGTAGTTAAACCGCTGTAAAAATGTACTAGCTTTTAGTATATAAGTACAGCGTTGTCGATAGGCTTCTAACAAGCAGGCATCTCATAATGAGGCACTTCACCACCACCGAATAGGATACGTACACTCTTCTATGTCTGCAAAGTTTCGCTGTATCTTTTATGTGAAAATATGCTTTGAGAGTTGGATGTGTATGTCCGTATGAATGACGGGTGTTAAAGCTTCACTAGACGATTAAGAAACTAGGCGATTTGAACGTAGAGTCCGCTAAATCTAAAATATTATTATTTTTATCAACAATGACCCAAACCTTTGAAACACTGAAAACAGCATTAAAATAAATTTTCCCTTTACGCTTCCTTCGACGGACACATAATATACAGTCAGACTTACTAAAGGTGAATCTAACACTCTTTTAGTAAGGTTAATATATTATCTTCTATAATGATTCTAGATCTTAGTAAGTTAAATTAGATGTCAAGCTATTTAGTTACTTCGTCTTCTTCTAAGTGTGTTGACTCGGGTAAAAATTCGTGTCGATCAGAACTCTGCTAGTTATTTTAATGGTACATTTTCTTTGTTTTCAGGTAAACCAATTCAAGCTGTGATAAACGGTTGCAAAATATACTTAATACTGTGAGTATGAGTATCAATTTCGCAAAACCATTTGCGTAAATTCATCTTGTTCAACTATTAATAAAATAAGATTGTAGTTTACTTGCCAGAATACAGTACAGAGATCTTACATTATTAGAAAGCGCTTGTATTCCATCTCTATACGTATAATAATAATAAAGTAATGTAACATAATTACGTTATTATTAGCTTTGGGGGTGACGAGGTTATACTTTGAGGCTTTATTTGGTACCTATTATTGTATTAGATACCATTTGCTTAGAAATAACAAATAAAATGGTTTGATACGGTATAAATATTTTTAAAACCCGCTTCTTATACCTATCGCCTGCATCTTCTGCGGGTCTTGGTGTAAATTAACAAAATAAATAATTTTAAATTCCCTCCGAACGATCAGGTTACTTTCTCCTATATGTCTACTGCATATTTTATTTGAGCCCCACTAATCCTACGTCAGCGTAAATCCTTGTGAATGAAGCCGGTACTGTTCGAGGCGGGTAACATGACTGCCCGTAACCCGCAAACTGTTAGCTCTGAGTACTGGTGACCGGCCGGCGGTCCCGGGTGACTGGCACCCAGATTAGGCTGCTCTGGCAACGTAGCTTTCAGCCTATACGCCAAAATATGGAAGTAGCACCAAACGCTTTGTCTTTGTTTTTCAGTTCAGCCCTTCAGCGGCCCATCAGGCATTTGAGGGTTTGCTGTCTTTCCAAGCTTTGCACACACAGGCAACGCCCAAAGCCGAGGTATGTCCCTCCTGTAGGCCCTTTGGAGATTTTCGCCTCGCAGGTTTTCACATGAAATTAAAAAAGCGCATCAGCGCGCGAGCGACAATTACATTCCCTGCTCTGTGGCGTTCTTTAACTCCGTGGCCCGTGGTGAGGCCGTAAAAGGTGTCCCCGCAATCAGCTCACTTGTATGCAAATATAATCCCTTATTATTCCTAGCCTTGGTCAGCTTATGCTTGTGAATAAATTTGCTTGCTTGTGAATTCAAATTACCCTGGAGATAACCTCTCTGTCTGGCCGCAAGAGAAATCTTGTATTTTTGTATTATTTATACGTATAAAGTACGGACCTCAAAAGGATCTGGATTCAATGGTAAGGAAATCTAAGGAAAACCAATAGCACTTCAGAATAATTTCTGGGGTTGCATGATACGTAGTAGGCCTTTTTAAAAAGATTTTACTTTTTAAAATAATTAGTATGTCTTATATATTATCGAAACATTTTGAATAGGGACCTATTTTTTTTTTCAATCAACCAATAGAATGAAGATAAGTGCATTTTTTAAATTTATTTCTTTATTTGCCCGTATATATTTATTTATTTATAGCGCAATAAAGTGCAGGAATGGGGGTTCATGACACAACAGGCCGGTAAAAAGTGTATCGGTCAGTGACGTCACGCAGAAATTTAACGGGCCATATCTTCATCAATTTTTATTTGATTAACAAAAGAAAAAATTACGTGTCAAATATTTCCAATGATCTACCAGATGGACTTTTCCATCGCCGCAGGAATTGAGTTGCCACCTTCTGGAGGGACAAAAGCCATCGATACGAAAAGAAGAAGAATATAATTAATAAAGGAAATCAGCCTATTACGTATCATGCAACCTCACAGATTATTCTGAAGGCCTACGGATAAGGGTGAAGGTCGTAGTCTCTCAAAGGTGACCCCTTGTTAAGCGATAGAGAATGCTTAAAAACCGCCCGCTCACCGTTCATTATTTAGATTTTAACACTTCTGATCCACAATACAAAATGATGAACATGCGAATTTTAAACATTTAGTGTGGGCGGCCTTTTGTGTTTTTTTATTTGGTTTCATCATTTTTTAACGACTTATTAAATAATGAAAATAAGTTGAATATAAAACTGATGGAACGCAACACATAAGTATATAAACATAGAACTTTAATAATAAATAATGTAGGCATATTCATAAAGGTATAAAAATTTAAAACATGGGTAATAAAATGACTGGTTTTTAAATAGCATTATAATGCTGGGTATGTTATGAAAATTGAAAATATGTGATGAAAAAGAGTTCACCACAGGTAGGATTCCAACCCACAGCTCTTAGGTCTGCGCCCTAAGCGTGCTACCAACTACACCACCGTGGCTTCGAATCACCTTACCAACTACACCACAATCAATTATTTTAAATAGCATTACAATGCTCGGTATATTAATACATATCGTCTCGGTATAATATGTCGGATTCGACGCAGTGATTCGAAGCCACGGTGGTGTAGTTGGTAGCACGCTTAGGGCGCAAAACTAAGAGCTGTGGGTTCGAATCCTACCTGAGGCGAATCCTTTTTCATCACATATTTTCAATTTTAATGGGTAATGGTGTTGGGTATACAAGAGTACGAAATTCGAATCGGGGAAAATTAAGGAAAAATTTAATGCGTAATCAATGTCGATGTGTGCGTGAGCATGTGTCACAACACGTTTGCATGCATTAGTATTTTCGTTAATTTCACTTTTCTTAGGGTCCTATACTAACTGTTTTAAGAGCTTAGATCTATGGCTTACCTCTAAATCGTACAAACTAGAAGCATCAATAGCTTTGTACCGACTGTGTTGGCCTGAGTAAACGATGTTGTTTTGCTTGCCTTACCATTTGTAGTAATCGTATTTATTTTAAAATGTAGGTATGTTTATTTTAATGTAGGTACGACAAACAACCTGAAGCAGCGATATCTTTGTATCGATTGAGTTAGTCTTGAGTAAACAGCTTTGTTTTGCTTGCCTCGCCGTTCATAGCAGACATAGGTATTTATTTTGCTCAGACTACCGATTTGAGGGTAACACACAGGTCAGTTACCTTTATCTACAGGTAGGTATATCTTGATTTTAAAAATACAAATGTCTTCCATGAAATAAAGAGCTTGTTACTAAATCTTTCCTTAAGAACAGATGAAAAAATTCTACGTACAATTAAGAGATTACGTTAACTAAGTTTTTCTGATTTTCATCCTCAGTCATGAGACGTCCCTTTTATCCTGGTGGTGTGGTTTCCTTTGTGAGAAAAGACAAAATGTAGAATGTACCAGCTGTTTCTCTTCCCGCGCGGATCGTAAAAGCCGATCGAGAGAATGGGCGTCATAAATCAAGTCAATAGGCGATGTGGTTAGGAACCCATCTCTATTTTGATTCCTTTTTCACCTACAATCCCACCAACATGCTGAACATGGCTTTAAAAGGTTTTACAAACATGCGCTCTGTCTACCCCGCGTGGGAGAAAGACGTGATAGTATGTGTGTATGACGTCCTGAAGCCCGGGTTCCGTTACTATAAAATATAAATTTATATGGACGATATCACACAAATTGATCAAGCCCCGTAGTCAGTTGAAACGTGTGTATGTAGGTATGTGAATGCTGGCTCAACGATACTATATTTTTTTCTCAAACATGCTTGGAAATTCTAACATTATTTTGGCAACCTTGTTTGGAATAAATCGATATTGTTGTACTGGCCAAATACACGCCAGCAAAGTATGTATGAAAATCCATATCTATCGTGTTTTAGCGGCTGGCAAGGTATTTTTGAAAACTCATATCCGTCGTGTTATTTAAAAATGAAACGACGAGTTTGCTGCAAAATAATTCAACTACGGAGGTTACAAATTCGAATTTAAAATTTGACCTAACTAGTAAGTTAAAAAAAGAAATTTAAAAATACAAGATTTTTGCGCGATAATTTCTACTTTTTGTTGTTTATGAACATTTTATGAATATTATATAAAACAAAAATCATAGAATATACCAGCTGCTTCTCTACCCGTAGGTACAGTCCGTAAAATCAGGCCGAGGGAGGAAGCAAAAACCTAAGGAGAAGAAAATGTCAATAGGTGATGCGGCTTGCAACCTTCACTATTTTAATTGTATTTTGTTCATAAAATCCCACGAATACGCTAAACGTGGCTTTTGGCTATAATAATTCTGATTAATTTCCGCGCAATATTTGAGAAAAGTACTATACAAGCCTTGGCCGCAATCAGGCATTGATGGACTTACGTACGTGTGCCTCGGCTCCGCCTCGGTTCACATTCACACGTTCGTCTAAGAGTATCAATGCCTCTATTGCCGGCCGCTGCAGTAATGTACTAATAATGGATACTTGCATAGATAAACATCCAAGACCAAGGCCATTCTGAAAAAAAAATGTTTTCCATCATGACCGGACCGGGGATTGAACCTAGGACCACTCGTGTCGCAGGCTGGGGTGTTAAACGCTACGCCACGGAGGATAAGGATTACATTTTGTATTTATAGGGTTCCGTACAAAAAATGAAAAACGGAACCCTTATAGGATCACTCGTGCGTCTGTCTGTCCGTCCGTCCGTCTGTGACAGCTGATTTTTCTGTATTTGTATGAATATCAACTTCCACAGACAGCTAACAGTCTACACCTAATTTATCATCATGAATATCTACATAGTCATTTATTATAGAGAGGATAGCCGTAGCTACGTATATTTAAACTTTAAATAACATAAATAATGACTGCAAGCCTATTTAGAGGTTTTAAGCAATAAGCTTTATTGCATTAACATATTACGAGGTCGGGCTTTATGCGACTTGTTGGAAACTTTCACTCTTCGCAAATTGTGGCTTAACTAAGATAGCGGTATAAATATTCAAACCCACTAGATATAAATCCTATTTTATCTAAACTTAAAATGTTAAAGAGTTTTTTAAGAGAGGTTTACAAGATAATATTTAAATAGTTTGAAAACTATGTACAATAAAATCTTAATTCATTCATACAGTCTTTTTTAGTCGCCACTGTAGGAGCATGACCCTCTCTGTACCTACCATAAGAGTTATTGTAATACTCGTAGTAGCCAAGGCAGTCAGAGGATAAAACTTAAAATAGTAATAAAAACAATCAAATCTTACTGGCCATTAATTATAATCTCAAATAAAAATATTAAAAAGGTGATTCCATTTTTGAAAATATTCTCCTGTTATCTGCACGATGTTTTGTTTCGGTTTTACAAAAGTATAATTTTAATAACTTTGCCATTATAGTGAGTTTTACTTTTAATTTCAACTAGCTGTTACCCGCAGCTTCCCCCACCGTGAAATATAGCCTATATCCTTCTCAGTACCCTAACCTATGTCTATGTAAAATTTCATGAAGATATGTTCAGTAGATAGGGCGTGAAAGCGTAACAAATAAACAAACAAACTCACTTTCGCATTTATAATATTAGTTAGGAAGTTAGGATTAGGATTACAAAGTATAGGAATTCGATCACTGGAGAAGACCATAAAACAGCAGGTCCAAAAATGATACAGTACTTACCACTGCTGCAAAAATTCCATTGTGGATATTATAATTATAGAAGATACGTTCATTGTTTGAGTTTGTGGTTCCCAATACAAATTCAAACTAAATTTTTATCACTAATCATATTTAACTACTATCACTTATATATTTGACGAGCTCCGTGGCGCAGCGGTCAACACGCCAGCCCGCGACACGGATAATCCCGGGTTCAATCCCCGATCATTTCGAGATGGAAAATGCTCTTTTTCAGATTGACCTGGCTCTTGGATGATTATCTATATATGTATCTATTATAAAATATAGTATCGTTCAGTTAGTATCCCATAACACAAGTCTCGAACTTACTTCGGGGCTAGCTCAATCTGTGTGATTTGTCCGTCTATATTTGTTATTATTTGTCTATGATTTCTATTGCCTACATAACATTAGGCAGTCGGTTGACTATAAGTTGTCTTCTGAACTTCTGTTGCCACAAATGTTGTTTCTCTGTCTGTTTAAATAAATCTCATGCATAGAAACAGACTAAAGCGATAACTTAGTGTCATTGACATTTTAGTAAATTAAATGAATACGTTATTTAATTTTAGCACTAAGTATATCAAGTACAATAAATACTATGGGTTTAAATAAATGTGTTAGTGAAACGCTAAAATAATATCAAAAGCGGGTAAGCTAGCCTACGCAAATACCCAGTATTTGAAGAGAACCTGACCTACGAACAGATTTTACATTGTATTGGGTCGACTGTTATATAATAAACGATAGAACTCTATCAATATTATATGGATATATGGATGTTTATCTATTATAAAATATAGTATCTTTGAGTTAGTATCCCATAATACAAGTCGCGAACTTACTTTGGGGCTAGCTCAATCTGTGTGATTTGTCCGTATATATTTATTTATTTATTATATACAGCCTTTAGGTATCCGGTACACACAAGAGTAAGTGGTAGAGTACATTAGCCTATTTTTCTGCCAATTCGGGGTACTGTACCAGGGAAGAATTTTAAAAACGGTAAATTATTTCCGAAGCCTATTGAATGCAAAAAATAACCAAACCTTTCATCTTTATAATATACTAGCTCTCACCCGCGACTCCGCCCGCGTTAGTGTCTATCCCACGTGTATGTCCTTCACCGTACTCAAGACAACGTGTATGCAAAATTTCATGATGATCAGTTCTGTAGATATGGCGTGAAAGGGTAACAAACAAACAAACATACTTTCGCATTTATAATTTTAGTTGGAATAATAAATAATATAAATATATTATACGGACAAATGACACAGATTGAGCTAGCTCCAAAGTAAGTTCTTATGAAAGACTTGTGTTATGGGATACTACCGCCGTGTGGTTCCCGGTAGAGTAGAATAGGACCACTCCAAGTCATCCCGTGGATGTCGTAAAAGGCGACTAAGGAAACACGAGCTAAACAAAGCTTATTAACTTCAAAGAGACCTCTCCAACCCGCCTGGCCAGCGTGGAGAGTGTAGGCCAAATCCTCTGACTACTCAGGCTAGTATCGCTCTATCTCTCAGGCTAGGCTCTGGTAGTACAGAGAGAGTCGTGCTCCTGCAGTGGAGACTAGAAGGACCTGATCATGATGATAATGATGATGATGGGATACTAACTCAACGATACTATATTTTATAACAAATACTTATATAGATAAACATCCAAGATCCAGGTCAATCTGAAAAAGATCGTTTTCCATCTTGACCTGACCGGGGATCGAACCCGGGACCATCCGTGTCGCAGGCAGGCGTGATGACCGCTGCGCCACGGAGCTCGTCAAAGATTGGACTGGACCCTTTGGTCAAAAGGGTCTTTGGAGAGGCAGTTTCTCTACCATTATAAAACGCAAAGAAATAAAAATACACTCGTTTGAAAGATTTAATAAGGAAAATAGGAAAATATTTTTTAATCTTGAAAATCTCACAACTTAAGAGATGGGTGTCTAAATTGAAGAACATTCCTTTCTTACTTTTGTTTGAAACTGAGAATTCTCAAATAACAGACCGAACTAATTAAAATGACATTAAGACACACTCCTGTGAACACCAAACAACACTCCTGGAAATAGCAAATGAAAGGAAACATTAATTATTTACTGATAATCTACTTAGCACTGAACTGATTTCATCGAGTATTGTTATCGAAGGATGTCGGGACAATACGCTTCCTTCCCTTTGTTACATCCTGCCATAGGAGACGTATAGAGAGATCAAGCTGCAAAAATGTATTTACGTCTACTTGTTACACGTGACTTTGTATGCGTAAATTATAGCTTATGTTACCTGTTGATAGTGAAGCTTTCAGTAGGCGAAACATTTTTCAAAATAGGTTTATTAGTTTTTTTTTTGTATCTATTACTAACCAAAAATTTATCTTTACAATATTAGTAGATATAATTTAAGTTATCGGAATAACTAACAAATACCTTGAATCTCCGGTTAAAGTTTGCAGTTTTTAAAATGCGTCTAAATTTTACAAATTTTTCTTTACATGACGTGAAAAAAAATTTTCTTAGTTTTACGTGCGGTTATTAAAATAATTGCAACATTCATAGTAAAGAATCACCTAATTACACTAAACAACTTTAACTTAAGAAACTACAGGTCCAATAAGTTATTGTTGAACAACATGTTAAAAGTGGCTGTTACAAAGCCATCGTAACTAATATTATAAATCCGAAAGTTAATTTGTTATTTTTTTTATTTTATTCCATACACACAGGTTAGGGTACTGAGAAGGATATATCACACGGGCGGAGCCGAGGTTAACAGCTAGTTGTCAATAAAAACAGTACATCTCAATTATTAAGGTTTGCTATTAAGTACTTAGTGTACGAGCTAGCGTACAGTATTAGGTACTTCAGGTCTTTGACACTTTGACGTCACGCGGGCCGGCGCGTGTAACCTACATACTGCCTATTTTATTCTGTGACTTTGTCTAACTAGTGCAATAAACGTATTCCGTGGTATCGGTTGGGTTTTTAATACTGACATGCCTTCAACATCCCGAACATACCGTATCCATCTGACATCTGTCATCTACTTGTACCGAGACCACACTGTCCGGTACACTTAGCCTTTTCAAAAATCTTATTCACTATCCGTGTCGTGGTGAGTTCTATATGTGCATTGAAAGCTTAGTCTCTGTAATTAGTATCTGTCAACTCTGTGTGCCACTATCCGTAACAAAGGAAGGTAGTGGTCAAGGCGGGAAGACAAAAAGATTGTTACTGAAATTAATTACGTGAGAGGAAATTACTTTGCTACCTTTCTATTCTACTATATACAAGTAAACTATATAAGTAGGTTTTATTAACTTGGTTAATACATTATATACCAATAGAGCATACGTGCAATACGGGGGCATTACCATCATCATCAGGTCTTTGTTAATCTCCACTGCAGGAGCACGACCGCTTTACTACCAGAGCCATATATTAGCCGGAGCAGTCAGAGGATTTGGCCTACACACTCCACGCTAAAGCTTTGTTAAGCTTGTGTTTCCTAAGTCGCCTTCTACGACATCCACGGGAAGACTTAGAGTGGTCCTATTCTACTCTGCCGGGAACCACAAGGTATAAAGGGGTGGTAACGCAAAGCTATTTTTAGATGTCACTGCATACAATCGTTCCGAAAAATATATTGTTTTTAATTTCAGCTTTGTATGCAAGTAATTAGTGCATAAGAATAGTCATTTAACCTTATGTTTAAAAAAATTATAAAGCTCATATTTGTTCCTGTAACAAAAGATTTCATTTTTCGGAACAACCGTAAACAATGCTTCTCTTGTCAGATATCATTTCCATTTTAAAGTAACCACACACTTTGTAAATCTAAAACCATATTCGACAAGACTACTACAATATTCATGAAATAAATTATGTATTGTAATGGAAGATACAAAATTCTTTGCGAGTTTTTAGAACAAAAGACTGGCAGCGTTTATAAGTACCGAGTTTCCAATTATAAGAATAGTATTATAGGCCTTTCTTTTTATTTTTTTTAGAATTCCGTACCTCCTTACAAAGGGTAAAAAGGGATCCTCACGTCAAACCACAGAAAATAAAAAAATATATGTTTTGTCCATGAAAGACAGAATTTGGATTACTCCAAATGGATCCAAATTCGATCTCCAGCCAAATCATATTTTTAATAGCTATGTATCGTATATGATTTGTCCGTATATAATTATTTTTAACAAAATCAAATATACCAAATACAAGAAGCGCATTTTCTGTAGTTTAATATTGTACGGAATCCTTCGTGAGTGCGACTCTCACTTGGCTGTTTTATTGAGATTAAAGATATTTAAAAGCTTCCAGGGATTAAAAAATAAACATAGATCCTCAGGTCCAAGATCGAATGTGGCTTTCAAAACAATCGTATCAAGTTTTGGTCCGCAATTAAGATAAGGTTGGAGGGATTGAACCCCCGACCTTGGGGTTAAGTGGTTAGACACTGATTGACTGGTCCTAATTCGTCTGTTTTACGACTTTGTTTTATTTTATGTCTGTTTTACTGCATGTTTGCATTGTGGCCGGCTTGCGGTTACGAAGTTTATTAATATAGACCATCCCAAAGCTATTTTCTGATTGTATAAGATAGTGTTTAGAAACTATATTATACATGGATAGGCACTTGAATAGTGAACATAATATATGATAAATCTCTAATTTCTTACTTTCGGTTACGAAGCGTAACCAAATGAGATCATATATCATGAGATACTAACATTATTAATAGGCCCTGAGGAAGACCTCCGGATGAGGTTGAAACATGTCGGCCTGTAGCTGACTTCATACGTGAGTGACCCGTATTTTACATATTAATGAAGCGTATCTACGTTATGGCAGTTTGAAAATATCAAAATACTTACGTTAAAAAAATATTTTGGATTGATCGTGTCAAAATTCTTTTCAAGCACGATCGCCAGTGTTGTTTCGAGAGAGGTACTTACCATTTCTGTAAAGGTTTCAGGAAACATTGGGCAAAACCAAACACGGCTGGTTGCCATATGTCCAACATTTAAATATATGATAGATGTGACTACATTCAGGATTTCGGATATCTATCATACATTCATTAAAACCCTTTTGTATTTTTACGTAGCCTTCTGAAGATATGAAGTTTCAATTGTGGTAACCGGCCGTGACCAACGAACAACGTGCTTCCTGATACCGTCACAAAAATTGATCTGAGCTACTCAGAACAATTCTGATTGTGTTAACATTGATATTACACAGCCTCTGTGGTCCAGTAGTTAAGGCGAATGCCTTATTGACCCAGGGGTCGTGGGTTCGATTCCCACGGGAAGCATACTTTGTTAAGTTGTTTCCAGTTTGGTTAGGACATTGCAGGCATGAATCACCTGATTGTCTGATAAGAAAGATGACTCCGTGCTTCGGAAGGCATGTTAAGCCGTTGGTCCCGGCTGCCATCTAGTAGTTGTTAAAGGAACCACGTCAGAGGCCGAGAGGCGGTTCCGAAGAACTCTGACACCAGGGTGTGCATGGTCGACTTACCGTGTCACCTACACGAAATGATGATGATTAATATTGATATGATCAATCGTCTTTTTTTTTCAAATTTTCTTTGTAAACGTCTTAATAGAAGAAGCACTTTTACAAGTTTTACAAATTGTCCAATCTTTTCTATCCGCAGTAGCGTCGATGAAACTACCCCTCCGCAACCATCAATCAAATTAGTTTTGTTCTTTCCAAGTTACTTGACTCACGCGATCCCTTGCATAATTGGAAAAGTCCAATTTTGATATCTTTTACGTGGCCAAAGTTGAAAAAAAAAGGTTTGGGTACATCAAAATTGTAAGACTAAAACCTAGTGAACGATAAAAATGTAGAAGGTGTCTCGAAATAGCGATTTGATCACACAAATGGTGTGCTTGACAGAAAATGGGCTTTTCTCAAAGGCCTAAGCGCAGAGATTTAACACTTTTACGTTCACGAGTCTTAGTTTTCCCTGCCCCCGTAGCATGGCTCCCGCGACGCCGATTATATCGCGCGATAAACTATCTATTTTTCGCTCTTCAGTATTGCGAAAAGCAAGATGGCGATAGTCGATAAACGTTGTCGCGCGTGCCATGCTACGGGGGCAGGGAAAACTAAGACTCGTGAACGTAAAAGTGTTAAATCTCTGCGCTCAGGCCTTTGAGAAAAGCAGACTGTATTTTAATCACTCTTTGGTTATTGCTCCGTCAAGACCTGTCATTTAGCATTCTGCCAAAAATTATAAAATTAACTTTCTTTAGGTGAAAGAGTTTTAATAATTGGTTCATATGCTTATATAATGGAAGCAAATAAACGAACAATCAAATCCCTCTTTATAATATTAGTGTGTACGCAATATTCTAATCATACAACGTAGATTGTCTGAATGACCGTCTTTCTTTGAAAACCCACATCAAATTAGAACGGCATTAAGAGATTATTTAGAGACACAGATTACAATTTACACGACGCATGAAAACAGTATATACTTTTACCCTGATTTTTCGTGTGATATGCATGGTAATATCCGTTTAGGCGGTCTGTGACAACTTCTTGCGACGTCCTATTCTGCAAATGGCTAATTCTGTTTAATCACCAAACTAAAATATCATAGCATTTCACACGCAGACCTAAAATGTGACGCAACTAAAATAGTTTTCGCAAAATGGCATCAACATTGATTGTCAGCTACATAGGTACATGCGAGCGTGTGAGCAAACAGGTTCTCCACAGGGGGCGGATTACGTGCAGCCAGCCATGTCAAGGCGAAATCAAATCGCACGAAATGTGTCACAGCCAGTCGATGTTGCGAAATTATCTTATATTGGAGAAAAATATGATAATTTTATGTGTTTAAAGATCGCATACATAAACGCTATAATTATGAGAAACAGATACCGATACGATAAACCTTGTCTGATATCAAATGAGAAAGATTGTTAATGTTAGCACATTAGCATGTTTTGGATAAAATGGTAATGTCAGATAGAAAAAGAATGCAGTGGATAAATTACCCAAGAACCAATTATGACGACTAACCTATGTTGTAAGAAAACACATATTAATGCAGTTTACTCATATACCTAATACAATTACCTACATGAAATGCCTCGAAGAAATATCATAGCATATTTTTCGCAATGCAGGCATGTTTATCAAAATAGCATGGCAGTATACGTATCATCAAACAGGTTCTCGGCAGGGGGCGGATTGCGTGCAGCCAGCCATGTCAAGGCGAAATCAAATCGCACGAAATGTGTCACAGCCAGTCCATGTTGCGAAATTATCTAAAATTGGAACAAAATATAATAATTTGATGTGTTGACAGATTGCGAACATAAAAGCTACAATTACGAGAAATGGGTGCCGATGCGATAAACCTTGTAATGAAATCAAATGACACAGAGTGTCAGTTTCACAACTAGAGTAACATGATTGCCAATATAGTTTTCATACTTATCACAACAAAGTACATTACGAAAGTGAAATGTCATAGCATTTCAGTGACAGAACGAAAATATGACGCAACTAAAATGGTTTTCGCAAAATGGCATCAATATTGAATGTCAGCTACATAGGTACATGCGAGCGTGTGAGCAAACAGGTTCTCGGCAGGGGGCGGATTACGTGCAGCCAGCCATGTCAAGGCGAAATCAAATCGCATGAAATGTGTCACAGCCAGTCGATGTTGCGAAATTATCTAATACTGGTGCCAAAAAAAAATCTGATTTGTTGGCATATCGCTTACATAAAAGCTACAATTATAGCGAGAAATATCCAATTAATAAATTAATCGCAATGGTGGGTGCCAATGCGATTAACCTTTTAATTAAATCAAGTAACACATATTATCAGAACTAGAGTAGCATGAGATTGCTAAATGGTTTTTATATAAAATCTTCCACGCTGGTCTGGGAGAAAAGTAAAAACGTAGAATGTATCAGCTGTATTTCTTCCCGTACAGATTGTAAAAACAGATCGAGGGAATGGGCGTCAGAAATCATGCCAAAGGGCGATGTGGCTAGCAAGCCATCACTATTTTGATTCCGTTCTCACCTACAAGCCCACCAACACGCTAAACGTACACTTAAGGTTTTACAGACTTGGGCTCTGTTTACCCTACTAAGTAAAAAGACGTGATAGTATGTATACATATATGAATATTTTACACAGAAGAGCCTTAGGGCAGTTTTTCGAAAACATCTTCAAACATCGATGTAAATCAAACAGCTATAGGTTGCATGTATGTTCCGACATGTATCTGCGGAAGCCGAATTACGTTCGACCAGTCTAGTCACGACAAAATCAAATCACACAAAATGTGTCACAGCCAGTCGATGTTCAAATCAAAATCAAAACGTTTATTCAGAAAATAGGCCTTTGCAGGCACTTTTTCACGTCATATTATATTTAAAATTATCTTATTAGATAATAATTATGTATTTATTAATTGTTCAAAAGCTACAGACTACTAGCGTTTCGGAACCGACCACTGCAGAGAAGAAACGCCAAAAGAAACTCTTATCAACAGTTTTGGTCGCCTACTCGCCTGAAGGGCTTTATATGATTACGAATATTTATTCCTTATTGTCTTTTTCTTTCTTTTTTCTGTTTTCATGTTACAATTTCAATATACATAGATTTATTATTTTTGGAACATGTTTATGTTAACGATCGAGTGTGCAAAGATAATAAACAACATACGATACTTAAAGTAGTCTCAAAGTCTCAGTCTGTTGCGAAATGATCTAATTCTGGAGCAAAATATTCAGTACAATTTGATTTGTCATACACGTTACAACTACGAACAAAAGATACCGATGCGATTAAGCGATAAATTTTATACCGATAAGGTGAGCATGATTCTTCTATAATGGTTTTCCAAAAAAAATCATATTCTGTGTTTCAACGTTATCTAACGTTCTGCATGTGTTCTCTGTGAATTATGAACATCTAAATCAAATGACACAAAACGTGTCATGCACAGACCTTATCATGATTAGCTATAGTTTTCTCAATATAACATCAAAATATAACGTAGCACAAATCTTCATACTGCGAAAGCCGGATTACGTGCAACCAGTCGTGTCACAGCAAAATCAAATTACACGACATGTGTCAGAACTAGACGATGGAGTGGAATAATCTACCAACGTTACAATGTTGTTACATTTGCAGAAAATAGTACTTTGTAAACCGTGATGAATAATGAAATGACCATCAAAACGTTGTACACCGTAGTTGTAAAAAGTTAGCAAATAGGCCTGCTGAATGACGAATAGCGATATGGTCACGTAAGTCAAATGACACAAAATTTATAATGCATTGACTTTATCGTGATATAATAGTTAAATATAAATAAAATCAATATACGGACAAATCACACTGAATGAGCTAGCCCCAAAGTAAGTTCGAAACATGTGTTATGGGATACTAACTCAACGATACTATATTTTACTACAAATACATACATAGATAAACATCCCAAACCCAGGTTAATTTGCAAAAGACAATTTTTCATCTCGACCTGACCGAGGATCGAACCCGGGACCATCCGTGTCGCAGGTTGGCGTGCTGACTACTGCGTCACGGAACTCGTCAAGATAAACCTCAAAATAACATCAAAATATAACATTGCACGTATCTTGAAACTGCGGAAACCGGATTACGTGCAACCAGTCGTGTCCCAGCAAAATCAAATCACACGAAATGCGTCAGATCCAGACGATGATGCGGAATCGTATGCGGAATAACGTTACAATGTTGTTTCACATGCAGAAAATATAAATAGAACAGTAATCGAATTTGACCATAGATATAATATTAAGCAGAGGTATTTTCGCTGGACTGCGTGCAAAGAAAAAACGTCCAATCTACCAAGTGCCTCTCTTCCCATACCGTGGGAAACATAGTCGATGAGCTGAACACATTTTTTTTACGCTTTTAGCTTAATTAAGTATATCTAGACTTTATATACTAATCTAAGCGTGTAGCATTATAAATTAATATAGCACCAGAAGGATAGAGCTGTCTCTCAGAGCTTCCGCATAATATGTTAGTTGTCTTGCCAATGACAAACCGCTTTTGTGTGCAAGTTCCCACTTATTAATACAGCGGTATTTAATAGTAGTGATAAGTCGGGAAGGATTTTTGAAAATTCACCTCCTATGAGTGTGAAACAGGGTTGCAAAGTTTGTATTTAAGCCAGCCGCGGACAATAGCTAGTAAATGAATATAGCTCCAGAAGGATAGAGCTGTCTCTCATAACTTACGCATAATTTGTCAGTTGTCGCGGCCAATGAGAAACCCCTTCAGTTTGCAAGTGCCGGCTAATTGCTGCATGGAGCTCTGTTGGACTTGTTGTTTAATTAACTTGCTTCTCTCTGTCTTGAGATTGAAACTTACTTCTGTTATTAACTTCTTAAGTAAAAGAATTTTTTTTCATGTAACTAAGGTGGCAAAAAGGCATACGACCCACCTGACAGTAAGCGGTCACCGTAACATTTCATCATCATCATCATCATTTCGTGTAGGTGACTGACACAGTCAGTCGACCATGCACACCCTGGTGTCAGAATTATTCGGAACCGCCTCTCGGCCTCTAACATGGTTCCTTTAACGACAACCAGATGGCAGCCGGGACCAACGGCTAAACGTGCCTTCTGAAACACGGAATCATCTTTTTTATCAGACAATCAGGTGATTCATGCCTGCAATGTCATCATCAAACTGGAAACAACTTAACAAATTATGCTTCCCGTGGGAATCAAACCCACGACTGGGTCAATAAGGCAAACGCCTTAACCACTGGACCACGGAGGCTGTTGGAGGACCACCGTAACCTTTGAACGGCTGCAACACCAAGGGTGTCACTCACGCCTTGCCGACCCTGACGAAATCTTTTACGCCTTTTTTGAAGTGTGCTTTCTTAATGTACCTATTAACCAATCATTTTTCTCGCTTGCATTCTCAGCTAGGATACGTTAGTCCCTGGATGTGTAAGTAATGAAAACAAAGAGCTATCATCTGTCATAGAGAATTCCCGCAGAATTAAGGGCAAAATCTCTGACAACAGTAAGTAAATTAATATAGCACCAGAAAGATAGAGCTGTCTCTCAGAACTTCCACATAATTTGTTAGTTGTCGCGGCCAATGAGAAACCGCTTCAGTTTGCAAGTGCCGACTAATTGCTGCATCGAGCGCAGTCGGACTTGTTGTGTAATTAACTTGCTTCTCTCTATCTTGAGATTGAAACTAATTTTTGTCATTAACTTCTTTAGCAAAAAGATTCTTCATTATTAATGTATTAAGAAAAGTAACAAATCCCCCATCTCCTTCATATCTTCATCATCATCAGGTCTTTTTTAGGGTTTCGTAGTAAACTAGGAACCCTTATAGTTTCGCCATATCTGTCTGTCTGTCAGTCCGCGGTTTTACTCAGAGGCTATAAGTACTAGAAAGCTGTAATTTGGTATGAGTATGTATATTAATCATGCCAAAAAAGTGGTAGAAAAAAATGTTGAAAAAAAATTTTCTAGTGTAGCTTCCAAACAAGTAAAAAGGGAGTAATATTTTTTTTTCAATACAAACCCATTGTATTGGGTATTGTTAAATTACATAATTAAAAAAAAGAGGTTGAGAACACCATTTTTCGATTTAGGGATCCGTTTCCGAAATATTTGGTTTTAAAGTGCAAATTTTTGTTAGAGGTAAGTGTCCCGTCCCCCTCTATCTGCTAAACGGTTATATATGGATACGTGAAAAAAAAATACAGCAGTAGCATATATACTGAAGTTGAAAGAAAAACTATTAGAGCTGAGTACTAAGTACAAACTAAAAAGTTATAGGCAACCAACAATAGGCAGCCAACTTATAAAATGTACTCGACAATGTAAAATTTCGTACAATTTTCATTGATAGATGTTTTGGTCGTTAAACTGTGAGGTGCGAGTGTGAACGGTGTGAACTCAAAGTTGTCATTCGCAACTACGGAACCCTACACTGCGCGTGGCCCGACACGCACTTGGCCGGTTTTTTAGTCTTTACTGCAGGCGCTCTACTCTCTCTCTCCGTACTGCCAGAGCCATATATTAGCCAGAGCAGTCAGAGAAGCCTCATACAAGCATTTTACACGCTTGCGTCCTTAGCTGGGATGTGTCATACCCTGGAGTACACTATAATGATAGCATTTGTGCCGTGTGGTTCCTGGCAGAGTAGAGTAGGACTACTCCATGTGTTCCCGTGGATGTCGTAGAAGGCTACTTAGTCGCAAGCTTAACAAACCTGACCAAATCCTCTGAACGCTCTGGTTAATTATGGCCCTGGCAGTACAGAGAGGGTCATGCTCCTGCAGTGGAGACAAAAAGACCTGATGATTATGATGTGTGGAGTATCGCGGTGTCCGCGTGAGAATGGCATAAAAAACGAAAAACGTGTCACTGTTGAAAATAACTCATTAAATAAAAATAATATAATTGGAAAGCCACAACCCTACAGAAGCACTTTATACGGTCATTCCATTACCATAATGAAGCCAGTCACGTAAGCTGCAACTAGCACATTTTGCGGTACACTTAATTGCTAGATCTCTGGTTCATTTGCCCGTTATTGTGTTCCTTTTATAAGATTCAAGATTCAATCGTTTATTTAATATAGGTTTCTTTGAACACTTATTAATTGTCATATTTGTGTTTACAATTTTTACAACAAAAAATTTTTGTTGACGTCAATAATTACTTATGGCTAAGTTTAGGCCGCTTCCAAAGCGGAGTGCAGAAGAAGCGGCAACAAACTGCACAGCGCATTTCTCCAAGCGACGTCAACTCACAATATTAGTTAGACCTTATAAACTACTTATAAATAAATCCCAACTTAAATTTGATTTTACGTGTATCTGGTCAACACTAACGTTAGATTTTACAAGCTGTCTAAAAGCATCTGACATAGCTTAACGACTGCCATCAACGATGACAGATGGGATGACCGACGTAACATGCCTCCTTTTATTTTTTATAAAAATTGACTGTGTAACAACTTAACAAGTGAGTTTTCGCTACTTCATCGGACTTTTGAGGCGAGAACAGAGTGCCCTCAACCTGTAAGACGAACTGATGTTCGCCAAAGGGCTCCCAGTAGGGACCAATCACGGCTTTGGGCGATGCCTGGGTGCGTAGGCCTGGAAAGACAGAAAACTCTCATGTGCCTTATGGGCCGCGATTTGCATACAAAGCCTGAAGGGCTGAACTGAGCTCAGTGGGACCACGTCCGGAGTGGCTTATACTGGTTGCATCAAGCTCTTCGATAGACTAGGTTTAGCTAGAATTTAATTACCCGACTACGGCGAAAACCGCTATGTAGGCATGTTAGATGCGTCTTGCTTGACCGTCCGCCGGCTAAAGACTATGTGACGTTACACGTTAATGTGAAACGTTCGAACAGGGGAAAATGCAGAGAAAATTGCATGCATTTCTAATAGGTACCTTTGTTATTAATTTAATAAGAATCCATGTATTTGCATCACGGTTGATTTTCTTAGGCAGCTAGGCTATTGTATTATTAAAAGCTGGAACAGTAAGTTAAGATTATAAATAAATAAATGGGACGTATCACACAAATCGAGCTAGCCCCATTGCAAATTACGAACTGGTATCCTGGGATACTTACTCAATAGGAATGATGACTGGGTCTTCAGATTCTTAAAAATGTTTCATAATATATCAAAAAGTGTCTAAAAAGACTATAAAAGTACTTTCAATTTGATAACAAGTCGTTTACCAAGATAAATAACCTTTTAAAGTTGGTTGGGCAAGTCCATTTTAAAAGTATGAAAAGAGTAAAAATAAATATTACCATTATACTTATTCATATATGCCTCTAAATATAAAGCAACTTTTATTACAAGACCATTACAATAAACGCAATATTGAATATAGCTGTCGAACAAGTTACTCATACGTCCCATACTTTTTACAAAACTGTGACGTCACGATAGAGTAGCATTTTCACGGGAGCGTATTGGTATCGCCCAAAAAATGTGCTATTGAAACTGTAATATCTAAGAGAGTTTTTGGTTTAGCATAGCGTTTTTTTCGCGGATGTGTCTTTTTTTTGGGAGTACTTTCCATACATTAACGAAAAAAAATATAGTCATCATATTCACATTCATTCCCTTTTATGATAGCTACTTATAAAGATAAACATCCAAGACCCAGGCTATTCTAAAAAAGATTGTTTTCCATCTTGAACTGGCCTGGGATTTAAACCCATTCAAGCGTTTTCCCGGTTGTATCCTCAGACGTGACGCGTCGGAGCTCGGAGTCCGTATAACATGAGTTGACCAAGTTTTTATGGCCCGTATGGCCGGCTGCCAGCCTGACGCTGACCCTTCTTGAATAGTCATTAAATAGTTCTAAATTTTAATAATGTTATACAATTTGTTATTAAAACCCTACCCGATCCTTAAAGGGGCGACTCAGACCTTCAATATGTAGGAAATTCGAAATTAACATTGGACATTCCGATACAACGTGTTCAGCTGGCCGGGAAATTTGTATGAAAATGTTGAATTTTTACGAATTTTCAGCATTAAATCTATCATCTTTCAGCCACAGGAAGTCCACTGCTGGACATAGCTCCCCCAAGGATTTCCAATACGACCGGTTAAAAGCGGCCTGCATTCAGTGCCTTCCAGCGACCTTTATCAGGTAGTCCAACCACCTGGTCGGTGGATGTCCAACGCTGCGCTTGCCGGTACGTGAGTGGTCGCCATTCACAAACATTTGAACAACCTTGAGCTTTCTTATGAGGCCCATAGTAAGGATCACGTTTCGAACCCGTAAGTCATCACTGGTAACACACATTGGTCGAAGACTTTTGACTTAAAAGTCGCAGTGTCTTCTCGTCCAAAATACCTCTGTACCTTAAGTCGAAAGTCCATAGGAATACCTGTTTCTATTGACAGGATTTTATTAACATATTGTTAAAAGTCTGACAGCTTTGCAATAAATTATATGAAAGTAGAGCGGCACTCCATGTTTACTAAAATTAAAACGCTAATTAACCAGCCTCTAACAAAGCGCGAAATTCTTGCAATAAGAGTTTATTTTTGGATGATATAGTTGTCTACTGCCCTTATTAAGTTACTCAAAGTAGGCCGAAGGTTGTGGTAATTAATGTTGAAATTTTTTGCCTCTTAATTTTCCGCTCGACGCTTCATAGAAAAAGTAAATAGATTCAAAGCCTAGACTTTGTAAGCCTATTTAAGGTGGCCCTTCCCCGTCCGACTATCGTCAACGCGAGCATGATCGAAAAGCTTGTTCCGTCCAGCGCAATGTCAGATAAAGAGGCAAAGCGAAAAGAGCCCCTTGCCCTCGTCTCCCACACACCTCTTACTGCCACATGGAAACAAGCTAGTGAGTACGCGAAGACATTGAACGAAAAATAGTGTGCGGAAATTTCATTAAACTTGTTTCAAGAAATACGTGTTTATTGGTAAGCCTTACAAGTTTATGAAAGAAATCTTGTACATCTAGAATCTCTATTACATTTGCAAGGTTTCTAAATAAATATTTTCTTTACTGTTACACTTAATGAGTACATTATAAACGCCCAAAGTTCACATAAAATTTGTACAAAAAAGCGGATTTTTGGAGGCTAACACTGAAGTTGTTTCTCCAAATTTAGATTTTTCGTTTTGATAGAAACCTAGATATAGTGCACAAGATACATATTAGTGGAAAATCTTTAAAGAAAGATTTGTTACATCGCCATAATCACGTACGAGCGTTTGTATGAAAAGATAGACGGGTTGGCCGCCCTTAAGAGTCTGCCACAGAGCAAGGAATGTGACTGTCGCTCGCGCGCTACTAGCGACGCCTTTTCAACTCATTTCATACGAAACAATCGTGGCAGGGGGTGCCACGATTACATATACACATAGGTTTTGGGTTTCAAGGTAATTTTAGAATGCAAAAATATGCTATTTTCTACTTATTTCTGATATAGGCTACATAAAAATTTTGTTTATCAACCTCTTTACTGTAATTATGATTCCAAATCACAGCATATTGGGGCATTTTAAATTTTTTGGGTATGAACCGACAGGCCAAATATGCGACTTTCTCCTACTAGCCGGGCGCAGGTTGAAACGCGATATTATTACTTTATACTACACCCACTTAGAAAGTGTCTCATTGTTCGTTCATAAACGGGTTACAAAATTGATTCGTGATTTCTCCCTTATAAATATGCGGCGGGAAAAGTTATATGGAATTTTATTCCTGCCTTTCAAAACAGGGCAGGAATATTGTATTAAAATCCATTCCTGCCCTGCTAGAGTTCCTTTGTTTCTTTAACACAAACGTAGAATCTGAAAAATATTTTTATCAAATAACTAGAAAAAGAAGGTGAGATTTTTTGGTACTCGCATTTCCAATGAAAGGAAGCGGGCAACCATTTTCAGCATGACGAAAAAAAAAACAAGTGCGGCAATCACTTCGCGCAAATCGTTATGTTTCGTTAAATTTTGTTATCGTTTTCTCCTCTCGATGTACAATGTACTTTTCCTTACTAGTAGGACGCAAGCGACATTCCGTGCTCTGTGGAGCCTACTTACTTGACTTAATTTATTATTGTTAGCGAAAATGTTTCAACTGTCATAGAAATAAGACTATGTAGAATAATAGGCGTGGCGTAATAGCGAGCTCACACAGATTTTAACATAGCAACCCAATTCGGACTTTTTATTCATTTAATATTATTTCATGTAGAATACTTATAAGTATCTACTTTTTGTATTGGTTATTGTGATGTTTATTCAAAATAATGTCGAACAAGCAAATATTTCAAAAAAATAGGTGATTGAACTTAATGTAACTTATTGATCGTTATGGATGAGTCTCAGTGCAGAGTTTTATAGGAACTTATAATATCTAGCTAATATATTCCACGACACAAGTTCACAAATCGTATGGGGCTAGCTCAATAGCTCAATTTGTCCCGATATATTTAATTACCTTACCCGTGTCAGTACTTACTAACAACGGGCTTTAAAGTTTTGAGCAACGTTAATGTTTTATAGCGCTAAGGCAAGAAAATGGAACTTGTTAAAACCATTAAAACAAGAAAAGTTTTGAGAAATCCACAGTATCGTCTTCAGGCCATCATGATAGGAAAAATTGCCGGGAAGCGCGGAGTGGGAGGACGCAAAATGTCGACCAATAAATCCGCAGTTTTAAAATTTATTCTATACTAGTAATTTTTTCGCGACTTTTCCCGCGTATTTCCCTATGTCACCCGCAGATAAATTAACTTTCTATAGGTTAAAGAATTTTGAAAATCGGTTCAGAGCGTATTCCATGCTAATAAACAAATCTTTTTTCCTTATAATATTAGATGATAACAGATAAAATTTCACGAATGAAATTATACTTTATATGGGATTTTATTTTGCATTCACAATGCTATTTTACCTTATTTATTAAATAAAGAAAATAAGAAATGGTGAAAAAATACCACGCGGGCAGGACTTGAACCTGCGTCTAGATCTCAGTACGGTCTATGCGTTGCCAATTACGCCACCGCGCTTCAAGCCCCGGCGCCGAATTTCTCCACCATATCCCATTCCTCTTACACGCTTATGAAATTATTTCAGTTCATGCCATCCACAGAACATCTTTTCTTCTTTTTTCACACAAAGTGGTATTACTATCTCCTAAAATACCTAATAGCCAAACTACAAGCCAAACCTTGGGTTGTAATGAACACTGGCGAGGCTTGCTCGAGCCCGGAGGCAGCAATCTCGTCTACGAAGTGTAGTGTGTTTAACACGAGTAAACCAGTACCCTGGCACAATATTAAGGGAAATTCTCGTTTGGAATAACATATTAAAAACGATTCTTGGATTTTCTTAGCTACGAATTGTTTATTTTGCTTGTTTGTTTTTTTTTTTATGTGTGTAAGAAGCCAACATAAAGGTACTTATTAACATATTTTCCATGCTAGTTTTGAGCATGTGCTACTTAGAAGCATGAGTAAACAGCCATGTAGAAATAAAAGCATGCTTAAAAATCGATCGAGAGTCGATTTTTGACCATGTTATCTAAGGCGGGAAGCGGAAAGAGTAAATACATTTCCGCTTCCATCCCCGCCTTAGATAATTGAATTTACTTCAATTAAGTATGCTCATTAGTATAGCATGCCAAAACAAGCATGTGTAGCTTACGTCTTAGATTTGAAAGTGAAAGTCAGAAAACAAGTAGACAATAAACTAAAGGTAAAGAAAATTTTAAAGCAAACTTCATCGTCTCTCTCTCTCTCTTATAATCAACAATATTGTTAATCCAGAATATACTTATATGTTAAAAATCCCATAAATCAAAAACTAAAAAAGTAGGATTTCCCACCACAGTAAATAAATAATACAAAAAGTGACAAATTAGCGTGGTTTTAATATCTGCGTCTTATCGTCGTACATTGGCAAACAAAGTCCAGTGATAACGCAGTATTAATTCACGTAAATGAGCTGGTAACGAAGAGATATGGTAATGCAGTCCTCCTCCTCAAAGCATGTTTTCACGGTTGCGTCCTCAGTTGTGACACGTTCGGGTGCCCGTGAGCCCGGGGTTCGTCATTATGACAACACTCAACATGACGTATAAATTGGAGATTTTTTGGGCCTTCTACTACCTAACGCCATCTCTCCGATATTTTTTGGCTTAAAACATGTCGCTAGTAATGTTATAAATTCGTTCATACCGTCAGGGGCTCTACTGCAGCAGCTCTACTGTTGCAATTGCATAAAAATGCCATGTAATCCTGTCTTCTTTGTGAATTTTCAAGGGCAGATTTTCAAATTTTAATTATTAAGTGTAATTAAATAAAGAAATAAGATATTGAGGAAACATGTGTAGGGTGGCGCGCTAGCACAATTGAAAGAGTGTAGGTCGTACTCGTACATGAACAAATACAAATACAAATATCTTTATTGTTGGACATAGGTAGGTATAAATGTTAACACAATACAGTTCATAAGTCTCACCATGTCCTGTCCTTGGCTGGACGTACAATATTTAAATCAAAAAAAAAAAAACCGTGCCATATATTATTGTCATTCAAATTAGAATTGCAAAATTAGTTATCGTAGTCACTATAAAATAATATTAATAAGAGATATAAATAATAATTAATGTCGGTCTATTCTATTACAATCTATCATTCAGATAATCATTTACTGTATAATAACATTTATCTATTAATAATGATTTTAATTTATTCTTAAATGTCACAATGTTGAAAGTTTTGAAGTCATCTGGTAGCTTGTTAAAAATAGTCGGACCCATTACAAAAATGCTTTTCGTCAAAAGAGCTGTCTTGTGTTCGCCAATCACTATTTTTTCTTTATATTGTTTTCTTAAGTGCTGTACCCTCTTTCTCGTGTTACACCATTTAGCAAAAAGATTCGGATTTGATTTAACGAAAACACATGTCTCAAAGATGTAAATACATGGAAAAGTAAGTATTTTAAGTTTTTTAAAATGAGGTTTACAGCTATCTTGCGTTTGCAGACCACACATCGCCCTCACACATCTTTTCTGTGCTTTAAATATTTTTTCCTTGCCTTTTGAATTACCCCAAAATATTACACCATAGTTCAGTGAAGGAGTAACTAATCCGTGGTATGCGACTAAGACTACATTCAAATTTACTTTTTTTGCCAACTGAAATAGTGCATACGCAGAACTATTAAGTTTTTTGCAAACATTTTCAACATGACGATACCAAGTTAGTTTACTGTCGATTGTTAAACCCAGGAATTTATGCGTCTCTGCGTTTTCAAGATGCTGGCCGTTGTACTCAATTTTTACATTTTGTGGCAGTATTTTTTGATAAAAATGCATTAATTTAGATTTAGTAACATTAATTTTCAAATTATTTATATTCAACCATTCCATTATGGAATGGTTGAATAATATGGTGTAGAATGGTCAAGTAATACATTCTTTATGTCAGTTTCATATTGATTGGGATCTTTACATTGCACTATGGCAGTGCTGTCATCAGCAAATAACACCATATGCTGGCGTATGTGTTGAGGCAAATCATTGATATATACCAGGAATAATAAAGGGCCCAATACACTACCCTGTGGCACACCATATCTATTCACCCGATAGTCAGACGAGTGCATTTGTTCTCGATAACTGTTTTGACATAAACTAGCTATCTGCACGAATTGAATTCTATTACTCAGAAACGACCTTATGAGATTAAAAACGTTTCCTCTTATACCGTATGCATGTAACTTGTTAAGCAATCTCTCATGATCAACAAAGTCAAAAACCTGTGTCATGTCTGTATATAACGCACATACTGGTACCTTATTATCTACATTTTTCATAATTACGTCCAAAAATTTATAAATTGCCATATTAATTGATCTGTTTTTCCTAAATCCCATTTGTTCGTCAGCTAGTAAATTATATTTTGTCAAATAATTGTAAAGAGCTTCATTAATATATTTTTCTATAATTTTTGTAAAAACTGATCCGAGTCCAACAGGTCTGAAATTCGACATATTCAGTTCACTGTCCTTCTTATGTATCGGCATAATAACTGTTGTTTTTAAAGATCCCGGATAGACTCCAGCATATATGCACAAGTTTATCAAATGACATAAGTGAGGAGCTATTTCTTCAATAACAAATTTTACAGCCTTTGTAGAGATCTCGTCGGGACCAGTACTATTACTATTTTTTAATGATATGACAAGTCTCTTAACGTCACCACACGATATCGGGTTTGGAAACATAGACTGTCGCTGCGTCGGTAAATTAATATTATTATTATTTAATGCGGTTGATGAGCTCTCAATTTTATCAATAAAATGTGAATTAAAGGCATTTGCAATTTTTTCAGGACTTCTTATAATATGACCTTCTTTCTCTATGTTTGTAATATATTTCCTATTTTTCTTATATTTATTAATAA
Organism: Rhodophaea formosa; assembly: GCA_963082605.1. Taxonomy (NCBI): domain Eukaryota; kingdom Metazoa; phylum Arthropoda; class Insecta; order Lepidoptera; family Pyralidae; genus Rhodophaea; species Rhodophaea formosa. The sequence continues at coordinate 21,695,455 of OY720211.1, forward strand.
TTTGCCAAGTAGCTTTAGATTTATTTTGTGAGTGATATATAAAATGTGAATTCTGAACTTTTTGGGTTAAGTTTATTATTTTCTTCAACTTTTTGGTGTAATTAACTAAAGTAAGTTTATTATGATTCGATGGCGACATACGATACTTCCAAAGTAGGGTTCTTTTTTTCCTACAGCAAATTGAACATAAGATTGCCAGTTCAGGTATTGCACGTATGGAATTTTTAAAGACTACGATAACATTATTATGAATGCTTAAACTCCTTATATTATTTAATTACAGCCTTATTATTCACTTGTTAATCCCAGCCTTACAGAATAATAACTCTCTCATTACATAACTCCTCTTTCCTTTAATCTAGGGAAGCAGCCTTAGAAGCCCCTAAGCCAGTTTAAGCCGGGACTAATGTCTCAGCCGAAAAAATGTAAAGAAATGCTTATTCATAAGCCTTAAAGTGAGTGACTGGCAAATACTCAGATACTGCCTCGTTGAGAGGTTTAGCAGAAATGTAAAGATTAATTTTCAAAGCAAGGAATGGATTTTTTACCCATTTACGCTTGAACCTATATATTGAAGACGCCTCTGGTCGTGAATAGGGGTAAAAAGATTATTTTTGTGAAACATATTGTAAGTATTGATAGCCAATAATTTAAAAAATTAATAACAGAATTCGAAAAACGATTTTTTTTTGGATCGAATCATATAACTTTCGCATACCTATAAGACCGGATTTGAAAATAACTTCTCAATCGCGTAGGCTCAAATCTTCTGACTTTACTGGCTAATATATGACTGTGGTAGTACAGAGAGGGTGATGCTCCTGCAGTGGAGACTAAAAAAGACCTGATGATGAATATGTATGAATGTTGTATATAGAATGATTTTCAGAGCTTAAATATCAACCCTGCGTGCAAGCCAAATAAACTAAACAAAGCTTATAAACATCAAAGAGACCTCTCCAACCCGTCTGACCAGCGTGGAAAGTGTAGACTAAATCCTCTGACGGCACTGACCTGATGATGAATATGTATATATGTTGTTTTAATATTGATTTTCAGTGCTTGTATATCAACCCTGCATGCAAGCCAAATAAACTTCTCTTAAATTGAGCTCAGTTAATTGAAGTTTTGCGCCATTTGGAGTTGATTTACTGTGGTGAGTTATTGTGTTCATACAACCCGATGTTGCGGCAATTTATGTATGTTCTACATTTCAAATTAATGCGCAGATTTTGCAGTGGAATAAATGAGAATGTACATTCATATAAGTACTGTTGACAAGCTCTGTGGCGCAGCGGTCAACACCTGCCTGTGACACGGATGGTCCCCCGGATTCGATCCCCTGTCAGGTCAAGGTGAAACAAGATCTTTTTAAGATTGACCTGGGCTTGGATGTTTATCTATATATGTATTTGTTATAAAATATAGAATCGTTGAGTGTGATTAGTCCGTTTATATTTGTCCGTATATATTTACTTTACTTGTGCCATATGATAGTAGTTCAATGATACTTTATATTATTTAAGTAAGATTTACTTATCTATCTTACATCCAAGACTGTCGCAGTGGTCGGTTCCGAAACACTAGTAGTCTGTAGCTTTTGAACAATTAATAAATACATATATCTAATGAGATTATTTTAAATATGATATGACGTGAAAAAGTGCCTGCAAAGGCCTATTTTCTGAATCAACGTTTTGATTTTGATTTTGAGACTAGGTGAATCTAAAAATCTCTATTCCGTCTTGACCAGACCGAGGAGTATTGGTACTTGTTGATTCAGATGCAGTTTATTGCTAGTCACAAGTTCGTGGTTATTACCTTTGACTACTTACTCTGTTACATAGAGATAAGTACATGTGGCGCCCCGCAAGAGTACAGCAAACATGAGGGCAGCTAGTTGCCTTTTGACTTAAAAATTACTAATTATTAAGATATGGCTTTCATGAGTAACACACACCTTCAAAAACACCTTTAATTTCGTTAAAAGTGATGGCGAATAATTTCGCCATTCCTTCGGTTAACCCTCCCAAAATATACACCAGAAATTGCCTCCTAAAAACGAAGTATTTCTAAGTGACTGGAATACCGGTATAACGTCCGATAAACCGATACATGCTGCAATAAGTGGATAAACGCATTGGGTATTGAGTAGTGGAATGCCGAACGGAAATGCTGAGCGAAATGAAAAAAAAATGTTAGACACCATCATTCCACAATCGTTAAACAATTTAAAAATTATTTGTTTTTCTGAGGTGTTATATAAATGAGTTGTACGAGTCGTAATGTCACCGTCGTGTGGTTCTCGGCAGAGTAGAATAGGACCACTCCAAGTCAAGTCCAAGATGTCGTAAAAGACGACTAAGGAAACACAAGCTAAACAAAGCTTATTAACATCAAAGAGACGTCTCCAACCCGTCTGGCCAGCGTAGAGAGTGTAGGCCAAATCCTCTGACTAGGCTAGTACATGGCTCTGGTTGTACAGAGAGGGTCGTGCTCCTGCAGTGGAGACTAGAAAGACCTGATGATGATGATGAATGTCAGAATTCGTCTTCAATAGTAACTGTATTCACAAAAAATATACAGGGATTGCCAAAACGGCTTATTTTCAAGTAACTGGAATACCGGTATATCGTCCGATAAACCGATACATGCTGCACTAAGTGGAGTCTGGCACGATAAACGCATTACTAAGTGGTGGTAGACCGGGCAGGAAATGTGTGGTGATATTGATCCGAAGCTTTGGAATTTATTATGGATTTTAGATACGAAACGGAGAAACAGGCCATAGGCATAACTCGTACCGAGTTAGAAAATATAAATTGTAGTCTTACTGATTAGTGTAATCGAACACCTATGAGGTCAGCCGGACGTCGTTGCAATTAGGTATTCTTACGAAATCATTGTGGTTCCCGGCAAAGAAATATAGAGACAAATCACACAGATTGAGCTAGCTCCCAAAGTAAGTTCGAGACTTGTGTTATGGGATACTAACTCAACAATTCTATATTTTATTACAAATACATATATAGATAAACATCCAAGACCCAGTATGTATAGTCAATCTGAAAAAGATCATTTTTCATCTTGACCTGACCTGGGATCGAACCCGGGAAGTCCCGGGAAAAATAAACGCCAGGAAATATGACTAGTAATGATTTGGTATTTTAATTTATATCTAGCAACTTTTGGTCAGTCGTCCATTTGATGACATAAACATTGAGATTTGAAAATGTATTTTAATAAAACATTTGGTCTTTTAAATTTTGTTATTTCGTTTGTTGTTCTTTTGAAATTTGCTCTATGAAGTTTTGATTTCTTAATATGTAACCAAATATTCGTACAAGTGCAAATTGTTGTATCCTTTGTAAATAGTAACCTTGAGAAATAGTAAGTGCAAGTAACGTAAATATTAAGGCCGGTGACAATCTCATGCAATGGGACCCATGAGAGGTTCGCAGCAAGTAACTACTTGCTGGCGTATCAATCCAGATAGTTTCTACCGAAACATGAATTCATTTTAGAAAAATACCAAGCAAAATCTATTACTATGGGTAAGGACCCATATATAGGACTAGGGAAAAAAAAGGATTTAAATTGTGGAACGAGTTTCCTTCCACGGTTTTCCCCCGAAGCTATGACCTTGGTTCCTTCGAAATATCGGTAAATTCCTATTTAAATGCCGGCTGCGCTCAGTGATGTTGACACTTACCGATAGATGTTTAGGCTACCCGCATACTTATTAAAAAAGTATTTACCTGAAATGAAATGAAATGAAATACATTTATTTGCTGGCAAACACGGTAGAAAATACATTTTGAGACAACGGGTTTGTCAAATTTCTATTAGACAAGCGTGTTAGGCCAACGTTGGCATGCAAATGTACAACGTGAATTTAAGAAAATAACTTTACATATAATCAAGATAGCTAGAATTAGTTATACGGTCAAAATTATTAAATTAAGATACATTTATGTCAGTAAAAATTAAATGTTATAAATCTACACAATAATAATTTACAAATATACCTACTTAATGTCATACAATTGAGAAATGTTCTTCGAGGAAATGTTCTTGATTTCATTTGAAAAAAATGTTCTTGTTCTTCTACATACATACTATCACGTCTTTTTCCGCGGGGTAGACAGAGCCCAGGTCTATAAAACCTTAAATCACACAGTGGGCTTAAACGTGGAGTAAGGAATTGAAATCGTGATGGGTTGCTGGCCGCAGTGGCCGCATCGCCTATTGACATGATTCCTTACGCCCATTCCCTCGATTGGCTTTTACGATCTGCGCGGGAAGAGAAACAGTTGGTACATTTTACGTTTTTTCCTTTCTCCCAGACCAGAGCGTGAAGAAAAGAAATTAATAAGCCAATCAGATCAAAACCTCCGTAGTGCACAGGCTAAGGGAGGTCATCTTAAGATTAATTACAAAAGTAAGACTAAGGCAGATTCAGAAAACTTTCTACTGCGGCCAACTTTTCTTTGTTAGCCACCTTTGAACAACTTTGCAATGAATGGCTCTAAAATTTTGAAGAAGTATTTAACATCGGTATGGGCTATGAATAATTATGTTTTGGTTGGAAATTTGTTCGTTATATATAAGAATTATGTGTAGTTACCTCCGTGGTAAATAGCCGTGTGTTTCTCGGCAGAGTAGAATAGAACCACTCCAAGTCTTCCCGTGGTTGTCGTAGAAGGCGACTAAGGACACACAAGCTCAACAAAGATTATAAAAATCAAAGAGACCTCTCCAACCCGTCTGGCCAGCGTAGAAAGTGTAGGCCAAATACTCTGACTGCTCTGGTATGGCTCTGGTAGTACAGAAAGGTTCGTGCTCCTGCAGTGAAGACTATAAAAAACCCTGGTGATGATGATCTCTGAGGAGCATCAGCACTGCCATTCAAAAAAAAAATTAGATAAGACACTATTCATGTATTTCTCCAGCTACATGTCATGTAGTGAAATGTCCTTGTAAAGGGATTTAATTAGGGAAATACTTAATCTTTTAATCTGATTAAACTCATTGGGTCAACTAAAGGTTAATAAGGAAAGTAGCACAAATGGCTCTGAAATTTTGGAGCGGTACACAAGCTCGTGAATAATTACGCCTATGAATAAATATGTTTTGGTTCTAAACTGTCTGTTATAGGAATTTTGTGTAGTTTTCTCCACCTAAATATCATGAAATGAAAGTAGAAGGGTCCAAGTGGAGGTATTTAACTATACTTAATCTTTTAATCGTATCAAAACTTATTGGGTCAACTGTCAATTGATTACAAAAGTAGCATAGAGGGCAATTTTTCTCCGTGGCCAACTTTGATCGACTTTGCAATGAATGGCTCTAAAATTTTGGAGAAATATTTCAGATCAATATGTTATAAGAATTTTTTATTTTGTTATAAGAAATTTGAGTTTTTCTCCATTTAAATGCCATGAAATAAAAGGTCCTAGTAGAAGCATTTAATAAACGAAATAGGAACGTAATCTTATAATCGGATCAAAACTCATTGGGTCAACTGAAGATTAATTAGAAAAGTAGCACAAAGGTAGAGTCAGGCAACTTTTCTCTGTGGCCAACTTTAAACAACTTTGGAATTAATGGCTCTGAAATTTTGGAGCGATTTACGGTTTCGTTAAGGGTTATGAATAATTATGTTTTTGTTGGCACTTGTTAATTGTAACAAGCCTTGAATCTCCATGATTCTTCGCGCTGTCATCGATTATAAATTTACTACTTATTCATTTTTTTCTCCATCATCATGATTAGGTATTTGTTACTCTCCACTGCACTCTCTATACTACCAGAGCAATCAGAGGATTTGGCCTATACTCTGCTAGCCAGACGATTTGGAGAGGTCTCCTTGATGTTTATTGGCTTTGTTTAGCGGTCCTATTCTACTCAGCCGGGAACCACAAGGCTATTCTTCTCCAACTACATGTTATTTAAAGAAAAATCGGATTAAGTGTCGGTGCTTAGGTGCTAGTAACTAAACCGATTTAATTAACGAAATACTTAATCTTGTAATCGGATCAGAACTCATTGGGTCAACTGAAGATTAATTAGAAGAGCACAAAGGTAGAGTCAGACAACTTTTCTCTGTGGCCAACTTTAAACAACTTTGGGATGAATGGCTCTGAAATTTCGGAGCTGTCGGTTTCGTTAAGGGCTATGAATAATTATGTGTTCTTGGTAATCGTCAATTGTAGCAAACCTTGAATAGCCTTCATGATTTTTTGCGCTGTCATTCCATTAAGAAATTAAGATTTACTACTTATTCATATTCGTTTCCAACTACGTTTTATTTAAAGAAAAATCGGGCAAAGTCTGGGTACTTCAGAGCTAGTGACTACAGAACTTGTGCACCCGTTTCCCAAAAAAGTAACAGACCGAAACAAACATCAAACACAAATCGGGTTGGTCGGGTTCCCATAATGAAATTATCTCGTGTAAGTAAGTAGTTTAATATTATTACTATCTAGGCAAGTATAAAATAAAAAGTATGTTATCGTAAAAGTAAAAATTAGAGGATAGGTGATCGTCACGCGCACCTCATTGTCTTGGTACGTGTAGGTACCTTCATAAGATTCGTAAGTTATGACTCGCTCGTGCTGAAATTGGGGCCGAAATATAGAACAGCCGACCGTTTCTGAAAATTGTATATTATCACGTCTTTATCCCTTGCCCCGATAGACAGAGCCCAAGGTATTAAAAACCAAATGCCACGTTAACATGTTACTGGGCGTTAAGAGTCGCCCGGAAGCGCATGTCTTCATACAAACGAAAAAGGGAATTGTGACAATATTTGATAATTTTGGAGTAAAATTAAGCATTTAATCAATTAATCTCATTATAATCTACGTACGTTCCTATACAGCTTGGTTAAAATACCAATGGTTTACAAGCCTTTTTAAATTTGTATGGAAATCTTGAGAGGCGTATAATTCTCAAACTATTGATAATTTAACCAAACTGTTTAGGAACGTAGGATTATAAGTAGATTAATTGATTGGATGCTTAATTTGACTCCAAAATTATCAAATATTGCCACAATTCCCTTTTTCCGTTTGTATGGAGACATGCGCGTCCAGGCGACTCTTAAGGTGGAAAGTGGAATCAAATAGTGATCGATTGCCAGCCGCATTACCTATAACTTGATACCTCAGATTTTTGCCCAATCCTTTGACAAACTTTAACGGTAAGCGCGGGAAGATTAGCAGCCAATATATTCTGTTTTTTTTTTTGCTCCCAAACCAGCATGCAAAACGCAAAGCTAATTATATAGGTAGATATCATTAGTAATTTTTGCTTGAGAATAATGATAAATCATTTGCCCCATCGTAAGAAAATGCTTGCAACTCATACATTTTCAGTTCTTTTTAAACAATAGATTTTTAAAGCTTTTTTCAAACATAAAATACAAAAGTATTTTTATTTTATTTTTTATGCAATAAATATGTCAATAAGTCGGAAAGTACTTATGTGAACATTTCAATAAATTATTTCTTGAAATTTGGTCAGATTACGGAGAAAAATATTTTTGAGTCAAAAGTACTTACATTCGATAGTTTGTTTTGGAACAATCGTTAACAACGCCACACGAGACAGTTATTCCCATAAAAATGGTGTTAAGTTTCAATCATATTTCAGCCCCTTGATTCTGTCAGGTAATTTGTGACGATTGATCATGGAAAGAGCCGTGTGGTTCTCGGCAGAGTAGAATAGGACCACTCCAAGTCTCCCCGTGGATGTCGAATAAGGAAACAAAAGCTAAACAAAACTACAAACACCAACCCGTCTGGCCAGCGTGGAGAGTGTAGGCCAAATCCTCTGACTGTTCTGGCTAATACATGGCTCTGGTAGTCAGAGAGGGTCGTGCTCCTGCAGTGGAGACCATCAAAGACCTGTTGATGATGATCATGGAAAGTATCAATGCAAATAGCGTTATGTAGCGGACTGTTATATGTATGTAGGTCTGGTTGCTGGTATCTCCCAAATAAAAAGACTATTTAGAAATATCAGATTATTATTTGACGAGACAAGATATCAGAGGAGGGCACGCAAGCAAGTAAAAGTGAGGTCCGGTCCGGCTTCGGTCGTCGTCGGTAACCTTCGGTTATTTTCGGCTCCATGGTACAGTGGTGGGATCCGCCGGCCGTCATCAGTAAATAGGTTCAAGCTTGTACATACTGCCACCCGTTGAAGAGTTTGTTCTTCAAGAATTTATTGGAAGGGGGCATAAACGCGTGTATGACCGTCTGAGTGTTCCTTTCTTGGTAAGAACGTCAGCGACGCGTGCCACACCGTCGCTGCCAACGTGAAGATTTGTAACTCGTCCCAGAAGCCATTGAAGAGGAGGAAGATCCTTTTCTTGTATGAGCACCAGCTGACCCAATTTGAGCTCGCCTGTGGAGTGGTGCCACTTCTGCTTCTGCTGGAGTAGAGATATATATTCATGAGAGAAACGTGTCCAAAAATGATGCCTCAGCCTCTCAATACGTTCGTGCCTTTGGAGACAACTTAAATTCTTCTCGGATATCTGGGCCTGGGGCACAGATAGCAGTGGCCGTCCTATCAGAAAATGAGATGGGGTAAGGCATGTTAGATCAGATGGGTCTGATGAAAGAGGTGTGAGGGGACGCGAATTCAATATAGCCTCGATTTGGATCAAACAAGTACACATTTCCTCGTACGTTAAATGCGTTAGACCTAAGACTCTCCTCAAATGATGTTTAACTGACTTTACTGAGGCCTCCCAAAGACCTCCGAAGTTTGGGGAATAAACGGGAATTGGTTTAAATTCTATACCTGTTTCTGCAATGTCAATCTCAGACTCTAAGTTCGCTAGAAGATTTGAGAGTTCGTTAAACGCCCCAACAAATGAAGTGCCATTATCGGAGTAGATTGTCTGTGGTTTACCTCGCCGCGATATAAATCGATAAAGCGCTGCAAGAAATGCTTCTTTTGTAAGGTCCGTGACCAGTTCCAGGTGGACTGCTTTCACTGAAAAGCATACAAATATGCAAATGTAGGATTTGTGTAAGCGACACCCTCTGCCTTTCTGATTAGCTATCAACACTGGCCCGGCATAGTCTAAACCACTTTTTAAAAATGGATACTCTAAGTGACATCTATCGCTCGGTAAATTTGACATAACAGGCTGAATAGGTTTAGCCTTCAGTCTATGGCAACGAACACACCTATGAACTACGTGTTTTGCGAGATTTCTTCCACCTAGAGGCCAATAAGCTTGCCTTATGGAAGCTAACAACAACTGAGGGGGTGCGTGCATAAGCGTTCTGTGTTCTGATTCAAAAATCGATTTTGTAGTATGATGTTTTGAGTCTAAAATGATCGGATGCTTTATATCATATGAATAATATGAGTTATGAAGCCTTCCGCCTACGCGCAAGAGCTTATCTTCATCGACAAAAGGAGATAAAGATATGAGCTTGTTCTTTTTATGTAAGGAGTCACCGTTGATAAGCGTGTTGTATTCATCAGGAAACATTTCCTGCTGAACAAACCTAATTATAAAATGATGCGATGACTTAAGTTCTGATACCGATAAGTTGTTTATTAGTTTATTATCTTTATTTTTACAATTAAATATAAATCTGTGTATATAGGCTATTATTCTTTTAAGTTTTGTATAATTAGATATTTTGTGTATTAAATTATGTAATGAATTATTTATGTTTTTATCTACGTTTGTGTTTGAATGTAATGTGTGTATAATTTCCTGAGTATTGTCATTTTGGTTATTAGGTATTTCTGGAAATGTGATATGCTGATTATGCAAAAATGTAGGACCTGACCACCACAGCGTTGATGCGCCGAGTGCGTCAGCTCTCACTCCCCGCGACACTAGGTCCGCTGGATTTTGTTTTGACGGCACGTAACTCCACTTGTGACCAGTAGTACTGTCAAGAATCTCACCTATACGATTTCGAACAAAAGGCTTAAGTTTACTCAAAGGCGTGGAAAGCCAACCCAAAACTATGGTTGAATCGGTCCAGTAATAACATTGAGCAACATTTATTGTAAGTGAGCTTAGTACTTTCTTGCAAAGTCTAGTACCTACCAGAGCCCCGCAAAGTTCCAATCTTGGGATAGTAGTGGGTTTAATCGGTGCAACTTTGTTTTTTGATGTAAGTAGACGTACACTGACTGACCCGTCACTACAAACACATCTAACATATACGCAGCTTCCGTAAAAACGTTCAGAAGCATCTGTAAATGTGTGAATTTCAATTGTTACCGCATTATCGCTCAATACCCAACGTGGAACATGTAAATTGTTTAAATGAGGGAGTGAATCCAAAAAAGAAAGAAAATTTGTTTTAATGTTGAAAGAGACTTCCTCATCCCAACTACATTTGTCAACCCAAAGCTGTTGCATTATTGATTTTGCCTGAATAATGCATGGTCCTAATATACCTAATGGATCGAAGACTTGGCTTATTAAAGATAAAATAAGGCGTTTTGTAATTACTTTTTTTGTACCAATGTCTATAGAAAATACTAAATTATCGTTGACCGTGTCCCAATACAAGCCAAGCGTTTTGCTGGGTTCAGAATTGTTTAAATTTAGGGTTTTCTTTGTGTCTCTTTTGTCAGTAAGTTGATTATGATTAATGGACTGTAATATTTCTTTACTATTTGACTGCCATTTTTGAAGTTTAAAATGGGCTGACTGTAAAACGCTTGTAACTTCATTACATAGTTCGATTACCGAATCTATTGAGTCCCCGCCTGACAGCCAGTCATCAATATACCAGTCTCTGGTCAAGGCACCTTTGGCTGCAGCAGAGGTGTGTTGATCAGCAAGAGAGACGAGACACTTAGTGGCTAAGTACGGTGCTGATGCCGTACCGTACGTTACCGTATTTAATGTATAAGATTTTATAGGCTCATTTGTGTTAAATCTAAAAAGGATTTGTTGTAGCGAACGTTGTTTAGGTTCTACGAAAATACATCGATACATTTTCTCGATGTCGCTCGCTACAACATATTTATGTTGTCTGTATCGTAACAAAATTGAAAAAAGGTCATCCTGTACCACTGGACCTACCATCTGGATGTCGTTAAAAGATTTACCAGAACTGGTAGCGGCAGAAGCATCATACACTACTCTTAATTTCGTAGTAGTACTAGCCTCACGAACTACGCCGTGATGAGGTAAAAAATAATTGATTCCCTTTTGAAATAAGGTTGGGTTCTCGGTCATGTGCCCTAAGTCTATATATTCTCTTAAGAAACTATGATATCTATCCTTGAACACGGGGTCACGCTCGAATCTACGCTCCAAAGATAAAAGTCGGCGTTTGGCAAGATGATAGGAGTCACCTAAAACAGTAGGCGGTTCTTTTAGTGGTATTGTGACCATAAAATGACCATCATCGCTCCGCCTAGTATTTTGTTCAAAATGTTGTTCACATAAACGTTCTTCTTGTGAAAAATTATGTATAGATGACACTGAATCCAATTCCCAAAAACGAGTTAATTGAACATCGTCGTTCTGAATGAAATGACATGATGACGTCATATTTTTACTATATTTTTTATCAATTACGGTACCTGATATGAGCCAACCGAATTTTGATTCATGTAATTTCGGCTGATTTTTACCTAAGGAAATTACATTCATGGTAAGGACGTCCCAAAATACTTCTGCGCCGACTAAGACGTCTATACAAGAAGGCACGTTAAAAGACGGGTCAGCCAGTTGTATACCTTTGGGCAATGATATGCTGTCTAAATTAATATGATTAGCAGGCAATGCATTCGTAATTTGAGGTAAAATGTAACATTGTATAATGGTATTGTATTTATTATAAAAAGATTTGATTGTAAGACTGCATGACTCTACACTAAAAGATACTTGACCATTGATGCCGGTCACAGTGGAGCCGCAGGTACGTGTTACCAAGCCGAGTTTGCCACACAGCGCCTGCGTCGCGAAGTTTGAGGTGCTGCCATTGTCAAGTAGTAGGCGGGCGGTATGATAGACCCCGTCTGCGCCCCGTACTTTCACCAACGCTGTGGAAAGTAAGACACGACGTTTGCTGTCGTAGTGTGATGAAGAAGCTTCGTCAATACCTGTGGATAAGGCCACGGCGGCTTCCTCAGGTAAAGGAGCTGACTGAGCTACGTTATGATTATGTAATAAGGTATTATGTTTTGATTTACAATACTTGCAATGTGTCAAAGTACATTTCTTACTGACATGACCGGGTCGTAAGCAATTATGACATACTTTGAACTCGGAAACCTTTGAAAGACGTTCATCAACGTTGAGGTTCCTAAAAAGCTCACAAGAAAAAAGAAAATGCGATTTTTTACACATTGGGCAACATAAGACCTTTGCACGTGAATTGTTGTTATTACTGGTACTGTCGGAGGCTACAATATAGCTCTTAGAATCGTTTGTAAATGATTGTTGCTTACTATTATTACTATACTTTGTATTTTCCATTGTTTCCAGTAACTCTGATTTATTGTTTAAAAATTTAAGAAACTCTGATAAGGTAGGTAATCCATTTTTATTACCTTTTAACTCCTCCCAATCGCGTATGGTTCTGTAATCTAATTTAGAAGAAATTAAATAAATAATAAGAGTGTCCCAGTGGTCCGTTGGTTGCCCTAGGTTGGCCAAAGCCCGTAAATTTTTGTTAGTCACGTCAACAATGTTACGGAGACCACTGGTTGTTTCTTTTTTGAGACATTCCAACTCAAACAATGCTTTGATGTGGTTATTCACTAGTAATCGTTCGTTGTCGAACCGTTCTGTTAATAACTGCCAAGCTATCTTGTAATTACTTGAAGTAAACTCTAAACTTTGAATAACCAATAAGGCAGTGCCCGACAAAGCGGCACGTAAATAATGAAATTTATTTATGTCGCTGATGTGGGAATTGTCATGCACTAAAGATAAATAAGTGTCTCTAAATTCGAGCCAGTGTTGATATTTACCGTCAAAGCTAGGTAGGGTTATCTTTGGTAAACGCACAAAATCATGTTGCATTTGACGTCCACTGTTGGAACTGGACACGGAACCTGAACGTGACCGATGCCCTGGAGACAGCTGGGCCTCCTCGTTCTCGGTGAGCAGCGTGCGAGCAGCCGCAATCAGCTCGTAATATTGGCCTTCCATTTGTTCACGCTCCTCGAATGATTGAGTAGGATCCTCGACTAATACTTCCAACTCCGTCTGTAACGCATCGAAATCGGCATATAAACTCTCAAATTTTGCAAGGCGACACTTTAACTCCGTTGTTTGCACTGCACTTAATATTTTACAGCTTTTAGGCACTGATAAATAGTTGCTAAATATCGTAAATTTACCTTTTAATGCACTTCGTTTTTTAACTAATTCTTTAACTTTAGCTTCTGCCATGTTTATCTATGCGTTGCGAATTAGTATAATGATAAGTTAGTTGTTATGCGTTATGCACGTTATGTAACGCAGGTATGCGCTGAGGTAGCAATGCAACCCGTTCTAAGCGCAGTGATAAACAGGTATCGGCCGTAATATTATAATAGATGCAATAGCCAAGTGCAAGTAAGTAGCTATAACGCGATGTTATTGCTACGTTCGAAAGATTTATTTGTTTGTAGATGCAAATTAGATTGAATGAATTTATTGTAGATATAAGCAAAATGACTAAATGTTTTTAATGTATTTTAAATTTTGTTCTTAATGTAATTGTAATTGTAAATAGGTATGATTTATGTAATATGTGTATTTGAATAGTGCTATGGTACTAAGTAAATAGGCACTTGTAAGATCCAAGCTAAGGCTATTCGAAAACACAAAAAGAGGAAAATTGAAGTGGAAAGGAAAAAGATTGGAACGGACTCACTGTATCGTGTTATTCCTGTTGTCTGAGAGGCCTGGATGATTAGAAATCCTGGAATTTGTCACTTGTGGACTTTGATCGACCTCTAATTGACCTCACGGCTTGTCCGGTGGCGTTTTTTGGCTTTCCAATTTTGACGATTATGCTCTTGATGCTCCAAAAAGAGATTCCTTGTCTTCAGCGGTTGAAGGACCATTTGTAGCGGACTGTTATATGTATGTAGGTCTGGTTGCTAGTATCTCCCAAATAAAAAGACTATTTAGAAATATCAGATTATTATTTGACGAGACAAGATATCAGAGGAGGGCACGCAAGCAAGTAAAAGTGAGGTCCGGTCCGGCTTCGGTCGTCGTCGGTAACCTTCGGTTATTTTCGGCTCCATGGTACAGTGGTGGGATCCGCCGGTCGTCATCAGTAAATAGGTTCAAGCTTGTACACGTTATTATGAAACACTTTTTTGGAAAAGTGGTAAAATAATATTTTTAATCGATAAAGAAAGAGTTTGTATGTTGTAATCAACTTTTCGTATGGCAGATTACCTCTCAGATTAATAAATGATTACCTACTGCACCTAAACGTCTAATTTTAAGTTCTTCAACCATTCTTCAGCTTTCGGAGTCAATGAGTGACGTTCGCTCAGTCCTCCGGGGAAACGATGTAGTGGGCACTCTTCGGCAATATGTCGCAGAGTTTGGTCTGCTGCCCCACAGTCGCACCTTGGAGAATCCCTATGTCCCCATTTGTGTAGATGGCGGTTGGACCGTCCGTATCCTGTCCGGAATCGGTTTAATTTGACCCAAACAGCTCGTTGAGCATAAAACCATGTATTTTGCATAAACATGACTTATAACAACATTGTATAAATTATTAGTACTAAGGTTACATTACAATAATCAACATTACATAATTACATTCAATAATCAACAGTCAAAATATTCCGTAAAATAACACCCCTATTTTCCCGTGTATAATTTTCATGGTCACAATGCTGAAATTCAATTATTCTGCGTCGATTCAAATTAAATTTTCAGTAGATTATGTTCCAATCAATCTGTGATTGAAGTTATACCTAATTTAAATTTTATTGAAAGATTTGTTCATATTAAACTTGCACCGAAATTAAATGTTATTTGGAATAATTTATGAAATACGATTAGATTAAATTCATCTCGATAATACGTTGAGATATTTTCAAATAATTTATAAAATTAGGTTATCAATATCGGTAATATGTTTTTTTTAATGTTTTGTACCTCATAAGTAACAAAGCCCCATTTCATTGAAAGTTCATCTATTGGTTCTGTAGT
This sequence comes from Rhodophaea formosa, assembly GCA_963082605.1. NCBI lineage: Eukaryota > Metazoa > Arthropoda > Insecta > Lepidoptera > Pyralidae > Rhodophaea > Rhodophaea formosa. Next base: position 21,710,630 of record OY720211.1, read on the forward strand.
TTAGTTGGCGTTTTCCTTCTTGAGGGATTTTTCTTTAATTTGAAAGATTTTGACAACTACCTTGATACACTATGTTGTATACAGCGTGTTAATTGACCCTCGACATCAATCTTCATCGACATCATCGTCAATATGAACAACCTTTCCTACGGGAACAAACCTGTGAACACATTTTTTTTACTATTCTATACAAAATAATTCGGAGCCCGACCAAAAAAGGAAAATACAAAACCCTTATGAGATTTGTTGTGCGTCTGTTTGTATGTCCGTTCGTTTGTTGACTTTGGCATTATAAATTAATAAATAAATAACTAAGGACATATCACACAAATTGAGCTAGCCCCACAGTAAGTTGTGAACTTGTGTCGCAGGATACTAACTCAACGATACTATATTTTATAATATATACTTATATAGATAAACATCCAAGACCCAGGTCAATATGAAAAAGATCTTTTTCCATCTTGACCTGACCGGGGATCGAACCCGGGACCCCCGTGTCGCAGGCTAGCGTGTTGACCGCTGCGCCACGGAGCTCGATTGTATTGAATCCTCTCTACGAGAGTACAACTCGTACTTGCCCTGTTTTAATTTTGTAAAACATCCGATGGAAGATACAGAGTGGTTCTTTTCTAGGCTTAAACCACAAAGTAAAATGATTAATAGAAGTAGATTTTCAATATTTCCGATTCAATTCTCTTTATTTTCTCACGCACCTGTTGAGTAGGTACTCGCACAATCCATATTACGATCATTGGATTTGCATTCGCTATATAACTTTTGTAAATACAAACGTCACAAATATTAATGATACCTACTTTTTCTTATCGTGTTGAAGTTTTTATGAGTAAGTTATGTTTGTTAGACAAAGACGCCTTAACCGTTATACAGAACCAGGAGGATATAAGTTAAAAATATTTTTTTTCTCGAAATTAGTCTTCTATAAGGGATTGACGTAGATGGAGACGTGGGCAAAACCCGGTTTATTATTAGGTTTTTCATTAAACTTCATTTTATTTTTCCAATGTTGCCGCTACTGTTGATTTTCATTTCCCTCATTAAATCAGTCTCGCACGCCGATATTTCCAATTTAATTATCTTTATGTTCCTACGCATGTTCTCGCACAATATTTACATTACGCAGATTGGACAAACATTCCCTTTATAACATTTAAGTACAAACGTCACAAATATTACTGTTACTTAATGCTTTGAATGTTATACGAGTATTATAATGTTTATTACTAAATGATACCTTAACTGTTTAACGGAACCGGATGAACCTTATTACATAGTAAGACTATGTCCTAAATAAAGATAAATTAAGTCAAAAAGAAATTATTTATTCTCGTAATCAGGCTCCTGAGGGATTCACGTCGATGGAGATGTGGGCAAAACCAGTTAATCATTAAGTTTTTCATTCAACTTCATTTTATTTTATCCAATATTGCCGCCACCCCACTGGTTGATTTCCATTTTCCTCATCAAATTATTCTCGCACACCGATATTTCCGATTCAATTCTCTTTATTATCTCACGCATCTATTGAGTAGGTACTCGCACAATCCATATTACGATGATTGGATTTGCATTCGCTATATAACTTTTGTAAATACAAACGTCACAAATATTAATGATAGGTACTTATTCTTAATGCGATGAAGTTTTTACGAGTAAGTTATGTTTGTAAGTCAATATCGCATTAACTGTTAAACGGAACCGAGTGAAGCTTGTCACATAGGTAGACTATATCCTAATAAAAATATAGTTTTTATTCTCGAATGAGCTCCTGAGGGAATCACTTCGATGGAAACGTGGGCAAAAACCAGTTCATTATTAAGTTTTTCATTCAACTCCATTTTATTTTCTCCAATGTTGCCGCCACCCCACTGTTGATTTCCATTTCCCTCATCGAATCAGTCTCGCACGCCGATATTTCCGATTCAATTCGCTTTATCATCCCACGCACCAATTGGTACTTTAACATTTGATAAAATGTAAATTGGAATAACATTTGCCACATGTATACTTAACAAGCGTACAAACATTGAATAATAATTACTTGTAATGCGTTGATGAATTTTTAATTTAAAGGTAAGTACTTATAATCTTAAGTCGTAAACTTTTTTATAATAATGATATCAAAGCGGTAGTGATTCAGTGATCGAAAAGCGTGACATGTAAGTAAAAATTCCCGGATTCTAATCCCGCCCGGCTTGACCTGTACCTTCAATTTTTAAACCAATTTGACTTAATTAATTCTCTTAGTTATCTGACATTAAATTATTCACAACCAGGATAGTGATAAAAGAGTTCTCAACAATAAAATTAATTTAATCTTCTCAAAAATCTCCAGCAATACATATCGCATTTATAAAAACTTTCTTCAAATTTCCTTTGGGGAACGTTAGCTTGCACATTATTAGATACTAGCTGTTACCCGCGGCTCCGTCCGCGTAATATATAGCCTATGTCCTTCTCTGTACCCTAACCTATGTGTATGCAAAATTTCATGATGATCGGTTCAGTAGATACGGCGTGAAAGCGTAACAAACAAACAAACAAACTCACTTTCGCATTTATAATATTAGTTGGGATTGGGATAGCAGCAGGGATGAAGCAGATTGAAATCTGCGATGTTTGTAGAGTATAATTTAGCACATGAGCGATATAAATAGGGTAATAAATAGATATCTAGGGTAAAATCACACAAAATAAGCTAACCCACAGTAAGTTGTGAACTTATGTTTATATGTCGCAGGATATCTCAACGATACAATTTTTTATAATAGACACTTCATCATCATCATCAGGTCTTTGTTAGTCTCCACTGCAGGAGCACGACCCTCTCCGTACTACCAGAGCTGTATATAATAGACACTTATGTGAAATAAATAATTAATACAATATTTTAAAAACTAAAAAACACGCTTTGTGATGACGTTTCTTAGCTAGTCATATATTGTCATCAGAACTCAAAGCGTGTGCAAAATTTCATCCTAATCGAAGACCTAAGTGGGTCAAATTAAGATTCCAAGATTTTCTCACATAGTTATAGTTAGTTACAAGTGAAGCCAATAAAAGCGTGTTAATTAAAAACATCCAAGACCCAGGCCAATCTGAAAAAGATCGTTTTCCATCATGACCTAACCGGAGATGTAACCCGGGTCTAGTAGGTAAGTATAGTACGTGGCTTCCATATTAAAATTGAAAACAAATATTTGCATTAAAAATATTTTTCCTCAATGTTAATATTTGAATTCCTTCTTCTGTATTTGAAATATTACTTCTCTTCCATACTAATTTGGGAGAAAATTACCATAGAATTACCATAGAAGCAGGTGGTGAACCACCTGCTTTACTTCCCGCGCAGACCGTAAAAGCCGGTCAAGGGATTGGGCGAAAATTTGAGAAATAACAATCAATAGGCGATGCAGTTATCACTATTTTGATTCTGCTTCCTACCTTACCGCCCACTACGATGCTAAATGTGGCCTTTGGGTCTTATGACCTTGAGCTCTTTCTACCCCGCAAGGGATAAAGACGTGATAGTATTTTGAAATGGTTTGGTCCGAGCCTTTAAATATTTTTCCTCTTCATTACCTGTAGTATCCGCTCCGCTAAACAAATTCTTGGCTAACCTATTTACATATTTTGTCTAGATCATTTACCGGCAAAAGGACAACTCGATAAGAAAATATTTTTGAAATATTAAAAGAAAAATCCCACTCCGAGGCATTATAGTTAAATTTGCATGACGTTGGTCGAGACGAGACGGCGAAATTGTTTTAATCAAGTTTCGGGCTCCGTACGGTGTAATGGAAGCTTATTTTTCTTTGGGAATGTTTAAATTTTTAATAAGGACCTGTTGTGGCCAGACTGGGCGTGATAATCCTTATAAAATATGCGGCGGGCGATACCGACCCCTGATAAATTTACCTTATATCCAAAATGAACGGTTAAATTTCATTAAATTGATAACGGGGTACTCATTTAAGTTGATATATCAATGTTTGGTGTCTTTTGTGTGTGTAAGTCGCCAACACTTGTGTCGGATTTTTCAAGCTGCCTAAAGGCATTTGACATAACTTAAGGCCGCACACTAGGCACAGTAGCGACGCCAATCATTTTATTCCTAATACTATACAAATAGAAAGAAATTCAAGAATGTAAATCACATGATATCTATGATGTAAATCATATAAGCACTAGTAAATAACCTGAAGTATTTTTGGAATCATGTTTAATATTATCAGAATCAATGAGAATTATGAGAATCAGATTACCGCCAAAAACGGCCGTTTTTGGCGGTAATCACGTTTTCTTCAAAATACTTCAAGTTATTTACTAGTGCTTATATGATTTACATTCTTGAATTTATTTCTATATCTAAAGTATCAGGAATAAAATGATTGGCGTCGCTACTGTGCCTAGGGTGATCCCTTAACGACTGCCATCAATGATGACAGCCGGGACCTTAACGTGCCTTTAAAGCACGGAGGAGAGATATTTTTATGCCACTTGCGGTCACCCATCCAAGTGAGGACTGCGCCTGTAGTTGCTTAACATGCGAAAGCGCTAATAATGCTTATTAAGGCATTGGGCTCCTCATATACATATCAATATGAAGTTATTTTTTGTTGTGAAAGTGGATGAATGCCCGACAATGGAAAATGCGTGAAAATTGAAGCAATTACCATAATAGGATGGTTTAGGCTACCATATTTGAATTACGAGATAATAATAAGTCATCGTCATCGTCATCAGGTCTTTGTAAGTCTCCACTGCAGGAGCACGACCGTCTCTGTACCACCAGAGCCATATAGGAGTAGCCAGAGCAGTCAGAGGATAATAATAAATGATTTGTCTAAAAGTTATGACTCTTTGTGCCTTTATTAGCGATAAAATTTGATTATCACTATACAATAGCGACATTTTAAACCGTCCGTATCGATTGTTACAAAAATGTATTTTTTTATTTCACTTAAAAAGCAGCATTTATTTAATGAATATTCAGATCCATGTCATCATCATCAGGTCTTTGTCAGTCTCCACTGCAGGAGCACGACCCTTTTTATACTTCCAGAGCCATATATTAGCCAGAGTGGTTAGAGAATTTGGCCTATACTCTCAACGCTGGCCAGACGGGTTGGAGAGGTATCTTTAATTTATATTAAGCTTGTGTTTCCTAAGTCGCCTACTTCGACATTCACGGGAACACTTGTAGTGGCCCTATTCTACTCTGCCACGAACCACACGGTATCAAAACCATTTATTTTCACGTTATATAAAAAAATAAAAACTTTTTGCAAATGTAATGCAAAACCCGCGTTAGGAAAGTATTCGCGGGTCTGACAGATTGAACGAAATTCACGAAACTTGAAGCAATTATTATAAGCGGATTGTTCGGGCTTCCATAATCGTATTATTTTTGCTCGTTTACGTCCAATCTCTTTATTATTTCTGCTTGTTTACCTAACAATATCAAATCGTAAACAAATCACTTCTTAAAGATGAAGTGATTTGTTTACGATTTGATATTTTTAGGTTAAATTTTTCTGAAGAGTTTCTCGTGTTTTCTGTTTCTGTATCCATTTTTTTTACTTTCACCCTACTATGATGCTAATAGTTACCAAAGCTTCCATTCCAATGAAATACCGGTAGGTATATGTTTTAGGCGTACACCGCCAACAATTCTTAACAAAGCTGTCAGTTGAAAGCACTAAGGTATATTATTAATCGTATTATTTTTTGCTTGTTTTCATCCAATCTCTTTATTTTTGCAAGACGTTACGCGATAAGAAGTTATTTCTTAGAATTAAACTATTCATATCACGATTTATATACTACTAGCTGATACCCGCGGCTCCGCCCGCGTGATATGTAGCCTATGTCTTTCTCAGTACCCTAACCTATGTGTATGCGAAATTTCATGATGATCGATTCAGTAGATACGGCGTGAAAGCGTAACAAACAAATAATTAAACAAACAAACTCACTTTCGCATTTATAATATTAGTTAGGAAGTTAGGATTAAGATTTTTAGCTTATTTTTTCACAAGAGGTGTGAGTTTTTCTGTTTCACTATTCATATTTTACTGTACGGTCAATTTGATCAAATTTTTCTATGATCAAATTGACGGTGTGAGTCACCCCTTTATCGGAATAACTAGCTAGGATCAATTTACACTTTCGAACTTTCTTTGGGGCTAGCGCAATCTGTGGGATTTGTGTACATGTTTTAATTTATTTCAAAATTTGCCTAAATACCTCAATGAATATAAATGTTTAATATATAATCACTACATATTATAAAACAAAGTCCTCCGCCGCGTCTGTCTGTCTGTCTGTCTGTCTGTTCGCGATAAACTCAAAAACTACTCCACGGATTTTCATACGGTTTTCACCAATAGATAGAGTGATTCACGAGGAAGGTTTTAAGGTATAATACTTGCCCGGGCGCAGCCGGGTAGGGCTGCTAGTATAAATATAAATGACGCAGGCCGCTCCTAACCGGCCATATTGGAAATCCTTAGGGGAGGCCTATGTCCAGCAGTGGACTTCTTGTGGCTGAGATGATGATGATGATATAAATATTTCTTATATACGAGTAAAACTTGTTTTGAGTACTTAGTTGAAACTGGAGTTGTTTGTAATATGCGTACTAATTTTTTCTTACTTTTTTTCTTGTTTCAGGTAATGACAGTGTCCATAATGTAAGTGACTAAGTTCATCATCGCCTAACTTCAGCTCTTTGGAAGACATTCATTCGAAACTTGAAGTGGTAGCCCTTGCCTTGGTAAGACAATCCAATCAGTGTTTCAAATTTCTTGTGACAAGGTTTTAGCATATTCATGGCATACAGCCGAGATAAATGTGTGACCAGAAACAAGAAGAGTATCTTTTGTTTTATTTAGCACTTTTTCATCAGCGTAGCTTCATATTATTATTAACCCAATCAGGTTCCAATGAACCCAAAAACAGGTGCAGGGACAATATTATGTAATTTTTATTTAAAATTGATGATTATAAAATTGAAAGCATCGTATGCCGTACGGAACACACTTGTGAGCTTAAGCTTGTGATTATCTTTCATTAAAAAACCAAAGATTTAACCCAAAATACTTCCCAAATTTTATTAAAATTAGAATTAATGGTCTTAACAATGAGTTGAGCGTACAATGACATACAACGGAATTGATAAACTCCTCGTTTCTATGAATTGGTTAAAAAACTACCCTAATATTTCGCAATATAATCTAAAAGTAGAAACTCCAAAATGTTTTATCGGAATAAATTGATTTTGAACGAGGACAAATTATAATATTGGCCGGGATCGGCGCAAATCCAAAGCGGCAAAGTTGGCAGAAGCCTGGAGTGCTATTTTTGAACGCGTGACTCACTAAACGAGTGATTGACGCGAGTTTTTTTTAAAAGGCCGCATTTTTTAATCATGCGTTGACGAGTGATTGCAACGAGCGGTTGAGACCGCTCGTTTCCGCAGGCGACGAACGCTTTTATGTCAAAGTCACTTCCTGTCATTCGAAGTTCATCTGTCATCATTTTACGTTCCATTTGACGCTACACTTTTTAAACATTTTAAAAATCCTTAATAACCTTAAAAAAGTTTAAAAAAATTCTGCGTGAAATAAAAAGAAATGAAATATTTTCGTTGAAGGTTGGCAGCACTACAGTTCAAACGATGGTTTCAAAAATATGACAAAATGGCATTTCATGACTTGGGAAGACGAGTGTGATTTGTAGTCGTGCACGACTTGCGCTTTAGTGAGTCACGCGTTCAAAAATAGCACTCCTGATATACGACACTCCGCCGGGACGCGCGATATCAGCGATCCATCAAAAGGATCTCCAGATTTGTAACCTGAATATGTTATGTGCTCATATGTGGAAATGATCTACGTAGTAGACCTCTTCCATGCTGGTTTGGGAGAAAAGGAAAAACATAGAATATACCAGCTGCTTTTCTTCCCGCGTAAACCGTAATAGCCGTTCAAGGGTCTGGGCTGGAATCTTTGGAATCAAGTAAATAGGCGATGCGGCCAGCAACCCATCACTATTTTGATTCCGCTTTCCACCTTAACCCTCCTAATACGCTAAATGTGGCCCTTCGGTTTTATGACCTTAAGCTCTGTCTACCCCGCAAGGGATAAAGACGTTATAATATGTATGTATGTATCTATCTATGTAGTAGCACAAACTACGAAGAAGTAGTAGTATTAAGAAGTTAGTAGTATCAGATGATTGCCTGCCTTATGATTTCTCTAGGTAGTAGAGACCATAGGCAAATCCAAAGCGGCAAAGTTGGCAGGAGCCGCGCGATATCAGCGATCCATCAAAAGGATCTTCAAATTCATAACCCGAATAGGTATGTTAAGTGAGTGCCAATATGTTGATCTACGTAGTAGCGAAAACTACGACGAAGATAATGTAACTAGTAGTTATCAGACGACCGACTGCCTTGTGATTTTTCTAGGTAATGGGGACCAAATAACGAAGCCAATTTACGGAAAATATTTGTATGCGACCAATTACAAAGTAAGTACAAATATCCTATAAGATAAGTAGTTGTCATTGCAAGCATACAAAGCCACAAAACTAATTGATAAAATCCTTTCTTGTAATTGGTTAAAAAACTATTCTAATATTCGAAGAAACCCCAAAATGTTTTATCGGAATAAATTGATTTTGAACGAGAACAAATTATAATATTGGCCGGGATCGGCGCAAACCCAAAGCGGCAAAGTTGGCAGAAGCCTGATATACGACACTCCGCCGGGACGCGCGATATCAACGATCCATCAAAAGGATCTCCAGATTTGTAACCTGAATATGTTATGTGAGTGCTCATATGTTGATGTTGTTAGTAGTAAAAACTACGAAGCAGGTATTGTTAGTATCAGACGACTGACTGCCTTATGGTTTCTCCAGGTAATGGACACCATAGAGACAATGAGAGTAAGGATTATTAAATGTAGTATAAGTAAGTTTGAATTTCTATTGGGGGCTTCAAATTTAAACTCAATTGACGCGTGTTCCATGCCCTATCATAAAGGCAGTTGGCTTTACTTCGATCTCCAATCTCATGTTATGACTCTTTACCACTATGTCATTGCAGATATTGTTCATCGGTAGTTATTTCGCCATTCAAGGCGAACACATTCGACTGAGCACAAACTTTGTGCTTTGAAGCGTAGCGTCAACAAATCCGTCGAAACAAAACTTAAGTAAAGCCGAGTTTCCATGGTTAAATAGTGTCGCGTAGCACGCTGAATGACAATGTCAACGTCATGAATTCGAATAAAAAAAAAATTCATCTAAAGGGAAATTTCAACATTGACGTCAGAACATCTCTGGCCTAACGGTCTAGGCGTTGGGCTAAGAACCGGAAGACCCCGGTTCGAATCACAGCCCACGTTACTCTGTTTTGTAAGTTTAAAAGAATTTTCTAGGCTATTCTAGATTAAATAGAAGTGAAAATACAGGACAGAAGATGTGTGAGAGAGAAGGGGATACTTGAAGAAATTTCTAGATTGTCCCAGACCAAATGGAAGGGAAAGAAAGAGAAGGCGACAGAAAATTTATGGTTTGAATTTAGAACATCCATGATGCGATTTTTTTCGCATTCGGGGGGTATATAAGCAGTACTAGGCGCGGCGTGAGGCCAGTTAGTTGAAAAGTGGAATCCGAAGAAGAAAGAGGAAATAAGAAGAAAAAGGAAAAACAGTGAGTAGTAAGTGAAGTGAAAAGTGAAGTGAACAGTGCAGTGATAGTACCGCGCAAGTGACAGTTCTGCGCGAGTGACAGTTCCGTGCAAGTGACAGTTCCGCGTGAGCGACAGTTCCACGCGAGTGACAGTTCTGCGCAAGTGACAGTTCCGCGTGAGCGACAGTTCCACGCGAGTGACAGTCCTGCGCAAGTGACAGTTCCGCACAAGTGACAGTTCCGCGCAAGTGACAGTTCCGTGCGAGTGTACAGTGCCGCGTCAGTTCCGCGTGTGAGTGAGTGCTGTGTATACACGTTTGGCACTTAAATAAAGGCATTTTCATAAGATCGGCCTTTTCTTTCCTATCCCCAACCCACTCTCGTGACAATTGGTGTCAGAAGTGGGATAGGAAAGATGCCAATCGTGCCCAGAAACGAAAAAGGGGTAACCACCCGAGCAGGAGCTGCAGCGGCAGAGGAACAGCTACTCGAGGAGTCCAATCCTGGAAGCGCTGCAACTGCAACACCAGCCGCCTCACCAGTTGCTATACCGGATATGGGCGCGCTCCTACAGCAAATGACTGTAATGATGCAAGAGCAAGCGCGCCGCCAGGAGGAGCAAGCGCGTCGCCAAGAGGAGCAACTGCGTGCATTGCAGGAAGAGCAAGCGCTCCACCGGGAGGAGCAAGCACGCCAGCTTCAGGTCTTTTCCAAAGACGTTTTGGCTGCGGTTCAAACTAATGCCGCTCGAATGGAGGACTTCGAGAAGGAAGTTGCAGAAGTAAGGGGGACGCTTCAACAGCTGGATAGAGAAGTCAAACTACTGAAAGCAAGTGGCCCTGTCGCTAGCCCTGTGATAACCCCTTTTACTAAAAATTTAAAGGTTCCGCCCTACGACGGCAAATCATCCTGGGCTGCCTTTAAGTTGCAGCTGGAGACAGTCAAACAGGCCAGCCGTTGGGATGAACAGGAGGCGAAGTCTGCATTGACCTTAGCGCTTCGAGATGACGCTCTATCTGTATTGGAAGCACTAGGCGCCGGAAAGAAGGAGGTCACCTATGATGAACTCATGGATGCTCTGGAAGCAAGATACGGTGACAGTCACCTCGAACACGTATATAGGGCGCAACTCAAAGATCGCTGTCAGCGGGCTAGCGAGACTATACAACAGTGGTCCGTTGAAGTGGAGAGACTGGTGCGAAAGGCATATCAATCATCGCCATCTGTCGTGGAGGAGATGCTTTTACAGGTTTTCATCGATGGAATAAGGGATTCTGAAGTCAGGGCGTCTGTGCGACTAGAACACCACACTACCCTGAAGGAAGCAGTAGCTCATGCATTGGAAGTAGAAGCAGTGCGTCATGACTCACGAGCTCTTAGAGTACGGGAGGTTGTAGCCGCAGAAAACAGCAAACGACGACCCTACAACCCGATGTGCTATGAGTGCGGAGAACGGGGTCACATTCGAAGCACTTGCCCGAAGCGTGAACGAACAACTTTCCGACGTCAGGTGGATGCGGCGGTCTCGACGTCGGAGCAGCCACAGGAAAACTAGAGAAGGCCAGGGCTGCGGGGTGGGCGCTGGCCGGTAGTAGCAAAGCCCCGGAAATTCTTGTGAAGCAGACAAGTGATGGAAATACTTTAGTGATTGACGGTTCAATAAACGGAAAACCTTGCCAGTTGACGTTAGACACTGGATCCTCACGAACTGTCATCAGTTATCACAGGTTTAAGGACATTGAAGGTCGGTATGTTCAAACGAATAGAAATCTCACATTAACGACTGCTACCGGCCAACGTATCCCGTCTCAAGGAGAAAAGATTGTGGCCATCAAGATCGGAGCAACACTTTATTGGCAGAAAGTGATTATTGCCGACATCACCGATGAATGCATTATTGGTTTAGACTTTCTGAAAAATCATAAGTGTAATATTGACTTGAAAAATGGTGTCTTAAAACATGGAAATGATGAAATTCCGATGAAAGGTGGAAATTTCGGCAAGGTGTCATGTTTAAAGGACACTATCCTTAACCCGAGAACTCAGACAATAGTTCCTGTTATGCTACCACCTAACAATGGAACAAGTCCACGGAGATGTGCCATTATAGAGAGAGGAATCTGGGACACACCATGGATCCCAGCCAGAACCTTAGTAGGAGATGATCAAGTTGCGTTGGTACCTGTTTTTAATCCTCATGACGTGGAGCAGACATTACGAAAAGGCACAGTTATCGGAATCTGTAATGAGGTAGCCTGGTTAAGGAAGTGTGAAGAAGGACAAAAGCGGACAATCACAAATAAGGAAGAAAACGTAACAAAGCTTCTGGAGGGTTGCAAAGGTAATCTAACTAAATTGCAATTAATAAAAGCAAGAAATTTCTTATTGAAATATTCAGATTTGTTCTCGAAAAATGATGGAGATATTGGTAGAACCGATTTGGTGAAACATAAAATTGATACTGGCGACACAGCACCCATTCGGCAGAGGCCAAGACGTGTTCCTTTTGCCCGCGAGCAAGAAGTTGAAAACATGATACAGGAGATGAAGAAAAATGGTGTGATAGAACCTTCATCAAGCCCATGGTGTTCACCGGTTGTATTAGTAAAAAAAAAGGATGGATCGACTAGGTTCTGCGTGGACTATCGGCGTCTTAATGATGTAACTAAGAAAGACAGTTACCCGCTCCCCAGAATCAATGACACTCTGGATTCACTTAGTGGCATGACTTGGTTCTCTACTCTTGATTTAAAAAGCGGGTATTGGCAAGTAGATTTGGATCCCAAAGATAAAGAGAAGACTGCGTTTTCAACGGGTAAGGGTTTATGGCAATTTAAAACAATGCCATTTGGACTTTGCAATGCGCCCGCTACATTTGAGAGATTGATGGAACATGTGCTAGCAGGTATGCTTGGAGAAACCTGCTTGGTCTATTTAGATGACATCATCATAATGGGGCGAGATTTTGACGATCATCTCCAGAAACTTGAAAGTGTATTCTCAAAACTACGGGGTGCAAATTTGAAGCTAAGTCCAAAGAAATGCTCATTCTTTCAACGTCAGGTCAACTACTTGGGTCACATTATCTCGGAACAAGGTGTCGCCACTGACCCATCTAAAATAAGTGTAGTTAAAGATTGGCCAACGCCGGCAGATAAAACTCAGGTGAGAGCATTCTTGGGTCTATGCTCTTATTACCGTCGTTTTGTAAAAGGATTTTCTGATATTGCTAAGCCGCTACATCGGTTGACCGAAGAGAAACGAGCATTTTCTTGGGATGTAGATTGTGAGCAAGCTTTCCAGGAACTTAAAAAGCGCTTATGTGAAACTCCTATCCTCGGATATCCTGACACGAAGCACAGTTTCATTGTGGACGCTGACGCGAGTAACACCGGAATTGGTGGTGTTTTATCTCAGCAGAGAGGAGATCAGGAAGTTGTGATCGCCTACTTCAGCAAATCTCTATCAAAGCCAGAGAGAAATTACTGTGTTACTCGCAGAGAATTATTAGCCGTGGTAAAGACATTGCAACATTTCAAGAAATATTTGCTTGGTCGCAAATTTTTTGTAAGAACTGATCACGCTGCATTAAAATGGTTATTGGAATTTAAAAATCCTGAAGGACAAGTTGCCAGATGGATTGAACAACTTCAGGAATATGAGTTTATAATCGAACATCGAGGAGGAAAGAGTCATGGCAACGCAGATGCCCTGTCTCGAAGACCTTGCCCTAAGGATTGCAAGCATTGCAATCGGCAGGAACAGAAAGAGAACGTGAAAATCAGGCTGATCCGAACTGATTCTATAGATGACAATTGGAGCAACGATGCTATGAAAAAGGCACAAGAAGAAGATAAAGATTTGCAACCACTCTTGAACTGGCTAAGAAATGGAACTGCTAAACCGAAATGGTCAGAAGTGGCCAAATACAGTACGGCTACAAAGAGTCTTTGGGCGCAATGGGACAGCCTGGTGGTGCACGATGGATTACTCTGCCGCAAATGGGAAAGTCCTCAGGGGAAAGATTGCCATCTGCAATTGGTCGTCCCCAGGGCAAAGATTAACGAAATCCTGAAGACTTATCATAATGGTTCTTCAGGAGGACATTTGGGAATAAGAAGAACTCTCACAAAAATTAAAGAACGTTTTTACTGGTTGCACTGTCGAGATGATGTAGAAGACTGGTGTCGTAAATGTACGAGTTGTGCTAGTGTAAAGGGACCCCAGACTAGAAGCAGAGGAGCCATGAGGTTGTATAACGTTGGGGCACCTTGGGAACGGGTGGCTCTCGACATAGCCGGACCGTTTCCAATCACGAATGCTGGCAACCGCTACATTTTGGTAGTTATGGACTATTTCACGAAATGGCCAGAAGCATTTGCACTACCTAATCAAGAGGCTACTACCGTAGCGACAAAGCTTGTGACTGAAGTATTCTGCAGATTTGGGGTGCCATTGGAGATGCACAGTGATCAGGGAAGAAACTTTGAGTCACAAGTATTCAGAGAAGTCTGTGAAATCATGGGGATTCATAAGACTCGAACGACGCCATATCATCCGCAATCTGATGGAATGGTGGAGAGATTTAACCAAACGTTGGAACGGCATCTGGCAAAAGTAGTGGATAGCCATCAGAAGAACTGGGACGAGTATATTGCATTATTCCTCATGTCTTATAGGACTGCGGTACATGAGACTACTGCAGTTACTCCAGCGTATGCCAATTTTGGAAGAGAACTGAGATTGCCAGCTGATCTATTAGCGGGTTGTCCACCAGATACCCCAAAAGGGATAACCGACTACGTTAATGATCTACGAACTAAGATGATTGACGTTTATGACCAAATTAGAGAGGCTGGATATAAAGCTAGTGAACGAATGAAGACCCGCTACGATCGTAAAGCTAACGGTTTTAGTTTCCAAGAAGGAACCCTGGTCTGGCTTCATAATCCAGTGAGACGAAAAGGGAAGTCCCCGAAGCTACAACCAAGCTGGGAAGGACCTTATAAGATAATCACTAAGATCAACGACGTTACATTCCGGATTCAGCGTACCCCTCGCAGTCCCTTAAAAATAGTTCATGTGGACCGTTTGGCACGTTTTTATGGAAGCAATGATGATCGGGACGATCATGTCTTGGGAGGGGGCAGTGTCGCGTAGCACGCTGAATGACAATGTCAACGTCATGAATTCGAATAAAAAAAGAATTCATCTAAAGGGAAATTTCAACATTGACGTCAGAACATCTCTGGCCTAACGGTCTAGGCGTTGGGCTAAGAACCGGAAGAACCCGGTTCGAATCACAGCCCACGTTACTCTGTTTTGTAAGTTTAAAAGAATTTTCTAGGCTATTCTAGATTAAATAGAAGTGAAAATACAGGACAGATGATGTGTGAGAGAGAAGGGGATACTTGAAGAAATTTCTAGATTGTCCCAGACCAAATGGAAGGGAAAGAAAGAGAAGGCGACAGAAAATTTATGGTTTGAATTTAGAACATCCATGATGCGATTTTTTTCGCATTCGGGGGGTATATAAGCAGTACTAGGCGCGGCGTGAGGCCAGTTAGTTGAAAAGTGGAATCCGAAGAAGAAAGAGGAAATAAGAAGAAAAAGGAAAAACAGTGAGTAGTAAGTGAAGTGAAAAGTGAAGTGAACAGTGCAGTGATAGTACCGCGCAAGTGACAGTTCTGCGCGAGTGACAGTTCCGTGCAAGTGACAGTTCCGCGTGAGCGACAGTTCCACGCGAGTGACAGTTCTGCGCAAGTGACAGTTCCGCGTGAGCGACAGTTCCACGCGAGTGACAGTCCTGCGCAAGTGACAGTTCCGCACAAGTGACAGTTCCGCGCAAGTGACAGTTCCGTGCGAGTGTACAGTGCCGCGTCAGTTCCGCGTGTGAGTGAGTGCTGTGTATACACGTTTGGCACTTAAATAAAGGCATTTTCATAAGATCGGCCTTTTCTTTCCTATCCCCAACCCACTCTCGTGACAATATGGTTACACAGCTATTGACTCTTTCAAGCCGTATGGTTCCCGGCAAAGAAGAATAGGACTTCTCCAAGCCTTGTGTATATCGTAAAAGGCTTCTCAAGTGGATATCTTAAAAGGCTACTAAGGAAACACAAGCTAAACAAAGCTTATAAACATCAAAGAGACCTCTCCAAACCGTCTAGCCAGCGTGGAGAGTGTAGGCAAATCCTCTGACTGCTCTGGCATATATATTGCTCTGAAAGTACATAGAGGGTCGTGCTCCTGCAGTGGAGACTAAAAAAAATCTCTGATGATGATGATGACTCTTTCATAGAAAATAGCAAAAAGTTCAAATGCAAATTTGGAAACAATCTAATTCGATCAACACTTACACACCGAACATCCTTGAAATCTATACATAACGTATGGGGTACGGTGGCATTCCAACCGATTGCTCAAACCGAGTCGTATATCAGGCACATGGGAGCTCGTAAAGATGTAAAACGTAAAACTTTGCGCGCCGGATGAAATATTATCCGGCCCGTTAATAGCCCGGATAATTTAACTGACGGGAGAAGATCGTGATATATATTGACGTGACAGTGTCATTTTTGAATTTCTTCACTTGTGGAGTACGTGAATTCCATACAAAATTTTATAAAAAACAGGCGTCATTGTCGCGTGCTCTACGGGTTTTGAACGCTATGGTGCAGAAAACCGATTTGTTCTGTTGCACATTCAATGAATTTACAAAAGTAGCTCTATTCATTTTGTACTACGAAAGTTAATATAAATATGTACTTATTTGTTGAATTGGAACAACTTTTTTATTGGGTTTAAATAGCCTGAAATAAAAGTGGTAAGTTTTTTAAACTAAGTTAAATAAAAAATTACTTTTTCTTCAAATTTATACTTTTGATTTGGAAACAATCTAATTCGATCAACACTAACGAACCGAACATCCTTGTAATCTATACATAAGATATGAGGTACGGCGGCATTCCAACCGATTGCTAAAACCGAGTCGTATATCAGGCACGTGGAAGCTCGTAAAGATGTAAAACGTAAAACTCTGTGCGCCCGCATGAAATATGATCCGACTCGTTAATAGCCCGGATAATTTAACGGACGGGAGAAGATCGTTATATTTCTATCGACACGACAATGTCGTATAGGACGATCACACATATGTTTGTCTATCACAGCCAATTGGTCCGTACATGCCCCGATTATGTTAAAATTTCGTTGTACTTATAATAAACCTTTTATTACACATGTGTATCTTATCCCAAGCAGATGCCTTTAAACGTGCAGGTATTGTAAAAAGAAGGAGACAAAATGATCACGGAAAATTGCCAACATTTTCATTCGCCATCCTTAGACATAAGTACCGAGTAAGTGTACACATAAACTTAAACTATAAGAATTAGGTAACAATATAATAAATAACATACCTACATAGTCTGTAAGTCTTTCCTATACATTTTGTATTCCAAAGATTTTTTCATTCCATCAAGACTAGCGATCCAAGGGAGAGGCTTAGTCACTTGTGGCACAGGTTCCCATATGAACCAATTTCAAGGACTAGTCTCCAAACAAAGGTGAACAAGTCTCCATACATAACTAACTTTAAGAACCCATATTTATAAGGCTTATATACCTTTGTAAAAGAGAAAATAAACATTTATTATTATTATTCGGTCACACTATCACATTGCACTACGAGTAATATAATAATGTATCACATTCCAATCGATTCCTCACACCACGTGTATATCAAGCACGTGGGAGCTGGTAAAGATTTAAATGTAAAATTTTGTGCGCCCGGATGAAATATTATCCGGCTCGTTTATAGCCCGGATAATTTAACTGACTGGAGAAGATCGTTATATATCGACATGGCAGTGTCATTTTTGAAATTTATTACATGCAGAATGAAACCATATGGCATTTTGTACTATTTTCTTTAAATTTATATGTTTGATTTGCGAAACGAGCTAAGCCATAGTTTTCTGTACGAACTAGTGACAAAAACAAACCGTATAAGATCCCACAATCTGTCTATCACAGCCAATTGATGCACCTACGGGGCCGATTAGGTTGATTTTGAGTGTACGTAAAGGTTTTCGTTTATAACATTAACGTTTAATACACGTGCACCTTATCTCAAACACATGCTTTTAAACGTGTAAGTATTTACGTAAAAAGAAGAGGATAAAATGATCAAGGAAAATGCTAACATTGTTATTCGATTGCACTATCACATTGAACTACCTATTACATAATGTATTACATTCCGAACGATTGCCCACACCGCGCGTATATCACACGTGAGCTCGTAAAGATTTAAACGTAAAACTTAGCGACCCGGATGAAATATTACACCGGGTAAAATATTATTATCCGGGTCGCTAATAGCCCGGATAATCGAACCGGCGGGAAGAGACGTCAATATGAAATATTATATTGTACATCAATGTCATTCTGGTATTTATTTTTGTTTTATATTCAGTTTCTTCTAAAGGTAGGTAAATAACATACACAGATCTGTGTAAATAATAAACAAGTCGTTGTTTCCTTCACGCTTTTAGATTTTCATGAGTTGCCAACGGGACCCTATTCTTAAGCCTCCGCTTCACGTCTGTTCATGAGACGACAGGCTGTCTAAACTTTGAAACCGTAATAGGTACAAACTAGATTATTTTACAGAATGTGAAAATATAACATTAATAAAAACTTAATATATTACCTATACAAGTTACATAAGTTTTTTATTTGAATATTTAAGGTTGGTACGCACTTGGCCAGTTTCATTGATTTTCCAATAATTAAGTGATGCCTAAAAGAGAAACATAAAATCATTATTAGATACGATCATTTACATACAAACGGACAAAGTGTATACAGGTGTCTTCAGTATAGTTTTCTTTAATCATCAATCATCAAAAAAAATATGCTGAACCACGACCTGCTAGATCAATCTAAATTAAATAAAAGTCAGTATAGTCAATATTCTGATATCTATGGTATAGTCTAACTAAAGTGAGATTTGAACCCGCTGCTCGCAGTTAATTCTAATATCTACTAGTAACAGACGGTCCGATTTGGCAGGCCGCCGACCACCAACCACGACGAAATTGGACCGTGTGTAATGCAGACAGACCTTAGAGTATCAATATTAACTAGCTAACTAACTTATTAATTAGTTAATATGAATACTGTAAGAGTCAGACCGACATAATAGGCTAAGTTCCTAAAAAATATTACTAGTTTGTCAGTTCGAGTATCAAAAAACATTTGACACGTATTTTTTCTTTTGTTATCATCATCATCATCATCATCAGGTGTTTTAGTCTCCACTGCAGGAACACGAGCCTCTCTGTACTAACAGAGCCGTATATTAGCCAGAGCAGTCATTGAATATCTTTTATCACTCAAACAAAAATAATAAAGATGTGGCCGAAAAATGCCAAGTAACGTGACTGTCTGGCACACTTTTAGCGAACTATGATGT
Source organism: Rhodophaea formosa (assembly GCA_963082605.1). Classification (NCBI taxonomy): domain Eukaryota; kingdom Metazoa; phylum Arthropoda; class Insecta; order Lepidoptera; family Pyralidae; genus Rhodophaea; species Rhodophaea formosa. The sequence continues at coordinate 21,729,834 of OY720211.1, forward strand.
CAGAAAATAGGCCTTTGCAGGCACTTTTTCACGTTATATCATATTTAAAATTATGTTAAGGTGAAGTGAGTTCACACACTAGCGCCACCTAGCAATTAATTCTATAAGTCCTAAATATTATTAAACTTAAAAAATCTTACAGCTGAATGCCCTAGTAAATTACTTGTAGTATTCTTTTTATTACTTTTCATAGATATTATAATTTAAGTTTAAGAGAACGAATTATTACCGACAAAAGAGGCCACTTTTGGCGGTAAAAATTCGTTTTCTTAATTCATCAAATTAAAAATAGTGAAAACTTGTATAAAGTAATTTACTAGGGCATTCAGCTATTAGATTTTTTATTTTGATATGATTTAGGACTTATAGAATTAATTGCTGGGTGGCGCTAGTGTGTGAACTCACTTTGTATCTGCCGTAACTACTCGGCTCGGTAAGCATAACTGTATGTGTCATATTATAACTAAGTATTACATCTAAAATAATAAATAAAAATTTCTTGGCGACAAACTGACATGACACGAACTTTACCCGAACTTTGAAATGCCAATACGTTTATCTCAAAAACACTGTTAAGTATCTAATAAAATAAAGTATCATTGAGTTAATGTCCTTCGACACAAGTTCACAACTTACTGTGGGAGCTCAATTATGTGCTTTGTCCTTTATACTTATTGTTTTTATTTACTATCATCAGGATAGCTTCGATCTTTAGTATTCTTCTCGTTTTATTTTGTACTCAGTGTTATAGACGTTGTATGATTGTGAAATAAATTGATGAGCAGAGTCGCGAGGTCAATGTATGGTGTCAGTGACTTTTCAATCCTCTTGAGTGTTGAGGCAAAGCCCTGGCTGTCATTGCTCCGAGATATCCTCGTCCAACGCGGAGATTTATATATTTTATTATGTACTCGTTTTTCCTTTGTTTTATTTATACTCTGTCTCAGATTATATTAAACCTAGATAGACTGTATTAGCCTAAAAGCATAGAAAAATCTAGTGTCCAACGCATAATCGGTCGCGCACACACACAGCTACCAATTTCACGGATTTTGAGGGCATAAATTGACAGGACGCGTGTGATAACAAAAAGCTGTAACGCACACAAGGATTGAAAAATTCGCCTGTTTTTACTCATTGAAATAAAGGCATAACGGTGTCTAGAGAGTATTATAAGTAGTCAAAGTCCTCTGAGTATTGGAGATCGTGAAAAATAGTGCGAAAATGAACATGCAGTTTCAACAATAACTTTTTATTCCGACCTATTAATCCTTACCCATATGGAACACAACTCAAGGACTAAAGACTTTCAACTTAAGAAGCTTACATTCGCGAAACTAGCGACACCCGTTATATTATTCCTGTACTCCGACATAAGAACAAATTAAAAAAATCTACATAAGTACTTCACTAGTAAATTACTGATAGAATTTTTAGTATAACTTATCATCAATATCATCATTTCAGATTGAGAGATCTACGCCAAAAGTGGCCGCTTCTGGCGGTAATGACTAGTCTTGATTTACCAAATGCAAAATTAAGAAACGTATATCTATAATACCAAAATACTAAAAGTCATTTACTAACGAAGTAACTTACGTGAACTTTTTCAATTTAATCCTATTTGGTAGTTAAAGAAATAAAATGAGGAGCGGCGCTAGTTGACTGGTCTAAGCGCCTTTTAAGGACTAAAGACTTATAATGTAGAATAACAACGCCAATACAACAACTATACGACAAATGAAATCTGAATTTAAAAAAAGTTGATAAAAAAGTGAGATAAAAATTCATTTTCGACACATTTCTTACTTAAACTTAAAACCCTCTAACATCGGCGGCAACTATATTCAATTTTTATCACATAACACTACACGAAGCATGTATTTTTTAAATTGCGAGAACAGAACTGCTTATGTTTTTCCGCGAACTCAGGTTGAGTGGTAATTTTCTGCTTAGTATTAATAAAAAGTCTTTGCGCTTGAAAAATAAACTTTTGCACGGACTTGAAAAGCACAATCACAATGCAAGCTCCAACAAAAGCACCATTGTTGCAGTGTTGTATGAAGCATTATATTTTACGGTAAGAAAGCATTGTAAATTTGCTTTGGACGTAGGTACAACTGTTTATGTTTAGAGAGCAACAGTTAATATTTAAATTTATAAGTATTTGCTAAGACATGAATCCTATCTGAGTAATATTGTAAATACGAAAGTGAGTTTGTTTATTTGTCACGCTTTCACGCCCTATCTACTAAACCGATCATCATAAAATTTTGCATGCACATAGGTTAGGGTACTGTAAAGGACATAGGTTATATATCACGTGGGCAAAGCCACGGGTAACAGCTGGTAATTAAATAAATACACATAATACGCTCGGAATAGTTGTTACCGCCTGGCACTTAGCCATATAAAACCTCTATGTTTCAGATCATTTGAAAACTCCATTTCGCCCCCGCAGCCAGTAATTACCGTCATTACTGCCCTCCCAGGATGAAAGCCTTATTCCGTCACAAAATAGGGGCGCGCCGCGCTTAACACCGTTCACGGGTCGTTAACTTTAAATACTATATTTTATAGTAGGTACATGGCAAAGATTGAGATTAACATCATATAATTCTTGTATATGACACACCTTTAAAGGGGTGACTCAGCCCGTCAATATGAGCAACTATTCCTATACTTTTTTTTAACGTTCCCATACGTAAGAATACTCTGGTCTAGGTACAAACAGGGGATGATTAATATTTCCTCAACGTTACCAAGCAATCAATACAAAAGGCAAACACCAAGTTTAATAGCTTCAGACTCGCGAAATAATTCAAAATTATTAAAATAATGCAAAGTAATAAAAACACTTAAATGGTTTTTAAATAGCATTATAATGCTCGGTTTATTATTAAAATTGAACATATGTGATGAAATAGAATTCGCCACAGGTAGGATTCGAATCCACGAGTCGTAGGTCTGCGCCCTAAGTGTCTTACCAACTACACCACCGTGACTTCGAATCACCGCGTCGAATTCTCTCATCACATATTACCCCGTAGGGTATAACGCTTTATTATATTATATTATATTGCTTTTCTTTCCAACAGTACCGACGGACGCAACTTTTAATTCGTCTGGAGCGTCGTATAATCTATAGGCCTTTTTTTAGTCTCCACTGCAGGAGCACGACCCTTTCTGTACTACCAGAGCCATAAATTAGCCAACGCAGTCAGAGGATTTGGCCTACACTCTCCACGCTGGCCAGATGGTTTGGAGAGATCACTTTGATGTTTTAAAGCTTTAGCTTGTGTCCCCTAAGTCGCCTTTGACGACATCCACGGGTCCTATTTTACTCTGCCGGGAACTGACCCGGCCTCAGTTCCAACAACACGGAACGACGCGAAATAATTCGAAGTAATTAAAATACATTGCTTTTCTTCCCAACAGTACCGACGGACGCAACTTTTTAATTCGTCTGGTGCGTCGTATCGCACCTCATTAATTTAAGTTTTGCAATTAGCTAAATAGGAAACTTAGATTGCCGAATTTTGGTTTCTTATTACTTTGTAACTTTTGCATTATACCGTCGGAAAAATAATATTAATTGGTCTGAAAAATGTGCTAATCATCCTAATTTGTGAGCTTTCGTAAATTATAAAAGCTTTTGCACACGATCATCTGCGTGTGCACATCTTTATAATATGCTATACATAGTTTTTAATCTTGTACTTTGATTTGATTGTAATATTTGTGGTATCAAATAAATTATTATTCTTTCTTTCTTTCTTTCAATTTTCCCACGACTTCATACATACATAGCACGTCTCTTTTCCTTGCGGGGAAGTCAGAACCCAGGCCTGTAAATCCTAAGGCCACGTTTAGCATGTTGGTGGGCTTGTAGGTGAGAACGGAATCAAAATAGTGATGAGTTGCTAGCCGCATCGCCTATTGACATGATCCCTCACGCCCGTTCCCTCGATCGGTTTTTACAATCAGCGCGGGAAGAAAAGCAGCTGATACATTCTACGTTTTTAGGGTTCCGTAGTAAACAAGGAACCCTTATAGTTTCGCCATGTCTGTCTGTGTGTCCGTCTGTCTGTCCGTCCGCGGTTTTACTCAAAGACTATATGTAAGTACTAGAAAGCTGTAATTTCGTATGGGTAATTATATTAATCATGCCAAAAGAGAGGTAGAAAAAAAATTTGCCAAAATTTTTTTTTAGTGTACCTCTCATATAAGTAAAGAGTGAGTATTTTTTTTTTCTATACAAACCCATCGTGTTGGGTGTTGTTAAATAGGCCTTAAAAAATATTCTGTGGTTGAGAACGTTTTTCGATAAGTTTTGTAAGAGGTAAGTGTCCCCCCACGGTTATATATGGATACGTGAAAAAAATTACAGCAGTAGTATATATAATTAAGTTGAAAGGAAAACTATCAGAGCTGAGTACTAAGTACAAACGAAAAAGTTACAGGCAACCAACATATAAAAAGTGCTCGAAAGTGTAAAAGTTCATACAATTTTCATTGTTAGATGTTTTTGGTCGTAAACTGTGAAGTGCGAGTGTAAACAGTGGGAACTCAAAGTTGTCATTCGCAACTACGGAACCCTACACTGCGCGTGGCCCGACACGCACTTGGCCGGTTTTTCTACTTTTTTCCCAGGCCAGCATGGAAGTCCCGCGACTTTGGCCGCGTAAATTAAAACATATTTCATGTCGCAGATAAATTAGTTTTCTACACCTCAGTAAAGAATTTTGAAAATCATTCCCGTGGTTTCGGAACCTATTTTATGCAATCATACATACAATCAAATTTTCCTCTTTATAATATTTGTATAGATGAGGTATATTGTTGTATTAGAAACAAAGTTTATCAAAATCAGTTTCGAGTCGAGCAGTAATGAATGTGATTTTTAGGATTACTTACCCGAACAGTAAAGACGGGACCCTATAACTAAGCCTTACATGCTGGTTTGAGAGAGGGGGAAATCATAAAATACACCAGCTGCTTCTCATTCAGCCAGGAAATTGAGCGAAATAAGGAATCACGTTATAGGCGATACGGCTAGCAACCCGTGCACTATTTTGATTCCGTTTTCTACCTTGACGCCCATTAACACGCTAAACATGGCCGTGAACTAGGGCTCTGTTTACCCTGCACTGGATAAAGACTGGATAATATGTATGTAGGGTTCTGTATCTATTGAACCGTCAAATATGTCAAATGGACTTGAAATTTCACATTTCTATTTCTAAAAAGATACCCTTTTTTCTAACTCAATTATCATCATCATCATCATTTCAGCCACAGAAAGTCCACTGCTGGACATAGGCCAAAGATTTCCAATACGACCGGTTGGAAGCGGCCTGCATCCAGCGCCTTCCTGCGACCTTTATCAGGTCGTCCGACCACCTGATCGGTGGGCGTCCAACGCTGCGCTTGCCAGTACGTGGTCGCCATTCAAGAACCTTTCTGCCCCATCGACCATCGGTTCTTTGCGCTACGTGCCCCGCTGCGTCACTGCCACTTCCACTTCCTAGAGCTAACCCATTGGGATATGTTGGTTGTCACAGAATGTTTACTAATATCTATTACTAAAAAATTGCCCTTTTTTCTTACTCAATTATATCTACCTAACTCGGTTTGATTGAAGTTTTCAGCAGAAATTCACTAAGTAATTTAATGACTCTTAAAACTTTATACACAAGACAAAGTTAATAAATCTGTTACCTATCAAGCCAGTTTGACTAAATAATTGCTTGGAAAATGGTTATTTCTTCCCTTTTAGTGCTGATGGAAGTTCTAAAAGATAATTGAATCTAAGGTTACGGAGAATTCGATAGATTTTTATATATGATTTTAGGCTTTCGCGGTCACAATCACTATTATGTCGAAATATCAGACAGAACTTAAAAATAATCGCGGTAAGTCCCGTAGTGAACATAATAGTGAATAGAAGTAGGTATTGGGCGACATGTCGTATTTTTACCACCCGGTACCTAAATCAGCGTGTCGTGTGGTTCCCGGTAGAGTAGAATAGGACCACTCCAAGTCTTCCCGTGGATGTTGTAGAATGCGATTTAGGAAACACGAGCTAAACAAAGCTTACAAACATCAAATCATCTCCAACTCCACGCTGTCCATATGACAGCGTGGAGAGTGTAGGCCAAATCGTCTGATTGCTCTGGCTAATATATGGCTATAGTAGTACAGTGAGGGTAGTGTTCCTGCAATAGAGACTTAAAAAAGACCTGATGGCGGTGATCTAAATAAGGCATCGGTAGGTACTTTTAAGACGGAGTACTGGTACAGAATCTGTAGTTTTTGGTATCGGTTCCAAGCTTTGCAAACTAATACTAAACCCAAATATGACAATTAATAAGTGTTCAAAGAAACCTATATTAAATAAACGATTGAATCTTGAATCTAATATACAAATTCATTTTCACATTTCTATGTAATGTGATTAAGTATTCCTTTACTCAAGCATGTACTTAATTAGACCTAGTTTGCTTTGAAACTGTCACTAAGTTAACAGACACGATTGAAGTCTTCAGCAAATTTAACTAAATATCAAATAAGTTTTACAACTTGATAGACAAGATGAGGTTTGGAATCTGTTTTCAAGCTAGCTCGAGGCATAATTTTGTCTTAGAAAATTACTTGGCAAATGATTAAAGCAATTTAAAAATAAAAAAGTATTATTTAAAAAAGAAAAAAATAAAGGTGCCCTAAAAGCTTATTTCACTAAAATACTAAAAGATAGAACCTTTGTAATGTCACAAAATACTAAAAGATAGAACCTTTATAATGCCACTGTGCTACGAATCTACTGCACTACTGCACCAAATCAGGTGAAATTTGGTAGGATAGTTTGTTTTGTTTTTCGTGTGTGTTAGTGACATCATACAGAACCCTCTAAATGCGAGTTCAACTCGCACCTGGCTGGGTTTTTTTTTTTGGTGCCCCCCTTAAAACAGAATAAGATATATTCTGTTTTAGTACTTGTTGTTAAAACGACAATAGAAACTGAATATTTCAACTGTATAGGTATAACGTTCCATGAGATACAGCCTGGTGACAGACAGACGAACACACATTAAATCTCGTGAATGGGCCCCTAATTTTACTCTTTTGCCATTGGGAAGCTAAAAAAACTGATTTACGCAAAGGGAAAACGTTAAAATATGAAACTCAATAAACAATATCAAATTATTCCGGTTCAATTGATCCAAGCTTTAATAAACAAAGTTATTAATTTGTTCGTTTCAATTAATTCTAATAGCTGTTACTAGTGTTCCATAATTCCGGAGAAATCGGGAGTCAGCGTAAATATTAGTCCGTGGAAACTCATGAATATTTATTAACAAAATTAGAAAATCAAACATTTCCTAAAATTATTTAGAACCCAGACGTAAAAGAGTAGTTTTTAATTTAATACGTTAGTCTGCTTTTGTATGTGTCGACGGCTTCCATGGTACAGTGAATAAGCATTTAAAACGCCAAACTGCTACACATTAGGCACTGGGTTCGATTCTCGGCGCTGGCAAATATTTGTACTGATTACACGGGAGTGATTTAAAATATAGATTTTGTATCTATTGCTCACTTCTCCAACCCGTCTGGCCAGCGTGGAGAGTGTAGGCCAAATCCTCTGACTGTCCTGGCTAAAATATGTTTCTAGTGGTACAGAGAGGGTAGTGCTCTTGCTTCGCTTGCAATGATTTCAATTGCTATGAGGTATGTATTTCCATTTCATACCTCCATCCAAAATCCATCCCAAGGATTTCCATCGTGAGGGAGTTTTGCCATACTCACCACGCTTGGCAGACGGGTTGGTGAGCGCAGTTTGTTTGGCTTATCTAGTTCCGACACTGCTGCCCTTCAAAACAGTTTCTTTTTTCAGGCGAGGGAAGAAGTACGGCTTTTTTTGTTCTAGGAGAAGGGGGTAATAGTAGATTGTTAACACTTACACTAATAGGGTTTGTAAGTGGTCAATTACACCCGAGATATTTAGGCGCACGAGCGAGCGATGTGAGTGAGGGCGCTTATAGTTCGAGGGTGTAATTGATCATTAACACTCTGCTTTACATCATGATAGCGAGGAAAAATATATGAAATTTGCAACAAAGAATACAAGAAAATGCGCGCCTTATATATAACTTTTATTTGTATGGCTTGTCGCTGTTGATGCAATCAGCCATTTGTGGCGGCCAGTGCGCTTGATTTAAAAATAAATGGATGAGTATTATAGGAGCCGACGCGTGGCGCGCGGCCCCCTTCGATTTTTAAATTTACTTACCTCCCTCAGGATGAAAATCGAACTTACAACCCGGATTTTTAGTTAAATACAAGCTCCTTTCAGAGCTTGAATGATGTAAAGGTATTTATTGTGACGCAACTTGCTCGGATGATTTGGAATGACAAAGTAGCAGCTCTGGAGGCCGGGTGCGCGTAACCGATGCCATAACTGCAACCGTCCGACAGGCAGTTAAGGATGACATACATACATACATAGCCCAGGTTCATAAAACCTAAAGGCCACGTTTAGCATGTTGGTCTGCTTTTATGTGGAGAACGAAAACAAAGTAGTGATGGGTTGCTAGCCGCATCGCCTATTGACATTATTCCTTATGCCCATTCCCTCGATCGACTTTTAAGACCTGCGCGGGGAGCTAAACAGCTGACACATTCTAGGTTTCTTTTTCTTTTCAGAAACTCAATCACAATTTTTATCAAACAATTTCAGTTCAATTATTCCAATTATTAACAGACAATGTCTCCAACCGCTCCCATTTTTTATGAATTCCATTTGTATTTTAGTATTACTTCATAGAAATCAGGACGGCGATTTCGCGGAGTCTCATACATAGTCATTAGCAAAACTAGGATGTCCACAGACAATGGAAACAATGTTAATAAAGTTTTAACATTTTCGTTTATTTGTAAAACGTCTATTCATTTCAAAGTACTTACTTAAATAATTGATATTTCTATAGGGGACGTAGAAAAAAAGGACCACAATCCTTAGGTTTTACATGAATCAATTGAATGCGTTTGACCCATCTTACTTTATGCAAAGCAACGAAGAGGTCTAGGGTAATATACACAAACGTAAATAATGCGTGTTAACTCTAGCCTTGAAAATCCCAACATTGTACGAGTCAGGAAACATCACCGCGGATAGGAAATTCCATTCCTCAGCGGTTCGCAGAATGAAGGAAGAAGCGAATGCAGAGGCGCACAGAGCAGGATTATTGACCACAAGTGCATGGAATCCCTATCCACGCCACGTTGTCCGATGGTGGCAGAAATGCTGAGTTGGATGTGTTACGAAGACGAATGAAATCCGGAATAAATATGTTAAGGGAAGATAGAAGATGGCACCTATAATGGAGAAGATACAAAGCCATCGTTTGACCTGGTGTGTGAAGTCATGTTATGAGAAGAGATGCTGAACAACTGGCAAAGAAAATAGTCCACCTGAAAGTAAATGGCTGCAGAAGAAAAAAATGACAGGGGTTTAAATGTGAATATGGTTAATGACAGGAAGAAATGAAGGGTAAGAAGGGGTAGGGTCTTTAATTCCATGACGGCAGGGTAAGTGTCTTGTCTTCGAAGAAGGTACTGTTTCTATCATCATCATCAGGTCTTTTTTAATCTCCACTGCAGGAGTACGGCCCTCTCTGTTCTACCAGAGTCATATATTAACTAGAGCAGTCAGAGGATTTGGCTTACACTCTCCACGCTGGCCAGATGTTGTTTAAAAGCTTTGTTTAGCTTGTGTTTCCTAAGTCACCTTCTACGACATCCACGGAAAGACTTGGAGTGGTCCTATTCTACTCTGCCGAGAACCACACAGCTGTTTCTATGATGCCCCCAAATTGCCCATGTTTTGCTGAATAGGGTCACCACCGTCTGTCTTATCGCAAAAATGGTAGTCGTAGTACCTTACGGCCGCAAAGCATTTTCAGATTTTTAAGTATCCATCACTACTGCTTAATTATCTGGATTGCAAGGTTTCTTTTGTTATTCCGCGTGACTAGAGATTCAGCAGGGCTTTAGAGTTGTTATTCTGCGAGAAAGCTTGTTATTTCTATAGACATTTCAGATACGACCTTGGAGCTGGCATTTATTTTACCCAGCGTACCGTATTGTTATTCAGTTGAGAAATGTTGATAGTATTTTAGAAACTTTGCTTTGTCCCTTTGACTTGTGTGGACTCTCTGGCTCCCTCGCACGTAGCGGGAACATCTACCCAGGGTGGGACAACGCGTACTGCCGACTCGGACAATAGACGTAAATATGTGGCTCTTGAAGACAATTTTATTTTTCTTCCTTTTGCAATGGAGACGTTGTGGCCCTGGGGCCCAGAAACTAAGATTTTTATAAAGACATCACAACTCGTCGTATTGAGGCAACGGGTGACCTAAGTGCTGAACGTCAACCATAAGTTTATATATGTATTTCATTTACGAGAGTAGTATACGGTAACGTTTTTAAAACCGTCATAGTTTACTATAGTATGTATGTCTACCATGAGTACGATATACCAGAGCAGTTTCTGAATCGCATAATTTAAAACGACTCATGGTTTAATGGTGGTCAAATTAACATAACAATGTCATCATCATCATCAGGTTTTTGTTAGTCTCCACTAGAGGAACTCAACCTCTCTGTACTACTATAGAGTCATATGTTAGCGAAAGCAGTCATAGTATTTGGCCTTCACTCTCCACGCTGGCCAGACGGGTTGGAGAACTTGGAGAGGTCTCTTTGATGTTTCTAAGCTCCGTGGTGCAGCGGTCAACACGCCGGCCTGTGACACGGATGGTCCCGGGTTCGATCCCCGGTCAGGTCAAGATGAAAAATGATCTTTTTCAGATTGACCTGGGTCTTGGATGTTTATCTATATATGTATTTGTTATAAAATATAGTATCGTTGAGTTAGTATCCCATAACACAAGTCTTATTTAAGAACTTACTTTGGGGCTAGCTCAATCTGTGTGATTTGTCCGTATATATTTATTTTATTTATATTTATTTATTTTATTTATTCCTAATATGACTTTTACGACATCCACGGGAAGACTTGGAGTGGTCCTATTATACTCTGCCGAGAACCACGCGGCCTAACAATTCAAAGATACTTACCTATTACCTTAAAACCAAAATAAAAGAGCACTGGTTTTTTATCCAAGAAAAGTAGCAAACTATTTGATACAAAAAATATGCTTATATTTTTTATCCACACCGACATTTTCATTATAAATAGGAAAGTAAAATATGCACATAAATCTGAGAGTGATTGGTTTGGTTCGGAGCCGAAATGCTCTCTCTCTTTGATCTATTGCCGTTTCGTTCGCGAAATAATTTCGGTCAAATGAAATGTGTAATTCTGTTTCGGCGAAATGGAATTTTATTTTCGCTAAATGTGTTAATCTTTTCGTAATCCCGAGATTGTAGAGTTTTCAGCGGTGATTTGAACAATTAGGCCTTTTACATAATTCTCTTTTGAGCAATGCTTTAATTGTTTTAAAGATTCCTCGACAGTATTTTGTCGACGAATTGTATTCTAATTGTTTTTATAATATACTAGCTGACCCGGCGAACTTCGTACCGCCTAAAAGTCAATGATTAAGTATTCATTACACATATCGAGTTTCATTGTTTTTAAGATGTATTCTGCTATTCGGGGCGGAGACAAATCCAACGAATCAATAACCATGAAAATTGGTTCAGCAGATCTCGAGTTATAAGTGTTGTAACAAACCCGTCTTTGTTTTATATATATATAGATACCTATGAAATTTGCTATCGCAGCTAGGATTATTTTTTCAGAGAAGCCTCGACGCTTATATGAAAAATATGATGTGATAAAAATGTACAGCATACAATCTAAGTTTTTTTTTTCTTCAGCCAGACTAGAATGGAGAGAACAAAAGAAAGAGTAATTTTTAAATTACTGTATATTGATAGTCACGTACTAGAAATTTGTTTTCATCGAAGTAATGGCCATGTCGTATAGTCGAGTAGGTGGAATAATCAAAATAGTAATAATTTGCGAGGCGCATCTCCCGTCACATGATACCTCTTATTACGTCTTTCATTTTATGATTCGCCTGTGATGAAAAACATTTGGTTCATCTTAAGTTTATTGGTAGGATTCCGTAGGTTACGATCAAAAACAAACATCTAATAAGCTACATATGTTGCAGAGAACTACATCAAATTGTCCTAAAAAAAGTATTAATGTAACTACCGAAACTGGTTCTGTACGTGTATTTTCGTAGAAAAAATGTTATCCTCCGATTATATTGTCGTGTGTGTAGCAGGACGGAATAATTCGTCGAATCGCCTGAGGCTTACGTCAAATTGATATTGAATTACCTCGCGAAAGCCCTTAGCGGATTTATACACGACTACCAAAACAAGAGTGTATTGTTTTCATGTAGGTTACATTATGTCATTACTAGCTAATACCCAGGGCTCCGCCCGCGTGATATATAGCCTATGTCCTTTTCATTACCCTAACCTATGTGTAATATGTGTATGCAAAATTTCATGATGATCGGGTCAGTAGATATGGCGTAAAAGCGTAACAAACAGACAAATGAACAAACAAACTTACTTTCGCATTTATAGTATTATATTAGTTAGGATTAGGTTAGGAAGTTAGGATTAGGATATATATTTATTCCATTATAACTTACTAGCAGTTACCCGCGGCTTCGCCCGCGTGATTTATATCCTATGTCCTTCTCAGTACATTAACCTATGTGTTTATTAATGTTTATTAATGAAATGTCGCATTCATGATAATCGGTTTAGTTGATACGGCGTGAAAGCGTTACAAACAAACAAATAAATAAACAAACAAACTCACTTTCGCATTCATAATATTAGTTAAGTAGGATTAGGATAAATGGCTTAACAGATTTGGGCGTGTGAGTTTCGCTAGAATCCTCACGCTACAGTTAGATAGACTAATATATATATATGCCGGGCTGAAAAGCTATTATGAGTTCCAAGAATGGAGTGATGGAATAACATTTAAGTCAGAGGAGTATCTTAGGTGTAAATTAAAAATAACTTAACTTACTAACAACTGGCATTTTTAGAAACAGACTTACACTTCGATGGAACTACTAAAGTGATTTTGATAAAATTTTAAGGGACTAGACTAAAATCAAATTTACACATGCATACTTTTTGAATTGATAACCTCCTTTTGAAGTCGGTTACAACACTCACGGAATGAATCCCATTGGTGGAGGCTTGAGCTCGTAAACCTTCGGCGTTTTGTTGCGTGTAGCAATTCACTTTACTAGTCGGGTTCTCGTAAAACCTGCGTTAGCACGCGGTCTCACTTATTGAGTGAGAAATAATAAATTTATCTGCTAGTTTATTGATAAATCTTTTGCCGTAAGTATTAACGAAGAAGAAAAAACAGAGACGTTACATTTTAAAGATAAATATCATCATGTCAGCCACAGGAAGTCCACTGCTGGACATAGGCCTCCCCCAAGGATTTCCAATACGACCGGTTGGAAGCGGCCTGCATCCAGCGCCTTCCTGCGACCCTTATCAGGTCGTCTGACCACCTGGTCGGTGAGTGTCCAACGCTGCGTTCGTCGCGCTATGTGCCCCGCCCATTGCCACTTCAAAGAGCTAATCCGCTGGGCTATGTCGGTGACATTCGTTCTTCTACGGATCTCCTCGTTTCTGATTCGATCTCGCAGATAAACACCGAGCATAGCCCTCTCCATAGCTCTTTGAGCGACCTTGAACTTTCTTATGAGGCCCATAGTAAGGGACCACGTTTCGGACCCCTTAAGTCATCACTGGTAACACACATTGGCCAAAGACTTTCGACTTTAGGCACTGAGGTATTTTGGACGAGAAGACGCTGCGGAGCTTCCCGAACGCTGCCCAGCCGAGTCGGATTCGACGAAAGACCTCGTCCTTGTAACTGGAGCTTCCGACCTGGATCAATTGACCCAAGTAGATATACTGCTCTACAGATTCAAGGGTGAATATCGTATAATAGTGATATCAAAAGATAAATATAAACTAAATTAATCAAAGAAAAATCTCTGTTTGGGAGTTTTGGAATCGTTCAGCGCCAACTTTTGAGTCTTGTAACTAGTTAATTGGTACAGTTCGCCATCTGTGACAGTTAAGAGGGCCCTGGACGAGCATGTCTCCATACAAACGGAAATAAGGAATTGTGGCAATATTTGATAATTTTAGAGTAAAATTAAGCATTCAATCAATTAATCTCATTATAATCTACGTACGTTCCTGTACAGCTTGGTTAAAATATCAATGATTTGAGAAATATAAGCCTCTTAAATTTGTATGGAAATGTGAGGCTTATAAATTCTCAAACCATGGCAGACATGTAAAATGGTATGACATCTTTGTGCACAGTTAAGAACGAGCCTTCAATTCTCTCTAGCGTTATTCCAGGTCCTACTAAGTCCCGGGAGAAACCTACAGAGAACAGTATTTCCCATAGATATCAGAATATTTACTAGGTGTTTTTCCCGTAACGAAAAACACCCTAAAAGACGCTAAATCCTTCAGATATTACGAATAAATACGTATCTAGAGCATGCAGATACAAAGACAAACAGCAAAAATAATTACTATTTTTCTAATAAACACTTATTGACCCATAACCTCAGACAGTACAATCTCGCTAATAATAAACATTAGCCACAAAGAATAATTTCTCTTATTACCTACCAACAGCCAATCGCACGTGACCTCGTCCACAATATGAAGCTATGTATTTGCGCCTTTTCCTAAGACCCAATATACTACGAGGCGGCTCTCCGTAAAGTGGTCATATCACTCCAGCGGTAATGAAGTCTTCGCCTGCAGAGTAATAGACAATGCAATTTCAGCTCTATTTTCATAGCGTTTAGTTTCAAATTGTTGCGCAAAATGGGAGAGAAGTATTAATTAGAAAAACAGCTCCTGTCCTGTTATGCTCCCCTGGTACTCGTTCACGAGGCTTGCGTAAATAGAAAAATGTTAAGAGTAAAATGAGTTAATTCCGGTAAGTTGTGAAATTAGTTCGCCACAAGGGTGTTTAAATAAAATGCAATTTCTTAACTTAATTATAAAAAGTGGTTTAGTGAGAGAAACTCGGGTTTTCACTTGAGTTAGTCACACAGTGGGCGTTAAGTTAACTGATGTATAATTTTAACGGTGTTCTGAATATTCTTTACAAGTTATGTTCCAACGAATATTATAAATCCCTGCCAAGACAAATACATGGGGTTCTACAAAAAAGGCCTAAAACGATATTTTCAGTGTCGGCATCGGGCACGTGGCACCCTGGGTGTTGCAAGCGTCCATAGGCTATCGGTAACCGCTTTCCATCAGGTAGGCTGTATACCTATTTGCCTTCTCAGTTGTATAAAAAATACACAGGTATACTTGAACAAATTAGGGATTTTTAAGGCAAGAGTCAATAGGCAATATTTGAATTTGCGTGTACAACTACACCTCTGTGCTAAATCTATATACAAATCAATTTGAAAGTCTACTTTAACTTTTTTCACAGTGTTCATGAGCACAAGCATTTATAACACCAAACTACACCAATTACTACGTCTACTAAAATTCCAAATTCCAACTGAACCCTTTAATTTCCGACCAAAATACTCTTGGGTAAGTTACACACACTAGTGACAGATTTTTCAAGCTGACCTAAGGCCACAGTTTGGTCCCCGAAGGTTTAATGTGCCTTCCGAAATATAAACCAGTTCGAGATATTTTTATCCACTTATGGTCACCATCGCAGTAGGACTACCAGTTGCTTAACGCTCATAATGCACACGCATCGCGCTTCTGTAAAAATAGAATTAACTTTGTGTACAAAAACAAAGTGGTCACATTTGCAAGAGTGCACGCATGGAGAGCCAGGCCGTGGTTAGACCTTTGTGCGCTCGTGTGTAACTCGCCTAAAATATGGCACTACCGTCTGTCGAATAAAATTTTATTCGCGGCACCGAAACGGGCATAGACATACCAGTGTAACTGATGGCATTTTTATTTTACGTGGCCTCTACTGTTGACAGAATTTTTCGTTCTTTTCGTGGTAAAAAGCACCGCCTTATACATGGCGAAATTTTGATCGTTCCGGACCATTAAAGGGGTGATTCAGCCTGTCAATATAAACAACTTTTCCTATGGGACAAATGCTGTAAACTCGAAAAAAATTTCGGCATTCCTATACAAATTGCCCGGGCGGCTGAACACCTTTGTATGAAGATGTCGAAATAAAATTTGAGTTTCCAGCATTGGTCCCATAGGAAAAATGGTTCATACCGACGGGCTGAATCACCCCTTTAAGGGTCCAGAACGATCAAAATTTCGCCATGTATAAGGGCATAGAAAGCGCGTCAATTGAGTTTTAATTTGTATCCTCCAATACAAATTCAAACTCAATTGTATTAATTTTAACCATCTTGACCCTCACTCCAATTTTACGTCGTCCCAATACGTCTTGATTCACATTCGCCCTGAGAATGATCTACTGATGAGGTCGAAACATGTCGGCCTGAATCTGAATATTTACGTTAGTAACCCGTGGTTACGTATTTTAATATTCTCTTTGTTGGAGTTCATAGCGCTTAGGACCATTGTAAGTTCGCTATGAAATAGAAACAACAAAGGAATTTTTAATTTAGTTTTAAGCTATGCAAAAACTAACACGTGAGGTGCTCACATAGCCACTAGTTTAATTTCAGAGAACCTCAAATATAATGAGTGCAATTAAACAAATGAAAGGAATACACTCCTCCCACGTCTTGCAAAGTAAACATATAATAAGATTAGCTTACTGAGGTTAATGGAAAATTAATTGCTTTAAAATGAGGTCTTTACATTATGAAGGTTGAAATACTCATTTATTTTTATTGCTGGAATACCTAATTTTAAAGTTTAGAAGGCAATGACATAAATAAAATAAATGAATAAATAAATAAATAAATATATAGGGACATATCACACAAATTGAGCTAGCCCCACAGTAAGTTGTGAACTTGTGTCGCAGGATACTAACTCAACGATACTATATTTTATAATATATACTTATATAGATAAACATCCAAGACCCAGGTAAATATGAAAAAGATCTTTTTCCATAGTGACCTGACCGGGGATCGAACCCGGGACCCCCGTGTCGCAGGCTAGCGTGTTGACCGCTGCGCCACGGGGCTCGATCTAGTTATTATTTTTTATAACAAAAATTACTAACTAAACTATAAATTAAAAAAAATACAATAAATATTATAACTACCTACATAATTATACAAAAAAAAAATCAAAATCTAATATTCAAATTTGTCCATGTGGCATAGTGCCTAGAACGCTGGCTGCATTACCTCGTTGGATGGCGATTGCAATCCTTTGTCCGAGGTAAGAGCCAGCCTTTCCGTAACATGACATCTATCTTGGATATTTTTTAATAAAGGAAAGAGATGTTTATTTCAATTACACATGTCTTAGTGTCGAAAACACATTTTCACATGTATACTGACAAATACGTAATAGCGGGAAAAGGTCAAAAGGAAGAAAAATATTAAGTTTGTATATATTTATGTAGCTAAGTTTGTTCTGCGATGAATCTCGATGAAATTTAGAACGTTTGTGCCATTCTAAATTTTATGTTTTATTTTTTTCATTTAGGGCCTCGTCGAAGAAAAATTTTAATGATATCTCCGTTTTCTGTTTTACTCATCATCATCATCAGGTCTTTTTAGTCTCCACTGCAAGAGCACGGCCCTCTCTGTACTAATAGAGCCATGTACTAGGCAAAGCAGTCAGAGGATTCTGTTTAACTAATTATTTCAAATGGTGGAAGATCTGGACCACGAAAATTCATGCTTTCCCTTAAATAAATGTCTTCGAGGCTCAAGTTGTAAGCCAACTGCTAGTAGTTACAACATTAATAAACTAGTAGTTAGTGCGAACTTGGGCCTCGCAAAGATTTATTTAAATTTCTAACGAAAATTTATCACGAAGTTTAAAAATGTCAAAATGGTTTATAAGAGTTAGAGTTTGTTTGTTAAAGTTTATTGAATACTTATATATAATAACGGAAAAAGGGAATTTAGGCAATATTTGATAATTTTGGAGCAAAATTGTTCACGACGGCAACCAACGGTGAAAGAATCATCGAGATCGGCCCAGCGGTTACAGAGATACGAAGAAATTAGTGATTGTGTAAATACTCTCTTTTGTATAGTTGGTTAAATCTAATCTCTTATCTTTGATAACGTATTATGTTTAAGGTTTGCTTTCATTTTTGTTAGATAGTGATTTAACGTAATAATTTTTTAGTATACTAATATGATATTTTTAGGTTTTTAGGTAGGATAAGAAATTTATTGTATTTATAGCCTATGTACCTCAAATAAAGAATTGGTTTTCTGTTGTTTTATTTAGAAATGGGACAGGCTATAGGGAATTTAGATATAGCGAACCTAGAATAGAGTTAGGTTTCCCATAATAACTAATAGTTAGAACGTGGTAAAATAGATTTTCTTTAATATTCTTGTGAAAATAGATAAAAGTTAGGTCTTAGAGTTAGGTCTAAGACTGATTAGGTCATAGGCATAGGTTTAGGGTTAGTGTTTACGCGGGAAACGCTAGGATTAGACTGCGAGACGTTCCGACTCGCGAAATAGTATTTATAAGGCCCCCCTCTGGCGCGGGGCGAGGGGTAGACGCCGCTGCCCGCGCATTTTATAGTGGCAATTTTCCGGGGTGATTTTCTCGCGAACTAGCGTTTTCCGCACTTAGGAAATAGTGTACCTAGGTAGCCTAAGTAGAGACCTATCTAGTAGTATAAGTTTTATCAATAAATGTATAAAATTGTAAGAGAAAATTGGAAAAATAAAGATTAGCGGGTAGCGGGGCGCGGGGGATGAGGTAGCGCGGCCGCGGCTATAAAAACGAGCGTAGCTCGCCGTACAGGCAGTTCAGTCGTCGGGTTCCCATCAAGAAAGAAGAAACTCTGGAAGAAAGAAGCCTCAAGATTTCTATTACCAATAATTCTGCCTGGCCGCTCTGTCCGTCCGCCACGCCTGTCGCCCTGTCGGTGTATCAGCAAAATCGTGTTTTATTCCACCATTTTCTATCCTGTTTCTTTGATAAGGTTTCTTTGACAGTCAATCTGGTGGAATATTCGAGAATCTTCGCCCACAAGCTACAGTCCACCGTTCTACCGTGTCGTTGCTGACCTAGAGGAGTAAGTAAGGGAGCGGCGCCGTGTACTATCAGACGTCGGTGCTGTTCAAAAATTAAGCATTTAATCAATTAATCTTATTATAATCTACGTACGTTCCTATACAGCTTGGTTAAAATACCAATGGTTTGAGAATTACAAGCCTTTTCAAATTTGTATGGAAATCTTGAGAGGCGTATAATTCTCAAACTATTGATAATTTGACCAAACTGTATAGGAACGTACGTAGATTATAATGAGATTAATTGATTGGTTGCTTAATTTTACTCCAAAATTATCAAATATTGCCACAATTCCCTTTTTCCGTTTGTATGGAGACATGCGCGTCCAGGCTACTCTAAGTACAACTTTTCTTCGAAACCTTTACCTTCACTTCATCCTCATCAGGTTTTTTAAGTCTTCACTGCAGGAGCATGACCCTCTCTGCAGTACACGAGCCATATATTAGCCAGAGCCGTCAGAGGATTTGGCCTACACTCTCCGCGCTGGTCATACAGGTTGGAGAGATCTCTTTGATGTTTATAAGCTTTGTTTAGCTTCCTAAGTCGGCTTCTATGACATCCACAACACTTTGAGTGGTCCTATTCTACTTAGCTGGGATCAATACCTTCACTTATAGACGTCGGAATTGTCAATCGTTAAGGCTGTTTACCAAAACTATGTTGTTTCGTAAACCATCATGCATTATTTGTTACATTAACCACGCAATCCATCAGCGATCGTTACAATATAAAAAGTTTGCTTTCGTCGACATATCTTTACCGAAAAAGCTTTGAATAAATGTTGGGTGATGGGCGAGCACAGACCAGGAAATGTGACTGTGGCGCGCGCTACTAAAAGACGCCTTTTGATTTCATACGAAACAAGCGTGTCACCTATTATTGAGGTTTTTTATATCTAATCAAATCAAATCAAAATCACTTTATTGTAGAACACAGGTAAGAAATAAGTTGTTACAATATACATATAGGCCGCCATGTTCTGCCCATATTGGACGTACAATAGTTTTAGAAAATAAAATTATCAATACAAATCCTATAAATTATAATCATGCAGAATTTTTAAAAATCACATTAATTGGTCAAAATTAGTCAACAAATTTATCATTTAAAAAATCGTCAATTGTATAATAACATTTTTCAGTCAGACACATAGTCGAGTCATAACTTTCAAGGGTAATCGTAGAAATGCAAAAATTTGCTATTTTCATTTTGTGGTATAGGTTAATCAGAATTTTCTTTAATAACCCTTTTACTGTAATTTTGATATCATAACTATACCTCTCCAACCCTGGCCAGCATGAAGTATGTAGGCCAAATACTCTGACTGCTCTAGCTAATATATGGCTATGGTACCTTTTATATGTAATGGACTAAATACCGGTAATAGTATGACTTTTTTACAGAGTTTTGATTTTTTTAAAAAGACCTGATCAGTGTGAGATCATTACACAGCACATTGGGGCATTTAACGTTTTTACACGAACTGACGGGCCGATTATGCGATTTTTGCCTACCAGCCGGGCGCGGGCTGACACGCGGTATTATTATAACTTTCGTCTCTAGTAGGTCGCGAGTAGGGTTTCCCGGCGTCCGGATAAAGTCGGACACAGTTAGGCTTTTTGGTTGCATGTCCGGCCGAATCAATCGAAGTCCGGCTTTGGTTAGGCTTTTTAAATTTGACCATTTTTATGAAAATTGATAGAATTTAAGAAGATTTCGCGAACGACTTTCCCTGCTCTGTGTGGGCAAGTAACTGCCGTAGATCACTGTCCTATCCAAGGTCGATGTCAGGCTGACAAATAACCGACAGCACGTCGAAGGGTAGATTAGCCACGTTTCGGATCGTTTAGGTTAGTTCTCACCGAGACTAGTCCTTTTTCCCGTTAACATTTAGTTTACCTGCTTGCAGGTAATTCATGGGTCAAAAGTTTTTATGCAAACATTGTAAACACAACTATGACAATTATTATGCAAAATAATTATAGCATAACTTATTATGCGAAAAAAAAGGGTAGCGTAACATAATAAGTGTTCAAATAAACCTTTAAAATAAACTATTAAATATAGAATCTTGATAAATACATATATATATATATATATATATATATATATATATATATATATATATATATATATATATATATATATATATTTTGTGTCAGAAATGATAAGCATTATACCTACTACCAATTTGCCGTGACTTCATCCGCGTAAATTATAGCCTATGACATCAACAGAAAAAAAATTCTATATGTGAAACATTTTGAAAATCGTTCCCTTGGTTTCGGAACCTACTCAATACAACAAAATTCAAGTTTCACCTCTTTGCAATATTAGTATACAACATAAAATTTACATCGAGACGTCGAGAGCCGTAAAAGTTGGCAAGCCATTAGGTTCGGTTCTTGCAATATAGGTCATACATCTTGCAATGCAATCGCAATGCCATTAGTACCATTACTGGCGCACCACAGTAATGGATGCATGTTGATTCAGCATTTCACTTCTAATCACTTTTTTTTACTTGGTATTTAAAGTGACATAAATCTTAGGTAAAACTGGAAGACAATGATAAGGATTAAGTAATTTTCTGTAAAATAATAATGATTTAATGTGCAATAAATTACATTCTGAGAATATAGGAATAATAGCAATTTTCCCGTAAATAATAGCCTATGTCACTTGCGGATAAATTTTCTTTCTATAGATGAAAGAATTTTGAAAATCTGTTCACTAGTTTCAAAGACTATTTAATTCAAATAAACAAATCACCAAATCTTTCAAATTAACATCGAGTCGTCGAGAGCCATAAAAGTCGGCAAGCTATTAGGTTCCAGTTCTTGCAATATAGGTCATACATCTTGCAATGCAATCGCAATGCCATTAGTACCATTACTGGTGCACCACAGGAATGGATGCATGTTGATTTAGCATTTCATTTCTAAACAATTTCTTGACTTAATATTTAAATTTATATAATCTAAGGTAAAACTGTATGACAACGCTTAGGATTAAATTATTACCTCTTGTACAAAATTATAATAATGATTTTAAGTGCAATACATTAAATTCTTAGAATATATAAATAATAGCAATTTTCCCGCGACTTTGTCTGCGTAAATAATAGCCTATGTCACTTGCAGATAAATTTTCTTTCTATAGATGAAAGAATTTCGAAAATCTGTCAACTAGTTTCAGAGTCTATTTAATTCAAACAAACAAATCATCAAATCTTTCAAATTAACATCGAGTCGTCGAGAGCCGTAAAAGTTGGCAAGCCATTAGGTTTGGTTCTTACAATATAGGTCATACATCTTGCAATGCAATCGCAATACCATTAGTACCATTACTGGCGCGCCACAGTTACTGTTAATGGATGCATGTTGATTCAGCATTTCATTTCTCATTACTTTTTATTTATTAAATCTTTAGTCAGTATTTAAAGTACGATAAACCTAAGGTATATACCATAAAATAGTCTTCTTCGAATTGAATATTTGCATTATGCCACTATGTAGAGTATGTGAGGAATCGGAGGAGACAATAAGACACATTTTTGTGACTATGACTCTTTGGCTGGTAATTTTTTATCGGTTCATCCTTTTAGAGAACTAAAGGTACTACGCGCCAGGTGATATTCTGAATCTCATGCAGTCTTTCTTCAGGAATTACCGTATGTGTGAGTAAGGTATGGGTTAGGTTAGGTTAAAACTCGAAGGTTAGAAGTGCTTCCGATACCCATTGACGATAAAATAGAGAAAAGGTATAACGGGTAGACAATGTTTAGCATTATAAGTCATTAATTTTTGTACAAAATTATAATAACTTTGTGTGTAAGAAACTAAATTGTGACGAGCTCCGTGGCGCAGCGGTCAACACGCCTGCCTGCGACACGGATGGTCCCGGGTTCGATCCCCGGTCAGGTCAAGATCTTTTTCAGATTGACCTGGGTCTTGGATGTTTATCTATATATGTATTTGTTATAAAATATAGTATCGTTGAGTTAGATCCCTTAACACAAGTCTTGCTTAAGAACTTACTTTGGGGCTCAATCTGTGTGATTTGCCGGTATATATTTGTTTATTATTTATAATATTTATTTGTTCGTATATATTTATATTAAATAAAATAATCTTTACAATATTGAAATTTACTAAAAATAACACCAGAGTAACGTAAATGATCCCTTATTCCTTATCCTTCCTCATTTTGTAGAGAAAACAAACTCCTTATTTTTCCACTTATATTGAAAGCGCATGAAAAATCGAAAAGCAAAAGAGAAGTTAAAAAACGTAGAGATTTTTATAAATAGGCGATGGGCTAATCGCGTTTAATTTTTGATTTTGCATACATCATCATCATCATCATTTCAGCCGCAAGAAGTCCACTGCTGGACATAGGCTTCCCCCAAGGATTTCCAATATGACCGGTTGGAAGCGGCCTGCATTCGGTGTCTTCCTGCGACCTTTATCAGGTCGTCCGACCACCTGGTCGGTGGGTGTCCAACGCTGCGCTTGCCGGTACGTGGTCGCCATTCAAGAACCTTTCTGCCCCATCGGCCATCGGTTCTTCGCGATATGTGCCCCGCCCACTGCCACTTCAAAGAGCTAATCCGCTGGGCTATGTCGGTGACCTTGGTTCTTCTACGGATCTCCTCGTTTCTGATTCGAACTCGCACAGAAACACCGAGCATAACCCTCTCCATAGCTCTTTGAGCGACGTTGAGCTTTCTTATGAGGCCCATAGTAAGGGACCACGTTTCGGACCCGTAAGTCATCACTGGTAACACACATTGGTCGAAGACTTTCGACTTTAGGCACTGAAGTATTTTGGACGAGAAGACGTTGCGGAGCTTCCCGAACGCTGCCCAGCCGAGTCGGATTCGACGAAAGACCTCGTCCTTGAAACTGGAGCTGCCGACCTGGATCAATTGACCCAAGTAAATATTTTTTTAACCCCTCTATTTTGCATACGTATACCTCAAAAATGATAAATTTGTTCTAATTTAGATCCATTTCAACCACAGTATGTAGTTTAGTCGCAAAGCAATTACGATATGGGTCGTTATGAGTCATAAGTCTTGCAGTGCAATTGCAACAGCCATAAGCACCATTACTGGTGCAACAAAGTGAATGCATTCTGATTACACTTTCAAGACTCGTGTATTCTCTAAAGGAAAAAATAACTACAGAATATCCCATACAAACGGAGTTTCGTTTTAGTTTTACAACAGTTAAGCCAACCTCAACCAAATTTCGTACATACGGCCGGATAAGGCATATTGATGTTTATAATCAGATTTCAATTTTAAAAACAATACCTATACAAAATTACAGCGAGTACAAGTTTTCGATACGAAACTTCAACTCGCTGTAATTTTGTTCAAATGTAATGTAAAAATTAAATGTAAAAATTTCGCTCTTAAGTTTTCGCGATTGTTACACATTTATATAAAATTATTTTAATACGGTTTTTATCGCCTTTATTACATTATTTATACACGTAACGTTTCGAACACTTTTCAGTGTTAGTGGTACATAACTAGAGATTGGTGTAACTGCACCATCTATGGTCGGTTCAAAGATAATATGGGACTGCTAATACAACATGGATCATTAGTACAAGTACAAGTCTTTTTTATTCTATTCAGCGTTGAAAAAAATCTTGCAAAACCTTGATATCCTAATTAAAGAAAAAAGGTGAACTTTATTCAAATTAGGTGTAATGTCAGGTTATTTGAAGGCTAAATATAGGCAAAATCTACTCGCCGCATAATTTATGACCGGCCGGATCACCGGACGGCCCGGTCCTATCTTTCGTCTGACCTGACACCGTAAGTGGATCAGGCATTTATCATGTCACATATAGGATTTTATACTTTTGAATATAATTTTATTGGGGCCGGTGTTTGCTGTGTTACATGATGATGTTACATGTGTTAGCACATTTGCTGCATCACACCTTAAAGATACCGTCCGGGCTGCGAGATCGGCAGCAGAGAACGCTGCCAAGCAAAAACATTTAAAATATAATTGCCTTAAACAAGCATATATTTTTGTACCGGTTGCGTTTGAAACCACTGGAGTTTGGGCGGCAGAGGCAAGAGCGTTTTTAAAAGAATTGGGTCATCGGATACGGGAACGGACAAATGATAAACGTTCCGTATCGTATCTGTCTCAAAGGATTTCCATTGCCATACAGCGAGGAAATGCCGCCAGCATAATGGGCACGTTTGAGCCAGGTACGATACGGGGAGGCCTATTAGATTGATTTTTTTTATTTTTTGACGAAGCATGTTGTGGATAATTTATGTGTAAGTTAAGTTTTTGACGAAGCCTGTTGCGGATTATTTATCTGTAAGAACATTGACGAAACATGTTGTGGATATTAATTGATGTTTCATTCTTAATTTGAAATAAATTTTATTCAATTTAGATGCAAAATCTTCCATGCTGGTCTGGGAGAAAAGAATAAACTTAGAATGTACCGGCTGCTTCTCTTCCCTCGCAAATCGTAAAAGCCGATCGAGGGAATGGGTGTTAAGAATCATGTCAATAGGCGATGTGGCTAGCAACTCATCACTATTTTGATCCCGTTCTCATCTATATACAATGCCTACCAACATGCTAAACGTCCTAGGCTCTGTCTATCCCCGCAAGTGAAAAAGACGTGATAGTATGTATGTTGATGCAAAATTTGGTTGTGTGGAGGATAACTCAATTCGAAGTTTGTCATATAACCTACCATATGAATTAATGAGATTTTTTCTTAGGTATGAAGCAGTTAAAGAGGAAATATTCAATTTGATTGAAGCCGTGTGGTTCCCGGCAGAGTAGAATAGGACCACTCCAAGTCTTCCCGTGGCTATCATAGAAGGCGACTTAGGAAACACAAGATAAACAAAGCGTATAAACATCAAAGAAACCTCTCCAACTTGTGTGGCCAGCGTGGAGAGTGTAGGCCAAATCCTCTGACTGCTCTGGCTAATATATGGCTCTGGTAGTACAGAGAAGGTTCTGCTCCTGCAGTGGAGTCTAACAAAGACAGGTCTTTGTCAGGTTTTGTTCACCATTATCAGGATAATGATGAATATAGCCACAGAATTAGGTTATTGAAGTGCTAAGAAGCGTAACATTAATTTTATTACATCATCAGACCGGTCTGATCTTTTGTCTGATCTGTTGCTGTAACTCTATCTGGCATTTGTCATGTTATATGATTTTTATATAATTTTGATTTGACCGGCCGGATCAGCCACCGGATCGGCCCGGTCTTTCGTCTGACCTGACACGTAGCTCGCTTGACTCCATAATAAAATTCATTGGTCATGTCAAATTTATTATAATAAATAATATATAGGGACATATCACACAAATTAAGCTAGCCCCACAGTAAGTTGTGAACTTGTGTCGCAGGATACTAACTCAACGATACTATATTTTATAATATATACTTATATAGATTAACATCCAAGACCCAAGTCAATATGAAAAAGATCTTTTTCCATCTTGACCTGAACCGGGGATCGAACCCGGGACCCCCGTGTCGCAGGCTAGCGTGTTGACCGCAGCGCCACAGAGCTCGACATTATATATCGAGCTCTGTGGGTGTGTATATGTGTATATATTGTTATGTTATATTATTTTTGTAATCTCCTCTTCCATGCTGGTTTGGAAGAAAAGGAAAACATAGAATATACCAGCTGCTTCTTTTCCCGCGCAGACCGTAAAAGCCGGTCATGGGATTGGGCGTAAATCTACAGAATCACGTTATAGTCGATGCGGCTAGCAACCCATCACTAGTTTGATTGTGGGCGTTGAGGTGGAAAGCGTCCACCTTAACGCCCACAAACACGCTCTATAGCATGCACACTTGTCAAATCTTCTACATCCAAAAAGTTTTCTTGTCGAATATTCAAATTTGGAATTGCTAGTGAACCCGATAAAAAAAATTGAAATATACTGCGAGATTTTTGTCCTTTAATTCAAATTTGGAATTGTTAATGGTCGTGGTGGCTGGCTGTTTGTATGCATCGATCTTTGACTTCCACTTTTTGGATAAAACTTTTACATCACTCTAGTTTGCCGCTAATAATATTTTGCCTAAAAATAAATTTTTAGGCAAAATATTATTTATAAGTAATCGTAATCTTCATTAATTTGCATGAAATACATTCCCTATGATAAATGAATAGATGGTCAATAATGTTGATATAGGTTATATAATCAGCCAGCTTGCAGACGCATAAATATTAATTTTCAAGGTAAACTATATTAACTAATATAATACGAAAACTATTTTTTTTACTCTACTATTTACTCGGTAAGATGAAAAACATTGTGTGTATCACGGCCGGTATTAGACATACTCGTCGCTCGTTTGACGTAATGTCTTCTATACCGCCCTTGCTACACAATGTACTTTTTGTACATTGAGTATAACGCAGTTTCAGTGAGGAGCTCAATGGCAAGGTGGGCCGTAATAACTATAAGTGCTTACGCATGTTAAGCACCCACGGGCGTGTTCCCCACTACCACCTTGATAACTGGCAGTCAACCACAGTACGTTTTAGAAGAAACTTTCTTCCACGTACGACCGAACTGTGGAATCAACTTCCTGCGGCGGTATTCCCAGATCGATATGACATTGGAACCTTCAAAAAACGAGTCTACGTTCTCTTAAAAGGCCGGCAACGCTCTTGTCACACCCCTGGTGTTGCAGTTGTCCATGGGCAGTGGAGATCACTTACCATCAGGTGACCCGCTTGCTCGTTTGTCGTCATATTCCATAAAAAAAAAAAAAGGATGAGCGCCCACTAAACATATATCTCCATGGCGCCCACAAAATGGCATACAAAATCTTGAGCTCGTTAAACCCTTGCTTCCCGGCTGGCATCATATATAGCAGTCGTTGAGAATTTTAGAGATTTTTTAATAAGCAGGCAGTTTGAAAACTCTGACTTGTTTTGGCCACATAACAAAACACACGAAAAAGGACTAAGTTTTAGATGATATAACACAAAGATTAAAATAAGAAAAGTACCGTCAGTGCAATTTTTAGATACAAAATCACTAACATTGAAGGATTCTAGGGCTATGTCTAGACATACAAGTATACAACCTGATTCCGCATAACCTGGCAATATTTTAATGTTTGAATCAGAATACCTATTAGACTCGCAAGAATACAAGAGCCGGTACGAGGTCGCCATTCGAGAACCTTTCTGCCCCGTCGGCCATCGGTTCTACGCGCTATGTGCTAGCAAATTGGTCGAGCTCCGTGGCGCAGTGGTCAACACGGAGGTCCCGGGTTCGATCCCCGGCCAGGTCAAGATGAAAAACGATCTTTTTCAGATTAGCCTGGGTCTTGGATGTTTATCTATATTAGTATATATTATAAAATGTAGTATCGTTGAGTTAGTATCCCACGACACAAGTTCACAACTTACTGTGGGGCTAGCTCAATTTGTGTGATATGTCCCTATATATTTATATTTATTTATAAATACTTTATTCAATCGTTCATCATCAGGTCTTATTTAGTCCCGAATGCAGGAGCGGGTTGGAGAGGTTTCTTTGATGTTTATAAGCTTTGCTTAGTTTGTGTTTCCTAAGTCGCCTTCTACGACACCCACGGGAAGACTTGGAGTGGTCCCATTCTACTCTGCCGGGAACCACACGGTGTATTCAATCGTTACTTTCATTTAATGGAGAAAATCAAGGATGGAGGCAAAGTTTTAAATGGCGACCTAATAATAATAACGGCTGTCTTCATCTCAATTTGCGAGATGGGGCATTTAAACTGAAACAGTTAGGAGCCCTGAGGGCTGTGAAGTTTGCTTTGCCGAACTGTTCCACTTCTGAATATATCTATTAAAAGTTCTGGCATAACTTTATGCTCTTCATTATAGCGGTAAATTACCGTTGGTCGTTTTACAACAAGTTGCATTAAAAAAAAAACAACGGTTTGCACTCCGGGAGTGCCGGCAGAAGTGAAAACTTACTTTACTACTAACTTGACCTGTAGTATAGAATTGACTATAGTAGAAACTAATTTTTTTTAAATCATGATTTCAGCTTTACTTTTAAAATGTATTCTGAATACCAATAAAATAATATAATACGCTGCCAGCAGAAACGAAAGAAATACGATCTTTAAATTAATTCAAATGTCAAGTATTCTAAAAAGAAAAAAAAATATTATAAATTCTGTTAAAATATTAAAGAATTATTTCAATGACATAGCTAAAATTTATAAACATAAGTGAAATTATTATTTTACTATAGAATTCATTTTAAATAAGATGTCGAGTAGCAAAGTAAGTAGATATTAATGACTAGAAGCATACATTTTATTAAACTTAATTATACAATTTCTACGCCAATAATGGCAGAATATATTTGCATTTTTAAGCCGTGTGGATCCCGGCAGAGTAGAATAGGACCACTCTATGTCTTCCCGTTGATTTCGTAGTAGGCGACTTAGGAAACACAAGCTAAACAAAGCTTATACCTTTTCAACCCGTCTGTCCGAAATCCGTGGAGAGTATAGGCAAAATCCTCTGACTGCTGTGGCTAATATATGGCTCTGGTAAAAAAGAGAGGGTCATGCTACTACAGTGAAGACTAAAAAGAGACCTGCTGATAATGTTTGCACTACTACTGTTAACATTTGATCATTACGTTACCACAATTTAAAATAAAATATTAATTACTATTCTATTCTACTAAAGTATGACACATGTCTTATGTAAGAGACAATACAGAGAAGACTTATGTAAGAAGTATGTAATAAAAATATGACCAGCGATAGAGTGAAGTGAAAGAAACTGACATGCTATGCCAACTCCACATTAAGTGAGAAAAGGCGAGGAAGAAGAAGATTCCACTAAATTATAAGAATTAGGCTGTTGAAAATATTACATCTTTTCGAATCATAAAGGCTCAGTTAAATTCAACACACCTGGAAACCACAAGATGCGAAGTAAATCTTTCTCAAGTCCATTTTACTTATATCTTATCCCTCAGGAATACAACAGTAAGCTCTGTCGTCTGTGCAGGAATATTATGTGCTTTTAATATTGAAACTTTGAGTCCGGTCGCCGGATTACGGACAGCGAGGCGAATCCCGAGAGCTTTACAAAGCTCTTTATCTTTTGTGTTTTATACATTTGCAGAAAGATATTCTCCGCAACGAATTTACGTGGCAGACATTTTGCACGGAGTATCAACTTACAAATATATTTTATGACTACCAATTTTCTCGTGAATTCGTCCGCGTTGATTATAGCCTATTTCACCTGCAGATGAATTAACTTTCTATAGGTAAAAGAATTTTGAAAATCGGTCCCGTAGTTCAAAAGCATATTCAATGCAAACAAACATAACAATTAAATCAAGATTAGTGCAGAAGAACAAAAAGAATGCTACTTTTGCATCTTTAGCAGTTGCTCACATACATACACATACACACATATTATTACGTCTTTATCCCTTGCGGGGTAGACAGTGGCTAACGACGCTAAATAAAGCGTTTTACCTTTTTTGGCTGGTTGAAGAATTTAGTATTGGTTAGGCCCTGACCCTTTATTAAGTTGACATGTTGGCAAGCAGCATATCAAAGAAAAGTTATGATATTCGATATGGATTCAAGTCATGAGTCACGCTTGTATTAAGGTAAGTACGACGGACCACTATCAAGGCGCCACATTTATAAAATAAATAAAGAAATATAAGGGAACATCACACAAATAAGGCTAGCCCTACAGTAAGTTGTGAATTTGTGTCGTAGGATACTATAGGCTAAGGATGCTATGTTTTTCGTATGTGTAAGTGGCCAACACTGGTGTCAGATTTTTCAAGCTGCCTTAAGGCATCTGACATAGCTTAATGACTGCCATCAATGATGACAGCCGGGACCAACGGCTTAACGTGCCTTCCGAAGCACGGAGGACCTCGAGATATTTTTATGCCACTTGCGGTCACCCATCCAAGTAGGGACTGCACCAGGGGTTCCTTGACATACGTAAGCGCTCATAGAGCTCACACCCACTGGACCATCGGGCTCCTTAAGGCTCAAGGATGCTATAAATAAAATAGATAAATAATTAAATAATAATAAATATAAAATCAATTAATTATTTATTTGTATAAAATATGGTATACAAGTGGAGAATTACCAAACAAAATATGCCTACAAAACGGACAAATCACACAAATTGAGTTAGCCCCAAATAAAGTTCTTAAGTAAGTCTTGTGTTATTAGATACTAACTCAACTATACTATATTTTATAACAAAAACATATATGGATGTACATCCAAGCCCCAGGTCAATCTGAAAAAGATCGTTTTCCATCATGACTCAACTAGGGATCGAACCCGGGGCCCTACGTGTCGTAGGCTGGCGTATTAACCACCACGGAGCTCGTCGTGATGATATTCAGAATGTGTGTATAACTGTCTCAAAATATATTTTTTTTTAAGTATTGTTTTACGGCCCTGGATACAAGTCCTTTAGAGCCTTTCTTCATTTATTTCGCCAGTTGGCGAGTTATTCTTCTTGGTTGTCAACGAAATGATGGTGTAATTCATTTCGTTGTTTTCACGGAGCCCCTGGCGACAACCTTTCGCGAATCCACTGGTTTTATCATTGACGACGCAGCAAGGCGGACAACCACCAGCCCGCTATGTACTTATATCTCACTACAGCCGCACAATGACAGTCTATTTTAATTATTCTAAACATTGTTCATAAATATGGGCATTTATAACACAAAATAACACCAATTTCACATTATAAAGTCCACTAGAATCAATTTGCGAAACAATCCAAAACAGACACCGTGTAGTCCGCTAAAATTCCCGCCAAGAACTCTCAAAATATTTCTCAAAGCAATCTTGTCATCACCTTGTCATAGACGTTATGACAACTTAGTTATGTTCTTCAATCTCGCTAGAATTGCTTTTCGACGAAATTGTCAGTACGACAGATGGAGATAAGCCGTCGCCCAGCAACGAGAACCAAACAAAGCTGAACATCAAAGAGATTCCAGAGAAATCAACACAATATGGGCTAATATATTCGAATTCTGATCATGACATTTATAAAGATACCCGCGGTTTCGCCCGCGTAATTTATAGCCTATGTCCTTCTCGGTACCCTAACCTATGTGTATGCAAAATTTCATGATGATCGATTCAGTAGATACGGCGGGAAAGCTAACAAACAAACAAACAAACAAACAAACTCACTTTTGCATTTATAATATTAGTTGGGATTATTATTCGCCGTGGGGTTCCCGGCAGAGTAGACTAGGACCACTCCAAGTCTTCCCGTGGATGTCATAAAAGGCGACTTAGGAAACACAATCTAAACAAAGCTTATAAATATCAAAGAGACCTCTCCAACCCGTCTGGCCAGCGTGGAGAGTGTAGGCCAAATCCTCTGACTGCTCTGGCTAATATATGGCTCTGATGGTACGAAGAGGGTTGTGCTCCTGCAGTGGAGACTAACAAAGACCTGATGATGATGATTTCTAAAGAACAATATGTATGTACAAACTCAGTCCATATATCCATGTAGTTTCCACAGACCAAGGAATATCTGTAGTAGTTTCCAAATTAAACCCTCCAAATTATTTAATTAACTAGCTCTGAAGTGAAGCTCTTTTTACCGTTTTCGTTAAAAACAGCCACTTTTGGCGAAAACGCTAAGTAAAACTTCAAGTTTACACTTTAAACTGTAAACATGACTAACTTAAATATATGTGTTGACATCGCTTGGAGAAAATGCGTTGTGCAGTTGGTTTGTATTAACAAAAAGACTCAGATCAACCATTCACTTCCACGCTGGACGGAAAGATGAAACATAGAATGTACCAGCTGCTTCTTTTCCCCCGCTCGTTAAAGCCGATCAAGGGTATGGGTGAAAATTTAAGGAAGAACAAGAGACTTATTGAATGAAAATCTTTAGTACTTAGCGAACTTTATCTTTATTTTACCGGCACTTTACACATTACAGATACATGTTTGACACAATCCCTTGTTTTTTCACACTGCCTTGAGTTATAGTAAAGTTCTGTGCACACTGCTCGAAATACCAAAATTCCGTACGTCATGCATGTTGACAGTTGATATTTTTCTTTTTTTTTAAAAACGAAGTGAACACATTGCAATCGGCGATGCGGCTACCAACCCTTCACTATTTTGACTCCGTTTTCCATCTCCACGCTCACCATCGAGCTAATCGTGGCTTTAGGTCTTACAGACCTGGGCTCTGTCTACCCCGTAAGCGAAAAATACATGACATTATGTATGTATGTATGTATTCAGATCATATAAATAGAAACTTTCTAGAATCAAATGGAGTCGCGATGTCTTATTCACAATATTGAAAGGCCAATTTACGGGCTTCGAAACTTTCCTTAAGTTGATTCGCCTTTTGAAAGCTGTGGTGTGGTTCAACAAATTTCAAATAAAATTACGAAAGCTGACACATTAAGGTGAAATGTTGAGTTATTTTACTTATTTTCGACGTTTCTTTCAGAGATATATTGCAATTTCGGAATAATCCCTAATGGAATAGAAAATTGCAAGAAAGAAGGTAATAAAAATTTGCTAAGTGCGAGTCGGGCTCACCCATAAAGGGTTCCGTGGAAGCAAGATTAGATTTAGCAAAATTACCTCTCTATCTTTTTGCCAGCAAAGATTTCTTTGTCTTTTATAGTGGTTAATTTACGAATGACAAATTAATAAACTTTTGTTGAAAGTTTTCATTGAGACCTACAGCATATATTTTTTAGATGTTTCACTTTCTTATTCTAAAGTTTAGAGGGGGGGGAGAGGCACATTTTACCAGTTAAGAAGTGCCATCTTTCAAAATATTGACTTTGAGAAAAAATGGTTTTAGAAACCTTAATGTCATTTTTAAAGACCCTATATATGGACACCCCATACATGTTGGATGAAAAAAAATTATAGTCAGTTCCATATATGGGGAGCCTTAATCTTATTTTTTTTATTTCTGTATAAAACTTCCACGCTGGTCTGGGAGAAGAGAAAAAACGTAGAATGTACCAGCTGCTTCTCTTCCCGTACCGATCATAAGAGCCGATCAAGGGAATGGGCGTCAGGAATCATGTCAATAGGCGATGCGGCTAGCAACCCATCACTATTTTGATTCCGTTCTCACCTGAAGCCCACCAACATGCTAAACATGGCCTGGTTTTACAGACCTGGGCTCTGTCTACCCCACAAGGGAAAAAGACGTGATAGTAGATACTGTATAATAATCGTAAAGCACATTACAGAATACATTTTGCTACCAAGTTTCAAATGTGTAGTCTCAAAGTTTCAGAATAAAATGGTTGTAGTATAAGGACAGACAGAACGACATGACGAATCTATAAGGGTTCCATTTTTTCTACTTGGCCACGGAACTTTAAAAACGAAACTAAAATTAGACTTTCTATAGAAATTCTCCCAGCAGATCGGTGGCTTTGTATTGGAGATCTAACTTTTATCGTATTTTACCTTTTATATTTCAATTCTTTATTACATTAGGGATCCTGATTCTGAGATTTCAGTATAGCTAAGGCTAAGACGCTCTAAATCAGCCTGGGTAGGTGTATATATATTTTATTATTATTCAGCCCCATTACCCATTTATTTGCCTTTTCAAATGCAATAGTCCCATTTCTGGCCAAGACCTGTTCAAGGACATATCATACATTGGTATTTCCAGTAATGGGTTCTGGCTAGAGACCTACATTACATCAACTTCTCCAAAGGGCCTCTACGTGTTGGATCTATATCCCCACGAATGCCTTCCAAAGGACCGGGGTAACACCCGTGAGTCTCAGAGAGATACAAATGATGATAATGTTAAGTTTTATAATGATGACTCATTAGTTATATTGCAAAATTTTATAAACACGCAAACCAACGAATTGAGGGTTTATTTGTTACCAAAGATCCGGAACATATTCATAATTTAATAATAAATAATATCTGGGTATAATTAGCATCTATTTTTATCACGTAAAACAAACAAAATACAAATTTTCTTAAAAATTATTATAAATAAAATAATAACCCTCATTTTATACCCTTACGTAACTGGTACAGTCCAACAAACGATAGACTTCAGACGATAAAGCTGACGCCTGCTTGAAGCGATCTGAACGTCTTGACGAATAAAAAGATAGCCCTACATTTATAATATCATAGACCTAAGATAATAATAGTCACTCACAGTAGCGAAACGTTTTACTGTAATTTAAATCAGAAACTATCAAACTTACTTTTTACTTAACAATATTGAAAACAAAAGTCTAGTTAATTGATGTTTTAATAAAAAAAAATGATTGCTCTTAATAATAACTTCAATTCAAATTAGAATATACTAGCTGCTTCTCTTTCCCTGCGCAGACCGTAGAAGCTGGCCGAGTCTTATGTAGTATAACAAGCAGCCCGGCTTCGCTCGTTAAAGGTACGTTCTGGGTACAATGTACCTATTCAACGGTGAAAGAATTTTTGAAATCAGTCGACTAGTTCCTGAGATAAGCGCGTTCAATAAAACAAACAAACTCTTCAAAAATGAACTTCGCTTTATCAGTTTAGTATAGATTCTCTTCGACCGAAAAAATTAGCGGAAATCTTAGAAGTCATGTCAAAAAAAGGTTCAGGCGGATTGCATCCCATTTGTATTTTTATTCCTTTTCTACCTATAGATTACACGATAAACGTGACACTTGGGGCTTATAGCCTTAGACTTTGTCTGCCCTACACGTGATAAACATAATAACTTTAATAAATGCATATGTTTTGTTAATTATTAACATTTTCTCTTTAATTTCAGGTAATAATATCGGACCAGCCGCTATCAGTGAAACCTCAGATGAAACTTAGGTCCTACCAGGCCGCGACGTCTCTAAAGTATGACTGGGTGAGACTAGTCCTGATTTATAGTTTCTATTGTATTTATCTGAATAAAAATAATACTAAGAAATCGAAAATGGTCGAGTTTTCAACAGCATAACGTAATACATGGTGTTAGTTTATTTTTCATTGATTTGGTCGGAAACACACGAAGTAATTTGGATCCAACTTTTGTATTTTAGTTAAAAAAGGAACAGCGATAACTGTGCAGCACTAGACTTCTCCGTTTTGCGACAAGTGAGTTAGGACGCTTTCAGTACAAAACATTGTTGGCTTTCTTTTTTTTGTAAACCAACACAGGTTTTTTTTATCATTAATAATGGAAATAGCCCGATGGTTAAGGAACCCCTAGTGCAGTCCCTACTTGGATGGGTGGCCGCAAGTGGCATAAAAATATCTCGAGCTCCTCCGTGCTTCGGAAGGCACGTTAAGCCGTTGGTCCCGGCTGTCATCGTTGATGGCAGTCGTTAAGCTATGTCAGATGCCTTAAGGCAGCTTGAAAAATCTGACACCAGTGTTGGCCACTTACACATACGAAAAACAAACAAAACAATGGAAATAGTAACAAAGAAATATGGTAATTTTAAATTTTCTTAAAAAAGTTGAACAAACCGACCGCAATGTGGAAGATTTTGAATGCATAAGTAGCTTGCCGACAAGCAAACAGCTAACAACCAACATTTAGCGAGTTAGGAGCTCCCTAATAAGTATAGTGGGAAACACTTTTTTGTACTTATGAAATAAATAAATCGCATATACTTATTTCATGCTACTAGCAAAAGTTGAATTTTGCCGGTAGCGTGGCTCTACCACAACTTTTTATGTGACAAGTGAGTTTACGCTTTCATTACAAAACGTATTTGTTGACCTCTGTGGCGCAGCGGTCAACACATCAGCCTGCGAAACGGATGGTCCTGGGTTCGATCCCCGATCAGTTCATGATGGAAAACGCTATTTTTTTATTGGCCTTTGACGTTTATTTATGTGTGTATTTGTAATTAATTATACTGTTACTGGTGAGTTAATATCACATAACACAAGTATCGAAGTTACTTTGGGGCTAGCAATCTTGTGATAATTTAACATTTTCTCACCTTACTAAGAAGTTCTTGGTTTTTTTTTCGTAAACCGGCATAAGTTTCTTCTAAATACACCTCATTTTTCAAATGCAATGCAATTGGTTTCAAATGCAGCAGTTAGCTGTAAAGGCAAGTGCTGCACATTTACCGAGTTTAAAGTTCCCTCGGAACTAGCGAGTGCACTTTGTTTGCGATAACTGAGTTAGGACACTTTCAGTACAAAACGTGTTGGGCTTTTGTTTTTTTAAAGCCATCACAAGTCTTTTTTTTATCAACAATGTAAAAAATAATACCATGTTACATACGTACGGGTCAAATTGAATTTACGTCACATGAAAAATAAATACATGAGCTGGTTTACGAAAAATTTCTAACAAACTTCTTATTAGACAATCAGGTGATTCATGCCTGCAATGTCCTAACCAAACTGGAAACAACTTAACAAAGTATGCTTTCCGTGGGAATCGAACTCACGATCCCGGGTCAATAAGGCAAACGCCTTAACTTGACCCCTGGACCACAGAGGCTGCCACACCACATTTAAAACCTTTCACGTGGAGGTCTATTTGTACAACTCAGTAAAGGAAATTCAATACTGCTACCTAATTCTTGATATTATTAACATTGTTGAAAAAAAAATTGGAAATGTATATATCAGGTTAAATAACCTTTGTACCAAAGGCATCCTAACTCACTCGTTGCAAAGTGTTCCCGCTAGTTCCGAGGGAACTCTTAACTCGGTAAATGTGTGGTATTTACAAAGAGAATTAAATTTAGCTGCTTGCTTGTCAGCAAACTGCCACGTTTAAAACGGTTCACGTTGAGGTCTGTTTGTACAATTTTGCAAAGAAAATTTGAAATTGCTATCGTATATATCGAGTTTTAATTAGGTTTGTAAGCTTCTTATCATGTGTGCGAAATTTCATAAGTGCATAAATAATGTTTTTTTATGTTTTCGCGATTGTTACACATTTAAATAAAATTATTTTAATACGGTTTTTATCGCGTTTATTACATTATTTATACACCTAACGTTTCGAGCACTTTACAGTGTTCGTGGTCGCAGGTAGACTAAGTTGACATTTGTCTAGTATTTTATAAGAACTGCAAAATCTACCGCCTAAAATATTTATTGATAACGTTCCGGATGTACGCAGTATTGGCTCACGGTGTCTGAAGGTCTTGCAGTCTTCTG
This sequence comes from Rhodophaea formosa, assembly GCA_963082605.1. Lineage (NCBI taxonomy): Eukaryota > Metazoa > Arthropoda > Insecta > Lepidoptera > Pyralidae > Rhodophaea > Rhodophaea formosa. The sequence goes on from OY720211.1 coordinate 21,768,306, forward strand.
CTTAGCTTGAGATTTGATTAAATTGATGACTGGATCCCAAGCTGGTGGTAACTGCCAACCATCCTCTCTATTGAAATTAGGATGTTTTTTAATTTCAATAGCCTCACGAAGCATTCTTGGAATGTATCTGTTTTCTTTTGCAAGGACTTGAGGATTATCAAAACGCATATAGTGGTTGGGTTTGTCTAGGGCATGTTCACAGACTGCAGACTTCGTTGAGCGCCTATGCTTCATGTCAGCAATATGTTCTTTTATACGGGTACCGATGCTTCTCTTTGTTTGCCCAATGTATGATAAACCACACTCACAGTCAATTTTATAAACTCCAGCATCTTGTAATGGGATATTAGATTTGACAGGTCTTAAAAGTTGGTTTATTTTCTTGTGCGGCTTGTAATAGGTCTTGATTGAAGCACGCTTAAGTATATTACCAATTTTGTCTGTAACTCCCTTTACATATGGTAAGATGGCAGGAAAGCGATCAATTGTGTGAGGCTTTGGGCGGCTTCTGTGATGTGTTTTTGGGAGGTTGAGGTTGTTGCTTCTTAAAACCGATTTTACTCGTTGAAGCTCCTCCTTGAGGTGGTGGGTGTCACAGATGCCATGTGCTCTCTAAAACAAAGATTTACCAACGGTAGCCAACTGACATGGATGATGATGGGATTTGCCATTGAGATATTTGTCGTTATGGGTAGGCTTTCTATACACAGTATGACTAATAGTATTATCAGGATTTCTAATTATTAAAATGTCAAGAAAAGCTAATGAATTATTTGTCTCAGTTTCTAAGGTGAATTTAATTTTGTTATTAATTGAATTAAGATGGTTTAGTAATAAAGATACTTGAGTTTTTGGGAGAACAACGAAAGTATCATCTACGTACCGTTTGAACATCTTCGGCATAGCCAGGGTGGCCATAATGTAATAAACGCGATAAAAACCGTATTAAAATAATTTTATTTAAAAGTGCATAAATGTTTGTATGTTTGTTCGCGCATATCATCATCAGGTCTTTGTGAGTCTCCACTGCAGGAGCAGGGCCCTCTGTACTACCAAAGCCATATATAGTTTAGAGCGAAGTTGAAAAATTTGTGGCATTTGCCAGTTTTGAAAATTGCTGCTTTTGTTACGAGTATCTCCTACATTGAGGTCTATAAGTACGCATTGAGAGAAAAAAAAAATTGCTGCCTAATTTGTGCTATAAGCGTGGTTCTAGCACTTCTAAAAAAAGTTTATTTATATCTGTAATTCAATCGAGAGAATTCTACGCTAAATTTTATCACAGTCGGTTAGGCCATTTACAAATTAGAGTATTTTTAGTGTCGTTGATCGCTTGAAGATTTTCATTATAATTTTTTACTCTCTTCTCATCAAATCCAAAGTTTATTCCAAGGCCAACGTTAAAATCCTTATAATCTAAAATTTCAAAGATCAATAGCCAAAACAAAACAAATTTACATAAAAGTTTCGAACAAAGTATCGATATCCACAGCGGTATCGGGCTTTTGCATTAATTTATCCTCACTGGATTACGAGGAAAATTATGTCGGATATTTAGAACTTGTTAATTTTGGAAATAGCCAGAGAATAATTTATAAGTTGTATCGAAAACATCATTTTTAGCGTTCCGTAGTAAACTAGGAACCCTTATAGTTTCGCAATGTCTGTCTGTCTGTCCGTACGTGGTTTTACTCAGAGACTATAAGTACTAGACAGCTGTAATTTGGTATGGGTATGTATATTAATCATGGCAAAAAAGTGGTAAAAAAAATCTTTAAAAATTTTTTTTTACTGTAGCTCCCATACAAGTATCTTATCTTATCTTCATTGGGGCCGATTATAAATCGGGAGCACGTCTAACCTTTGGGTTATTTTGTACTTACCCCTTGCCTTACTCACTCACACGGTGATTCCCAAAGAAGGACTGCATAAGCTTCAGGATATCACCTGGTGCGTAGTGCCTGTAGTCCTCTAGATCAGGATACGCCGATCCGAAAAGGTCCAAACGCTTACCAGCCAAAGAGTCGCAGTAGCACAAGATGTGTCTCATCGTCTCCTCTGATTCCTCATCCTCATCCCATACAAGTAAATTGGGGGAGTAATTTTTTTTCTCTACTTACTGACAAAAGTCTAAATCATCATTAAATCATATCAGCGGGTAAGAATAAAATAACTAGCAACACGGACTTGCTCATGGTGGAAAACAATAATTTTCCTCTCTAAATTAACATGTATCTACACTACATTCTCTATAAAATTCCGTATTGTGGAGCAATTATTCTACCTCACAAATTCACAACTTAGTGCGTGACTAACCTGCACCCTCCTCCTGTAGACTACATTCCTCCTTCTGAAGATCTACCCCCCAGATTTGTACTTCTATGGTCTACCTGGAAATTCTTAAAACGCCTTCTTACTGGGGTAGAACGATGCTGGAATAACTTAGCACGCTGGAGCTACATTGATCAGAAGGAAGCACAGTGTCAGTGCGGTCATGAAGAGCAGACCCCGATAATGTCCTCTCCTGCTCTTTATGTCCCTGTAGCTACACAAAACCAACCTTTATAAGGTATCGAAGAGGGGTCTCAAAGTAGCGACCTACTGGAAACACAAAATATAGTCTGATCCAATCGACACAGGAATAAAAAATTGTGTATATAGCTTAATGTGTATGATTTCTTCTAAAATTTTTATTAAATTCATTCATACTCACTTAAATCTTTATAATGTTACATTCCTTGCTTGGGTAGGTTTGTAAAAAGAAAATAATATAATTATAAACAAAATAATCGCTTTGACCTAGAACTTCGAAACAGTATCCGAGTCCTCGATATTAATTTATTCCCCGGGGTGATCTTGCAAGAGCGTATTGGAAACAATGGATAAACTTTGAACATTTTATAGAATTTATTTGAAAAGTTTGTTTTTTTGGAAGCATATGTTTTTGGTTGTATACCTCTCTCTCGTCTGAGCGTGTTCCGGTTTTATCATTGGCTGAAGTACTTTGGAGTCCAGGGTCTTCAACGTACCTATATCTTTGGCACATAAATCGCTATCTAACTCATTCAAAGCACACAGGAAATTATACTACGAACAAAACTAACGAAACACACGATGAGAACAAAATTTTCAAAAACTTCATGTAAATTTTATCTTGAACTAGCCGCTCTCTCCGGCTACGCCCGGGCTATATTGGTGAAAACCACATGATAATCCGTACAGTTTTTGAGTTTATCATGACAGACAGACAGATGCGGCGGAGGTGGATTTTGTTTTATAATATGTAGTGATACAGACACAAGCTGCTATTATTCGAGGCATAGCTTTGCCAAAAATAATGTGTTAGTTTTTTACTTTGATCTGATTTAGTAGTAAAATAAATAAAATTATGGGTGGCAGTAGTTTTTGTTAGTGAATTATATATTTGTTAATGTCAATAGTTGTAAGAACAATGTCAATGACCCATGAACTATTAAATATCAAAATTCTCCACTAATAACTATAAAAACAAAGAAAAACTTTACTTACTGCCAGAAACCTTTCTTTCTTAATCACGTAACAATGTTCCTCGACAAGCGGTGATGTACGATCAAGACGTACAATGCCGCAGGGAAATGCTACTTTTTGTCGCATTACGGAGACTCGGCCGAGGTTGCGAGTCTCGAAGGACCTCAGTTTTTGTCCAATTGTGTCTGACTTACATGTCTGATATTTTTTTAAGCTTCTGATCAAAAAAAGTCTCTTTGATGACATCATTGATCTTTGATTTGAGCTGTTATTGGATCTTATATTTTGACTATTCCATTTTTTTTTCGATACACGACTAAAAGTAGATTGAAATCGACAATACATACATACAAAATAAACATAGACAACAGAAAAGAATAGATATGAAACAATTTACATCCTACTAAATTTCACCTGATTTGGTTCAGTAGATTCGGAGCAAATTGGCTGTGGCAGACGGACGGACGGATAGGCAGACGCACAAGTGATCCTTATAGCATTACTCGAGCGTCTGTTGTGAGTATGGGTTCCGTTTTTTATGCTTTGTACGGAAGCCTTAAACGGTCGATATCCCCACTTATAACTATAAACACAGAGAAACTCTACCGTTAGAAACTTTTCTTTCGAATCACGTAACATGTTTCCCGGCAGACGGTGATGTACGAACAAGACGTACAATGCCGCAGGGAGACGCCGCTTTTTGTCGCATTACGGAGATTCGGACAAGGTTGCGAGTCCCGACGGACCTCAGTTTTTGTCCAATTGTGTCTGACTTAAATGTCTGACATTTTGTTTAAGATTCAGGGCAAGAAAAGTCTCATTAATGACGCCATTAATATTTAGTTCAAACTTACTTATTTCAAGGACAGACGCACGAGTTATCCTATACGAATCACTCGTGCGGCTGTTCTATGCGAGGGTTTTGTTTTTTCATACTTTGTACAGAACCCTAAAACGGTCGATATCACCACATATAACTATAAACAAAGAAAAAGTCTACCGCTAGAAAGTTTTCTTTCGAATCACGTAACATGTTTCCCGGCAGACGGTGATGTACGAACAAGACGTACAATGCCGCAGGGAGACGCCACTTTTTGTCGCATTACGGAGACTCGGCCGAGTTTGCGAGTCCCGACGGACCTCAGTTTTTGTCCAATTGTGTCTGACTTAAATGTCAGACATTTTGTTCAAGCTTTAGACCAAGACAAATCTCATTGATGACGCCATTAATCTTTATATTTTTTCCCAGCATTGGTTCCATAGTATAAAGGTTGTTCATATTGATGGTCTGAGTGACCACATTAAGAGAATGTTGAGAATGAATTACACGTTGTATGTGTTAATTCGATTCGTGAATTGGTTGGTTTATGGAAATGGCTTCATAACAAAACTTGCTATTTTTAAAGTTTATCTTATATTTTTATAAGGCTTTTCAACTTTTCAAATGGACTTTACTAACAAATTTTAAACCATTTTGAAATCAAATAAAATGTGCCCTTTACAGTATTTTTAAGCTTACATAAACAAAAAAGTTTTCAAAATCATTTATTCAGTTTTTTAAGTATATTTTAAAAACATTTAAAAGATTATTTTGTCAAAAGCTGAATAAATTTGAATGATGTACAAAAATAACAACTGAAATCATCAACAAAGTTCGATAAAATAGGACTGACATCTAAAAATAGGTTCATAAATTGATTCTTTTCACCAAAGCCATTATGACTCGACCAGTGGGGCAGAGGGTCCATTGTGTGGAAAATATTTTTTGGACCCAGATTATTTCGATACGAGTATCTCTCGAGCGCTTTTATTGTTAAAATGTCAGCCTTAAAATATTTTTATTAAAAATATGAGCTTGACAGCTAGGCATAGAGAGTTCAAGTTAATGTGTGAAATATAGGCTTGGCTTTTTTGTTGCTATGTCTTAATTTTTTTTTCGTATTTGTAAGTGGCCAACACTGGTGTCAGATTTTTCAAGCTGCCTTAAGGCATCTGACATGGCTTAACGACTGCCATCAACGATGACAGCGGGGACCAACGGCTTAACGTGCCTTCCGAAGCACGGAGGAGCTCGAGATATTTTTATGCCACTTGCGGTCACCCATCCAAGTAGGGACTGCACCAGGGGTTGCTTAACATACGTAAGCGCTCATAGAGCTCACACCCACTGGACCATCGGACCCATGGACTATTTTTAAATATATTTGTCATAACTAATATTAAATTATACAAAATCAACTATCGATAAATTGTTAAACATGTATTTTAGATCAATGTGGATCATTAGTAATATTTTTGGTTGACAATATCTTAGAATTTGAAGGGGCTCATTTAAATGTTAAATCTTGTGGCGACGATGTGACGATGTATTTTTATAATATAATGATATTGTAATGGTTTGCTAGCCACATTACCTACTTTTGATTTCCTCTTGAACCTATACACTTCATAGACTGGGTCATTAATCCAATGTTAATCGTAGTTCAGCTATCCCGTATTTATCCTTTTTTAGAAATTATATTAAATTACAATTGTTACTGGTTCTATAGGTAAATACATACAGATTAAAACAAATCTTGTGTAAGATTTGTTTTAATTTTTTCACCGAAATATTATTAGAATGGAAACATTTTAGTAATTCCATATCACAATAATGATTTTAGTTAAACAATTAACTAGTACACTACACAATTAACAACAATTTGAAGCACTTCCGATTGAACAACGGTAAAACAACATTAATTTAGTTAACATTTTGAAATGAATAAAGTTCACCAAAGCGAAACACTGGATTTTACATCAAAGGAGGTAAAACTTAGTAAAATACAGACTTTATCTGAGCTGCAAAAATCCTTGCGGATCAAAGACGTATTTCGAGTTCTTGTGGCCCTGGACAAACAATATGAGAACAGAAAAAAAGGAGAGAAAGAAACTAATATACTCGTACCTAATCATACAAAGACCTTCAGGTGAGTAGGCGACGTAGTTTCTTCTTTGCAGTGGTCGGTTCCGAAACGCTAGTTGTCTGTAGCTTTTGACCAACAATTAATTAAATACATATTATATTTATGCGATCATTTCAAATGTGATTACATAATTTGAAATGATCGCATAAAAATAATATGACGTGAAAAAGTCCCTGCAAAGGCCTATTTTCTTAGTAAAAGTTTTTTTTTTTTTTTTACTACTTATTGGGCTGTCTTATCAATCAACTAGTGTAATTAAGTAGTCAGTCAGTAGCCAGTAAACTATTTGGCATATAGATAAGAGCAACAAGAGAGCCGCGTTACGTTTTGCGAAAATCGGAAAATTACCCACCTCTGCCGTGCTCCGACAGAAGAAAGAAACCTTAGAAATAGTGACTTGAAGTCGCAAGGTAGGATACTCGTGCGTATGGTCTCACAATCAAAAATGTCGAAGACCGTGTGAAGTGTGAAAAACCTTATAAGCGGAGCCTGGGTTCCGGAATCACTCCAATTGAGAATGCAACCTAGTACAAGCTCAGATGAGAGTTAAAAAGACAGGTAAAATTAGCAAACATAAAAAGAACCTAATTTGAAAACATTACCGCGACAAAACTAAAATATTTGAACATTCATTACAGATATTTCTGATGATTTGTCTTTTTTCTATCAATGGAAGTAACAACATAATCTATGTCTTTAAATCTATGTAGGTATTTAATAACGGGGTCGTTCATACAACAGGGCCCAAGGCTGCAACTCAAAAAGCGTTTGTGTAGATCCACCCCTGATGCGGATTCAAGCCTGGAAAAACTTTGAAGTCAGGTGCCGTTCCAAGATTTCTTTTCTTTAACTTACCTATCTTTTAAAGACCAGCCACAGTGTAAGCTAAAGCTAACTACTGCTATAAACAGGACCGGATTTAAACACGGGTCCCAAAGCACTTCATGCTCATAAGTCCTAAGTCTGGCATATTATAAGAGACCACCTCGATAGTTAACTATTCTATATAAATTAAGCTGCGAGGATCGATAATTAACATATTATTTATTGTTTGTTTAATTTGCTGACCTATACGGCTAGCTACCGCAATTACTTATGAATTTTAGGGTCGGGATCGATCTCTTATCAGATTAAAATGGAAAATGATCTTTGATGATGGTGGTGAATAATGATTCATGATAACCCTGTGTCTTGGATATTTATATATGCAGGTTTCTATTATTATATTGTATCGTGAAGTAAATATCCTACGATACAAGTTACCATTTTAGAATTGGGCTAGCCGAACCTGTGGGATTTGATTTCTGCGACCATTTTCATACAAATGCAATAGGCTGCTGTCCCTGCAATTCATATATAATTTTTTTTTATTGGCCGTTTTTGTCCCACTGCTGGGCAAAGGCCTCCCCTCGTTGTTTCCACACATCATATATAAATATGAAAACATTCTAGCTACCCAGCATTGGTCTCATAGAAAAACTTGTTCATTTTGAAGGGATGAGTAACCCCTTCAAGGATATGTCGGTTGTAAATTTACATGCGGTATACCTATTAAACATGTTAGACACTGTTTTAATTCTTTATAGGGTCACCTAAATATTTGAGTGTGTATCACGCAACACCACTCTATAGCATGCCATAGCAAAGCTTTTGGAGAAGTCTATACTCTACAGTTGTAAGTTGTACGTTGAAATGTGATTTGAGAAAGACGCTACCAGTATCGAAAATCTAGGCGAGGTAGCTTCGAGTTTGCTCCGTATCTACTAGTGATTTTCATTTCGTGTTTAACTTTGTTATGAACATTATGAGATGCATATTCCAAAGACTGGCCAACCAAATCTTTGAGCAGAGATGCATAGAAAGCATACAGGAAGACCTTTGCCCAGCTGTGGGGTTTAATAGGCTGTTAACCACTGCGCCACGGAGCTCGTCTAACTAAGTAAGCTCGTCCGACTATTAAGCTCGTATAGTTGAACTAACTTACGAATTTATAATATTAGTGAGGATAGTCAAAATATTGAGAACGATGTTCTAAGTAAGGCTTGGAAAAAGAAAGGTTTTTTTTTATTTCCCTGCGTTGATTAAAAAAAAATTCTCATATTGCAATGGTCTAAGTCAACCTTTAAGGCTATGTCGATGGTAAATTAATACCTGGCCTAAATGCAAAATATGAAACACTCTTTATGAAAATGAAATTCAGTTTCGACGCAATTTTCGTGCAATTTCGCCCAATTACCTTAAACGCTTAAGTTTTCTCTATTGTGTGCACCAAAGGCGTCTTAGTTATAACGAATGCTTAAATTTAACACTTTGCTGGGAAACTGAACTTCCGTGCAATTTACTTTCTTGGTACAATTACGCTAAAACAGTGCTCTGGAGATGATCATTTCTATACAAACCGAGAAAGGAAAATTCGGTAAGATTTGATAATGTTGATTAAAAATTTGGCATTAATATAAGCATCTTAACATTTGTATAGAAATAAAGTTAACTCTAAACTCTCTACATTTGTATAGATAGTTATATTAGCTATAATAACCCTTCAAATATTTAATGAGCCAATTAACTGTTAAACAGTTTAAAGGGTGAACGTAAAGAAAAGGCCAATTCGCGAAAATGCTTGGTATACAAGCATTTTCGCCAATTGGCCTTTATTCGAAATGTAAAAACCAGCAATTAGAAAATCTTCACTTCCAACTAGTTTCTGTCAGTTGTTTTTTTTTTTTTGTAGACCACTTGTTTCCGAAAAACTAATGTATGTCCTTAATTTAATTAAATTTTAAATAAATCATTTAAATAGTAAACGGAGACATCATTTGAAGTTTTGTTCTACGAGGCCCTAGACAGCCCTTCAAACTGTTTTATGAACTACAGTTTAAAGTGTGAACATGAATCTTTACTTTGCGTTTTCACTAAAAATGGTTATTTTTGACACAAACGCTAAAAAGTATCACAATCTCACTCACTTTGGCGGTAAAGAGTAATTCTCTTAAACTTAAATAATAATGTCTTTGAAAAGTAAAAAAAAATACTACAAGTAATTTACTAGCGCTAGCTATTAGATTTTTTAAATTTGATGTGATTTAGGACTAAAGGAATGAATTGCTGGGTGGCGCTAGTGTCTGATACCACAGCGCCTTAAATTGTTGTCTTTCAATTCTTTTTTTTGTCACTGGACAACGAAATTATATTGTACGACCTTAAATGAAGAACTTCGTACCAACATTGCGCATTGAACTGAAACTATACAATATGTCGCGACAAATGTGGGTGATACGCTACAACGGGATTGAGTTCCAAAGGCCTCGCTTTCTCTGGAATTCACCTTGTGGCTTTATGCTTAGTTATGTTGAATAGTGTTTGATGTTTGTTCAATGCTAGTTATGTAAACCTAGCAATTCCGTCAGTACTCCATCTGAAACTAATTCATATTCTTGACAGAAATGCTAAAAATATAATCACGATCTCACTTTAAACTTTTGTCTTTTAAATAATTAATTTCATCTGGATAGCACTAGACCCTGAAAAAGTAACGTATCGACTTAAGAGTCGCCTGGAAGCGCATGTCTACATACAAACGGAAAAAGGGAATAGTGGCAATATTTGATAATTTTAGGGCAAAACTAAGCATCCAATCAATTAATCTCATTATAATCTACGTACGTTCCTATACAGTTTGGTTAAATTATCGAATGTTTGAGAATTATACGCCTCTCAAGATTTCCATACAAATTTGAAAAGGCTTGTAATTCTCAAACCATTGGTATTTTAACCAAGCTGTATAGGAACGTACGTAGATAATAATGAGATTAATTGATTAAATGCTTAATTTTACTCCATAATTATCAAATATTGCCACAATTCCCTTTTTCCGTTTGTATGGAGACATGCGCTTCCAGACGACTCTTAAATGAAGAGATTCATACCAACATTGCGCATTGAAGTGAAACTGTACAATATGTCGCGACAAATGTGGGTGATACGCTACAACGGGATTGAGTTTCAAAGGCCTCGCTTTCTCTGAAAGTCACCTTGTGGCTTTGTGTGCTTTGTTATGTTGTTGTTTGAAGTTTCTTTAACGATAGTTATGTAATCCTTGCAATTCTGTCGGTATACTATCTGAAACTTATTAATATTATTTGGTAGCAATTTTGCTACAAATTGCCATTATTGACAGAAATCATCTGGATAGTAAAAGACCCCGTAAAAGTAATATCTTTAAATAAAGAACATCGTACCAACATTGCGCATTGAAGTAAAATCATATAATATGTCGCGACAAATGTGATAATCCTTTGAAACTCAATCCCGCTACAGCGGGATTGAGTTTCAAAGGATTCGCGTTCTCTGGAAGTCACCTTGTGGCTTTGTGTGCTAAAGGTTATGTTGTTGAATATTGTTTGATATTTGTTTAATGCTAGTTATGTAAACCTAGTGATTCCATCCGTATTCTGTCCAAAATTAATTATATTAATAAATAGCAATTTTGCTAAAAATGGCCAATTTTGACAGAAATGATAGTAAAATCATTAAGTTCTTACTTTAAACTGTTGTCTTTTAAATAATTTATTTCATCTGGGCAGTACTAGACCCTAAAGAATTCATATATGGCCTTAAAAGAAGAACTTTTTTACCAACATTGCGCATTGAACTGAAACTATACAATACGACAAATGTGAGTGATACGCTACAGCGGGATTGAGTTTCAAAGGTTTCGCGTTCTCTGGAAGTCACCTTGTGGCTTTGTGTTCTAAAGGTTATGTTGTTAAATATTGTTTGATGTTTGTTTTACGATAGTTATGTAAACCTGGCGATTTCGTCTGTATTATGAGGATAGATTTAATAATTCTTAATAGATACACTTTTTTTAAAGTCCACTGGTTAACAAGATACAGGGTTTAAAATTTTATATAACTATTATACTTTCACCAGAATGTAAATCTAATTGTACTTATACGTTGAAATAATAAAATGGATTCCCTTATTCAGGCGTTAAATGAATCAGGAGCTGTAAATTGAGTTTATATCGCATTTTCACGCTGTAAAGCTTGAGATTCCGATGGTTGAAGCTCACGTCGTTGTAAAGTTTATTGCCGTGGTATCTTAAACACGATATATACCTACTAAAAGAGCTTGCTTACTTGAGGAACCCGATGGCCCAGTGGTTGTGAGTATTATAAGCGTTTAAGCATGTAAAGCAACCCCTGCCGTAGACCCACTTGGATGGGTGACCGCAAGTGGCATATTAAAATATCTTGAGCTCCTCCATGCTTCGGAAGGCACGTTAAGCCGTTGGTTTCGGCTGTCATCATTGATAGCAGTCGTTAAGCTATGTCAGATGCCATTAGGCAGCTGAAAAATCTGACACCAGTGTTGGTACACTACAGGTTTCTTTTTTCGTGTTTGTAAATACAAACACGAAAAAAGAAACCTTTAATACGACGTTTTTGGCCTTAGGCTTTTCTCTTAGGTCCTCTAGGTCACTATTTTGTCAATTGACAGTATAGTCAAACTCAAACTCAAAAATTTCATTCATAGTAAGATATTTTAAATATCATATGGTTTTAAAATTCCAATAAAAAGTGCATTTTTGATATAATAATAGTTTAACGAACAAAATACAATATCATCCGAGCATGTGACGAAGTGAAACAACAATATGTATTTTGTTGTACGTACATTTGCAATTCAATTTGGCAGATGAAACGCTCCCAGCTGGCTGTCGTAAAGTTGATTAAAACACGATTCTATTTATATGAAAAAAGCTGCCAATAGGGTTCCGTATTCGGAGGGAGAGAATCGCTTCATACATCAACGCACAGCGCAGTTAAGGGAGAAACAGTCTATGGTAAATGAATTTCATCTGACTTCTATGAAAGGAAAGCAATACTCTTAAAGCCCGTTAAGCATCTATTTTTCGTATTGGATCTGCAAGGGTTCTGTTTTGTCACTCGAAATTATGGAACCCTAAAAGCTATTGAATATACAAGTTCAAATAAAATTAAATCACCTCTGCCCGCACGTGGCATCTAGCAGTATTTATATGGTGTAATCTAGAAAAATAGACAAGTTTTTTAAAGCAGGTTTCATTAATCATCATTATCATCATCAGCCGCAAGAAGTCCACTGCTGGACATAGGACTCCCCCAAGGATTTCCAATATGACCGGTTGGAAGCGACCTGCATCCAGCTCCTTCCTGCGACCCTTATCAGGTCGTCCGACCACCTGCCGGCCTATTTACTAACTCGGATGACAGGTGTCGATGCCTATCAATCTAGGATTTGCTGTTACAATGCGGTTTTTGTATTTCAAATAAAAAGTACGAGCAAGCAAAACCCGCATTGTAATTGTAAATTCTAGATTGATAGGCATCGATACTTGTCATCCGAGTTAGTAAATAGGGCTGCTGGTCGGTGGGTGCCCAACGCTGCGCTTGCCGTTACGGGGTCGCCATTCAAGAACCTTTCTGGTCCATCGGCAATCGGTTCTTCGCGCTATGTGCCCCGCCCACTGCCACTTCAAAGAGCTAATCCGCTGGGCTATGTCGGTTTCTGATTCGATCTCACAGAGAAACACCGAGCAGATCGTATTTTTATGAACCTAATTTTTTCTGGCGATGCTAGTTGTTTGGAGTATAAAAGGCTATAAACGTGTCCCATGCCGGCGCCGTATCTGCGCCATATGCCTTCCCTGTTAGTTTCACGCCTTAGGCGTATAAAATTAAACATGTAATAATAATGTAATAAACGCGATAAAACCTATGAAAAGTAATTTTATTTAAATAAATGATAATTATATAAAAAGAAATGATAATCTATATAACTCAACCTTAAATTATATACAGTCCAGATAGACTCTTTTAGCCTAAAAGCATAGAAAAAATAGTGTTCAACCTATAGTCTGTCACAAGCATTAAAATCTTGGACAGTTTTTTAATCATGGAAATAATGGCAAGACGGTGTCTAGAGAGTATATAGTCAAAGAACTCAAGATATACAAATACCGTCACGAGGGACCGCAGAGAAGGGTTTATCAGATCGTTGGTAAAGTTTTCATTGTTGGCCATATCTCCACTTTGTGTGGACCTCGCAGTTTGCTATTCACTGCGGCAAAGAAATTATCACAGAACACGAAATATCGCTCGCGTAGCGCGCGAGTGAAGTGACCAGTCACATTTTTTAGTTTTTTTTTGTATTCGGACAAATCACACAGATTGAGTTGGCCTCAAAGTAAGTTCGAAGCTTTTGTTATGGGATACTAACTCACAGATACTATATTTTTTACAAATACATATAAAGATAAACATCCAAGGGCATACATACGATCACGTCTTTTTCCCTTACGGGGTAGACAGAGCCCATGTCTATAAAACCTTAAGGCCAAGTCAATCCAATCAAGACCGAAAATTTTTCATGTCGACCTGACCGGGGATTGAACTCGGGACCACCCGTGTCGCAGGCTGGCGTGTTGATCGCTGCGCCACCACATTCTTTTGAAGGAAACGCTAAGTAAAGCTTTACGTTCACACTTTAAACTGTACACAGTATTTTATAAAATAGTTTAAAGGATTGTCTAAGGCCTCACAGAACAAAGTTTTGATTTGAGCCTCGGCTTTTTTTTCAAATGATTTAACACAAATGCTTCTTTTCCTACTTCATTTTTGCTTTAGGAAAATACTAAACGTAACAAAATAGTTTTCGTTTGCACGCCATTTTCCCAACCCTTCAACACGCTGCCTTCCGTGACAACTCCGTAAACATTCCTCCCTCGTAGACTTTATTTGATATTCGTAAATCTATTTGTGCTATATTGTATTTTTCGAGCAATATGATATCAACAAGTGTGTATTTTACCCAGGGGAGAATTTGTAAAACATAATCCGCTTACGAAAATAGTTTTTTCGTGGTTTAGATACCAATTTGTGACTAAGGAAGCCCTGGACTGTCAGTGAACCGCGGGCTCCGAAGCACTCCAGCTATAGATGCAACCGGAAACATGATCAGATAAAAGACAGAAAAAGAGAAAAATCCTGAACTGTAAATGACGCTGCCAGTTTAGGGTTTCAGCCTGTGTAAAATAGCTATAATACGCACTGCATTCATGAAGGTCAGCTCCACTCACTTATGTTATCTTTTCCAATATTGACCTATCTCATACTTAATTTCCCTACAATAGTATTGCTAGTCGCAACGATTTTACGATCTGTACGTGAAGAAAAGCAGTTGATAATTCTACATTTTACATTTGTTCCAAAATCTGTATTAAAGTCCCTTTTTCTGCTTCTTTCTTCGGGACCTAAAGCAAGCATATACAGAAAGTAAATCGACACTCGACATTTTCCTAAAAGCGTGACTAAGTCTGTCAATATGAAGAACTTTTCCTATGCAACAAATATTGAAAACTCAAAAAGAAATCATAATTTTCATTCAAAAGTGTTTAAATGTATACAAGGTGACTGGTAAGAGCTATATAAAGCGAAAAGTGGTATGTAAGGTTTCATATCGACATGCTAGATAAAATAACATCTTGTAAGAAAAGCGTCACAATACCGAGTTAATTAACATTTCATAATTAGACAAAAATCTTAAGGTACCAACCCTACATCAGCTGTTGTCATTCATCATTACGAAAATCTACAATTTTTACTATTATTTGACCAATGACCTAGAATACCAGGAGCTAAGAAATTACAATTACAAAGACTAAACAACGACCATAACGAATAATCATTGCCTAAGATCCTTGTGTCTCTGAGAGACAGATTTTTAATTTAAGTGGTAGTTCAATCACTAAAATTTAAAATCTGTCAATTAGTGATTATCACTAAATGAAATAATTTACTTACGTAAACCATAATCAGCAAACAGCATCGTAATTTTTAAAAATAATTTAACGGCGAATCAAACAAATGGATTTAATTATGCGTGGATTTCTGACAAACTTGCTAGTTGGTTTTGATTTTTATTACATATCAATAACAATAATAATAAAAAAATCCTCATAATGTCACTGGTATTACGGGTAAAGTTAAATCTTCTTACAGAGTAGAAGCCCATCATTAAAAGTAAAAACAGCTGATATCAAATCGTAGGTATGTAAACTCTTGACATAAATTAATGCTTGAATTAACAATAAACAATTAAATTCTATCGACTTAAAATTAAATTTCAAAAGACAAAAAAACATTCATGTAATTTCGAAAGTAGAAACAATTTACCGAGATGCAATGCATTATCTCTTCTGCGAATATTATTCATCTTCATGCACGTAATTTTCTGTCTCGCTCTCTCATTATTCGCTTTATTTTATGATATTTTAGGCTTGGTTCCGTATAAAATTTTTTAAATACCGTTTTTTGCTATCAGATAAATAAGTTTTCTTTAACTGTTACTGGAACGATGAACTAAATGTTAACTTAGCTTTGTAAAACATTATTCGTACATGAATTGAATTAATTAAAATCCTTGAAGTGGCAGTGGGCGAGGCACTAACGCGCAAGACTGACAGCCATTGGGGTAATAAAGTTCTCTCATAACGACCACGTACCGCCAAGCGCAATGTTGGAATCCCACTGACCAGAAAAAGCAGTTATCACGAATTATTATTTTTAGTTTTTCGCTCTTCACATAAAAACATTTTTTTTAATAGGATTTGTTTTGCACTAAAGAGAATACCGATTCATAAATAACAACAGATACCTCAGATACAAAAAAATGCGTAAAGAAGTTGTAAGATTTTTCACATCTTCAAAAGATTTTTGATATCGCAGCTGCTGTCCAAAAACTTCGGTAAACACGACGGTCAGTTAGACTGGAAGTCTTTTGTCTAATTAAATAAATTACTTTATCCACGTCAAACGCACTTGTGGCGGTTTAGAAACTCTGACACCAGGGTATGTGGGGTCGTAAGACCTTACCTAACTTACCTACACGAAATGAAGAAAAAATACTTTAAAAAAGGTTTTTCCTTATTGCATTGCGGAACCATGATTAAGTAGGTACTAGGCATACAGGATAGATGAAAGAGGTCACTTTGATGTCGCCGCTTGCGCTTGTATCGGAACTCGGAAGGAAGTCAGTCGATCGGTAACATTCTTAGCGAAAAGAGTGATTATCTCACGCGTTCGTGTCATCATTACTATCGACTTTTTCGAACATGAACTACTCAAATTCGGAGTATTATGATATGGTTATGTGTGTGGGGTCATGCGACGGCAACCTGGCGGCTGCTCGTCGTTTGTATGAGGATCGCTACGTGTTGGGTAGGCCCGACGCCCGTCAGCTTCCTTCCTACGCGTGCTTCAGGAACCTCGTGAACCGGCTGCACACCACCGGCAGGCTACAACCGAGCCCTGGCGAGGGCCCACCGCGCGGGCGAAGTGACTTGGAAGACCAGATCCTGGACCATTTTTCGGCGGACCCCACGACCAGCACACGTCGCTGTGGAGCAGTATTAGGAGTGTCACAGTGGAAAGTGTGGAAGACACTGAACACTGATGGGCAACACCCTTACCACTACCGGAAGACCCAGGAGCTCCTGACTTGGGATTTTGCCTCGCGTGTTCAGTTCTGCACGTGGTACGATCACGAAGTCACGAGGGACCCGACGGTGGCCATGAACATTCTGTGGACAGACGAGGCGTCTTTCACAAGAAGGGGCCTCTTTAACTGCCACAACGAGCACGTCTGGGCGCACGAGAACCCGAAGGCTTCCCGCGTGGCAAGTTTCCAGCATAGGTGGCGGATTAATGTGTGGGCAGGCATTATTGGAGACAGGCTCATTGGTCCAATTTTTTTGCCGGAATCCCTTAATGCCGAAAATTATTTATTATTTTTAAGAACTGAGCTGGAAGAGATGTTGGAAGATCTTCCAGTAGCAGCCTACAGGAGAATGATTTTCCAACATGACGGCGCTCCCGCTCACTTCGCCCGCGAGTGCCGAGCGTACCTGGACCGGCGGTTCGACGTGTGGATAGGTCGGAGCGGTCCCGTGGCGTGGCCGCCACGATCACCTGATTTAACCCCACTCGATTTCTTCTTGTGGGGTTACATAAAAACAAAAGTGTATGCCGTGGAATGTGAGAGCCCGGAAGAAATGCGTGGGCTGATACTTGCGGCGTTTCAATCTGTCCCGGCGGATATGCTTTTGAACGTCGTAAGCTCAATCCAAAAGAGGGCGCAATTGTGCAGAGATCGTGGTGGAGGACACTTTGAGCCGGAAATTACCTGAATTGTGTACCTAAATCTAAGTGGTGATACATGTCGTGCTCGTGTATGATTCTTAAATTTTCATTTAATCCAGTTTAAAACTCGAGATCAGTGTTTTTTTTGAACGCAACAGATTTACAACCTTCGATAGAAGTACATAAGTGTCAAATTTGTGAAACAATGTTGTTGCTAAGTTCCGCAAAGCGTATGCCGCAAAGGAAAGGCGGCTTCTTCGAAAGAGCGGCGCGGCGGCCGGCGCGGTGTCAACAAAGAGGTAGGTGTCTGAATTGTACTAGGCTGGCAGAACATAGCAAGAGTTCGAAATGATCTCAGCTGTGTTTGTGTTTAGAAATAAATTGCTATTATTAGGATGTGTCTACAAAAGTACTAGGAACATATGACATACAAGGGCTTTGCCGCAAGTAACGAAATTTATCAATGAGTCTTTCTTTTCTTTCTAATATTATGCATAATTAGGGGTGTGACCAAAACAAAAAAAATATGTTTTTCTACTTTTGTATGGAAAATATCTTAACAAGATTTTCGTTTCTTTTCACCGCCATATGATTTTCATAACCCTCGGGGTATGGCCTTGTCACGGCTTTATATAGCTTTTACAAGTCGCCTTGTATGTGTAAAAATATTTGAACTTTCAACCGAAATTTATCCAACTACTTAATAGGTAAATTTAAAAGACAGGTCCAGTACCTATTTGTCTTACTTGCGGTCTATATTCTATAAGGGGTTCTGATACCAACATTAAAATATTGCCAGATTATTCAGAATCTTCCAATATATCTATCAATCGTAGCCTTCATAAATACTAAATCATTTCCTGAATATTAAGTGAGATACGAGCTAAGTAGCGCCTATTGAGAGGCTTTCAAGGAGCCAGGTGTGTTGGGCTCCAACTAATGGTCGTGGCACACAGGTGTTTTCGTCTTTATTTATATGTTAAGCTGAGAACTTTCCCTAAGCAATAGTTTTATTATCTATTTTACTAACATAGACTTAGTTTTCATATTGGTAAATTGAAGTTAAGAGGAAGCGTGAATTTGTTCGGGTCCCGTGCTGCCACCAAACGGAGATATCATTAAAAACTGTTCTACGAGGTCTTTTCAGTCTCCACAGCAGGAGCACCACCCTCTCTGCACTTCCAGAGCCATATATTTGCCAAAGCAGTCAGAGGATGATGAGGTCTCTTTGATGTTTATAATCTTTGTTTGACGTGTATTTCCTTTTTATTTGTGTATTTGACCCTAGATTACCTTCAAAGTATTTTATGAATGAATTTCCGTTTACAATTTAAAGTGAGAACATCAAGCTTTTTTAGCGTTTTTTTGTCAAAATCGGCCACTTTTGGCAAAAACGGTATCTAAAGCGTTACGTTCATACATTTAACTGTATGTAGTAGTTCTAACAATAGTTTGAAAGGCTATTAAGGGCCTTGTCAAACAAAATTTAAATGAATATCCGTTGTCAGTCTAACAATTTAATTCAATTGGTGGTAGCATTCGATCCCCCTAAAATTTATGTATCCCCTCCAATTTCCAAAGATAACTCGGTTCTAGCTTGAGATTCTTATAAGCAAATAATTGTATTTTTCTTATTGTTTCTAACAAGTACCAATTACTGTATTGACTGTAAACATGTTTAGTGGATCCTAGCATGACGTATACCACTAATTGAGATACAGGTTTGTTCCTAGTTCGGCGACTTCTAGCGTTGCACCAGATGGCTACAAATGGCTACGATGTCGTAGCGGTGCTACGATTTCGTAGCTCGGCTACAATTTCGTATCCAGTCTACGAATATAGTTTTTAAAGAATTATTTGATCAATTAATTTGAGGGGGATAATTAATAATATAAAATTATAAAAAAATTAAATTAAAAATATATAGCGGTAAAAGTATTTTTTAAAAATTATTGTTTACACTTTTTTTACCTTGTACAGGTTTTTATATAAAACCGATTCTTTTTTTCACTGTCTTCTACCTAAAGCTCGGCTAGGTTTTTTTTACCTTTAATAAATCAATCTCCACCGTTTTACACGTATTTTTTTTAATTTTATCTGTTACTAGCTGTTACCCGCGGCTTCGCTCGCGTAATATATAGCCTATGTCCTTCTCGGTACCCTAACCTAAGTGTATGCAAAATTTCATGATGATCGGTTCAGTAGATACGACGTGAAAGCGTAACAAACAAATAAATAAATATATATGGACATATCACACAAATTGAGCTAGCCCCACAGTAAGTTGTGAACTTGTGTCGCAGGATACTAACTTAACGATATTATATTTTATAATATATACTTATATAGATAAACATCCAAGACCCAGGTCAATCTGAAAAAGATCGTTTCCCATCATGACCTGACCGGGGATCGAACCCAGGACCCCCGTGTCGCAGGCTGGTGTGGTGACCACTGCGCCACGGAGCAAATAAACAAACCAACTCACTTTCGCATTTATAATATTAGTTGGGATTGGGATCTGTATTTTAAAACATTCATACACATAATTAGACATATAACACGTAAATTTATATACACACATAATTTATATAAACAAGACATTGTTCACTTTACTCTCCCACTCTTTCGTGTTGTAGGTCCACAGTTCTGAGCCAGTGGTGTGTATCCAGCTTTAAAGTGGTCACAGGTGTCGATATAAAGCGAGTCTATTTACGAACGTCGTTTACGAGTTGCCAGTGAGTGAGTTATTTTTGCACTACGTGTACTTCTTAGTCGCTCACTCTTGGCAGAGTGGTCGTGGTTGTGCAGATGGTCCTGGTGCGGGATCTTCTATACTGCCCGTTCCTTGGGCGAGGGTTGCTGCTTGTACAATGACTTTCCACCTCTACCTGTTAGTAGCATTGCGAGCAAATAGAAGACTACGTGTACAGCTTTATATAAATTTAAGGAACTACTTGAATGTCTAAACTTTGTACTTATGTTATCAAATTAGTCCACAGCCCGCGATTTCACTTGCGTTTAAGAGGACTCTGGACGCGCATGTATCCATACAAACGGAAATAAGGAATTGTGGCAATGTTTGATAATTTTGGAATAAAATTACGCATTCAATCAATTAATATAATTATAATCTACGAACGTTCCTATACAGCTTGGTAAAATTATCAATGGTTTGAGAATTATTAGCCTCTCAATATTTTGTGCCATGCCATTCTTATGAGGAAATACCTACTTTTGTTACAGACCACAGAATTTAGGTTACAAATATTAGGTATTTGAGCAAGCGATACGTCCATGTATCATCTTAAATACGAGGAACTACAGGTACTTTATATAACTCCTAAGTTATGTAAACAGGAACGCAGGTGTGTGGAGATTATCTGATGTTTTACTGCGCTGTAAGCTCAAGGTCCGCGCTTACATCACAAATTAGTTATCTACAGATATGGCCCTATATGATCGGACGCCCCTCAGTGCAGTAGTAACCATAATATTAGCATACCAGCCTGGTCCACGTGGTGTTCGTTTATTTTATTTTTAATACGGAATAATAAACAGTTACAAATTAATAATTAATAATAAAGGTTTATCTTTAAGATTACATAATTTTGTAACCTACCACGCTATTCACGGTTTGTTAAATACATTTTCAATAAATAAAATTATTTTAATACGGTTTTTATCGCGTTTATTACATTATTTATACACCTAACTGGCCTAGTCTACCTGCGACCACGAACACTGTAAAGTGCTCGAAACGTTAGGTGTATAAATAATGTAATAAACGCGATAAAAACTGCATTAAAATAATTTTATTTAAATGTGTAACAATCGCGAAAACATAAGAAAACATTAAATACATTTTCTTTAATAAATTCTAAGATTACAAGCGAGGCCAAATACGTGTGCTTCCTGTACATGTGTCACATCTGTAGATAAGTAATGTACGCTTACATTGTGAAGCTCGAGCGCGATTATGTAAGCCTCACACCAGATAAGTAGTGTGCTTATAACAGCGGATAATGTTTAAGTGCTTAGTAAACGCTAGTTGAATAATAATAATATCTTTAGTAGATACCTACATACATACTAGTGCCTCTGTGAGCTGTAGACCTCGCGAGTCTTTCTTTGGATATATTAAAACTGTTTACCACGCATACGAGTACCATAAAACAAAAAACTATAAAAGACGCACAGCACAGGGTGATTTTGAACCTCTGAGCTATATTGAAATCTCGGAATTATAATCCCTGAAAGAAAACAGAATTGCAAGAAAGTAAGAGTTAAAATAATAAAAAAATTGGTCATCCATACAAAGTCACCAATCAGCTGAGCGAATTTCTATGGGAAGTCCAATTTTAGTTTTGGTTTTTCACCCTTTTTTCTTACAATTCTATATTCCATTAGGGATTCTGATTCTGAGATTGCAATATAGTTCATATGTTCAAAAATCAGCCTGTATCTACCGCAGTTATTATTAATATGTAAAATACGGGTCACTGGCGTATAAAATCAGCTGCAGTCCGCCATGTTTCGACCTCATCAGGAGGGCTAATGTGGAAATTAAAGTTTCCACAACAAATACCCAAAAGTTAAACACCGATAGGTGGTGATGGAACTTAACATAGCTCTGATAATAACTAACTAAACTTCTACTTTAGTCATTCTGCTGAAAAGGCTGTCACTAGGCATGCTTATAGAAAGCTACATTATTGACGATGAACATAGGCTATAATTTACAGGTATGAAGTTGTGGTAAAACAGCTAGTCCCTTATATACGTAGAGACAAGAGTATACGTAGAGTCATAGCCTTTCACCTTTATGGGGAAAAATATAAGGATTTAATAAATGGCATTTAAATAATTAAATACTAATTAAAAACTAAATAAAAAATAAGAATCCCAACATTTCACAAAAATAAATCTCCCGAGGCCAAATTGAGGCCTGTAAAAACACTTCAATAAATCGTTAGTCCTATTCCCACAGGCATCCCATTTGCTACATTTACATTTCATTTCCTCTGAAAACAAACGGGAAGGCCTGCCATATGTAACTTTCGTGTTCAGACCGACGCACAGAGGACAAATATACAGAGAATAAGATTTTAAATATACGCTATTAGGGTCCCCCACACTGACGTCTGTCGAGCGTCGTCGTCTTGTCGGCGTCGACGCTACGTTGGCAAAACGGCAACGTTGCGTTGTGCATTTTACTTGTTCAGAAAAAACGTTGCGCAGACGCCGCGCGGTCTCAATGACAGCACTGCGTAAACTCGGCGATCGGCGGCCGCTCAGCGTTGGCGTCGCGGCGCTAGCAAGACGCTAGTGTGGGGGGCCCTAACAAATGAATTGCCCTATTAACAAAAACAAACGGAAAGATTTTTAAAAACGACACAATGATCAATAGGTTCCGATACATCGTAAATTCCTATTATTATATCTATTGTGTCTGGTTCAATATCCGTGAATGAGTTAACTCTACTTGTCAAACGGAAAGCCTTTGTATATGAGAAGAATAATTTTTATTTTATATTTATTTATTTACTAAGTAGATATCTCATTTCATAACTCATATTAGACCCTTAAAACCCTTCTTTTAAAGCTTTACAACCATCTACTATACATATATTGGGTCCTTACCTATGAAATTGGCGTTTTTTTCCGCTTGCCATTTTGTTCCTACTGACAACAATTTAGAGGTAAACACATTTTTTTATTTTAACTTGAAAGTAACTTATATTAGCAACATTCTGTATATATGACATTTTTTATTTTTGTGTATTTAATTATTAGAAAATGCTCATGAAAAGAACTTGTTTCAGGTTTGTCCGTTTTAATCAAAAATGTAGCCATATTTCTATTATATTTAAATTTTTTTGTAAATTTTAGAATGTCCAAATTATGCTGAATGTTGTCCGTAACTACATGCAAAATTTCATTTTTGTTGAATTTATCAAACCCGAAATAATACTAAAAACGTTAGTATGAAAAATTCACTTTACTCAACATTCTCTATAGAAAACGCCAATTTCATAGGTAAGGACCTAAATCATACCCAATAAATTGTAAAACGTTTGGTGTAAAGCTTAGTATCTATACTGATATCTTCTGTAAGCAAAGAAAGGACGGAGGTTAATAGGCTTCGCAAAATTAGCGAAGCGATAGCCAGCAGCTGGGATAAAGATATTTCTACTTTTTTGGACGAAAAACTAAATTGTTATTTGTACTTAATCTTATTGTTCGCTTTTTGTGTTTGTAAATGACAAAAATGGGCAAAACATATGTAGGAATTGTCCCTAATTGCCACTTAGGTATATACGCAACCCTATAAAACCAGCTCGGTGCAAGTCATATCCGCGCAAATTTTATTTGGTAAATATACAGCCAAATTAAACTGAAACTTTGATTTAAAACGTACCTTTTCACGTTAACAAAGAACTTTATTTCTATGTCGAAGCAAGTATCTCAAAATGGTACGTGTTTTTCTCCAAAAAATTCTGTATTTCCCTAATAGTTAAATAATAATACTTATTGACAGATGTAGATCGAAACTGGTTTCGTAAGGCACAAGAGTGAGATGGATGGCATGCATTGAGAGAGGCCTATACTATCCCTAGCATTGGGATATCACGGTAAAATGTTATTTAATTTTAACATCCCATATTTAGTTCCGTAATAATCTGTCATGTAAAGTTAAGGAAATAAATGCCCAAAAAAATTAAATATACCTACCTATATAGTACAAATCATACAAATTGAGCTAGTACCATAGTAAGTTGTGAACTTACCGTATATTTTATATAGATAAAGATCCAAGACTCAGGTCAATTTGGAGAAGATCGTATGCCGTCATGACCTGTTATCCAAATTAAGTAACCCTGGACACGTAAATTCCTCCATCTTGTGAACTGCGTGGCTGAAACGATTTAGACAAAAAAAAGTGTCTAAGAACCATCCTCAAGATCCCCGCTTTCAAATAAAAAAATACCGCATCCTAATCACCTGTTTTAGAACTACGGTGTTTCAGAGACACACACAGAGCAGTCAAACTCGTATATGACACGCTCTGTTATGTTTGCGTCGGAGTTTAAAAAGGTTCCAACGTTTCTTTCCACAGAGCCTAGCTCTTAAAATTGAGAGAAAATTAGGTCTTAGGGATTTTTGTCGTCGATCACATATTTTAGTACATTTTTAAATTTTTCAGGTACGGTACTTCTAAAACTTCACGAAAGTCTTGTCAAAAGGCTGGAAATAAAAGCAATCACCTCGGAAATATCAAGGTGGAATGTTATTTAATTTCAGAGCCAATATCGCGTCGCGACGCCGCGCGGGCGTCGTAAAATTCTGATAAGATATAAAGGTATGCCTATAGCTTTTTCTTTACAAAAGAAATGTCACGTATGAGATAATAGTATCAGTATTACAGATTTAGGCAGTGATAGGTGAAATAAGTGGTATTTTAACATTGAAATAAATCAATAAAAAGTATATAGGAACAAATCACACGTATTGAACTAGCCCTACTGTTAGTTGCATATTTGTGTCTTGGGATAGTGACTCAACTATATAATCCTAATCCTAATATTATAAATGCGAAAGTGAGTTTGTTTATTTGTTTGTTTGTTACGCTTTCACGCTGTATCTACTGAACCAATCATCATGAAATTTTGCATAGACATAGGTTAGGGTACTGAGAAGGACATAGGCTATATATCACGCGGGTGGAGCCGCGGGTAACAGCTAGTATTTTATAATACATTCAGATGAACACCCAAGACACTTAAAAATCTGATATCAAAAATATTTGTTTCTTGACCTGGTCGTGGACCGAACCTGGAATCCTGGGATTTAAAGGCACTATTGTTTGTTTTCAACAACAGTTTAAATAAATTAGTTAACCTTAAACCTAGGTTTATTATTATATTTTACTAGTAAAATAGACTTAACTTTTTTATGAATCAACTAAGTGCATTTGATTTCTACTTTGCCTGATGGGAAGCTGCGTTGAGGTCTTCACACAAAACTCAAATAATGCATATTCACTCTTGCCTTGAAAATATAAAACCTAGAGTGAGTCGGGAAACAGTGACGCAGAGACGGAAAACTTTTGTTCGAGTAGGTATTTTGAGCGATAAATGCAGTATCATGGTTTTCCCATTGAATTTTTCCATTTTCCTGTAGATTTAAAGAAAAAAAGTATGGCAACGCTTAGTATAAAATTTTAAAAATGTTAAAAGTAAAAGCCGCGGAAATAAGCATAACCCTTGTCCCTTTTGAAAGAAAATAAGAACCAAAAGAAATCTTGTGAGACCATATATTGTGTCCAACTCAATCAAGTTTTTTTGGTGACAAAGACATTGACACCCAAACAGTCCTCTTTCTGGTGAGGTCAGAAAGAAAGACGATTAAACGTATATTTAAATAAAAATAAACTTTGTTTAATACAGAAAGAAAAACTTTATGTAGTTAAATAAACTTTCCATAAATATAGAAAGTTGGTTAAGATTTTAATAAATTTTCTCTAAGTGATGAATCTCTAATAGCACATTAGTAAGTATTCAACTAAAATAAAAGTTTAAATAGCAAATAATGTACACACTGATAAATCTCAGCATGATCAAAAACAATTTATCATTACTCGAAGCCATTTAATTACACTTAACATGTGACACTGAGCGGAATTTTCGGTACTTGTCACTCTTTAAATGTCTTAGGACAAAAATAAAAACGTTACAGAGGTGTATCAGTATAACTTTATCTACTTTATCAATTTACTCTAAGATACAACTTTCTAAATTGTGATTAGACTAAATTACACTATTGATAAATCTAAGCGCGATCACAAACATTATCCTGGTGTGGGAGAACAGAAAAGACGTAGAATATACCAGCTGCTTCTCTACCCGCGAAGGCCCTAGAAATCAGCCGAAGGAATGGACGCAAATCTAAGGAATCATGTAAATAGGTGGAGTGGCTAGCAACCCATCACTATTTTGATACCGTTTCCATCTATAAGCCCATCAACATGCTAAACGTGGCCCTTCGGTCTTATGGCCTTAGGCTCTGTCTACCCCGTGAGAGATAAAGACGTGATACTATTTATATGTTTGTATGACCATGTACTTTATCAGTACTAAACCACTCTAAGATACAAATCTCTAAATTGTGATTAGACTAAGTTACACACTTGACAAACCTCAGCACGATCAAAAACAAGTTATCATTACTTGAAGCCGTTTAATAACACTTAACATGTGACACTGAACTTCACACTGAGCGGAATTTTCGGTACTTGTCACCGTTCAAATGTGTTAGGACAAAAATAAAAAGTTACAGACGTATATCAATATAAGTTCATATACTTTATCAGTTTCTTATTTGTAACTAAGTTACACACTCGATAAATCAAAACACGATCAAAAAAAGATAATACAAGTGAAAATGAAGAAATATTCTTTCAATATCTTTGGTCATTATCATTATTTATTCGTATATGATCCGATTTTATAGAGGGACACCGACATGCTCCAAAGCTCTTTAAAGTTAGGTAAGCTTTATTTTTGAGCTTTCTTATTAGGCCCATAGTGCCCACGCAAATACTTAGTGTGAATTGTCAATTCTATACTCTCGTCATTTGTGAAGTAGCAATTAGCCGTAAAGCTACTTTATGTGTAGTAAACTTTGAGTTACGGCACTTCGCAACTAACATGGTTACGAACAAGTATCTGTGACGAAGAAGTGATAGAAAGTTCTTCTATCTCGGCATTTTCCTTGATAGCGGCTTACAAAGTCTTGTAGGATTTTTTTATATCTGATTTTTTACTTTTTATCAAAGAAAAAAAAATTAACGGCGATAATTATAATAAAAATATATTAATTGTCGTGCCGTATTACAATTAAAATCATCATCAGGTTTTTTTAGTCTCCACTTGCAGGAGCACGACTCTCTCTGTACTACCAGGGCCATATTTAGCCAGAGCAGTCACTGGATTTGGCCTACGCTGTCCACGCTGGTTTTAAGAGAGAGCTTTGTTTATGTTGTATTTCCTAAGTTGCCTTCTACGAACATCACGGGAAGACTTGGAGTGGTCCTATTCTACTCTGCTGGGAACCACACGGCCACAGTTAATACATTTATTCCTCGTCTTTTTCAGGTAAACATCACCTCACAGGAGCAGTGAGCCCTCAGACTTGGTTCGTATTTAATTGTCTGGTTAAAAGACAATTTGCAGATTTATGACTGAGTGAGCGAAGTGTTCAAATCGAGTTAGGGCGAGAATACCCTTTTTGGAAGTATAACCGTCCGTCCGTCATAACTCTCTCAGTGGTCAAATCAAGATGAACTTTGAAACGTAAATTCGGAGGCAGATAAACCTGGCCCCCCCACCATTTTTAAATCTGTTCGTAGGAGTCAGGTTTATCTGCCCCCGACTGTACGTACGTAGGTATGCATATAAATAAAAAAATTAAGACAGGCGAGCTTACCCAGAAGAAACCTATTCACTGATTAAAATAAGGTTTAGAGATTATGGAAACCCGGCTTAAATCACATTTCATTTCGTCAGATTTGCTGACTAGCATTACCGTCGTATCGCGCCCCTTCCACTCGCCGATGATGGTCTTTGTAACAGACCGAAACTATAATATTATATAATTGCCTAATGTTAAGATTATATAAAATTTGTTTCCATTGATACTCATTTCTATCTAAAAACACTATAAAAACACTTTTAATTTGATATCGATTCGTTAAGTGTTCTTAAAGCTTCTTTAAAGTTGGGTGAATAGGACCATTTTTAAAAGTATGAAAGTCTTAAATTACACTTATACTGTATTGTAGTCCGCAAAATTTGTAGCAACTTTTGTTATGAAACCATTACCATAAACGTAATATTTCGTATAGCTACCAAACAAAGTTCTCACGCCGCCCATACAAAATACAAAGTTGTGACGTCACAAATATGTAGGCATTTCAGAAGCGCGTTTTCACGTCTAAAAATTAACGTCTAAAAATATGTGTCTTTAAAACTTCTATATCTGAAAGAGTTTTTTGTTTAGAAATATATTTCGGTCACTATTGTGTTTATTTTTGGCAGGTCTTTACATAGCGACACGAAAATTTTTTTAGTCAAGTAGCCAATTATAGTCGGCGGATCCGACGAAATAGTACTTGAGTAAAGCCGGGTTTCGATAATGAATTTACCTCGCGTAAGTTTTAATATTATTAAGATTTACATATCTACCCCTGCAAATATGAATAATTCGATTTCACGCAAGCGAAGCAGGTAATTCTTATAAGAAAACTGGACGGCCTCAGTCTAGATTTTTCAAAGTGAAATGGGTTTTTAAGAGATCTAGATTGTTGTGGAAATTCAACACCTGTGCTGTACCGACCTCGCCGTATATCGATTACAGGAGAATAAATGGCGTTTTGCATATAAGAATGTAAATGAGGAGCATAAGGGAAAATAGGCACGTAATCCTGTTTCTACCTGACTGACCCACCCAGAAGGAGTTCTGGGTGGGTCAGTCAGGTAACAGGATTCAGGCTAATGTTTTTCGTGCGTATGTGATGTAATGTCAGTTTTATTGTTCTTTTCTTTCTTTCTTTTTTAATTATGGCTTCCACCGAGATTTCAGTGATTCTGCCAATGTCCAGTATATTGAGATACTAAGTATCGGTGTTGTACGGTATGTGGCATCAAAGATGGCGTATATTCTTTGGCAGCTTCGTGGGAGATTTTGGCGACAAATCTATACGAGTCTATTTAACAGTCTACTTTAACTATTTCACAAATTGTTCTCGAGCACGAGCATTCATAACGCCAAACTACACCAATTTCATATTATAAAGTCCACTTAAATCAATTTGCAAAATTGTATAAGGCAAAGGACAACTGAATCCCTTAACTTCCCACCAAAAACCTCAGTTTTATTGTTGCCTCCTGTACGGCTTGACAGATTTTAAAGTTTAATGTGTCATTACATTCCTTTTTACCCTGGAGTGTCACCTCGGAGCAATAACGTGTCATAATCTATGTAACGTCAGCATAAATTTCTTCTTCTTCTGTTTTATTATATGGCTTCCACCGAGGTTTCAGTGATTCTGCCAATAATTTGAGATAATAAGTATCGGTGTTGTACGGTAAAATTTTAACAAGTAGCATCAAAGATGGCGTAGGTATGCTCTTTGATGCTTCGTGGGAGCTTTTGTTGACAAATCTATACGAGTCCGTATAACAGTCTACTTTAACTATTTCACAAATTGTTCATTAGCACGAGCATTTATAACACCAAACTACACCAATCTCATATTATGATCATCATCATATATTTAAGAACTTTGTTCTTGTCGGTGGAGTATTTACAGAGAGGTCAAAGAGATAGCGGAGGATAGGGAAAAATGGAAAATACTCATATTATGAAGTCCACTAAAATCAATTTCCAAAATCGTCTAAGTCAAACCCCAACTGCACCCCTTCCGACCACAAAACTCCGCATAAATTTATGTGGCATAAATCAATATGGTACATATGCGGTACATAGGCGATGGCAACATAGACCGGGACATTAAAAGTCGCATTAACGCCGGTTGGGCAAAGTGGCGACAAGTTACTGGGGTTATTTGTGATCCACGCATGCCCCTTAAGCTCAAAGGAAAAATTTATAAAACCGTCGTAAGACCGGTTGTTTTGTATGGTTCGGAGTGTTGGGCCACCAAGGTAACGGATGAAAGACGATTGCATGCAGCGGAGATGAGAATGTTAAGGTGGATGAGTGGGGTGACTAGAAGGGATAGGATAAGGAATGAGTATGTGAGAGGTAGCACAAAAGTAGCCCCAATAATAGAAAAGCTTAAAAGTAATAGATTGGGATGGTACGGCCATGTTATGCGGAGGGAAGAGGACCATATTACTAGAAAAGTGCTGAATATGAAAGTTACTGGAAACCAGAATAGAGGCAGGCCTAAGAAAAGATGGATGGAGTGTGTGAAGGAGGATATGGGGAAAAAAAAGGTAACGAAGGATATGGCTCAAGATAGAGCAAAATGGAAGAAACTTACATGCTGTCCCGACCCCACATAAAGTGGGATAAGGTGAGGAAGAAGAAGAAGAAATCAATATGGTACACGAATTCTGTCAAAATCGGATTTTTATGTAATGCAACTTGTCACTGAAATCGTTTGACATAAAAGAATGATCTAATTTTTAAGTAAATATAAAATGTCAATAGGGTATGTGGGGTGAAAAGAACTTGGTTTGCAGTGGTAATGGCGGGGAAAATAGAACGCTTCCGGGGAAAGTGAATTACAATGGGACTCTCGAGACTTGCGTAAGAAGATTATGTTTATTGACGCACGAACCGGATTTGACGTTTTTTAGGGTTCCGTAGTAAACAAGGAACCCTTATAGTTTCGCCATGTCTGTCTGTCTGTCTGTCCGTCCGCGGTTTTACGCAGAGACTAAAAGTACTAGAAAGCTGTAATTTGGTATGGGTATGAATATTAATCATGGCAAAAAAGTGGTAGAATAAAATCTTGAAAAAAAATTTTTTTTAGTGTAGCTCCCATACAAGTAAAGTGGGGGAGTATTTTTTTTTCTCTATTTACCCATCGTGTGGGGTATCGTTAAATAGGTCTTTCAAAAATATTGTGAGATTGAGAACACCATTTTTCGATTTAGGAATCCGTTTCCGAAATATTTGGTTTTAAAGTGCGAATTTTTGTTAGAGGTAAGTGTCCCCCCCCCCCTCTATCTGCTAAACGGTTATATATAGACACGTGAAAAAAATTACAGCAGTAGTATATACACTGAAGTTGAAAGGAAAACTATCAGAGCTGAATACTAAGTACAAACTAAAAAGTTATAGCCAACCAACTTATAAACTGTAAAATTTGATACTATTTTCATTGTTAGATGTTTTTGGTCGTTAAACTGTAAGGTGCAAGTGTGAATAGTGAGAACTCAAAGTTGTAATTCCCAACTACGGAACCCTACACTGCGCGTGGCCTGACACGCACTTAGCCGGTTTTTTTATCTATTAAGATTTCATTGAGATTGTCTTTTTTTTAATACAATGTGAAATAATATTGTTCTTTGAGGTGAAGATGTCTCGATTTATACTAGTATTAGCGGGGACAATTTAACGCTTCCAGGGAAAGTGAATTAAAATGGGACTCTCAAAACTTGCGAGATTAAGTTTGTTAACGCACGCACCAGATTTGACGTTTTTTATCTATGGTGATTGCATTAAACTTTTTTTTAAGACATTGTTTAAAGATCTGGGTCTATAAGGTGAAGACGTATCAGTTTGCACTGGTAGTTAATGGCGGGGATAATGGAACGCTTCCGGGGAAATTGAATTCAGAACAAAGAAAAAAAAGATTGCGTCTTCGTCAGTAGCATTAATACATCTAACTTGATCTATTTTATCTTTTAAGTTTTCTTCAACCAGCACCTTAAAAAAACTTAAAAGATAAAATAGATCAAGTTAGATGTATTAATGCTACTGACGAAGACGCAATCTTTTTTTCTTTTTAAAGTCAATTTGAATCAATCTGGGAGGTCTGTGAGGTAAAAAGGTTGAAGTTTTCACTGGTAATCGCTCGAGTAATGGTACACTAACGGGAAAAGTGAATTACAATGGGGCTCTTGGGATTTGCGTAACAAGGTCAAGTTTCGACGCACCGGATTTTACGTTTTTATTTATCTAACAGCCCTCCCCCGGTGAGCCCGAACACATATTATACTTTTAAACCTTCTTCATGAATCACTTTATCTATTAGTAAAAATTGCATTAAGTCCGTGCAGTCGTTTTTGAATTTATTGCGAACAGACAGACACGGTGGAAGACGTTTTGTAATATGTATTTGTAGGGAAGTTTTCTTTATGGAACTGGTTTTTTTAAGTATACTATATAAATAAATCTCTAGTGTCTCTAGTGTGAAAGGGTCGATTTGCACAAGTAATGAAACAAAAACAATCGATATTGTTGGATTGGACATTTTTAGGAAATGTAAATTACAATTTATGACTGCTCCAAGTTTATGACTGCACCTAACTTGAAGTTTTTAAATAATAAATTTTCTTTAAGATGCTGATTTTTTAAAAGTCAATGCAAATTAATCTTAGAGATCTGTGAGATGAAGAGGTCTTTGTTTACACTGATAATGGGGGGAAAATGAAACACTTCCGGGAAAACTGAATAACGTTAGTAGATAAAGTTTAGAAACGCTCTTGACGTTTTTATTTGACAGATACTGCTTTCGTTTAATTTTAAGCGCTGGAACTTTTTCAGGTTTATACCCAAATGGTAAAAGGCTTTACAAACAATTAATAAAAATAAAATAAAAAATGAAATCCCCATAACTAAAAGTTTGTTATTTTATTTTATGTGTTTATCTAGTTGAGTTTCTGTTAAATGCATAGAAGTATGAATGACGAAATTTTTTTTTTTAAATCTATGGTTAAATGTTTATGTAGTGAGGGCAAACAGAATCACGTACTTCTAAAACCACTGGGTAATTAAATTTACGATTGTTTCCTTCGTTTTATCGCCAAATGAAGCTAATTCCTCGAAAAGATGTTTGTTTTCTTTTTGGGGTCGTGCCCTCGGCGATGTTTTCATAAGTGGATTACGCGGTTCAGTATACATTTGGATTTCGCTTTGTGCCAAATCTTTGTAGATAATATGATAAATATGAAATTATATTATCTGTTTTTTTTTTATTAACAGACAAATCACACAGATTGAGCTAGCCCCAAAGTAAGTTCTTATGTAAGACTTGTGTTATGGGGTACTAACTCAACGATACTATATTTTATAACACATATATAGAAAAACATCCAAGACCCAGGTCAATCTGAAAAAGATTATTTTTCATCTTGACCTGACCGGGGATCGAATCCGGGACCATCCGTGTCACAGACCGCTGCGCCACGGAGCTCGTTTTTCTTACGAAATTGCTTAAATCTGAGAAATTATATCAATAGACGATGCCGATCGTTAGGTTTTCCAAGTCATCATCTAATGTTATACCATTCATTTGACGACCTCCACGGTTCAGTGGTTAATACGCCAGCCTGCGACACGAGAGGTCCCGGAGTTGATTGCCAGTCAGATATTAATGGAAAACGGTCTTTTTCGATTACAGAAAAAAATTAATTAGAATGTACTCGAGGAACTATAACTGTGCCGTGTGGTTCCCGGCAGAGAGAAGGACCACTCCATGTCATCCCGTGGATGTCGTAGAAGGCGACTTAGGAAATACAAGCTAAACAAAGGTTAGAAACCTCATAGACACCTCTCCAACACGTCTGCCCAGCGTGGAGGGTGTAGGCCAAGACCTCGGACTGCTCAGGCCATTATATGGCTCTGGTAGTACAGATAGGGTCGTGCTCCTGCAGTGGAGACTAAAAAGACATGATGATAATGGACATAGCATCCGACTTTAAAAAAATACTCCGACAATTAACATCTTTAATTTTTTCCAGCCTCCTGACCCTGAAAATGCAAAACTTCGTGTCAGGGAAGAAAAAGCGACTTTTCCGAGATAATATCGAGCTAACAGGCCCTTAAAGAATACATTATTTAGCTCACTTCAGGAAAGTGATTCTATTACGGCTCCAGTATTTCATCCCCCGCCCTCGGCAGTACGCTTCATTTGACGGATAAATAAAAAATTACCCCCGAATGTCTGAAAGCGTCGCTAAATAAATAACTATGTGAGCGTATAAAGGAACTTGACTTTTTCAATTATAATGACAAGATGTTTATGTAGTAGAAAATAGGAGAGGAACGAGCGAAAATCTAAGAAATCATATCAATAGACGATGCGACTAGCAACTCATTAAAACTTGTTTCCATATTCCATCTATTCGCCCGATAATCTAGAATTGTGAAATTTTACATGAAGCAAGATCATACAGCACATACAATAATTAAACCCTATTTGATTCTAAAATAGGCGCATCAGCCCGTCAATATGACCAAATTTTCTTATGGTTAATGCGAGTAATGCTGGATACTCGATAAAAAAATCCATATTTTCATACAAATTGACCGCCAAAATACTTTTGTATGAGTATTATACCGTTAAATATATATATATATATATATATATATATATATCTTTAGTCCCGTAAGCAAATTTATTCATTTTATTGGCGAGTTTCAGGGCTTTTTTAACATATTGCTAATAGTAAAAAAAACTATTTTTTTTGTTAAATCTTCATTACGGCGTGAATCGGACTAGTTACTAGCCCGGTTTTTATTTACCTTATCCCAGACTAGCAATAAAATTTACAGAACAAATATTATGTATATGAGCTAAAAAGCGCCCACAAGAATTCTTATTATAGTCGTAGACACCGAAGATGACATCCGAAAATACTTCAGTGACATCCTGACACCATTTTCGCAATTCACCCAAGCAATATATTCTGGGTTGTGCCAGTCATACGCGGATACATTATAGATGACCCGACATTCCCACGTTTCATTCCAATAGGCATACTTGGTGGTTTTTGTAAGAATCCATTTAGAGAGGATCGAGCTAATAAAATTGTCTCTTTTTTGTCCTACCAGTCCTAAGGAAGAATAAGTTATATATTCAATAATATTATTATATAATTCCTAAATAATAATATAAATTCCTAATGCCGTGTGGTTTCCGGCAGAATAGAAAAGGACCACTCCAAGTCTTCCCGTGGATGTCGTAGAGTAGAAAGCGAGTTAGGAAACATGAGCTAAACAAAGCTTATAAACATCAAAGAGACCTTTCTAACCCGTCTGGCCAGCGTGGAGAGTGTAGGCCAAATCTTCTAACTGCTGTGGTAGTACAGAGAGGGTCATACTCCTGCAGTGGAGACTAAAAGACCTGATGATGATGATCCGTTTCCTTTCAAATTATTTATTTTAAATATCTGCAGCACTGGAGCCCCTAAAATTCATATATATTTAACTAGGTAGTTGTCCATTGTCCAAGTATAATTTACAACGTCCGTTTCCGACTTCCTGTTTAATTATTACCAGCATATCCACATCGCGCTTTTGAATGAATAATGCAATTTGTCAAATTTATATTCAGCGCCATATTTGCATATTTAAACAACATATTATACAGGGAGTTGTGGTTAATTAATATCTATCAATTATGTATCTAATGTTATGTGACGTCACCGCAGCCGTGAAATTGATACGCTTTGTTGTTGGAATATGGTTTTGTTTGCTGAAATTTCAATAATGGGCGGAGATAAATTATAATTGATGGAGCTGTTTAAATAAGATAATACAGTAAGGTTATGTTCAAAAACAGGTCACTCACGTGTTATTTTGTCGGGACTGCCGACTACTATAGTCGGCCTCATCAGGAGTCCATTTTCAAGGTGAATTCGGTATGCCCGAAGCCGTTGTATCCCGGGCTCTTACTCTTTACAGTAAGGCTTATTTTAATAAGGTATATTTGTGTTTTTATTTTATTTAATTGCCGTGTGGTTTCCGGCAGAGTAGAATAGGACCACTCCAAGTCATCCCGTGGATGTCGTAAAAGGCGACTGAAGAAATACAAGCTAAATAAAGCTTATTAACATCAAATAGACCTCTCCAACCCGTCTGGCCAGCGTGGAGAGTGTAGGCCAAATCATCTGACTACTCAGGCTAGTATTATGGCTCTGGTAGTACAGAGAGGGTCGTGCTCCTGCAGTGGAGACTGGGAAGACCTGATGATGATGATGATGAATACGGAATAAAGTTGAATATTCGATTAATAACACGCGTTAGGTTTGCGTATATTAAAAAAAATTAAGCTGATAACAGACGCGCGCGGAAATCTTCGTGGGGTGGAAAAAAAGGAGGAACTCTTTAAGGGAGGAAGAATTGAAAAATAAAGGTTTTTGAATTTTTATCTGGATAATATAATCTAATCAATGTGAGCAAGGATATAGAATTTGAGAGTATCGGTAATTCAGGAGTAAGCACTATTATGTAAATACATAGCTAAGTTGTTAGCTTGCTGAGAATGGTAAGCGAATGATGGCTATGAGAGCTTTCTTACAGAGATTGTGTTTTTAAATAAATATACTTAATAATATTACAATTCCCAATATAATCGGGTAAATGCACACAACGTGAATTGAACAACTTATCATGACGTGGAACGGAAATGAACAAATCCTGCAAGGTGTAAGGCAGCTTCAAAATTGAATTTTTCTTCATTTCATTCTGATCAGGAACCTATTGAGATATCGCCGAGCACTGAGTATTTCAATTTCCGGTAACACAATCTCCACTTGAGGAAATCTCGTACGAGGAGCGACAGATCGTTTTTTTTTAAAGATTTTTTTTTTACCAGCTGTGTATGGTGCAACCAATGGTTTAGCTAATATCTTATATACTATTGGGCTCCGCCAATAATAATGAAAGATAGCCAGGCTATATCTCATGAACTGTGATAGCTAGATAATTAAATTTTTATAAATAACATTGATGATTTTTGCCGACTTTTGCTCGATAGTCTAATAATAATAACTAATAATAATAAAATTTGTGTGTTGTTCCGTTGTGGCATGTAAGTCTACAGTTTAAAATAAACGTCTTAAACATATATACAACTGTTATTCCTGTAATATATATGTTTTAAGACGATCAAAGTACCTACGTCAACATTTGTCTAACTACGGTAAAGCCTGAGAGAAGATTACGATTTGATACGATTGTCCGCTATATATGTAATGTATATGTATGTTCCTTTGTTAAGGAGTAACGGAGATCTCCAAACTACCTAATTCAAGTCAATGAAATGATGTTGTTAGAATCGTCTAGAGTTGACCATCCACTGGGTGAGATATTGTCACCTCAAGTCCAAAACGGCGTCCTAAGATTGCAAAAAGTGAGTTCACACACTAGCGCCATCCAGTAATTAATTAATTTACTCCAAAACAAATCAAACTTAAAAAATTATTGCCCTAGTAAATTACTTGTAGTATTCTTTTTTTCATAGATATTACAATCTAATTTTAAGAGAACGAATTTTTACCGCTAAAAGTGGCCACTTTTGGCGGTAATAATTCGTTCTCTTAAAATTAGCGAAAACTTGTGCCAATAATACTACTTACAAGTAATTTACTAGGGCATTCAGCTATTAGATTTTTTAAATTTGATTTGATTTTGGACTTATAGAATTACTGAAGTGAACTCACTAGGTACGCCGTAAAGGTATTTTTTCTTAGATTAAGTCTATGGCATAGGGCACACACCACCGGTATTACCTATATAACCATTTTCCGATTAGATGAGCCGTATCTTCTGCCTTACAAGTAGAACAACAAAAGTTTGTTCTAACGTTATTTGAGTTTGTAGAAAATAATCCCCTGGAGAGACACCAATGAGTCAACCTTGAGAACTATAATTACATCCCACCTTCCTCAAGAACTCTGTCAAACACGGAAACACAATTAGAGGTTACCAAATTGTCGCCATGGCCCATGGGACGACAGGCGGCGACGGCAAAACGACATTATGTAACTTGGGCTAAGTTTTGAACACATGACTAAGGGCTATTTACATAGCTTCAAGTGCGGTAATTAATTGAAACCCTAGGCAAATAAAGTCCATTAGGTAACCATGTTTTTTACTTTCCTGTATTGGAATGACCAACACCGACAATAATAATATATAAACTAATCTTATTGCATCTTGTTATATAACATTAGCATAATATACGACTTTATAGGTAGTTTTAATAATGATAACAGTTTTTACTCAGCTGTGTCCAAAAAAACGGATGTTTTTTTCTGTCTTATATTGTTCTTCTTCTTTAATCTTATTTTTATTTCTATCTCTATAACTTAGTTGTTAAAAAAATCTTTTGAGAAAGCAAAGGTTATGAAATCTTTACCAAGTATATCACCATCTTCATTCAGGTGTCAAACTGCGAATCACGTTTGTACTCGTAAATTAGCTAGAGGTGTTATATTAGGGTCAGATATCAAGAACCATGTTATCGAATATATTAGTTTACCGATATTATGTTCCGTTAAACGTTCTCCAAGAACGGTGAAGAACAGGCTGGGATTTTGCAGGCGATTTTATTTTTTGAGGCATTTTACAGCAACGTTTAGTTAATTTCGTTTCGTATCGTCGTAGTAGGACGCGAACGGATGCGGAACGCGAACGGACGCGGAACGCAGTAACGCAGCCGGTTCACCGATACGATACTTTGGATATTAACTGTTCTTGACGGTTCTTCGGGAACGCGTTCTTCGGAAATCACATCACATATTTGTATTATGTTCTGCAGCGCTCATATTATGTTCGCGGTATCGGCTCTGATATATCAGTAACACCTCTAAAATTAGCCGTTAAAGTCCTTGCCGTGACCAATGGGAGGCGACAGGCAAAATGGCCAAACGACGTTATGAAACTTTGACTAAGTTTTGTACAATCAAGGGCAGGTAAACCTGACCCCTACAACCTACAACTTCAATCTCTTCGTAGGGGGTCAGGATAATCTGGCGCCTTTTCAGCGATTAAATTCGTTGTATTCTATCATTTCGATTAGTTACCATTATTGGGCTAATAAAATAGTATTGAGAAGTTTTGCTTCAGTGTTTCATTTTCTCAACGATAGTGGGTTTTTGGAAGTCAAAGAAAGAAGTGGATTCGGCTAATAGCTCAGAGACTTTTAGGTTATAATACAATATTTAGTTCCTAACATAGATCACGGACATTGAAAAGCTGTTCATATTGACGGAGGAATATCGAGGGTCAATTAATTTACACGCTGTATAAGTAAAGTTACTAAAAAATCTTGATTAATCGTTAAGTTGCAAACAAAGGTTTTAAAATCTTTACGTTTGTGTCTTAACGTTTCACAATGTAGTATCGCAAAGTCCCTCGTACGTGCACGGATTGCTCCACACGTCGAAATATAATTCCCGAATTGAATCCCCTTCGATTACGTACGCCATTGTTAAGTCCCGGAAACGCAGGCCTTTTGTACGGCAAACATCATTTACGCCATGTGAAATATCTTAATGTTTTATAAAGTAAATAATTAAATTGTCTTAAGCAGTGATCCAAATAATAATAATAATTTCTTTATTAAAGGTAAAAACCCAATATAAATACAGCTGTATATAATAATAAATGAACGAATCATTTGGGTCACTGCTTAAGATTAGACTTAACAACTTGAAACGGGTACTCTTTATAAGTTAAAGAGAGAACGTGAAGCTTTCTAGCGTTTTTGTCAAAAAATGTCACTTTTAACGGAAACTGTTTGAATTCGTGGTTAAATAATTTAAGATATTTTTAACAAAAAAACAAAAACCGACTTCAACCCTATATTCTTTTTTTTATTAAGCATAAGAAATAAGTGTAATCCGAACGGCATACCTGTAAACATTTTTGGTTTTTGTATATTTTTTTTAATAAACGCTCCACACATTTTGATAAAAATTTAATGGGACCATTTATAAAGTATTACCTATCGAACAAAAAAAGAATTTCTTAAATCGGGTAAGGCGTCTTCGAGAAATCGGGGAACAAAAAAAAAACATTACGACGAATTGTAAACCTCCTCCTTTTTTTGAAGTCGGTTAATAACGCGTCAGCAATGACTACGTGACCGTTAAAACTCCACATGAAATATGCATGAGCCACGTCAAATTCGTTGAATGGACGAGCTATTAACATCAATATTACGTGTCCGTCATCGTCATGCTATCGAGGTTCCAATTAATTTTGAACAGTTGGGCGGTTGGTTTGACCACAACTCTATTAACGATACATGAATTTTTTGAGGCCAATCTTCTAAAAGAAAGCGGATATATCATTTAAAATTTTTCATTTTGACGAGCTTCGTGGCTCAGAGGTCAACACGCCAGCTTGCGACGCGGGTGGTCCGAGGTTCGATCCCCAGTCCTGACTGATCTTGACCTGTCAAAATGGAAAATGATCTTTTTCAGATTGATTGATTGATTATTGTGATATGTATATATTCATCCGTATGTATATATTGAGACCTGAAGGGATTCTTAATCCCACTCAACTTAGATTCTAAAGCACACCCAACTTAGATTCTCAAGTCCACCCAACCTTAGGTGCATAGTTTTTGAAACGGCCAAACCTATCCTAAGTTTCAACCATAAATTCTAAGTCCCTAGTCTACGAGTCTACACGATGGACCCGCGTAATCTACGAGGGTCGAACAAAAAGGTCACTCATTATCTGTTCCAATGTTCGATGTTCGACCCGGCTCATAATTAACAGACTTGTTCGACTACAAATACATATGAGGGTTGGCTTTCCCGGTAACTTCTGATTTATGTGGTTGGCCAATCCTTTGTGTGATCTTTTTGTGCTCCTGATAATTTTAGAAACTGGTACGTTATATTGCACGACATAATGTTCAAAATGAAATGATGTAATTTACAATTACATGGTTTAAACCAAGTAATTGTGAGCTCGGATAAGGAGATTCTAATTTTTATAAGCACTGATTGACCCCTCAGAAAGGTTTACCTTTCATTTGTGGTTTAGCAAATTATTCCTCAAAAGTTTTTTTTTTTAATTCAGTTAGATGAGAAAAATATTATACGTAATAAATACTAAATAGTATATAGACGAGTCGATAAGAGGACTGATACTAGAACTACGAAGCTAAAATTTATTAATTAACGTATGATTTTGTTATTATTTACATAGCCGAATAAATGCGTATTTGCAATTTCAAATTAATTCATTGAATGCCAATTACGGATTACCTAAGTTTGGGACTTCTATCTCTCTTGGAACATTAGATTTGATGTAACGTTATAAGTCCTCCTTTTACTCAACGGACGATCATCAAGATGAATAAAAAGTTGCTAACGATATGCCATTAGCCATTATACTACTCACCAAAAAGATGTACAAACATACGAGTACAGACACGATAGTTAATACGTATACACATCAATTCTTAAGCCAATTTAATAGGATCTAAAATATATAGTACAATCTCTAAGTCGCGTCGCGTCTTCTGCACTCTGCTTTGGAAACGGCGCTAAGCTTAACCATTAACGAGCTCCGTGGCGCAGTGGTTACCACGCCAGACTGCGACACGGGGGTCCCGGGTTCGATCCCCGGTCAGCAGGCCTATTTGCTAACTTTGACAGCTACGGTGTACATCATTTTCATGGTAACTTCAATATTCATTACGGCTTCGGTATAAATGACTATTTTTATTTAAGATATAAAAACCGTAATGGATGCTAAAGTGACAATCAAAATG
Organism: Rhodophaea formosa; assembly: GCA_963082605.1. Lineage (NCBI taxonomy): Eukaryota > Metazoa > Arthropoda > Insecta > Lepidoptera > Pyralidae > Rhodophaea > Rhodophaea formosa. The sequence continues at coordinate 21,810,239 of OY720211.1, forward strand.
TTGTACACCGAGTTAGTAAATCGGCCTGCAGGTCAAGATGGAAAATGATCTTTTTCAGATTGACCTGGGTCTTGGATGTTTATCTATGTAAGTATATATTATTAAATATAGTATCGTTGAGTTAGTATCCAACGACAAAGTTCACAACTTACTGTGGGGCTAGCTCAATTTGTGTGATATGTCCCAATATATTTATATTTATTTATTTGTAAATTACGTCTACAATTTTCAGTTATATTGAAATTATGACAGTTAATATATATAATACAGCATACTAAATAAAGTTTTGTTCTTGAAACTAGATATATATTTTCTCGTGACTATACAAATTGGCGGAATAAACCTTTGGTCTATTGTTTCGCTGAATAATTAAAAAATTATCAGGTAGACAATGGTCCGGTTTTAGTTTTTCCGTTGTTGTATAAAGTGCACACAAATTGCACAGGTTACAGCATAGTGACGGCTCGTTTCACCCAATTGCCCTGTGTTATTTCATCCCCCGAGATCCATCAGGATATCCTCCGAGTGGCGGCGAAATGGTTTTTTATCTCCGTAAAGAAGTCTTCCTGCGCGCTGGCGATTTATTTTCCTTGCAGAAACATAGGCTTTTAAAAGATTAGACACGACAAGTAAGAAATGTTATTAATTATATATCGCATGATTGACTTACCAATTTTAAATTAGTAGTTACAAACAGGTGATAACACATTTTTTTATTACCTATCCCCATCATCCAGTATAGGTTAGCTGGACAAAAGGTCTAGGGTTTATTTTTACACCAGCTGTTACCCACGGCTTTGCCCGCATGATATATATATATATATGTAGGGGTACACTCATACATTGTTAAAATGAAACTCAGCAAATTCTTGTGGCGCGAGCGCACGGCAGTCGCCCTCCGCCTGCCTCCGTTCCCACTCGCGGACTTCTGTCCTATATGTAATTTACGATTCGATTTAATTACGTAACTTGTACTTGTGTTGTGAAAAGTTTTGAGAACAATATACCCGGACTTTCGTGAACTGCATTCCTGTTGTTTTACTGTGGACACTAAACCTACCTACATAGTTAGCTTTCATCGAGACATAATAATTCGGAGTCAGAGTAGCCTATACAACGTAGTGATAACTTGCAGTACCGAACATTACGTATAGTGGTGACACCCGTGTGCAGTAAAATAACTCTCAGTGCAGTGATTTTTTTTTAAATTGGGGGCGGCTCAATTTAACGGGTTCGGAGCAGGCTAGGTGGTAACATTACCACTCATCAATTCACTCTCCGAGGACAGTGATTTCACGAACTTTTGAGATGGCTGAAGAAGACAAACCGGAGGTGGTTTTGATCTCCGTATCGGCGCGCATCCCGGAATTTTGGACGGACCAACCCGCGTTATGGTTCATCCATTTCGAAGCAGCAGTAGCTCCGCAGAAGGCAAGTGACCAGTCGAGGTACCAACTACTCATTGCGAAACTAAGTAAACAAGTTATACAGCAAGTAGCTGGTTTCCTAGAAGCACCACCCGACGCCAACAGATACGAAGCACTGAAAGCACATCTACTTAGCATCTACGAGGAATCTGAAACCAAACGCATTCAGACACTCATGAGCGAAATGCAGCTGGGTGACCAGAAACCGTCACAACTCCTTAGGCGGATGCAGAGTTTGGCAGGCAACCGCGTCTCGGCGCAGACGTTGGTGGTCCTGTGGCAGAATCACCTTCCGACCGCAGTACGAACGGTGCTGGCAGCTACCACCTTGGAGGACGCCGAAAAGCTCGCGGCAGTAGCAGATAAAGTGATGGAGACAACTCGACCGATGGAGGTAGCAGCCGTCAGTCAGGAGCAACCAAACCATTTGTCTGAAGCCATAGAGAAGCTCAGTTTAGAAGTCGCCGAGCTACGAAAGGAGAGGTTTGGCGCACGCAACCGCAGCAGGTCGAACCAGCGACATAGAAGACGCAGTAATAGTCGAGCGAGAAACGGATCGGGCGCACGAAAGGACAATAATCTATGTTTTTTCCACTATAGATTTGGAAAGGAAGCGAGAAAATGTCGGAATCCTTGTGCATGGAAGTCGGAAAACTAGCAGCCGTACAGTCGGCGACGGGAAGCTGTATTGGTGGATCAAACCGTCGGTTATGTATAACGGATAAAAATAGTAAGTTAAGTTATTTAATCGATACCGGTGCCAATGTGTCAGTTCTGCCCTCGCATGTTGTCAAACGCAGTCCTACGAATAATTCAGAGGGTTACGTATTGTTTGCAGCGAATGGCACTCAAATTAAAACATATGGCACTAGCACATTGACCCTGGATCTCAATCTTAGACGAGCATTTCGTTGGACATTTATTGTGGCTGACGTCAAACAGCCTATCATAGGCGCGGACTTTTTAAGCCACTATAAATTGATAGTCGATCTAAGCAATAAACGATTAATTGATACCCTTACAAATTTGAATGTAATAACACGCGTTCAGTGTTGTAATAATCCGTCTATCTCGACTTTATCAGTAAATAATCCGTATCATGATTTACTTAAACTATTTCCAGACATAACCAAACCAATGTCTTTTAGAGAACCCCCACAGCATTCAGAGAAGCACTACATCGAGACAACGGGACCACCGGTTCACGCTAGGGCGAGACCTTTACCTCCAGAACGTTTAAAGAAGGTAAAAGAAGAGTTTAAGGTAATGGTAGAGTTAGGAATTTGCAGGCCATCGAAGAGTGCGTGGGCAAGTCCACTACACGTGGTACAGAAGAAAAATGGGGACATTCGCCCGTGCGGTGACTACCGGCAGCTGAACGCCATCACCAAACCGGATAGGTACCCCATCCCACGACTGCATGATTTCACCTACTTACTATCAGGTAAAAATATTTTTTCAAGAATTGACGTCAATAGGGCGTATCATTTTCTTCCTATTAATGAGGACGATATTCCCAAGACGGCCATAATTTCCCCGATCGGTCTTCACGAATTTACCAGGATGAGTTTTGGTCTGCGCAACGCTGCGCAATCCTTTCAAAGGTTCATGAATCACGCAGTATTACAAGGGTTAGACTTTCTTTTCAGTTACATCGATGACGTCATCATAGCGAGCGTGAGCGAGACAGAGCATCGCGAGCATCTCCGTTTATTATTCGAGCGTTTAAATAGGTATGGTTTAACAATTAATCAATCTAAATGTGTTTTTGGTGTCTCAGAGTTGGAATTCGTAGGATTCCATGTTTCGAGAGAAGGCATCCGACCTCTACCAGATAAGGTACAAGCTATCTCTGATTTTCCAAAACCAACGACTGTTAACGAATTAAGACGATTTTTAGGCATGGTCAATTTCTATAGGAAACATATTCCACGCGCGGTTCAGAGTCAAGCTACGTTGTCAAGGTATTTACATAACGCTAAAAAGAACGACAAATCGCCTATTGCATGGACGCCGGATGCGGACGCAGCATTTCTGGAATGTAAGTTACAGTTACAGAATGCGGTCACGTTGTGGTACCCGAGCAGCGACGCTACGTTAGCACTGTTCACGGACGCGTCAGACACATGTACAGGGGGTGTTCTACAACAACTCGACAAGGGTGTGTGGAAACCTTTAGGCTATTTTTCTAAACGCTTATCAGATACACAGCAACGTTATAGTACATACGATCGAGAACTGCTGGCGATCTACCTAGCTATCAAACATTTCCGTAAGTTGTTTGAAGGAAGGCCTTTGACGATATACACTGACCATCGACCTTTGGTGCATGCTTTTTCAAAAATTGGTACGGATTCCGAAACACCACGACGAACAAGGCAACTCTTATTCATTAGCGAATTTACGACAGACATTCGACACGTCGTAGGCAGCGACAATGTGGTCGCTGACGCGTTATCACGCGTCGCGACTATATCCTGTCCCACAAGCATCGATTACGAGCAACTAGCTGAATCGCAGAAACGCGACGAGTTCGTAATCCAGCGCGAGGCAGGAAATGTAAGTAATAACAAAGTTGTAATCAAACGCATGTTTTTACCCACGGTTGGAAAAGAGGTGTTTTGCGAAGTTACAACATCAAAAATTAGGCCATACTTACCAGAAACCTATAGACGCATAGCTTTCGATAGCGTGCACGAGCTAAGTCATCCAGGCGTACGGACTACGCGTAAATTAATTTCTGACAGATTTTTCTGGCCTGGCATGAATGCTGACATAGGCAGATGGGCTAAAACTTGTGTCAGTTGTCAAAAAGCGAAGATCGGCAGACATACCATTTCAGAGTATGGTACATTCCAGCAGGCAGATCGGTTTGAGCATATTCACGCGGACCTGGTGGGCCCCTTACCCATTTCATGCGATGGATTCAGGTATTGTTTAACCATCATTGACAGAGGTACACGGTGGCCTGAGGCTATACCGATCAAAGACATAACTGCGGAAACAGTTGCCAAAGTCATCTACGAGAACTGGATAACGAGATATGGATGTCCAGCCAGACTGACAACGGACCAGGGCCGACAGTTCGAGAGCCAGCTGTTTACAAGTTTAATGAAATATTTGGGCGTGAAAAAGGTAAGAACTTCTAGTTACCACGCGCAGGCGAACGGCCTGGTGGAACGATGGCATCGTAGCTTGAAAGCTTCGTTGATGGCCCGTTTAACCAACAAGTCGTGGGTGGACGAGCTACCAACCGTGCTTTACGGCTTAAGAGCAGCTGGACGCAGCGAGAGCGGCATTAGTGCAGCTGAGTATACGTTTGGAAGGCCACTAAGGCTCCCTAATGATTTTTTTAGTGCATCGAAAACTATACTTGATGACTCGTATACGGTTATAGAAGATATTCGGCAATCTATTGAAAAACTAAGGCCGATATCCAACAAACATAGGGATAATCGTCAATGGTTTGTACATTCAGATTTAGAGTCATGTACACACGTATTTGTAAGAGACGATTCGGTAAAGAAACCATTGAAAGCTCCGTATGATGGGCCATATAAAGTAATTAAAAGATACGAAAAAACATTCGAAATTCAGTTACAGAATCGTCGTTCAATAATTTCAATAGACAGACTCAAACCAGCATATATAATAAATACAGACGAGCAAACACCGGCGTCAAGTATAGTTAACGATAACAGCACAGGTAAGCAGATGACGCAACCTCCCAGCGAGGCCAGCCCGGCAACGCAGCGAACAACGAGTAGAGGCCGCGTCATCAAAAAACCCGTACGTTTTAGTTAGAAAATAAGTTTATAATCTAGGGCATCCGTGTTCAATTCCTCCAGAGCATCATTTTTGTCTCATTAGGCAAACATCTTCGATTCAGATAGTAACTACCTTCTTGAGTAACACACAAAATTTTGGTCGTTTTTAATAAATCTCAAAATGGGTCAATATACTACCAAAGTAGAGGAAACAAGCTATACCCAAAACAACGTAAATCAAGTTACCGATCTGAAAGCGAAAATAGAAAATTTTAACATCGTGGTTATCTGCATAAGCATCGGTACAGCCCTTGTTTTATGTTGCGGTATGTATTTTTGTTGCATGAGATGTACAAAAGGCGTGAAGAAATGGCTCGAGAAAAGATTAACAGTAACTCTGGAGGAAGCGGCAGGTCAGCGGTCGCAGGCGGCACAGGGAGAGAGAGGTAAACCAAAAATAGTTTACGCATGAATCCTGTCTACCTGTGTCTGAAAATAGTTTATAGATACCTATATTGTAAGGATATATCTTTTTGCAAGTTCACATTTTTATCTCAGAAACATCTTTGTTTAAAAATTTCAATAAACCATACAACATTGTTGGATAAATTACAAGTGTATTAAATAATGCATTAACACAAATTTTACAAAATAATGTAACATTACGAAATTAGTATCATCTGTTGTAGGAAAATTGTAAATGTTGTTGAAAATCTGTATTCGGTCATTTACAAAAACATGGTTTATAAGATGTTCAAAATGTATCAATAATTCATTATTGTTTTCAACCTTTACGATGACAGGAGTTTAGATATTAAGTTACAACTTAGCGACGATGATGTCACACCGTATCCATTGTATTGTATTCAGTCAAACTATAGTAGAGTACAGAATCGGCACCTGTTGGTTTTGTGATTGTAATCGAATTTTCATGTTATTTTGCTTAAAATTTGTCGATATCTTGCCAAATTTTAGGAGGGGTGTGATGTAGGGGTACACTCATACATTGTTAAAATGAAACTCAGCAAATTCTTGTGGCGCGAGCGCACGGCAGTCGCCCTCCGCCTGCCTCCGTTCCCACTCGCGGACTTCTGTCCTATATGTAATTTACGATTCGATTTAATTACGTAACTTGTACTTGTGTTGTGAAAAGTTTTGAGAACAATATACCCGGACTTTCGTGAACTGCATTCCTGTTGTTTTACTGTGGACACTAAACCTACCTACATAGTTAGCTTTCATCGAGACATAATAATTCGGAGTCAGAGTAGCCTATACAACGTAGTGATAACTTGCAGTACCGAACATTACGTACATATATGTTCTTCTCAATACCTTAACCTATGTGTATACAAAATTTCATGATGATCGGTTCAGTAGATAGGGCGTGAAAGCGTAACAAATAAACTAACAAACTCACTTTCGCATTTATAATATTAGTTGTCATATGCCGTTTCCTTCTTTGTTATGTTGCATATTCTTATATTATAATTATCAAGATCACTCAACTTGTTGCTCTTCTTGTAACCCGAGTACAAAGAGAGACAAAATTCCAACAATGCATCGGCCTATTCTGTCAGTTTCAAAATCTACGGAAGTACCGACATCGTCACAGAATTAATTATAACAAAACACCTTCAATTTCTACTCTCCAGGTACTCAAGGCGAACAAATTGCAAAAATTAACTCCACGAGGATACAATTTTTAACACAGACTTTTAAGATCTTTTCATGGAGAACAAGATCTTTAAAATAATTTACTAGTTGGAAATACTTATTTTTTATAGTTATGACTACCTAAATCAGCAATATGTGTTTTATTTTGCATACATGGCATATATAGGCAATTAGTGAAGTGACTCGTGACTTCAAAATGAATAACCTTTTTTTTAGCCTTTTCCCTTGCTTTAAATCTAAAATCTTTCTTAAAACCAAAGGCATATAATCGTTCCGACCCATTTCAATAACGAAATCTACGGCGTTACATAGCCAAAAAAATATCTTATTATAACTAAACAACTCTAGTTTCCGTTCTAGTATTTGACACGACACTACATGGTCATGGTCAAAAATCTTGCGCCCAGGAACTATGTTTACCGTTACAAATTTTATTTAATAAATCTATTAAATCTGGGAAATTTCCTGCGTTTTGGAAATTAGCTCATGTGATACCAATTTACAAATCGGGCGATAAGAACCATTGTACGAATTACCGGCCCATCAGTATCTTGTCATGTATTGCTAAACTGTTTGAGAGCATTGTGTACGATGCTATTTGTAGTCACATAAAGCCTTTTTTGCACCCGCAGCAACACGGATTCACTGCAAATAAATCGACTACATCTAATCTTCTTGAATATAAGAATTACTTATGCAATGCTTTTGCTGGTAGACGCCAAGTGGACTCCGTTTATACGGACTTTTCCAAGGCATTTGACAAAGTCAATCATGCAATACTATCCAACAAATTGGAAAACTTTGGTTTACATGGCAATTTGCTTCGTTGGTTGCAATCGTACTTAAGTCGCAGGAGCCAACTGGTGGCAGTTAAGGGTTATCTCTCTCATCCGCGGACTGTTACTTCTGGGGTACCTCAGGGCAGTCATCTGGGTCCCTTATTATTTATAATATTTATAAATGATCTTATTGATGTTCTATCATGTTCAAGCCTGCTATACGCGGATGATTTAAAGATATTTACCACAGTCAGTGACGATAAAGATGCTTACGTACTGCAAAATGATCTGGACACACTCTCGGACTGGTGTAACCGTAACTATATGCAACTTAATATCAGTAAATGTTTTGTTATAAGTTTTACCAGAAATAAGCGCAAGCTCGTATACGATTACACCATTCATGGGGTGGCTCTTGCTCGTAGTGATGTCGCTAAAGACCTCGGTGTATATTTTGATGAGCAGTTAACCTTTAAAAACCACTATGACTACATAGTAGAACGTAGCTCTCACCTCCTAGGATTTGTCTCTAGATGTACGAGAGATTTTCGCCAGACTAAAAGCTTTGTCTCTCTTTATTACTCTCTCATTCGCAGTATCCTCGAGTACAACTCCGTAATTTGGTCTCCTTTTTATAAGGTACATTCCAGTCGTATTGAAAGTGTACAAAAACGATGCCTCAAAATTCTAAGCTTTAGGTGTGGAATGGGCCGCAAACTTACATCATATAACGAGCGTCTCGATTATTTTCATATGAATACCCTCGAAACTCGACGCGATAGACATGAACTTGTTCTGCTGTATAAAATCCTACACAGTCTCATTGATTCGCCTAATCTGCTTTCCTGCCTAAATTTCAACACGAGATTCAGATCACGTAATCGCAATTATAATATTTTTGTTCTCCAAGTCTTCTCGAATAACACATCGTATTATAACCCTCTTGTTAGAATGTGCCGCCAATATAATGAGATTCTCGCATCCAACAGAGATATTGATATTTTCTATATGACTTTGCCACAGTTCCGGAGGCAAATAAATAACGTAACGGGACTTCGTTAATAACACTACTCACATAATTTTCTCTTTTTTTCTCTTTTTTTTTTTTCTTATATATATTCTTTTTATGTTATTTATTTAACTTTTTTTTTTTATGTATATGTACCTACCTAACTTGTCAATTTATTTAAGTAGATAACCTTTCAGCGCTCTCTAGTATTTAAACGTCTTGATGTAATGAAGCTATTAGGCACACATCCTTTGGATTATAATTTAGATCAATACTTATTAAGCTTAAATATTGATAATTCATTTGATTGTAATCTGTTTTGTGTGTTAAAGTAAATAAATAAAAAAAAAAAAAAAGGGGCGACAATACAACAAAAAATAAAACGCTCTCAGCCTATTCTCCTTTTCACTGAAGCGTTTGCATCCTCGCCTGTGATACTTTTTGGATCAATGTCCGTTATGATCTGGTAAATGACTGTTTAGTCATCATCATCATCATAAGACCTGAGTCTTTTTTAGTCTCCACTGCAGGAGCATGATCCTCTCTGTACCACCAGAGCCATATATTAGCCAGAGCAGTCAGAGGATTTGACCTACACTCTCCACGCTGGCCAGACGGGTTGGAGAGGTTAATTTGACGTTTATAAGCTTTGTTTAGTCGCCCTCTACTTTGATTGTTTATTCTTATAAAGCTATTATAATACTATGAAAAGATAAAGGGTTTACAGCTGGCCACCTGCATTACGACAACCCTTCTTGGCTCTGACTGCTCTGGCTAATATATGGCTCTGATAGTACAGAGAGGATCAAGCTCCTGAAGTGGAGACTAAAAATGATGATGATGATGAGTGTATTCAACAGTTGTATAATTAATAGAATAAAAGCTTTGGAACCAAATTATTATAACTCTATTTAAATCATTAACAAAATTATTTAATTAAAAAAACACCAACAATTAATTTCTGTTCTCCTGATACTCGACACAAATTACAAAATTTCGACGCCCTTAATCAAGTTTTAATGTGATGTTTGTTAACTTCGCTCAAGATTGTCCAAAAAGTAAATTCAAGTTACAAAGGGTTTTGCATCAAGGCCTATATTTAGTTCTTAATTAATTTTAGCTTCTAGGAATATAGGTAAAGTAGGTTCTTATTATTTTAATGAATTTGCTTGTGGCTATTACGCTCAAGGTCCTTAATTTTCCTTCATAAATTCATTTTCTAGTTTATTTTATAATAATCTAGAGTGAATTACATTATTAAATGTTACGCGAGACATAATTATTTTTATTAAAAACGGTTGCACTCACGTTATATTGAGTCGGTATTGCCGACCGGGTTTCGGCCAATTCAGATGGCCAATTTCAGGGCGAGTATCAAGCATTACCAGTGCTACCAGTGCTCAAGGAACGGCCGTGGCGCGACGACCTTGATACTCAAAAGATTCAAAACGTTTATTCAGAAAATAGGCTCTTTTTCACGTCAAATCACATTTAAAATTATCTTATTAAATATTATGCATTTACTCATTATTGTTCAAAACCTACAGACTACTAGCATTTCGGAACCGACCACTGCAGAGAACTCGCCCTGAAGATGGCCATCTGAATTGGCCGAAACCCGGTCGGCAATACCGACTCAATATAACGTGAGTGCAACCGTTTTTAATAATAAAAATCTAAGAGTGCTTTCCTAAGAAAATTACAATCTGTAACAATTTTGTAAATATTTATAGTTTTTCCCTTCTTCGGTATCCACTTCCATGCTTAGTACTTTTATTATTTCTGATCATCGCGCCTCATCACATGACCAACGTCGTTTAGGCGCTACTTTTAAACTTCCTCTTATTTTTTATCATACCCACCTTTAGAAGATAAATAATTAAATCTTCTCTTTGAGTTGTTATGGTTCGTCATCATCAGGTCTATTAAAATAATAGACCTGATGATGACAAACCATAACAATAAAACAACAAAAAAAAATACGCTCTCAGCCTATTCTCCTTCTCACAGAAGCGTTTGCATCCTCACCTGTGATACTTTTTGGATCAGTGTCCTTTATGATCTGGTAAATGAATGTTTAGTCATCATCATCATCATCATCATCAGGTCTTATTTAGTCTCCACTGCAGGAGCACGACCCTCTCTGTACTACCAAAGCCATATATTATTAGCCAGTTATGTTTACATTTACTTAAAAGATCACATTAATTTTAGCCAATAGGCGGCCACGGTAATACCTTTGTCGTTTGCTTTATTATGTCTTTAATACTGCAGGTGGAGGGACAATCAGGACAAGTCATTAGGTGAGCCATAGCTGAATGGGTATTTTAAATTATTAAATATAAATATATACGGACAAATCACACCGATTGAGCTAGCCCCAAAGTAAGTTCTTAAGTAAGACTTGTGTCATGGGATACTAACTCAACGATACTATATTTTATAATAGATACTTATATAAAGAAACATCCAAGACCCAGGTCAAACTGAAAAAGATCATTTTCCATCTTGACCTGACCGGGGATCGAACCCGGAACCATCCGTGTCGCAGGCAGGCGTGTTGACCGCTGCGCCACGGAGCTCGGAGCACGGGATTATTATATTTAAATATTCAATATTCGCCTAACATAACAAAAATCGCTGAAATCCAACATACGAAAATAAATAAGCACATTTTCATGTTGTTATTAATGCGATAATTTCTGTCGCAGTTAACGGAGCCGTTCTGACGGAGGGATGGTGGATGTCAAAACATTATGTGTGCCCGTTAAGGGCAGCCATTAAGGTAACGTTTATGCGACCTGCGACGGGGAAAGGCACGCATTGCCAGATTAAAAGGGGTATTATGACCTTATCCATACTAATTTTATAAATGCAAAAGTAACTCTGTCTGTCTCGCTTGTACGCCGAAACTACTGAACCGATTTAAATGAAACCTACATAGATAGTCTAGAGCTAGAGCTTGAGAAAAGACATAGGCACTCAATCCTAATCCTAACTAATATTATAAATGCGAAAGTGAGTTTGTTTGTTACGGCTTTCACGCCCAACCTACTGAACCGATCATGATGAAATTTTGCATACAGATAGGGTAGGGTACTGAGATGAACATAGGCTATATATTACGCGGGCGAAGCCGCGGGTAACAGCTAGTATCATATAATTCTAACCTGTTTCAAAAGACGTCTGAACAGTATGTCATTCCCAACAAAGTTACCCCGACTCGGCAAAGTTTTAATAATATTGAGGTAGTTCGCCAACTTGATCAGTATCACCTCAATGCGATGGCTGGTGTCCCAACTTTGCTCGTAAAATATACAATAGCCACATCGGTTTGAGCATAAAAATATGATTCCACTTTTTTGGTCACTGAAAATTATTTGTATTTTTTTCGGGGTTCCGTGTCATTAATCCTAAATTTAAGTAGAGCCCAACACAATCGATAAAGATTTTCTGAAAATTATAAAAATACTTTTTTATAGTCTCTCCAAGCGTAAGCGCTACAACTGGTGACTGACTGAGACTAGGATCCATGATGGAGGCCACAATCCGAAACTCATTAATGGAGTCAACGATGGAATCACAATATTTTTTTTACATATTGTTGCTAAGGATTGTTGATCTTTTCGGACGCGAACGTCTGAAAACAATCAATATGCGCTGTAGCTGAACAGTGTCTATAATGATTCGGTTTTTCACCTGCACGTCCAACTTAAGAGTCGCCTGGAAGCGCATGTCTCCATACAAACGGAAAAAGGGAATTGTGGCAATATTTGATAATTTTAGGGCAAAATTAAGCATCTAATAAATTAATCTCATTATAATCTACGTACGTTCCTATACAGTTTGGTTAAATTATCAAATGTTTGAGAATTATACGCCCCTCAAGATTTCCATACAAATTTGAAAAGGCTTGTAATTCTCAAACCATTGGTAATTTAACCAAGCTGTATAGGAACGTACGTAGATTATAATGAGATTAATTGATTAAATTCTTAATTTTATAAACAAACAAACAATTAAACAAATAAACAAACAAACTCACTTTCGCATTGATAATATTAGTTCGAATAGTTAGGATTAGGATAGTTAGGATAACTATGTCATATAAGATAAATACCTATGTGTTGGCAACACATTGTTATCTCAAATATACCTATGTCCGAATAGACCAGTGGCGTCACAAAATCTTAGCAATTACATAAATCTTATTTCGTTTACAATAACTTTATCAATAATAACCTAAAAGACAATCCTTCAGTTCAGCAAATACAAGACCGCTTTTGCCATGAGAGGACAAGATAAATATTTACCCCTATTTATCCGCAAATACAGGGTATTAGGGAAAACACCCTTCAAAATAAACGTCACCTATAGGGGACGTCAGGACTGAAGAGGACAACTTTTCCTATCGGTCACATAGGAAAAGTTGCAAGCCGGAAATTAAAAAAAAATCGTCGTTTTCCGATTGCCGGACCAGCCGATCACTTTTGTATAAAAAGGACGTTTTTCTTTCGAGGTCCCAGTATTGGTCCTATATGAAAAGATGTTTGTTTGGTTGGAGTTCTTGGCGGGAATTTTAGCGGACTACGGTGTCTGTTTTGGATTGTTTCGCAAATTGATTCTAGTGGACTTTATAATGTGAAATTGGTGTTATTTTGACGAGCTCCGTGGCGCAGCGGTCATCACGCCTGCCTGCGACACGGATGGTCCCGGGTTCGATCCCCGGTCAGGTCAAGATGGAAAACGATCTTTTTCAGATTGACCTGGGTCTTGGATGTTTATCTATATAAGTATGTATTTGTTATAAAATATAGTATCGTTGAGTTAGTATCCCATAACACAAGTCTTTCATAAGAACTTACTTTGGGGCTAGCTCAATCTGTGTGATTTGTCCGTATATATTTATTTATTTATATTTATTTATTTATTTATTTATTTTGTGTTATAAATGCCCATATTTTTAAGGCGGTTACACCAGCCAACTAGCGCCACCCCTGGTTTTATTTCTTTTACTACTAAATAAGATCAAATTTAAAAAATCTACGTAAATTCTTCACTAGTAAATGACTTGTAGGATTTTTTGTATTGCTTTTCATTATTTTACATTTGATTAATCAAGAAAACTACTCATTAACGCCAAAAATGGCCACTTTTGGCGGTAATGAGTAATTCTCTCAATCGGAAATGATAAATTTGATGAAAAGTTTAACAAAAAGTACTACAAGTAATTTACTAAGGAAATACTTATACGTAGATTTTTTAAATTTGTTCTTATTTCGAAGTACAAGAATTCAATAGCGGGTGTCGCTGGTTTCGCTGATGTAAGAAGCCTCTTAAGAACAATGTGGAGAATAACTAAAATAGACTGTCATTGTGCGGCTGTAGTGAGATTTACATAGCGGGCCGGTGGTTGTCCGCCTTGCTGCGTCGTCAATGATGAAACCAGTGGATTCGCGAAGAGTTGTCGCCAGGGGCTCCGTGAAAACAACGAAACGAATTACACCATCATTTCGTTGACAACAATCAAGAATAACTCGCCAACTGGCGAAATAAATGAAGAAAGGCTCAAAAGGACTTGTATCCAGGGCCGTAAAACAATATTTAAAAAAAAGATGTTAGTTTGAAAATCTTTATTGCACAAAACTAAAAACATACATAGTAAAATCAATTTATATATAATTTATGATGTTAGCTATCTAGTTAGAGTTGTAGTTTTTGATGTCAGCTATCTAGTCCTGCGAGGTTGGTGGTGTTTTCAAAGGTAACCCTGTATAAGATCGTATTCTGCTCACGGCCCACTTTCAATCAGTCGGAAGGATTTCTACAACGACGCTCGCTTCTTGAATCCGCTATAAATGGCTTTCAATTAACTTTATTCTACTGATAGATTTTCTTAGAAACGTCGAAAGTCACTACTCTGATGTAAACAATGATGTTGTCAAAGTTTATCAAGATTCTCTCAGTAGTTTTTGCGTAAAGTACCTAGTACGACTACATATTCGGAAAGATTTCCAGCGCGTCGCTTGCTTATTTAATTATTCTTTTAATTATCTTAAACCCTATCTCATTGAATTACCAAGGAGGGTCCACTATAGTATCTTAATTAGATAGCCATCTTTCTTCTTCTTCTTCTTCTGCTTAATATTATGGCTTCCATAGAGGTTTCGGTGACTCTGCACTGGACATTCCAGTTTAATGAGAACAAGGTATTCGTTTTGTACGGTACCTATATCTACAGTTTTAACAAGTAGCATTCAAAAATGGCGTAAGTTTTTTGATTGCCTCATAAGGGCTTTGGTAAGCAATCTATACGAGCCTATTAACAGACTACTTTAACCATTTTACAAATAGTTCATGAGCCACTTACACACACGAAAAATAAACAATCACCAATTTTATATTACAAATGCCAGTTAAATTAATATACAAAATCATGTAAGGCAAACCCCAACTGCACCCCTTGACTTTCCACCAGTAACTGCCTTCTTTTTCTTAGTCTTCTTTTACTTTGCTGAAGCAAACACCACTAACCAGATCGCTGCACACTCTTAACGAGGTAGCCAATTGCGTAGATTTATTCGGATGCTCTTTGACTGAATTCACAAAGGCTACTTTGCATGTGTTGAGTTATAGATTATAGTAATTAAAATTTTGCATTATACGTAGTAAATTAATGTACGCTATTGAATTGGGTTTACCTGTAAGAATAGTGTATATATATTGAATTATAATAAACAGAACAGAACAGTATTATTTTTGGTCGTTTTCATTTTAATAAGCGCTTTTCTTCATATTAGTCGCTGAAGTTCGCAGCTTATTTACGCAAATAGTGTAAAGTAATCGCCGTGTGGTTCCCGGCAGAGTAGAATAGGACCACTCCAAGTCATCCCGAGGATGTCGTAAAAGGCGACTTAGGAAACACAAGCTAAACAAAGCTTATTAACATCAAAGAGACCTCTCCAACCCGTCTGGCCAGCGTGGAGAGTGTAGGCCAAATCCTCTGACTACTCAGGCTAGTATATGGCTCCGGTAGTACAGAGAGGGTCGTGCTCCTGCAGTGGAGACTAGAAAGACCTGATGATGATGAGTGTAAAGTAAATAAGGTGCAAATAGTTAACTCTGCCTTATATGTTAAACGTTTTCACAATAATAACAGAGGGAAAGGGAATCCTTCCTCAACACAAACAGAACCGCTTTCGCCTTAGGACAAGATAAAGCTCCGTTCAAACTGAGACGAATCCCGCGGGACGCGATTCGCTCGCGCTGATTGCGTCATATAGGCAGTTATACCTCGTATGGAGGTGTTCACATTGGCGCGAACAGTACTAACGCGATGCAGGAAAATATGTACGCGGGGCGTGCATGATCTCTCGGATTGCTGTTAAAACTTGATTTTAATTAAAAAAAAAGCAATATAATTCTATTCGACCTCAGCAACGAAGACTATAAAAATAATAGGAAAAAAGATAGGGTATTTGAAGTTATTGAAACAGAGTTCCATACAAGTGGTAGTAAATCATTTTCTCTATGTAGGTACTTTTTGTATTCAAACTACATTATCGATATTATGAATATTCTTATCTATTACATCTGTAATATTTCAAAAGACATGTTTTCCTGGGTCAAGTGTGTCATCGTCAACTGCCTATCCGGTGGTTGCAGATATGGCATCGGGTACGCGCGCCGGGCTTCCCAAGCTACTACTTGATTCTCCCCAATCCCTACGAATAAGGTACATCCCAAATACCTTTATCCCGTTTGCCCAGTCCAACAGACATCCTTCCCTTGCTTGAAAATAGTTATAATGAGCAGCACCGTCGGAACCGAGATAAGCCAAATAAACTGCGCTCTCCAACCCGTCTGCCAAGCGTGGTATGTATACAAAATCCCGCATATTGGGAAGGCCTATAGTCCAGCAGTGTACTTCTTGTGGCTGGGATAATTGTTAAGGGGGAACAATAGGCACAGTAGCGACGCCAATCATTTTATTCCTAATACTTTACAAATAGAAAGGAATTCAAGAATATAAACAATACAAGCCTTAGTAAATAACCTGAAGTATTTTTTGAATCATGTTTATTACCATCGGAATCAGTGAGAATTATGAGAATCTGATTACCGCCAAAAACGGCCGTTTTTGGCGGTTATCACTTTTTCTCTCAATGACTGATTCTCATAATATCAAAACATGATTCCAAAAATACTTCAGGTTATTTACTAAGGCTTGTATTGTTTATATTCTTGAATTTCTTTCTATTTGTAATGTATTAGGAATAAAATGATTGGCGTCGCTACTGTGCCTAGTGTTCCCCCTTAAGTATTTAGGTGGTAGAGGCTTACTGCTTTATTAAAACACTGGAGAACCTTAGACACTTTTATTGTTCACTGCTATTACAATGGTTAATACGGTTATATATATTTAAAATGAAATTAATAAAATACACAAGACACAATGGCATCGTAATATCGCACGGTTGGAAAAGAGCGAAAGTCAGACAGCAATATATATTTTTAAATTTAGTTGATACTTAGAAACTAAGCAATAATGATGTCATGTTTTCAATTGAGAAAGAAAAAATTATGACACGCGGGATTCGCCTCAGTTTGGGAGGCTAAACGAGCGAGCGAATCGGGTAGATTTGCGTCCCGCTTCCCGCGCGGGATTCGCCTCAGTTTGAACGAAGCTTTATCCGCAAATAAGATCGTATTCTGCGCACGGCCCGTTTTCAATCAGTCGGAAGGAAATCCACGGCGCCATTCGCTTCTTGAATCCGATAAAGATAGCTTTTAATTACCTTTTTACTTCTAATCGCTTTTGCCCGCGAATATTGGTGCGTGTAGTCTGTACGCCACTTTGATATATAAGCTGTGATGTTGTTTAGTATCATTAAGATTACTGCTGTATTTTTGGAAGTATTATAACGAGACACATAATAAGTAAATGTGTATAATTACATAAAATGAAGTCGGGTTTCTTAAAACACTTTAACTCGAAAAGGGCTGGACCGATTTTCATGGTATTTAATTTGTTAGTTTTGCTATCACCCCGAATAGCAAAATAACCATAAAAACATAAGAAATATGAAAAAGAGACAGCTAGTAATTTGAGAGCAACAGCGTATTAAAATGTTTAATGCAATAAAGATCATTTCATTTCATTTTCAAAAACATAAATTAATAAACTACAGACACGTAATGAAGTCACGTGTGTCCACACTTGTATTTTTATGGGATAATTTAGTAATAGTACCAATTTTAAATAAAGGATTTTAGGATAAACACCGTTGTCCTTCAAATCGCTGGACCAACGCTGGATACACAAAAAACATGAACATTCTTAATTTTTTCACAATAAAAAATGTTGAAATTGGTCCCATAGGGAAAGTTGTTCATTATAACGGGCAGATTTCATAGTTTGAGGGACAACAATGTGACATCCTGTATATTTGGAAAGAGCATCGAATTCTGATAGATTACCCTCTATCAATTATGTCAAGTGCCCTACCAATCACCCTGCAATTTCGGGTTTAAGAAAATCATCCAGAGTCGTTTTCGGTGGGAAGTCAAGGGGTTCACTTTTTAATATGAAATTGGTGTAATTTTAAAACATGCTCGTGCTCACGATCTATGAGCTATAATATCTATAATAATTAAAGTAGACTGTCATAATATGGACTCTTGGAATGTAGATTTGTCGCTAGCATAAAGCAATAAAACGACCTACCATCTTTGATAACTGTATACCATACAACACCGATGCTTTGTCTCCCTTTAAACTGTACATTGGCAAAATAGAATATAATTTATCCAGCAGAGAATTTGCTAAGACGTTCGCAGCATTACGAATATTTATAAACCCAGTTTGAATGTTCAAAATATTCGCGGCACGTCCTCCTTTTCAATCAGTCGCATTCGCATCGGAACGGATTCACTCGCTATCGGGGAGATGTCGCCTTGAATTAGTTACAAATTAATCTTATTTAAAAGAAAGATAGAGAATTAATTTATTTTGAGCCAATAAAAAATATAATGCAAGCACTTCGGTAGTTTTCTATTATAGTTTTAGTGTCAGATACAGGTTGATTTTAACATCATCATCATCATTATCATCACCTCAGTCGAAAGAAGTCCACTGCAGGTTCTAGGCAAACGCCAGCACCGGTTGTCATCGGCAATTAGCTTTCTATGGGTGAAAGAATTTTGAAAATTGGAAACTTTCATCATCAATTTTTGGAGTTTGTTTAATTCAAACAAACGATCAAATCTCTCTCTTTTTTAATTCTCTCTATTTTCAATTCAGCACTCACAGTCATAGCCGATAAATTAGTCGCACCAACCTCAAAAGCAAATTGCACGAAACCAGCTCCAGTCGTTTTGAATTCCAGCCAACAAGCGCTCCAATTCAGCCACTTAGTGCCATGCAAATAGTAGGAATTGTACCTAGGACGATTAATTGCAAACGCCGCAACTAAAACGGTCTGCACATGATTGAATTTGTGAAATCTACACAGCAAGACGAATCAACAGAAAAGTTGTAAGAGTGTCTTCCTCTGTTGTATAGGTTTATCCTGCTCTGTTGAATGTCAAATTAAGCCGCGTGTATGCTTTTTGACCAGTGCGTTTTGAATCTGAGAGTACACTAGTTACAACTTAGTTAATAGTTAGTAAGATGAGTAGTCACAAGGTTACCGTGAAACTATATATAAACGCTCCAATGGAGCCACTTAGTGCGATTAAAATAACGGCAATTGTACGAAGGACGATTCATTGCAAACGCTGCGGCTAAATGCTACATAATCAATATGAGAGTACACTAGTGGCAACTTAGTTTATAGTAAATTATTAGTCACAAAGTAACCGTGACACTGTAAAAAAACGCTGAAATTAAGCCAACGAGTACTATGCAAATAGCGGGAGTTGTATCAAAGACGGTTAATTGCAAACGCTGCGAATTAACGCTGCGTTATCTATCAAAGAATACACTATTTACAACTTAGTGTATAGTGTGATTATTAGTCACAAACTAACCATGACACTGTAAAATAAACGCTCCAATTCAGCTACTTAGTGCGTTGCAAATAATGAAGTACCAAAGGCGATAATTGTAAACGCTGCGACTAAGTGCTCCATTATCAATATGATAGTACACCAGTCAACTTTGTTTATAGTCATTTTAGTAGTCAAAGAAACCGTGACACGTGGAGTTGTATCAAAGACGATTAATCGCAAACGCTGCGACTAAAACGGTCTGCACATGATTCAATTTTTGAAACTACACAACAAGACGAATCAACAGAAGAGAGAAGTTGTAAGAGTGTCTTCCTCTGTTGTACAGGTTTATCCCGCTAATCTGAGAGTATACTTTGTTTATAGTATGATTAATTTCAATATAAATATATATTTATACTGTGGATTAGTAGTCACAAAGTAACCATGAAACTGTAAAATAATCGCTCCAATTCAGCCACTTAGTGCGATGCAAAAAGCGGAGTTGCACCAAGGACGAATAATTGCAAACGCTGCGACTAAACGCCACATTATTAACTGAAATTACACCAGTTACAACTTAGTTTATAGTAAGATAAGTAGCTACAAAGTCCCCGTGATACTGCAACCGTGTATCAATAAAACATAGTACATTATCAATATGGGAGTACACTAGTTACTACTTAGTTTATAGTAGGGCTAGCTGTTACCCTAACCTATGTGCATGCAAAATTGTATGATGATCGGTTCAGGAGATTGGGCATTAAAGCGTTACAAACAAACAAACTTACTTTCGCATTCATAGTATTAGTTAGGATTACTAGTCATAAAGTAACCGTGACACGTAAATAAACGCTCCAATTCAGCCACTTAGTGCGTCGCAAATAATGAAGTTATACCAAAGGCGATTAATTGTAAACGCTGCGACTAAGTGCTACATTATCAATATGATA
Organism: Rhodophaea formosa; assembly: GCA_963082605.1. Taxonomy (NCBI): domain Eukaryota; kingdom Metazoa; phylum Arthropoda; class Insecta; order Lepidoptera; family Pyralidae; genus Rhodophaea; species Rhodophaea formosa. Next base: position 21,830,840 of record OY720211.1, read on the forward strand.
GTACACCAGTTACAACTTAGTTTATAGTCATATTAGTAGTCAAAGAAACCGTGACACTGCAACCATGTAAAAATAAAACAAGCGCTCCAATTTAGCCACTTAGTGCAATGCAAATAGCGGGAGTTGTATCAAAGACGATTAATCGCAAACGCTGCGACTAAAACGGTCTGCACATGATTCAATTTTTGAAATCTACACAACAAGACGAATCAACAGAAGAGAGAAGTTGTAAGAGTGTCTTCCTCTGTTGTACAGGTTTATCCCGCTAATGTGAGAGTATACTTTGTTTCTAGGATTAATTTCAATATAAATATGTATTTATACTGTGGATTAGTAGTCACAAAGTAACCATGAAACTGTAAAATAATCGCTCCAATTCAGCCACTTAGTGCGATGCAAAAAGCGGAGTTGCAACAAGGACGATTAATTGCAAACGCTGCGACTAAACGCTACATTATTAATCTGAAATTACACCAGTTACAACTTAGTTTATAGTATATCTTACAATAAACTAAGTTGTAACTGGTGTAATTTAGTAGCTACAAAGTCCCCGTGATACTGCAACCGTGTATCAATAAAACATAATACATTATCAATATGGAAGTACACTTGTTACTACTTAGTTTATAGTAGGACTAGCTGTTACCCGCGGTTTCACCCACCTGATATATAGCCTATGTCCTTCTCAGTACCCTAACCTATGTGCATGCAAAATTGTATGATGATCGGTTTAGGAGATTGGGCATTAAAGCGTTACAAACAAACAAACTTACTTTCGCATTTAAAGTATAAGTTAGGATTAGTAGTCACAAAGTAACCGTAACACGTAAATAAACGCTCCAATTCAGCCACTTAGTGCGCTGCAAATAGCGGGAGTTGTACCGCAAGGACGATTAATTGTAAACGCTGCGACTAAATTCTACATTATCAATATGAGAGTACACTAATTACAACTTAGTTTATTGCAGGATTATTAGTCACAAAGTACTTAAACACTGTAAAACAAACGCTCGAATTTAGATAATTTACTACAATTTAAATAGTGGGAGATGTATCATAATCGATTCATATTTTGTCATTTTCATACAAATTACCTAACCGTCTCATGTCCCATACAAGAGATGGTCAGATAATTTGTAATGTTAAAAAAAATTTACAATTTCACAATTTATTCCTCTAGAAAAAGGTGATATTGACGGGCTGAGTCGCCCTTTTCACGGCAATGTCGAATTAACACCCGAATAACTTTTATTTGTTTTGCCGTGTGGTTCCCGGCAGAGTAGAATAGGACCACTCCAAGTCTTGCAGTGAATAAGACATCCCGGTAAGAAGAGAAGGTGACTTAGGAAACACAGGCTAACCAAAGCTTATAAACATCAAAGAGAACCCGTGGAGAGTTACCTTTATAAGTTATAGGAGAGGGATCTCAAAGTGACAACCTACTGGAAAGACCAAATATAGTTTGAGCAATCGACACGACAAGAAGAGCGTGGAGAGTGTTAGCCAAATCCTCTGACTGCTCTGGCTAATTATTACTCTGGTAGTACAGAGAGTGCCGTACTCCTGCAGTGGAGACTAAAATAAAGAGCTGATGTTTATGAACGTTTATTCAGTTTATTATCAAATCGTCCAAGCGTAAAATGCGACAAATAAACTGCTAGCTGTAGATTCATCAGCATTACAGTCACGATTCTCTCGCATTGCGCCGACAAACACCAAACAAACTTCAGCTAACTTTTCCAGCCTTTTCCATTCCAGCGCTATGAAATTGGCTAACTTTGGGGTTTAACTACCAAATCACACATTCAATTTCAGTTGGAGAAAGTTATTGGAAATCTGTAACTATCAAAGATTTAAGTAGTAACTAACTATAGAGTGTAACATTTTCTAATCTTTTGTATGTGCAAGTGGCCAACACTTGTTCAAATTTTTCAAGCCGGGAAGGCTTTTAATCATAGCTTAACGATAATCATTCTTTAATAAAAGCTGGAACCAACGGCTTATCCATTCGAATGTAGAAATATTTTATACATCAGTTAGTAATTTAAAGATTTTATCCAGAAAATAGGCCTTTTCAGGCATTTCATAATTTAAATAATTTTAATTTACTTAGAAATATGTTATTATTATTAATTAGTGTTCAAAAGCTACAGACTACTAGTTTACGGTAATATGAGGAAACAAACATAAAATAAAACATACAACAGAAATGAAAACCTCTTTCTGTTTTTGTAGCCGGTTATTTATCATCATAATCAAGTATTTTTCTCCACTGCAGAAGCATTGACCTGTACTACCAAAGCCAAATTATATTAATTAGCTAGAACAGTCATAGGATTTGGCCTACACTTTCCACGCTGGCCAGCAGGGTTGGAAAGGTCTCTTTGTAAGCTTTGTTTAGCTCGTGTTTCGTAAGTCGCCTTCTGCGACAACCACTGAAAAACTTGGAGTGATCCTTTCTACTTTGCCGGGAACCACACGAAGAGCCGGTTATAGCCGGTAGGTACTTATTTAATTAGATTCCAAATAAGTTATCGCCCTTTTCAAACTGTATGTTAAAATCTATGCCCGGAGTAAACGCCATAATTGCCGCCCTTTATGCGAAGACCCTCGGCATATATAATCTGTGTCGGCCGCCATTGTGAGCCGGAGGTGTGTGGCATTGTGCTATTGTGTGGTGAGTCTATAAATTACGTGGCAAAGACCTTTCAGATTATTGTGTAACTCCAATTAACAGTTCTATTGACGCGAACTTCAATATGACTAAATTACATCATAATTCTAATCTTTATAGGGCACCGTACGCACTACCCTCGTAATATGTTGTACATTTATGAAATGTTTTAGTACATTTTGTACTATACATTTTGGACTTTATATTAAAGTAACATACAATAAATAATTCGTATATTCAATAATAATTATAGACATTGGTAATTTAATTTTGGACTTTTGACTTTTTAGAGGTAGGTAAATCAATATTTTCAATAAATCATCTAATATAATTATTAAGGTCTACAGGTCACCACTAGTATGTATGTATTTGGCAAAGATGGCAAAGATATTACGGCTGGCAGGCTGCCTCATGCTAAACCTATAAAATAAAAATACGTATAAAAAAAAGTACAATTGTTGTGCCTTTATTGGCCTGTGCTAAGAATCGAACCTGGAGGCTCCCGTTCAGAAGGCAAACGTGTTAATCACTGCGTTACGTTATTCATTTTAGCTAGTTGAATCCATTTCAATATTTTGTCTCTCATTCTTTGAATTTCTATAATTTAAAATCATTATCATGTTTGTTTTTGTCTTTACTGCAGGAGTACGGCCATCTGTTTACTACCAGAGCCATATAGCAGGCCTGAACAGTCACTGTCCACGCTGCCCCGACGGGTTGGAGAGGTGTCTGTGTTGTTTATAAGCTTTGTTTCGCTTGTGATTCTTAAGTCGCCTTCCACGACATCCGCGGGAAGACTTGGAGTGGTCCTATTTTACTCTGCTGGGAACCACACATACATACATACATATGACGTCTTTAGCCCTAGTGGGGTTGACAGAGCCGAACGTCATAAGACTCGGCCACATTCAGAATCAGAATTTTATTTGCATAAAATATGGTTACAAAGTTGGTACAGTAAATAATTATAAGTATCACATATTTTGCCAAGAGTGGCGAGCAAATATTAAATAGAAATAGCTCAAAACTTTACTACATTATTATTTAATTAATTTATATTTATGTATTAAATTAAAGAAAATATTTTAAATTATTATGTCAGGCAGGAATATATTATACACTTCCAGTCAAATGGTTCCAGTCAAAATGATGTCCATTGTATCAACAAAAAAAAAATATCAATATAGAATTACATGTCATTTAGCATAGTGTATGTAAAGATGGAAAGCGGATTCAAAATAGTGATGGGTAGCTAGCCGCATCGCCTATTGATGTGATTGCTTAGATTTTTGCATCATTTAAGAAAATATTAGTAAACATTTCAAAATAAGTAATTTACTTTTATCAAAACAGGAAATACTCGTCATTTAAGGTCAAAGATCATATACGCAAGTTACTTCTAACATATCTATTAATGGAAGACAATCACGAGTTACATTGCTATTTTATTCTTGAACTTCATAAACCCATTGTTATAGTCAAGTCAACACATACCTATTTAGAAATCTACTGAAATCGTAGATATTAAAAAATATAATAAGATTTCTTTGAAAATCTTACACTATGACATTATAGCAATATTATACAAAAACATATTTTTTTTAACACTTAGACTTACATCATAACAATATTTTTGAACGAAATCACTCTTTCTACACATATACAACCCACATACATATAATTCCATCTCAAAAACAAATCTTTATGTAATATTAACAAGAAAGTTTTATTTATTTGTTTGTACTTTTTTTTGTAATGGATAAAACTACGGTATTTTGAAAAAGGTGCATTAAATCAGCGTGTAACATAGGCTATAATTTACGCGAATGTAGACCGATCTTATCAAACGGTAATAGAAGGATAATAACAAAATTCATTGCAGTCAAAAACGAACCTTATTAACTAACTTCAAAAAAGAAGGAGGTTATCAAGCGACCCGTATGTAAGTAATAAGTATTGATATAATGGCACGGTTTTATAATATATGTTAGTCTTAAATTCTTAATCAATTTCTTAACCTATGTGCCAAATTTCATAGTGTTTGTATGTACTTGCCTCTGCGTATATGTCAGAAACACGTATATTCTTATGTGTTGGATTAGGAAAAAAGTAATTGTTAAACTTAGGGAACAGTAAAAGTTTCAACAAAAATCGGATGAGTAAGTAGTTTTTGACAATACACAGTTAAAGTATGAATAATAATGTATTTCCTCTCAATTATTCGCTGGTTGACTGGAAGAGATCCCATCTCGGGATAAGTCCGCCATTGTCAATTTACTCTTTCGTGACTGTATATAAATAAATAAATATATAGTTACGGACAAATCACACAGATTGAGCTAGCCCCAAAATAAGTTCGAGACTTGTGTTATGGGATACTAACTCAACGATACTATATTTTTATAATAGATACTTAAATAGATAAACATCCAAGACCCAGCTCAATCTGAAAAAGTTCATTTTCCATCTTGACCTAACCGGGGATTGAACCCGGGACCATCCGTGTCGCAGGCAGGCGTGTTGACCGCTTCGCCACGGAGCTCGTATATCACAAACAAACAAACAAACAATGTATCAGTCAATAGGCAAATTGTAGAACGTTTAATTTTTTTAATTAAGTAGGTAGGTACTTCTTGTTTTTTGTGACTGATTACAAATATTTGTATCAATCTTTAAAGGTAATAAATATTTGAAAGAATTGGAACTAGGTACCTCAACATTTTATAACTTCGAGTTGCTTTTCAACAGGTCCATGCCAATTTTAACTGCATGTAGAGCTGTGCCGGGAGCAGAAGTGATACCGTATCCTCCGTGACCATAACAATGCACCACCTTTATCCCCTCAACAACCTCAGGCTCCACTCTTACTACATCCCTATGTGGCCTCAACCCTACCTTATGACCAATAATTGGAACCTTCTTCAATGGAGGCAACAAATTGTAGCAGCGCTCCAAAATCGAAGCAGCATCATGCTTACAGAACTGTGTATTGAAGTTGTTATAGTGCCTCACCCCTCCTAACGTGGCGATCCCGTCTATGCCAGGTATGATATAGGTGTCATAGTCTCCATAGTAGGCCGCTTTACACCAAGGAGCGTTGGCCTTGGCGACCTGACCTCTCAATGGGATGACATCCTCGTCATTACAGAGATATCTTGCGCCTAAACCCGTGCAGTTAAAAACAAGGTCAAACTTCTTAGATATTGACGCAAAACTCTCCACTTTATCTTCTAGAATCTTCACGCCATTCTTCTTCAGTCTCTTCTCTGTCCACGGCAAGTAACCATCACATCCGATCTTCACTGTTGAGAAACATGAACCGTATCTGTACGCGCCACCAGTAATATATAATTCATCTTTATTCATCTCTCTGTAGAATGGAACAATATCTTCGATTAGATGGTTTCTAGTGGCTTGCAAGCTCATGTTGGAGTAGACGTAACAGTTTAAAGAAAATATGCCAGCGTTAGCTGCTTCGGAAGTTTTTAGGATGTCCTGCCAGTAAAACCATGAGTCTTGTATCCATTTTTTGGTGATTTCTTTAGTGGGGCCTTTGAAGTTGGAGCCTGGTTTGAAGAGTCCGGCGGCGACGGCGCTGACAGTGTCTTTTTGGAAGGCGTCGGAGATGACCGTGATGTTGGCTTTGGTGGTCTTCAGCAGAATGTCGGCCACTGTCAGCCCCACCGCGCCGGCCCCGATGACCCCTATTCGAGGGGCGTCTTTGTCTGTCATGTTTCTGCAATCAAAAACAAAAGTTTGGTTACTTTACATCTTATTCAATCAAAACATTACAATATTATTATCACACAGGTCTGGGAGAAAAGAAAAAACTTAATACCAACTGCTTCTCTTCCCGCGCAGATCGTAAAAGCCGATCGAGGATACGGACGAATATCTGAAGAATCATGTCAATAGGTGATGCGACAAGCAACCACCTATAAGCCCACCAACATGCTAAAAGTGGCCTTTAGGTTTTGTAGACCTGGGTCCTGTCCACTCGCAAGGAAAAAAGACGTGGCAATATGTATCTACGAGTTTGTCTATCTACTTATAACGCTTTCATGTCATAGCTACTAAACGGATCATATTTTTATTATGAGACTATTCCCATTAAACGAAATATTTAACATATTCTCTATACTTAGTATTATATTGTCTTTGTCTGTACTATATGTTTTGACTCTCATTCAATGCAAATCCATTTCATTTTATTTTAACATAGCTGCCGAACAAGTTCTTAAACACAGGTTTAAAAGCGACATGGGTAGGTATGTGATGTCACTGACTGCTAATGCTATGTCTGATCTTCTCAATGGAGTGTAATGGACTTTTATATCAAGCCAATATATGTACATAATAACTATACATTATAATACTCTTATATGTTTGTGGTTTGCACTAACAAGGGTTTTTTTCACTGATGTGCCCGTAGTTTTGTAATGTTTTTATTTAATACGGTTTATCGCGTTTATTACATTATTTATACACCTAACGATTCGAACACTTTACAGCGATAGGAGGTCTAGTAATGGAAGAAACGCGATAAGACCGTATTAAATTAATTATTAAAATGATGTGCCTATTTTCGGTAGGTTTTTTATTGCACAACAAAGAAATAAATATACATGTTCTTTATTTAATTCATATATGTTATTCATATAGTGACATTTCTTTTAAATTTGTGTTCTAATGTTATGTAGTAGTATTGTAATGTAATGTATGGATCTTTGATATCTGAAATAAATGAATTTTTATTTTTATTTGGGATTTCTATATCTTTAAAATATTAAGAAAAATACTCACAATGCACTCTGTTTACACAGCGTATCAACACCACTTATCACCCTTGTTATCACAGCTCGGTACTTGTGTCTCGCCACGCATCGCGTAATGTACTGCTGCCGATATCTCTCGGCCCACAACTCTGTATCTTCGAGGTAAAGCGACATTTACACTACTTTAGTTTCCGTGTAAGTGGCCAACACTTGATTTTAAAACTGCCTAAGTACATCGACTGTGATGTGCCTAGAAGTGAGGAACATTTGCACTAATCCGAACTGTCGTGACTTACAGATTAGCCAATCGGACTAGAAGATCTAGGCTGGCAGTCAAACCTTCGTTTGAAGGTTAAGAAACAGTATTTAAAATTCACCATTGTTTCTACCAGGACACAAAAAATTGTAACTCATCTACTGTTGTACGGAAACAGAAGAGCAAAATTCATGAAATCGATCTGAAAGATGTATTTTGTTTTGTTTGTTTAAAGGGATACATGAGGCCTATGCTGCCTCTATGAAATAAGTAAAGTCTTAAATAATTAAAGGACAACGGAGAAATATTTAAAATTTTGCTAAGTAAATCTTCACGTTCAAACTTTGACCTGTAAATAGTACTTCATAAAATAGTTTGAAGGATTTTTCTAAGGACACGTCGAGCTAAATTTTTAATTCTTTTTTTTGAACTATGTTTCGCCCGCGGCTCCGCTCGCGTCAATGTCTATTCCTCGGAAACAGCACGTCTTTCCGGGATAAAAGCCTATGTTCTTGTCCGTAATCCAGAGAACTTTGTGCAAAATTTCAGTAGTAATGCCGTAAAAGCTTAACAAATTAACAAACTCACTTCCGCATTTATAATATTAATCGGGATTGGGAAGGGGGCAGCGCTGGACTCATGTATCGCCTTAAGGCGCTCTATTCAATTTTAAAAATCTAACAAGTACAAAACTACTAAATTACTCATAGAATTTTTGGTATATTACAAGTAATTTACTGGTGCCATATTTAAAGAGGAAAATCGATTAACGCCAAAAGTGGCCACTTTTGGCGTTAATCGATTTTCCTCTTGTTTTATTAACCTGTTTTTCTCTTATTTTATCAAACAAGTATTAGTAAAAATGAATACAAAAATACCACAAGTAATTTACTAGTTATGTACTTGTTAGATATTTAAAATTCTATATAATTTAGGATTAAAAGAATTAATTGCTGGGTGGCGCTAGTGTTACTATAAGAGCGCCTTAAGTCCAAAACTGATTTTTGCATAGTTGAATTCGACTAGTCTTTTTACGTTGATAATTTTGATTGAAATAAAGGAGCCTTCCTTTGTTTCAATCAAAATTATCAACGTGGTAAGGTGCGACGACCTCCGACCGTTGGATAGAAAGTACAGTAGGTACTCTTCTGCTAGAGCACTACGCAATAACTTTTTTTATCTTTAGGTATCTATATATTTTTTTTATATTGTTTTACGGCCCTGGATACAAGTCCTTTAGAGCCTTTCTTCATTTATTTAGCCAGTTGGCGAGTTATTCTTGTTTATTCAGGAGCTTTTGTCTCTTTGGCAGTTCCATCGATACAAAGTTGTTACAAGATAGCATATATTTATATAATTATAACACCTTATTCTACAATTTAATTTCCTGTAGGTACTTGTGTAGTTTTCTGGCGTACTCCACTAATTTACACAAATTATACAAGGTGGCGTCAGAATTACGGCTGCTCAGAATACACGCAATAACTTCGGAACGCCGAATATTTTCAATTTTTAAATCAGAATCAAAAACTACTTACGTACCTAACTTATTCTTCATAGATTGTTTTTTGTAAGTGTAGCTGCATACACTGGTGTTGATTTTCTTCTTAGCCGATCTACTTAGCTTAACGACTGTTTAATTTTACTTACAGCCGGGCGTAACGGTAAGTACTTTGATGGCACGAATAAAACCTATCACTTCTGACCAAATTTACTTGTTAATTCGGGTCACGCACACAATGCATGAGATGAAAAAATATGAACTTGACACACCAACTGAACAATGTGTTCGAGACCTAAGAACCCGACCCGACATCACTTATATTTTCTAACATAAAATATCACTTAACGAAAAAAATGTCTTCAAAAAATAGTAATTGTCAGTTAAGTATGTCTATTATAAATGCGAACGTGAGTTTGTTTGTTTGTTACGTTTTCACACCCTTTCTACTGAACCGATCATAATGAAATTTTGCAAACTCGTTGTCTGGAGTACGGAGAAGGACATAGACTTTCATCCCGCAGACAAGTATTGTTCCCGAGGGATCGACACTAACGCGAGCGGAGCCGCGGGCAAAAGCTCGGAAGAAAGAAAAACAATTTCTTTGCTCTTAAACAGATTCTGAAATACTTGATCAAGTGCGATTCGGTGAGTTTGTGGTGGGAAGTCAAGGGGTACAGTTGAAGTTTGCCTTAGACAATTTTGCAAATTGATTTTAGTGGACTTTATAATATGAAATTGGTGTAGGTTGGTGTTATAAATGCTTGTTCTCATGCACAATTTGTGAAATAAAAGTGGACTGATAAATGGACTCGTATAGATTTGCCGCCCCAAGCTCCCACGAGGCATCAAAGAACATACGCCATCTTTGATGCTACTTGGAAAAACTTTACCGTACAACACCGCTACTTAGAATCTCATTATACTGGACATTGGCAGAATCACTGAAATTTCGGTGGAAGCGATAATATAAAACAGAAGAAGAAGTGCGAGTCGGAATCTCGCACCGAGGGTTCCAAATAAATAAAGTAATTTTTGACGTGGATGTCTACATTTAAAATAAATATGTACACTATGCAACACAGAATGGAAAATATACTTATGTATAAGTACGAAAGTACGGAACCCGCTAAAGGCTCTCCTAGTTCTATATAAATTGTCTATGGGAAAGTTTTGTTTGATCTTAGGGACGTTGCAAAATTGTACCTACCCTAAGTCTGGTGGGTTTTTTTTTAAAGTTTAGAATTGTTAATGCCAGAAGCAAGCTTTTTTATAACTATTTAATGTTAAAATAACCGAGCACATGTTCACCTTATCTAGGTATCTTTATGTTGTCAATAAGTAGGTACTTACTTTACCTAATAATCTCAAAAAATACCTAGTTAAGTAACTATTACTTAATTAAATAAAAAAATATTGTAGGTACTTTATTTAGGAACTAAGTCCGTGAAATATAGCCAGTAAGCATTTCTAGCCAACGGCAGCGAGTTCCCGAAAAATACAATATTTACAGATACCTATGTCTGAAAAAATAATTTAGTTCGTTCAGAAGTCATCTTGGACGCAGTCGTTAACTTTTTGTGGGGCGATATCGATTACCACAGATATTTTTGTACTTTTCTAAGTAGACACCTAGATCCTAAGGGTAAAACGCAGACTCAGTACGAAAAAAATATAGTTTTTTATGCGACTGTCCAGAAAAGGTCCAAAGAAAGTTTGTAGAGTCAAAATAATATGGTACATAGGTTTGTTGGCATTAGATACCTATGCCATGGTTTCTGACACAGCTCATTCCCTCAACGGCATTTACGATCTGGGCGGTAGGTACGAGAAGATTCTATTTTCTTTTTATATCTCCCAGACGAAATATACCTACCTATTTTCCATTATACAAACTACTTAACTATTGACACATTTAGGTACGGCTTAATAAATGTCCCACAATAAATAGTACTATCAAACTATTTATTGTGGGACATTTATTAATTAAGTAAGGGAAACGAGAAAAAAAAAAACAACTTGTTATAATAAATAAATATATAGGGACATATCACACAAATTGAGCTAGCCCCACAGTAAGTTGTGAACTTGTGTCGTGGGATACTAACTCAACGATACTATATTTTATAATATATACTTATATAGATAAACACCCAAGACCCAGGCCAATCTGAAAAAGATCGTTTTTCCATCTTGACCTGACCGGGGATCGAACCCGGGACCTCCGTGTCGCAAGCTGGCGTGTTGACCACTGCGCCACGGAGCTCGACAATATTGTTATATTTCAATAATGTACCTACTTATCGGTCTTTGTTTATATAATTTATTGTGGGGAAAGTGTATATGAATGAACTCCGGGTGATTTATGCCTGCAGAAAGATAACTCTAAATGTATTTCATATCAATTTATAAACCCAGTATTTGTTTCAGAACCCCGACCACCACGGAAAGACTACAATCAATTATCATCGAACGAGAAACTCGACAACAGACAAACTGAAGACATTCACATCGAAGAAGCTGAGGTAGAGTCAGACGCGAGCAGCACTGACTTGGACGAACGCGATACGCGGGGAGTGTGCCCTCCTTGTGCGCATGACCGCTACAACAATAACATTCGCCGACACGTGCACGATGACTTCAGCGATGATACAGATTATGGTTAGTAAAATTATCGATTAAACTAACCTTACCCTTGTTAAATTCCAGCGAAATTCCTCTTTAAAAGCTAAAAACACGTAACACAATTAATCGATCCAGCCCCCGTAGCATGGCACGCGCGACAACGTTTATCGACTATCGCCATCTTGTTTTACGCAATACTGAAGAGCGAGAAGTAGATAGTTTATCGCGCGATATAACCGGCGTCGCGGGAGCCATGCTACGGGGGCTGTTCCTACTGCGACACATGCGCGTCGCGTTCCGGTTTGAGAAGTTAAGCCCTCGTTTTGAGGCAAAAGAGCTAGTATCAAGTGCAAGAAATCTAAAATCAAATAAAAAAAGCAAGCATTTTACTCTATGGAACTTTGACGTCATGTTTGTTTGTCAAACTGACAGAATTCAGATCGTCGTGTCAATGAAATGAAATTGGTCAGTTCCGTCCGTCGAGAGATAAATTGTCAGCTGTTTTGTTAAATAAATTTACTTTTATTTGTAATAAATACTAGTAAATATATTTCTCGTGAAGTGCAAATTACATATTTCGTGAAAACAACGAAGTTATTGACATGGCTACCTTGAAAAACGACTTGGACGAGTATTTGCTGCAGAACGACAAAAGTCGAAGTTACAAGATAAGTTTGCCCAGTTTTTCGACGCCAAGTTTCTTCTCGAGAAACAACGATGCAGCTACCCCTAGCAGCACGAGTGACAGTTGGTTTGAAGAAGTTCAAAAAGATTATTGCACATTGGTAAGTAAATTTACCTAAATTGCCTTTATTGACATAAAAAGCTATACTAAGTAACTTCTATGACTCATCTTGCATACAAATTGTAATAAATTCATTGGTGGTGTCATGTGTTACCTTTGTCTGGCTTTATGTTATCATTTCTCAGAATGGATTCTTTATACTTTTTTATTCTTATCTATTGTTTCAAAACAATTTTTACAAACTGAAGTCTAATATAAGCTTCTAAGATTGCTTGAAGCAAATAAATATAAACAATTGATATTTTGTTGCAGAGTCGCACACAAAGGTTCATAGGGTTCGGAATATGTCTCTTCCTGGGTATATTATGTTTCTTCATGTCATTCTTATTGCTGCCAGTGCTTCTTGTCTATGCCAGGAAGTTCTCACTTCTGTTCACCTTGGGAAGTCTGTTTTTCTTACTCAGGTAAGTTTCCAACAACAATTCTTTTCTTACAATAAACAAGGACAGGATGTAAACAAAAAATATCATTGTTTATACTAGCTGTGTTGTTAATTCCTTTTGTTATCAGAAACAGCTGGTGCTGGTGTCAGGTTAATTTAACTGCCTAAAGGTATCTGACTTAACATGTCATGTCTTTCTAAGAACAAAAAAAAAACTTTTACATAGTGGGCAGTGCAAAATAATTTATCCAGGATAATAAAATATGAAGGATCCTGCGTAACAAAGAAAAAATATTTGATAATAGACCGAATGTGGTTGCACAGGACAGAATCGATGGTCCGTCACTCTTTCTCGCTTAAGTAAATAACGGTTCTGAGTGATAGAAAGTGTGATTGAATGCTGCCAGATGTATGGCGCAGCGGTCAACACGGCCTGCGACACGGATGGTTCCAGTTCGATCCCCGGTCAGGTCAAGATGAAAAATTATCTTTTTCAGATTGACCTGGGTCTTGGATGTTTATCTATATATGTATTTGTAATAAAATATAGTATTGTTGAGTTAGTATCCCATAACACAAGTTTTGAACTTACTTTGGTGCTAGCTCAATCTGTGTGATTTGTCCGTATATATTTATTTATTAATTATGTTGCAGTTTTCATTTAAAACTTTCCCAGACAATGTATTAAAGGAAATTCAGAGCAAAGAACTGTTATAATTACAAGCGTTCTAATGATACTTGCTAATATGTGCATTTAGTGTAGCAATCTGAATGTTAATGAGCAAACTGCTATGTGGGTCAGTGGACTAGAACAATAACACATGTGGTGTTCCCTGCCCTCTTATAAGTACCTACAACAGGTTTCTCATCAAGTAGAGGCATTGCGGATATTTTTTTTTATTTTTAATATTTGATTTTGAATGAATGCTAAATCATGAATCTTGATGAATTAAAAAAAAAATGATTTAAAAGTCCTTTTTAATATCCAGAATTGAAAGTTTAGTTCAAGCCATGAGAACTACTAGCAAAAAAACGGTGCTTTATGAGGACCTGCCATTTTATGATAGAGACCACAATTATCTGGACATGAATTGAAATGACTGTGCTAATACTTTACTACCATTACTTATTTTGTGGCTATAGACCAAACCTAAAGGATACACTTTACTAAGAAAATATCACAATTTTCTCAGTAGTGTACCCTAAAAATGCACTGATTATACCATAAGAAATAAGCAACTAAATTAATATATTTTTCTAGTTTATCAATTTTAATAAGACAACATCTGTGGTATGGCTAGCATTTGGACAAAATTGCACAGATTGTCACCTCTCTAATAAGTTATGATAACATGTTAAAAATATATTGTGTACCAGGGCTTACTAAAAGTAGGCTGAATATGGGTTAACACAATAAATACAAACACATATAAATAGCATTCACTATTGGTATAAAACTTGTTGCTGTGTTATCAATTTGATAGAAAATAGATTGTCAATTTCAATTGTTGATAGAAAACACAATTGTTTATTTGCAATAAAATTTCCATTATTGATTTATTAAAATCATTATTTCTTTACAGTTTCAGTTTCCTGTATGGGCCATGGAACCACCTGAAATCACTGTTTACAAAGGAGCGGGCATTAGCCACGGTGATGTACGGAACCACCCTCACTGCAACCCTCTATTGTGCGTTACATCTGGGTAGCACATTGTTGACTGTGCTCTGTGCAATTGCACAGGTTGTGTCTCTCATATGGATGATGATGGGCTCCATTCCAGGAGGAGCATCTGGAGCTAGATTCTTTGGAAGCATGTTCAAGTCATCTGTATCAAACACGCTGCCAATTTAACAAATATTCTTTTAGTTATAGACCTTGTGATACTGGGATATGGACCTTATGTAATTTAAGTTTTGTATACTATTTGTATATTACTATGTATAGTGTTGTGAAATTGCGATGGCTCTTGTCTAGATCCTTTATTTTCAAAATGTATTTCTATCTTGCCAACTGTAATGTATATGACTAGTTTTCAAAGGAATGCAAACTATTATGGTAAACTTGCACAGCAAAGTAAGCGTTATGCCAATAAGTATTTGTCTAGTGTGACTTGTGACTTTATCAATGTTACAATGGAAATTTTCATAGCCGCACGACACCCCATACAATACTTTACTGTGCAGTGCTTTGCTGGTCCAATACGACCTTACCTCTGAATTTTGCTACATAAAATAAAGTACAGTGCGAGTCAAACTATATGGCGGCTCGGGACATCGCGCATGTCGTTGGCAGTACACAATATTAGGTTCAGCGGGACGTGCGCGGGGAGGCGGGGCACGTACTGCGCAGTTCGCAGCTAATATCCGAGCCGCCGGAAAGTCTGATTAGGACTGTAATCAGTGTAACTATAGGTACCTTTTATAAAAATATAAAGTCCTGTTCATATTAGTGAGTAGTTATATCTGCCAACCAAAGCAAAATTCATTATCACTAAAGCTATATTAGCTATACTACCTATGTATATATACTAATTAGACAAAATACCTAATCATTAAAACGACTGATACCTACATTCTAAATCTTTGTAAATGTAGCAGACATTACATAGTGATTACTTATTATGTATGTTTAGTTTGTAACCTTATATAACTCCTATATATTAATATATATGGATAACATATCACTACGCATTTATTTGCAGACTTTTCTAACAAGTTTTACTTTTGAGGGAAATTTGTGAATGTCGCTAAACGCTATAATATAATTTCGTGATATCGAATTGTGAAAATGGAAGCTATCGCAGCTGCAAAAGTAATTTATTAAAAACTTCAAATCGCACCACATACCTAACGTGTAATATCTATCGTGTGGTCCCTTGGATATATTTCGCTCAAACAGTGGATATATTAAAAGTAACTAAACTAGGGTTAATTTAAATTTAATTTACCTACTTTAATCTCTTAAGTTGTGAAATGATGAACTCATACTTGTTCATAAGTGGTGTCTAGTGTCCTTGCTAGACCAAAGTTGGGCGTAGGTAAAACAGGTACCGCGTGACCTGCGGACCGTATAACGGAAGAATAGGGGGTGCAAATAAAAAAAAACAGCCCACCTTCAAGTATTTTCTGGTCAGCCCTAATAAAGCTCGTCTACTGTGGTGAGGCTACTACGGCGACACTGGTAGGGCCGGCTGTGATCATTAGATGATTGCTAAGTGATGTTCGACGCCTAACCAGCTAGAAAATCTGGACCAGCCTTGGCCACTAACACAAAAGAAAAATATAGGTCATAGGAAAATGACCATTATCCTCTCGAATCAATTTTTTATCCTATTTGTTCGGGCTTACTTTACTGTCTCACGGCTCACGGCTGGATACAGTCTCGGGCGTAGCCAGGTTTTGAAATCGGGGAGGGTTCAAGAGAATAAAACGAATAAAAGTGCATAAAATAACTGTAATAATCATAAGAGCCAATCCATTCAGTCTGAATCGATCGGATAACCTGTGGCGGCCGTTAAAAGAGAGTGCGGATCCAAAAGACATTTTTGTGTAATAATAAATAAGTTATGGCGCTCGCCTATCCTTATTAAGTGAGGTTCGGTTTATACTGATATCCTAACTTTTCAGGAAGAGTTTGAAACCCCCAAAAACTCTGGCTACGCCTATGGATACAGTCCTTCATATGCATTAAGTAAGGTTTCAAAGAAAATACAACGAAAGACTACCTATTAAGTTAAGGCAGCAAATTCTTGTAAATATTTCTTCCCGTTATAATTACAACTTAAGGGCGCACCCTAGGCACAGTAGCGACGCCAATTGTTTTATTCCTAATACTTTACAAATAGAAAGAAATTCAAGAATGTAAATCATATAAGCACTAGTAAATAACCTGAAGTATTTTTGGAATCATGTTTAATATTATCAGAATCAGTGAGAATGAGAATAAGATTACCGCCAAAAACGGCCGTTTTTGGCGGTAATCACGTTTTCTCCGAATGACTGATTCTCATAATATTAAAACATAATGATGCCTAGTGTGCGCCCTTAAGTTATGATTATATTATACCTAGGTAAATGTTGTGCATGTTTTCAACATTCATTAGGTAGTTACATGTTGTTTTTTCTTTAATCTATGTGTCTCAATTTTGAAGATGGATTTCAATAAAACTTATATGTAAATTCATTCGTTTTATTAATTTACCTAGTCCTTATGTCAAACATGACTTCCTTGGAGGGCAAAAATCCAAAAACCCCTAAGTTATGTTGCAGACCACGAAGTTACTATACGGAGGGTAACATGACCCTCGACATACCCTTAGGGCCGCGCTACACTGGATTGACATGGGATGGAATCGGAAGCGACGGGTCATTTCAAAACAAGGTAATATAAACTTTATGAATAGTGAAATAAGATGTATAACCGCTTGGACGTGGCGAGCCGGCCGGCGGCCTGCCGCGGAGCGCCGCGTGACTGCTCGAGCCGCCGCCGGCGACGCGAGAGCAGTCGCTTCCGCTGCCATGCCATACCATACTATGCCAATTCAATGTAGCGCCAGACCGTCAGTATGAACATCTTTTTCTATGGGGTCAATGCTGGGAACCCACTTTTTCACTTATACCCAAAGTATTCCTCATACTAGCAGAGCGATACTGAGAATATCACTTGTATATTTTCCCCTCTGTACTTACAAAGATGGTTTTCGCCTTGTTTGTACCTACTCCCGTCAAAGTGGCAGTGAACCTACTTTCTATTTTCCAAAGCCCACCAGTGGCCCGGTGGACTGGTAGGCTATAGATGATTCTTTGCGTTATTATAATATTCTACACGCTATGCGCCCCGCCCACTGCCACTTAAGGAGCTAATTCTCTAAGCTTTATCGTTGATCTTTTTTTTCTACAAATTTCCTCATTTCTGATGCGGTCTCTTAGGGAAACACCGAGCATAGCCCTCTTCATAGCTCTTTGAGAGGAGTCCCTATCAGAAACACCTTTTAGCTGAAAGACAATTATATTGAGCTTTCTTAAGGTACCACGATTTAGACCCGTAAGTCATCACTGGTGAGGTGGTAACACACATTGTAAGTCAAGTGGTAACACACATTGTAAGTCAAAATGGCACACATAAACAATCGCAAAATGACATATAGGTCGCAGACTTCGAGCAACACGGCCTCCGTACCGGACGGAGTCGCAGACTATCGACTTAAGTCTCTAAGTTCACGCATTTTATACGAGAAGACACTGAGGAGCTTCCCGAACTCTACCCAAACGTCGGATTCATCGAAAGACCTCACTCTCTCTCTCCTTGAAACTAGACCATCAAATAGATATATAATAATAAGTAAGTACCTAGTAGGTAAATAGTAACAGAAGTCGTTAGGGCGACACGGTATATCCCATTCTCCCCCTAGGGGGCGGCCACCACTGGTCGCGTACCTATGGGACTAATTTAATTTTGGCAGTGCCGAAGCCCCCGCTGTGGCGAATGGCAATGGCAAATTGTTGACAGTCCCAATTGTTTGCCCTTAGTGGGAGCGTATAGAACAAACTGATTTCGTTTCCCATTCGCCCCCATTAGTGACGAATGGGAATCGAAATGATAGTCCGTCCCAGTCGCCTCCACTAGGAGCAAATGGCACATGTAATTTGATAGTAATTCCCTTTCGTCACCGGGGGTTCGCTACTGGGTGGCATTTGGCAGATTTGTAGAAAAAAATTCTCCCGTCTGCCACGATGGTGGCTTCTCCCACTGGGGGCAATGGGATATACCCGGGCGATATCATCACTTCGCAATGTGGTATTTTTGATAATACTCTTAAATACTAACATAGGAACAGCAGCGGTCATCACGCCTGCCTGCGACACGGATGGTCCCGGGTTCGATCCCCGGTCAGGTCAAGATGGAAAACGATCTTTTTCAGATTGACCTGGGTCTTGGATGTTCATCTATATATGTATTTGTTATAAAATATAGTATCGTTGAGTTAGTATCCCATAACACAAGCTCAATCTGTGTGATTTGTCCGTATATATTTATTTATTTAATGTTTGTCTATCCCTAGGCCAGTAATTCTGACATACCTCGTTAACACTCTCATCGTCTTATGTTACAGACGAGGCCTTGACATGCAACGTCTGTGATCGCTCGTTCCCATCGCGCCGGCAACTCGGTGACCACCAGCAGAAGAAACGGCATTTCGGGTAATAAATTATTGTTATTCTAAGGCAATCTTTTTTTAGTTTGTAGTAAACCATTAGCGCTCATCATCATCATAAGCCTATACTCGTCCACTGCTGGACATAGTGGTAATACACATTAGCGCTCATATTAGGTTGAAAGTTGAGTGGTAATTACTCATATTGTCATGTATAAAACTTGACCCGGGGCCAGAGCTATATACATGGCGTAATTTTGATCGTTCCGGACCATTAAAGGGGTGATTCAGCCTGTCAATATAAACAACTTTTCCTATGGGACAAATGCTGTAAACTCGAAAAAAATTTCGACATTCCTATACAAATTGCCCGGGCGGCTGAACACTTTTGTATGAAAATGTCGAAATAAAATTTGAGTTTCCAGCATTGGTCCCATAGGAAAAATGGTTCATATCGACGGGCTGAATCACCCCTTTAAGGGTCCAGAACGATCAAAATTTCGCCATGTATATGTAATTCCTTTCATAGTAAAAATTATCTCCGCCTTACCATTTCGATGTTTATTCTACTCCGGACTTCGAGCAACACGGAAGGGAGTAGCCATACGCTGCATTCCCCTCTGTCAAGGTACAAGCCAAAATTAGGCATATGCATGTCTATGTGTTAGTTGTGTGACTCATCTGTACACAAATTATTTTTTTCTTTTTTATGTCATTTTTTGTGACAATGTCATAATTACTATCAAGTGACAGTTTAATTTTTGTATGTAGGTGTGCGGAACTAAACTTGTGTGCACATTTCCCCCCGCAAAAAACGCCAGAAAAATTGTCATAGTAAATTGTCGCTTTGCCCACTCCCTCCGTCCGGTACGGAGGCCGTGTTGCTCGAAGACTCCGGAGCACCCAACATTTGTCAACAGGTTTCTATTGAGCGTTCTCAAAAATGATTACCACGAGATGGCAGCACTGAGACATCGACCTCTATAAACCGCTGTCATTGGATAGTATTTGATAAGCAGCAACAACTGACACAATGTGGCCCAATCACAGCTTGCCGGAGCCCCAGGCCATTGCCGCCGCCCGCGTATTTTAGAATAACCTCATTGGGTAACCCAGCAATGCGATTATCGAACTACCAACAAATCCATGTAACTTTTCTATTTCTCAAGACTTAGCGTTTCGATGGCAAAAACATTAAATTGTCGCGGCCCAGAAATTAGCCACCCCAATCGCGTTGTCGGTGGCATCCATTAGGTCCTGCTGCAAAACGTCTATTAACAACATATCTTTCTTTACAGCTGCAGCGCCTGCGACAGCCTATTCCCATCCCTGATGGCTCTGGAACACCACAAGGAGGAGTTCCAGCACTGGAGCGACTCGTCCTACTGCTCCCACTCGGACTCCGACGACAGCGACCTGGAGACGTGCCACGAGGACCGGCACAGGCTGCTCTAATGCCACCACCTCATTATTGCCGGGGATAGACCTACCAAGCTAGGGACTTTCGTTTGAATGCTTTGTAAACAGATAGTGCGAGCGTAGACACTTGATGTCGTTTTCATACAAAATCCGACCTATAACAGTGCTACAGTAGGTAGGTACGCTATGATATAAAGAACATGAATTTTTTTAAAAAATGCGCCAGTGTTACATACCTACTCTTTTTATGCAGAACAAAGACTAACTTTGGTACGAACACAGATTTTAGAGTAGGGTACGACCATGATGGTATCATCTTTGACATTTTCACGTTTCAAACTGAGTTGCACAACTATACATAGAGGGCACTACGTGTTTCATTTAACAGATATTTATAATAACAACAATGAAAAGCATTTTCAATAATTACATTTCCGACGTTTCAGATAAATGCATCTATTTTTACGCTTTCTACAGTGGATCTACTGCCATCTAACGATGACTTTAGGAACTAAGATTATCAGAGCGCGTGTTACCGGATGTGATGTATAAATAAACACTTTACAAATATGTAACATAAAAACCCAGCTCCAAATTTTGTTGGTAGCCTACTGTAGCACTGTTTGTAGCTTTGTTTTTTTATGAATACCGCAGTTTCAAGACGTTGGACACGACAGACCATATGCTTTTATGAAGGCCATAGGTGTTTCGAATAAAGTAACAGCCATGTCTCATTACCACACCACGTAAGAGATTGCGTCCCTAGCGACGATTCGGGTCGTCGAAATAAGTGGTGGTGCAGCCAAGCCGACACCATGAAAGGTACAGCGGCCCACATAAAAAAGATACTATCCCCGAAATATTGGCACTATTATACCAGTATTAATGGTCGTATACTTTTCTATGTGGACCACTGTACTCTCCACATAGCTGTGTATTTTCTGCTGACCCTTCGTCGGTTAACGGCAAAATCTGGCACATTGGTGACGCCACCGTATCGTCCAAATGCTCTAAAATAGAAAGATTTTGTTAAATGTTGCACTTTTGATAGACCCTGGTACATCAGGTTTCATGAGATGCTATTTGGACCGTAGAGATATTTATCCAGATTTGGACATGTTTTGACTAACAAGAGCTCTCAGAAACAGATTGTAAGCAGATAATATATTTGATTGACGCTCACTTTTCATACCACTCAAGGACTATCACATTATTGTGAAGCAACTGGCAACTGCGCCAGATGGTCTACAGGCACCCAAACAAATGTTACATTGCCACTTTCTCAGCGTGGACTTAAGAAATAGCGCAGCTAAAATTATGTTGGTGAAAACTACTAGGGTATGATTTCGTTGTCTTTCCAAAACAAAGGTGATATTTAATTAGTCCAAAAAAGTTATTGGACCTGTTATTTCAGCTCTTCATTAGCAAGAAATCAAGTCCTTTAATTCCTCATTGAAAGCTACTGCAATAAAAAGGATTGTTTGACTGTGAAAATTAAGTAAGGTTTATGGTTCTCGTGTTCAACAAAGTGTCTATGTTTGCTCAGCGCCATATGAAGGGTTTTTAGCATCTGCCGTCCGTGATTTTTACTTACATATACATCTGATAAATTAAAAATTAATCAAAGGTGAATAAATGATGACGTTACCCTACAGAAGTAGATTATAGCAAAGCATAGCGACCGCGGGATTGGCTTGACAGCTACGTGAAATTAGCTTATGGGCTTTTTAAACTGCTTGAAGTGAAAATCGCAGATCACAGATGCTAAATTGACATATAGGCTTGGCTCTTGGGTTTCATTTTCTTGGTATCAGTGATGTGATGTTCCTATTTTTTTAGCCAACTGCACGCACGTTGCGCCCGATGGCAGTTTAGTGGTTAAAAAAAAAGCAGAAAGATGCTAGCGGTGCTACGATCTTGTCTATAAATACTATCTAGTTCAGATTAAATCATTACCTTACTACCCATAGCACAATGGTATCTAAAAACGGTATTGTAGAACATTATTAGCGCAGTCATTAAAAAAATGTTGAACTTCTAAGTAGGAGACTGACTCCCAACATCCCAACTGATGAACTACATATTTTTTTGTGACTAGAAACATGACCTTTTTTTTACTTTGTGTGTCTATAAGTAAAAAAATGCTAATAAGTTTTCTAACTATCCAATGAATGTCAAAACTATATTCAATCATTTATTTTCCGAATCACAAACTTGAACAAAACATCACATCACTGGAAAACTGAGAAATAAAAAGGTTAAGAAAACAAGAAACATTATTTTGTCTCTGAGAAAGTTAAGTAAAACAATAGAGAAGTCGCATGGCGATTTGTGAATGATACTGTACAAAAAATACAGGGAACAATGTATCAAAAAACTATGTATTTAATTCATATCAGGCAGCACAATGATAAAGAAGGTCTACTTCTAAATCTCAAACATTGGTTAGTGTTAGGGCACACTTGCCGAATTTACCTGGCCGAAGTTTGGCATCATTACGCCCATTACGCTTTTTTCATAAGCAACAACATATCAAACGGATAATCTGTTGCGTTTTAACGTAGCGCAAATAATAATCGAGTAAGTTCGGCCATATAGCTTATTATGCATATGCATAGAAAGTTCAAAGCGCAATTTCATAAAAAGAGCAACCGAATACGTCACAACGTAAGTCCATCCAACTTTCGGCGAGGTAATTTCGGCAGATGTGTCAATACACTTACTCTAAGACTGGCTGAATTACTGATGGCCGATGTGACTAGCCTTGAAGCTGCTCCAATATTATTGCAAAAAACACGAACCCTTTGGTCGACCCCGTCAGTATTTCAGCCAGGAGTTGTTCAGTAAACCGTGTACAATGTCGTAATTTACACCTATAGTCGCTTACGGTCGACACGAGTTGTTCCCGACTGGCGGTAAGAAATGTAAAGGCGACACCAGACTGCACATTTAGTACAATTCTGTCCATCTCGAAGTGACACGTAACACAAAGTGTCAACAAAAATGAATCTCCACTCTATTGAACATTCTCTTCGAGTGTCTGATGTCGCCTTGTAAGCATGCAAGGGGTGACCAGACCCCTAAAAAATTGAAAAAAGTTAAAAATAACTATAATTTACATTGTAAAACATGGTGCCGGCCGGGAACAACTTGTCAACATGTGCGTAGGCCACTAGGCACTAACGTACGAGACGTATATTTTCCAAACAAGGTATTTATCAATATCGAACAATGAATATTCCAAAGTTTTACACAATGCGCCCTGATCTCGATTATAATAATGTGTTCACTAAATACTCGAAGCAGGCCTAAAGTATATCGATTCAAAATATTATAACAAGGTCTAATTAAAATCAAACTTGACACGAGTCGTGTAAATATTGTTTCATATTTGAATAATTTAAATTAATTTTAAGACTAGTGTTAACTTTTGCGTGTTGCGCATGATTTTACTTAGACCTTTCACTACTTGAAAGAAAAATGTTGAATTATACAATATGTGAGATACAAGACAGTAATTTCAAGTTATGGTATCAAAAACAAACACGTTGGACCTATCAGGGATCGTCTGAAGTCGTAGTTCAATTAAACTTCATTTCACATATCCATTTGTACAAGCTAGAACGAATTGTAAACGATTCAATTACCAAGACTTGGAAGCACAGTAGCTGAAGCATATCTTGTAAATATGTTAGTGATATCCCGGCAATAATGCATATCACGGTACTGGTGTTGACTGATACTCATAGTACGTATAGTGTACATAGTAATCGTTAGTTACGTGTCAAAAGATCACTTTTAGAATTTTGCAAATTCTTAGTGTCACCTCTGAGTGTGTCCCGAGACTTCCCTCCCCGAGGACTCTTCCAGTTTAAAGTATTACTAATTTAATTCACCGTGAACATTCCACTAGTCGTACTATTTTTATAAAGTAATATAAATGTATCGCCATATCGTAAAGAAAGTTTGTACAAATAAAAATACGATTGAAAATATGTACAGAAATGTTTATTTTATCGGAAACGACATAACCAGAGTGCAGGCTACGACACACGTACGCCCTGCGCTATGTCCTCCTGAGTACCGAAAGGCCGCGGCGGCGTATCGTCCGGGGAGCGTGGTACACATCTTAATTTTTCATATTATCGAATAATCAGGAATACAAATCACGAATCTCTTATAAAAGCATAATACGAGTAAGTCTAGTTCGGGCGTCGGTCCGATACATGAGTTAACGTTAGGATACAATATCTGTCTCGCGGCGGGGCGGCGGCGTCAAGTCAGGCCGGCTTGGGCGCCGGGCGGCGGGCGAGTCAAGCCGTGCCGTTCAGCAGCTCGGCCTTGGGCTTGCTGGCCAGCGGCTCGCGGCGCTTGCCGGCGCGCTTGTCGCCCTCGCCGGCCGCCGGCGCGGGCGCGGCCGCGGCCGCCGGACCGGCCGCCGGCGCCGGGCCCGCCGCCGCCGGCGCGCTGCCGGAGCTCACGCCGTTCTTCCACCCGCCTCCTTTAAACACACGAGTCTTAGCGACGGCCCACACGGATAAAACAAGCGAGTTAACTGTCTGTTAGTCCGCTTCTTTAGGCATGATTTAGTAGAAAATGCGTCTTGCAAAAGATTCTTCGCTCGGTATTTCTTGAGAGATTGTCTAAATCCAAACTTAAAACCGCTCCAGTGCATTTACGATCACATTCAATGATGAAATAAATATATAGGAACATATCACACAAATTGAGCTAGCCCCACAGTAAGTTGTGAACTTGTGTCGTGGGATACTAACTCAACGATACTATATTTTATAATATATACTTATATAGATAAACATCC
Organism: Rhodophaea formosa; assembly: GCA_963082605.1. Classification (NCBI taxonomy): domain Eukaryota; kingdom Metazoa; phylum Arthropoda; class Insecta; order Lepidoptera; family Pyralidae; genus Rhodophaea; species Rhodophaea formosa. The sequence continues at coordinate 21,856,256 of OY720211.1, forward strand.
AAGACCCAGGTCAATCTGAAAAAGATCATTTTCCATCTTGACCTGACCGGGGATCGAACCCGGGACCTCCGTGTCGCAGGCTGGCGTGTTGACCACTGCGCCACGGAGCTCGGTATATAGTATAAGTATACATTATACTGATCAAAGTTTTCAATTTTCCAAAAAAAAAAATATCCGAAAATACTAGATTTGCGCATTATTGACACGGAAGGACGACATCTCATCCCATAGTCGCAAATATACCGCCATACATGACAATAGCTAGATTGGGCTCGACTAGTTGACATTTTAGATTGCGAGCTAATCCGAATTCACAATAAAATGGCCGCACGCCTACTAGTCTAGTCTACATAAGTATTATTCTACCACACACATTGAAATAATCATAGTTGGTGGAGGGACGTTCAGTTTTCTTATAGTTATTAAAAGCGAAGAATCTCTTGACATAGACAACAAACTGCACAAATCTTGAGTTTAGTATTTAAATGAGGGGTCACGACATCTGTACTAAGCACACTTTATGATGTGTCAACAAGCCGCGGTGCAACGATATTATACACGCGTGGCACACAGCGTTAAAAACATATTTCTCAAGCACTTTCAAGAGTCTAATCCTTTGAAAATCAATGATGAATATAATCATTTGAAAATGTAAGATCCCGTATCTCGAAAATGGAACTTCGAATTCATTCGGCAAGAAAAAAATATGTCCTACCGATAGCAAAAAATAAAGGCATAGGTACAATCTCGACACATCTTACAATCATTGTGATTTTAAGAAAGCAAAGAAGTTTTCAAAGGAGACGTATGAACGCATAAGTTGTAATGTATGAACTTCTATTAAATATGTCAAACTGGGTCTATATGTGTGTAACCGTTCATAGACCTTCATACATTACAAACGATACGTGCGAAACAATTCAATAGAAATATATTTTTAAGCTATATGTTACTCGTGATCACTGTAAAACCTATCGACAAATCTGAAAATCTTACGTCATGTGAAGTTTTACATTAACATGCACAAATACTACGAAGAACAGAAGCATTTCCTGTGTTATCTAAAATATATATATAAGCTAAACAAAACCATGGAACTTGCAATTACAACGAAAAAGAAGCAACAACTTCAAAATACGTGCGATCGAACTTGCAATGTATGTATACAGTTAAATGAATTGCGATTAAGTTTATAATTTATCAATCACAAAAATACATTTATCTATACTACGACTAAGCATTACAAGATGCAGATGTGTGTAAGTAGATGTGTATTGTGTGCATTAGTGTCAAAGTGGCATTGCAAGAGAGCTTTACCAATACAATAAATGCGACGGTGAGTTTAGTAACAACTACTGCAGTTTTTGAGACTAATAATTAAGAGTATCTCTCAAAGCAGAAATTGTCGTTATTATACACGACTGCCCAAAGAAGGAGCGTCTTCTTTTGAGTTTTGTATGTATCCTTCTAAATGGCTAAACGGATTTCGGCGCGTCTATGGTAATAATCCTCCCGAGGGGCAAAGGTATTTTGTACAGGTCAGTCGGGCTTTTAATTTTTTTTTAATTTCACTTGCAGAAGACACAGGCTGATTAGGCCATCCAAATAAAAAAAATCCCATTGATACTCATTTCCTGTAGTTAATCTGTACCTGAGTGAAAACGCTCTCAACAAAGATGGTGTGCAGTGGTCAGCGCAGACAGCAGCGCAGCGGAGAACATTTTTTAGACACTCCAAAATAGACCAAACTATTGATATAAAGTTTGCGCGATCTGGAGTATGCACTTTATTGCATAGTTTCAACAGTTTATTATTTTACTTCGAAATAGGATCAAATCGAAAAATCAAGCATTAAGTACTCATTACCGCCAAAATCGACAAGTTTTGGTGGTAATGAGTAGGTCTCTTGACTACCTAAAGTACGTATAGTGTACATAGTAATCGTTATTTACGTGTAACGAGGTAAGTACTGAAGTAGATTTTTTCAATTTGATCTGATAGAGTGGTGGCGCTATTTGGCTGTAATTTAGTCGTGTGTCAGAAATGCGGCCACTGCCTTGGTCGGGGTCGTACCTTGCCTCCTGCGGCGCCGCCGGCGCGCCTCGCCCGCGCCGCGGCCGTCCTCCGACTCGCTGGCCGACTCTACACAACAACCACGCTCACTGCCGCAACACACACTCCGTAGCCACAGGGCACTGCGCGCAGGATGACTTATGCCCAACTGTTATACACGTACGTCCGCTTAAGGCGATACCGAGCTATATTTTATGGCTTGAACGAAACTTTGCATCCGTGCACACTTCAAAGTGTGACATTAACAATCAGGGTCGCTACCGCAGAATGAACGTATAAGAGACGTCGCGTCGCGTAACGTGCGACTAGGAACAGTTGCTACTACCCCTGTTTTTGGAAGCTATCATACACAACCCAGGACAGGGCGGGATCTATTTGCCCATGCACCAATTTTCTTGTCAAATGTAAATCGGCTCTTATCTATGATTTACTACCGCAAGGAAAATAATGAGCATTTAAATATTTTATTAATTACCTTTGTTATGATATCCTACACATAAAACAATAATTAAGAATAGGAAGACTTGAACTACAAAGCTACATACACAAATACCAATGTCAAATATATTTCTCCAATTTTGAATCATGACTACAAATTTAAAATTGAATAAAAAATAGCAGACGCAGAAAAATAATCACGCATCACAATTTAGCATAAATCATCCTGCAAACTTTACGTGCAATTTCTAATTTACCAATAAAGAAAAAATATATAACATACAAAAATCTACCGTAAACAGCACATGCCATTCGGCCCTCTGGCTACATTCTCTATGACATTCTATAACTCTGTTCAAACACAGTTATCTTCTTTACAAAACAACCATATCTGTGCGCTTTCTTACTCATTTAAATTCAATTAATGAAGGTTTCCCAGTAAATTATTGATCGTTTTGGCCCTTTAACGAGTGATTCTGCTTGTCGACTTGAACAACTTTTCCCATGGGACAACTGGGAACTAAATTTTTTTGCCAATTCCATACAAAAATAGTCCGTTGCGTTGCCCATGTCCATTTGTATGGGTATGTAAAAAGGAAATTATTTTACAGCACAGGTCCGAAAGTAAAAATTCTTCTTATAGATCGGCTGAATCACCCTTTATAGGGTCCAAAACGATTCATATTTCACCGTGTATTAATAACACCTTGGAAGTTACTGTATTTGGACAGTGTTATTTGCATTTGCTGGAGAAAACCATTACTTGCTAGTTAAACGAAACGGGCTTCCAACTTAAACTACCCAGGAACCATCACCTAATATTAGTCAAACAACAGTCAAATAAAGAAACAAACCACCTAGAAGTACCACGTCCGTTGAAATAGCAAACAACAATTTACCTTCAAGTTCGAAAAGCGCCAATCATTCAGGCAGTTCCAGGGTTCAAGTTCAAAATTAGAAGATTCGTTTCCGATATACGTACAGTCCGAATCAAACTTTATGGCCGATCGGATATTAGCTGCGCAGTACGCACCCCGCCTCCCCGCGCGCGCCTCACCTCCCCGCGTGCGCCCCGCACAGACCTAATATTGTGTACTGCGCTAAGACTCGCGCGATGATCCGAACCGCCATAAAGTTTGATTCAGACTGTACATAACACCAAAAGTACTTTAGACAATCGAGTTCTTTGTTATTTATTTTTTCCTTGTGTTTGCATGAATTGACAAAGAAGCGGTAGTGACTCCGTATGATATGAGCGCAATCTATTTTCTTTTTTAAATTTCAATCCAAGTTGCTTGGGAAATGTTGTTCAGTGTCATCAATACAGATACTTTCGAGAATATGGCCTATGTTATTTCAACATATTTGTTGATTTGGCACAACTATTGTAATAGGTATATAGCCTGTAAAAATAGTTGTGTTTGGAAATTAATAAAATAACCATTTTTACTCATTTTTAATTTAGCAATTGATATACTGTTTAAAATGAATTATTTTTATTCTCAAAGACATTCCTCGTTCTAGCAAATTACTGTTCTGCCATATGTAGCTCAACCCTTAATTTGAACATTGAAGAAAACCGTTTGCGTTCGTCAAACAGGAGTCAATACACATTCAAAATCAACTAGAAAATGACCCCAAACTTTTTTGGCATTTCATATATGAATATTATATTTTTACTTATAGTAAATGTTTTTATTTGTAAATGACCCTCTATCGCTATTCTAACTACCGTTTTGGAGTAAGTATTCAGACAAACACAGAACTTGAAATGGAGAGATACGAAACGCCACCTTCCAGATTAGCGCCTAAAGAGATCCCATCCATTCATCTACAACATACGCTTAATGTACTAATTAAAATGTAAAACAAGGTGCACGGACGGCGAACAGGACATATAGGACAGTATAAATGCATAGATACGAACATAGTAATAGCACTACTCACTACATTTTAACTAGCACATTCAGTAATATTTTCAGATTTAGATATTTTACTGAGCTAAGTAATTTGTTTTATACACAAACATGTGTGGAATAGACAAGTTTGAATAGGGGTGGCAACGCAAATGAAGCTGCATACAATCGTTCCTAGAAAACTTTATTTTTGGCTTTTTATGCGAGTAATAAATGCATAAAAAATTATTAAGGGGGCACACAAGGCACAGTAGCGACGCCAATCATTTTATTCCTAATACTTTACAAATAGAAAGAAATTCAAGAATATAAACAATATAAGCCTTAGTAAATAACCTGAAGAATTTTTGGAATCATGTTTTAATATTATGAGAATCAGTCATTGAGAGAAAAAGTGATAACCGCCAAAAACGGCCGTTTTTGGCGGTTATCAGATTCTCATAATTATTACTGATTCCGATAATAATAAACATGATTCCAAAAAATACTTCAGGTTATTTACTAAGGCTTATATTGTTTATATTCTTGAATTTCTTTCTATTTGTAAAGTATTAGGAATAAAATGATTGGCGTCGCTACTGTGCCTAGTGTGCCCCCTTAAACTGGTATTTGTACTCTTCATTGAAAGAATTTTCAAGTATAGTAACAAGTAAGTAACTTTTTATTCATTAAATATGTCGTTAAGCCGGAATTTGGCTAATATAAAAATACTAAATACTTTATTGAGATTTGGTCAGTTTATGGAGAAAACTAAATGTCTATAGCATTTGACAGTTTGTTTCGAGACGATCGTAGACAACGCCAATCTTGTCAGTTGCCATCCCCATGGGTATCAGCAATAATCTATGGTTTTTCACTAAAAATTCTCATCACTATTGCTCTTTTTTTAAATTTCGCAAATGCTTATTGAAATGGGCGTCTCGTCCACGAAAAAGCTAGTTTATTACGCTTGGCTGCGCAGCAAGATGACAGAAACTTGGAAATTTGTAATTTACAAAATAAACTTCATTTGACATTATATACATTATTTCATTATGTTTTTTCGCTAAACTTTTAAATATCCGTCTGACAAGGGATTTCATAGAGCTATGATCAGTGCTTCAAGTGTTAGCAACCACACAGTTTCGTGAAACATTAGTAAACTTTCACGTTGCGCGGCATCGGAGTGTCGCTATTTTTTACCCCCGCCCGACTATATTTTGGTCTCTCTGAATCAGAATCGTAAATAAGACACAGGATTGCAAGAAAAAAAGGCAGAAACAAACAAAAATTTACCAATCAGCTGGGCGAATTTCTATGGGGAATAGTGTTTTTTATAATTTTTTACAATTTTTGTTGCAATTCTGTATTCCATTTCGGAGTATGATTCCGAGACTCAAATATAGTTACGGGGTAACAAATCAGCCTGAATAAAAGAAGAGGACACGACACTCTCCGCTGCAAAAGTCCGGTGAAGCAGCAACAGCACACTTGGAGCTAGCTACGTAGATTCAAGATTTTTATTTAATATAGCTTTCTTTGAACACTTATTAATTGTCATAACATTTACATTTTTACAACAAAAAAATTTTGTTGACTTCAATAATTACTTATGGCAGTAAAAGCTCGTAGCAAAAGCTCACTTGGAGCTAGCTACATAGTCCTTTCAAAGAAAACCGCTGCAGAACTAAAGCTAGCTGTGTGTGGACGAGACGCCGACAGCCCTAGTGTGGTATGTCTGTATGTGTGTCCGTACCTCTGTCTGCGCTGGACACGTCCTGGCTGTCGAGCACGGAGCTCTCGTCGTCTGTCTGCCGGCGCCGCTCCTCGCGCCGGCGCCCGCTCTGCAACAACCACCTAGCTTAACTTACAGAACTAAATATTATAGAAGATTCCATTATATTATATTATAATAAGATTCTATTATATTAGATGGATTCTAAACAATAGTACTTTACTTCAGCGGCCGGCAATAGAGGCATTGATGAACGAACGTGAAAATAAGAGCCGAGGCGGAGCCAAGGCATACATAACTATGTATGCCTTGGCTCCGCCTACGTAAGTCCATCAATGCCTCTATTCAATCAAATATGTATAATACAGACAAATCACATAGATTGAGCTAGCCCCAAAGTAAGTTGAGATTTGTGTCATGTGATACTAACTCAACGATACTATATTTAATTACAAATACTAATATAGACAAACATCCAAGACAAGATCCAAACTGAAAAGATCATTTTTCATCTTGACTTGATTGGGTATCAAACCCGGTACCAACAGTTTCAATAATGTTTAAAATCCTATCACAGAGTTTTGTGTTTGCGCCGCGCGCAAACACGGAATTCTGTGATAGGATTTTGTGTGTGAACGAAGCGCGTCGCTAACGAAGTCAGCTATCAGTGTTCACCTATAATTGGGTTGCATGCTAGGACCAATATTGTTAACATATTATATAAATGTGTACATGTAACCTGTTGGTGTACTTTATAAATAAATCACGGGGCGAGACAGCAGCGGCATGGAAATTGCCGCGGCAACATGGAGCGGGAGGGCACCACTGGACTGGCGCGCATTGTTGGTACGCCGCTCCCGCGCCGCAGTGCGTTTGAACGGTCCGCTCCCGCTTGCCGTCACTAACTTCGTATCCGGGGCCTTACTTTTACGTTTAAGTCAGAAGGCTCAGCCATGGTGGTATCATCTTTGACGTGTCCATGAATTTCCAGGAGTGGATCTACTGCCATCTAACGGTTACGACTTCTTAAAACTTAGCTTGACAGAACGCTTGTTTGCGGATGCGACTATTACTGTAGAACTACGAGTATAATTATGGGTGAGTAAAGTATGGGTATACTGACAGGCGCGCGCGTGTCTGCGGAGCGGTGGTGCGAGTGGTTGTCGCGCGGGTGCGTGTGCGCCGCGTGCGGCGCGCGCCCGTTCTCCAGCACGCGCCGCTCGCCGCCACGCCGCTCCTGCGACCTGAGGGGGCACCAACAATATACTATGCTGAGACAGCACAGCTACAGTTCTACCACTTTTATAAGTTACGATATACTTGCGCAGAAATCAAATTTTAGCATAGCGCGAAAATATCCAACCGCTATTGGCTGATGCGTACGCGCCATGCGGCGTCTTGGCCAATCTCGACAGGCGTACAAGTATTGTGAGCGAGATAGCACGAGTTCTACTGTTGTTAGATTTAAAAAAGCAATAAGTTCGTTATTTCACTGATGTTTTTATTCGACCCAAATCGGCGGTTTCGCCATTCTGCGCCATCGAAATACGCCGAGGTAACTTATAAACGTGGTACTACTATACACACATATCAACGAAGGGCCGCGCTACACTGAATTGGCATGGGATGGCATCGGAAGCGATGCGTCATTTTAAAACAACCTTTATACTTAGTGACATAAGATGCATAACTGCTTGAACGTGGCTCGCCGGCCGGCGTTCTGGCGCGCACTCGCGCGGACTAGACGCCCGCGAGCGTGCAGCCGCCGTTTTGCATCTTATGTCACTAGACATATAGCTTGTTTTGAAATGACGCGTCGCTTTCGATGCCAATCCAGTGTAGCGCAACCAGTAACCGTCGTAACTAAACATCAATGCGTTATAGTCGTTTAACGTACGACACACATTGTAATTCGTAAAAAAAGAAAATAAGAAATCAGTTAGTCAATGCAAAAAAATTGGATAAACGATTTATTGTTTTCAGTTATTCTAAATAAATAACTGAATTCTTTATATTGTCCTATACATAGTTGTACTTTATGAATGCTTAAGCAGATATTTCTTTTTCGCAGAACACAATAAGGACACTGGTTGGTTCTGTTTTTTATGTTTACATACATTAATAAAAAATACTTAAATATAAAGAAAACATACTCAAATATGTAATATATCGCATGTCATACAAGCTTAATTACTTGGAAGCAAATGGGTATTCTCAATTGCCATAATGGCAGATCTTTGCATTAGGCAAGGTGCGTCCAGGGAACTGTACGATACTTCGACGAAAAAGGAATCAGGCGAATGTGTGTGACATCGTAAACATTTTACTCATCGGATCGAAATTGCGCGTTTATGAATCGTTTAGCGCCATGCAATGAGAAGTGTTATAATAATTAGCTAATAGGTCGCCTAGGTATACCTCTCCAGCCCGTCTGGCCAGCGTGGAGAGTGTAGGCCAAATCCTCCGACTGCTCTGGCAGTACAGAGAGGGTCGTGCTCCAGCAGTGGAGACTAACAAAGACCTGCTGATGATGATGAGGTGGCCTCTCTGGCTAATATTTGGCTCTGGCAGTACAGGGAGGGTCGTGCTCCAGCAGTGGAGACTAACAAAGACCTGCTGATGATGATGAGGTGGCCTCTCTGGCTAATATTTGTCTCTGGCAGTACAGAGAGGGTCGTGCTCCAGCAGTGGAGACTAACAAAGACCTGCTGATGATGATGAGGTGGCCTCTCTGGCTAATATTTGGCTCTGGCAGTACAGGGAGGGTCGTGCTCCAGCAGTGGAGACTAACAAAGACCTGCTGATGATGATGAGGTGGCCTCTCTGGCTAATATTTGTCTCTGGCAGTACAGAGAGGGTCGTGCTCCAGCAGTGGAGACTAACAAAGACCTGCTGATGATGATGAGGTGGCCTCTCTGGCTAATATTTGGCTCTGGCAGTACAGAGAGGGTCGTGCTCCAGCAGTGGAGACTAACAAAGACCTGCTGATGATGATGAGGTGGCCTAGCGAGGTGTGAGGCGTACCTGTTGGTGCGCGGCGCGCGCGCCCCGCGCGGCCGGTAGCCGGCGTCGCCGCGCTCGTCGCCCAGCTCCGGCGTCATGCGGCGCCCGCCGCCTGCACACGACACGTTATTCATACTCAGATCAGCCTAGAAACCTCATTTTCATTATCAGTAGTATACAAGACAAATGATAGCATATAATATATGTTCAAAAGAGTTATTATCACATCGTAACATTGAAAAAAAGGCTCTTTTTATCTTTGTAATGTTGGGCGAAGTTTGAATACTCCGACAAGCAGCTTAATAACATCGTGAAGTTTAAAAATGTGATATCCAAGAATTTTCATAAACATTATTTATTAATGCACACACATCTTCCATCCTACTTATACATACTATTCTATCCCAATTACAATCTCAAACATATTACGTTCCAAATGTCGTTTACCTTGACCAAAAGTATATAGAACTTTCTGTAAATCCATCAGAAAACAAGTAATAATTTAAATTCACTTTGTAATAATATTTAAAACTTACGCAACATCATCATAAAAGCCCGTTTTTACTACATTCATAATAACGGACTTGATGAAAGCACACTACAAGCAATATCTTCTGGTTTTTCGGTATGATCTTCACCGGACATCGCCTGCGCCATTGTGCGCGGACGGCGACACGCAGTATGGTCCTCAGTGTGTTGAGCGGAAAGATTGACCCGAGTGTCGCCACTCTTATTATGTACCTCAATGATGGTCACAGTAAAAGACTGAAAACTAGTCGAGGAATCCGACCAAATAAAACTGAAAACCGGGTTTCCATAGTTAATTAGAATGGGTACACATTCTTAATATAAAAATGAAAAACTATTTTTTTAGTAACAAGTCGTTTTTTTTTCGCGTAGTGTGTTTTCTTTGAGTCGGAATCGATAAGGATTAATAAATCGAATCAGTTCGGTTTATTAAAAAAAATGTCTTGCCCTGTGGTCCCCGGCAGAGTAGAATAGGACCACTCCAAGTCATCCCGTGGATGTCTTAAAAGGCGACTAAGGAAAAACAAGCTAAACAAAGCTTATTAACATCAAAGAGACCTCTCCAACCCGTCTGGCCAGCGTGGAGAGTGTAGGCCAAATCCTCTGACTACTCAGGCTAGTATATGGCTCTGGTAGTACAGAGAGGGTCGTGCTCCTGCAGTGGAGACTAGAAAGACCTGATGATGATGATGATGATTATTAAAAAAATAGTTGTTAATTTAGTAAATAATTAGTCACCGGGCGGGTAGCGCGCGGGCGGCGGGCGCGTGCGGCGCGCGCGCGCGGCCGGCGCGCCGCGCGACGGCGGGTACGACGCGCCCGACCCCAGCACCACGCGCAGCTGCTGGTCGATCTCCTGCTTCTCCGCGCGCAGCTGCTCCACCTCCTGCACACAACCACAAACACTGTGTTGCTACGAGAGTGCTGCAGGGCGCAGTGGTCACTGCCTGTACGTGAAAGTTCGGCCACCAGTTACCTTGAGCCGGACCGTGTTCACTTCACTTACTCACTCACTTCGTGCCTGCGGTGCGAGCCGTGCGAGCAACCCAAACATAACACAAATATAAATACACACAGCCTCGAGCTTGCAGTGGGCGCCGGCCCGTACTGCCCCGCGGCCCCCGCGCACGTCCACACACCCACCCACACATATCGACAAGCGATTTTGCACATATGCCTAAGTGACGTGACAAAGGGTCTGCACCTCATTGAGATATTGGTAAGCCACAGAACAATGTCACTGGCTACAAGAAACAAAAGTAAAAATAATGTACCGCCCAGCTTAATAGGCAAAAGTCCCATAGGTCTGTCAATTCATGTTAAAAAAAAAACTTAAAAATATCCCACAATGTAATGTGATATGCTATCACCATAACCACAATAAAAAATTAATAAATAAAATTCCAATGTAACCGGTATCACAAGTAATAAGTAAAAAAATAGCAGATTTTTGTGATACTCCACCACCACTTTCGCGTTGGCGATGTTCTCCCGCGTGCCCACGAACACGAAAGGCAACATGCCTTCTTCGCGACATATAGACTGTTTAGATTCATTGTCAGCTTGTACTTTTCGATAACAACAGTCTTGCCTTAACAAATATAATACAACATATGTCGTTATTTATAGTTTCCTCACCTTGAGGTGCGCCACGTGATACTCCACCAGCACTTTCGCGTTGGCGATGTTCTCCCGCGTGCCTACGAACACGAAAGGCACCATGCCTTCTTCGCGAGGTGTTGAAGGTTGAGGTTCATTGTCGCCTTCTACTTTCACCTGGAATACAAAAGTAATGATATAAGAAGTTGAATATCTTCATCTATCTTAGGAAACATAACTGCAGCTGGCACACTTGCATAAGAGCTCCTTGCATGTGCCACTTACTTAATTGTGTATATGCTAGCCTGTATTTAGCAAGCAAGCAAGTAAATTAAATAGTTCAACTGATTTACTGGCATGCAATATGGATACGCGGAAGGCTGCGAAACCGGCATGACTTAATCTATGCAATTGGTGCATTGCAAGTTTCTTCCTCATCCGAGCGTGTTCCCGGTTGTATCCTCGGCTGTGATTCTTGGAGTCTGGTATTTTGAGAGCATGTTATTTTACACACTAAATGCTGTATTATGGTTAGGCAAAATTATAGCTAGCTGACTGCAACCCTCCTTTGGAAGCGCCAAAACCGCAAAAGAATATTTGGTTTGCAGATTGGCACGTTAACCACAGCGCCACGGAGGCCGTACAATTAGCTCAAAGCTTTGAATCAGAACGGGTAGACATCAGTTTTATTCTATAGCCTGTCACTAACTATCCGCGTCGTCATGTAATAAAATAGTCTCGTCTATGTTAGTTTTCACTAACATGCTAAACGTGGCCTTTGGGTTATAAATAACCTTGGGCTTAGTTTGAGGAGACTCACCCGCACGACGCCGCTCTTGTCCACGATCTCCTGTATGACCTTCCCGTTCTTCCCAATCACCTTGATGGTCTCTTTTCGGACTCGTCTATGTCAGTTACACAAGCTATAAGAGACTCACCCGCACGACGCCGCTCTTGTCCACGATCTCCTGTGTGACCTTCCCGTTCTTCCCAATCACCTTGATGCTCTCTTTTCGAACTCGTCTGTCAGTTACACAAGCTATAAGAGACTCACCCGCACGACGCCGCTCTTGTCCACGATCTCCTGTATGACCTTCCCGTTCTTCCCGATCACCTTGATGCTCTCTTTTCTGACTCGTCAATGTCAGTTACACAAGCTATAACAGACTCACCCGCACGACGCCGCTCTTGTCCACGATCTCCTGTATGACCTTCCCGTTCTTCCCGATCACCTTGATGCTCTCTTTTCTGACTCGTCAATGTCAGTTACACAAGCTATAAGAGACTCACCCGCACGACGCCGCTCTTGTCCACGATCTCCTGTATGACCTTCCCGTTCTTCCCAATCACCTTGATGCTCTCTTTTCGGACTCGTCTATGTCAGTTACACAAGCTATAAGAGACTCACCCGCACGACGCCGCTCTTGTCCACGATCTCCTGTGTGACCTTCCCGTTCTTCCCGATCACCTTGATGCTCTCTTTTCTGACTCGTCAATGTCAGTTACACAAGCTATAACAGACTCACCCGCACGACGCCGCTCTTGTCCACGATCTCCTGTATGACCTTCCCGTTCTTCCCAATCACCTTGATGCTCTCTTTTCGAACTCGTCTGTCAGTTACACAAGCTATAAGAGACTCACCCGCACGACGCCGCTCTTGTCCACGATCTCCTGTATGACCTTCCCGTTCTTCCCGATCACCTTGATGCTCTCTTTTCTGACTCGTCAATGTCAGTTACACAAGCTATAACAGACTCACCCGCACGACGCCGCTCTTGTCCACGATCTCCTGTATGACCTTCCCGTTCTTCCCAATCACCTTGATGCTCTCTTTTCGGACTCGTCTATGTCAGTTACACAAGCTATAAGAGACTCACCCGCACGACGCCGCTCTTGTCCACGATCTCCTGTATGGCCTTCCCGTTCTTCCCGATCACCTTGATGCTCTCTTTTCTGACTCGTCAATGTCAGTTACACAAGCTATAACAGACTCACCCGCACGACGCCGCTCTTGTCCACGATCTCCTGTATGACCTTCCCGTTCTTGCCGATGACCTTGCCCACTAACGCCCGCGGCACCTTGATGCTCTCCTCCGCGTACTCCAGCAGCGAGCGCGCCGCTCGCACCGCCTCCGCCGACTGGGGAAACAAGCAACATAAACAGGTAAACATTATGTCTAATGGCCGGTATACACTTTGATTAGTGCAAGTGCGAAGTACATAAATTTCCTACTAAACGTTTAATAGCAAGTCATAAGGGCCGCGGTTCCCTGGATTGGCATGGCGTCGGAAGCGACGAGTCATTTCAAAACAAGCTATATGTCTAGTGACATAAGATGCAAAACGGCGGCTGCACGCTCGCGTGCATCTAGTCCGCGCGAGTGCGCGCCAGGCCGCCCGCGGCCCATCAGGCATATGAGAGTTTCCTGTCTCTCCAAGCTTTGCGCACCCAGGCAACGCCCAAACGCGTAGAACGCGTTTTGTATTATCAAAATTAGGACAAAGAAACCCATTCCATGACTAAGCACCCACTGACGAACGGTACAGCCGAACGCTTTGGTCGAATACAATTGACCGTTCGGAACGTGCGAACACTAAGCGGCAGTGAAATCTAAGCAAATCCAGAGTAAATTGTTTGTAACAGCGGGTTTGTGTATGCTTGGGAGTCAAACTCTCGCTCAAGTTCGAGTTTATATTTTCTTTATTCTCTCTTTCTCTTTCATCCGAGCGTGATTGCATTCAACTGAGATGTTTCGAAACCCGTAGCTGTTTTTAGGGGTCCAGCACCAGCATCCTTAATTGCGAGACGTCAAGTCAGTATGTCTAGGAATTATGCCTTCTGCCGGGATCGTCATCATAACCAGCCACTTGTCCCCATTTAATTTGTTGGTTTTTGCATGGCCGATCGCGAGCCCCATGAAATCGCGCACTGCAAACTCGTCCTTGTGCTGTGGACACAGAGTATATGTTTGCGCTCACCTCGCCGCAGATCTTGAAGGTGCACGACACCTCCTCCAGCTCGATGTTGGTGACGCCCGCGACCTTCCTCGCTTGCTGGATGTTGGCGCCGTGCGTACCGATCGCGAGCCCCATTAGATCCTCGCGCACTGAAAACTCGTCCGTGTAGCTGTTGAAAATTAATCATTTGTTTATTTTATAAGCTTTTTTCATGCCGATGTCCTATTTGCAACAGTAATTCAACACAAATTCAAATTAGTTTGGATATCAAAATTTAGAATTCGCTAAATCTGTGATGGTTTCCAGTTAGGAAAATGGACCCAACAGGGATTTGACAGTATTCTTGGTTAAGATCTAATGCTCTACAAATCATTAGATACATTTGTACGCGAATCAGTGCTAAAGAACGGTTACAAAAGAAAATGTTGCAAATAGTAATGAGTCCTATCTACGGTCTATTACTACTGAACGCTAACTTGCTACAAATGTCATTTTGTGTTCATGTCGTGTCCAGTGTTTTATGTGAAGTGTTTAGTATTTGTGACTCGACAAATAGGGCTTCTGAGTAGTATGACTCGACTGTACAAAGAGGCAAGTATTATGTCGCATGATCACAATCGAACCATGCAGACACTTTTCAAAAACTACATATCAAAACCTGACGTCACCATCTCCAAACTTTTCATGCAAATTAATTTTGATACATGAAGTGAATTATTTTCACAAATTACTCGTATTATGTGTGATTAAGTTATAGTGGTGTATAAGAGTAGCGGTCAGACACAATGACTTTGTACAAATCATCAATTTGTCAAACAATCATCATTTATTATACTTGGTCAGCAAAATAGAGGTACAAAACTGAAGGGGCCTTACATGTCAATACGTACACAAACTATAGTTTAACACCTAAAATTATGAAGAAGGATCAGACTTTTCCAATTACGACATTGTGAAGCAATTTTTGCCTAAAAGACATGCCTGACGCTGGTCGGCAGTCTGAAAATTATGAACTGCATTATCTATTAGAAACACTAGTGTCAACCATTTGTTTCAGTACTTTTCTACTTCCATACTTTTCATTGTCACCTTTTAATCAACCAAGGAAATTAGTGATATTTCTTGCGTTGATAGTTTTAAAAAGCAGATTCAGCAAATAGTTTTTGGTCATGTATTAATAGATTTGATCATGTTAGTTCGTATTATCGTCACTATGGGACTAACCGCGATAATTTTAGGGATTTGATCGATATTTTGGAAATTCTGCAACTGCTAACTGGTGTTGTAACTGTCAGGGGACCATGTCGGTGTACCCTCTTTCCAAGTATTTTATAGTACAAGTTTTTTATACCCAAAACTGGTGGTGTCCCTTCATGCACCATTCCTTAGAACGCGCACACACCTTTTGTACAAACAGAAAAATCCCAAAAAAAAAAAAAGGCGATAAGTCCCACAGTGACAATATTCTATAGCCAAGTATTTTCCCCATCATCTTTGTACCTCTCTACTGAGTGACATCGCAAGGCATGCACAAGTTATCACAAGATCAGCAACGCGTTAGAGCATCATCCAACTAAAGAACATAGTTACCGGTTACGCTCGTCGTTCCCCTGGCCGGCCGAGTTTCTCGAATACTGCTCAAGGAAGCTGAAATTTTGCAGGTGTGTAAGCAAAGCCAAATGGTTCGACGGTCAATCGCGCGACAATTTTGAATCAGCAATAAAGACAAACAAAAGTAATGTATCCAACAAGATTTCAGCTCCTCCAAATATTGCTTAAGCAAGCTTTTGGATTTTTAAAATAGTTGTGCGAAAAATGTTAGCCTTTTTATAGGAAATGATAACTCCGTAGGATTTTTAAGGATGTGGAAGATTTTAGCAGTGAAACGACAGGTGTCGGATAACTATGAGTATGACACTTATGATGTTAAGTCTTGTCCACGCCTTAATTGTGTCATGTTGATTTATATGATATGAAACACGAAGGTTGATTATGCCGTTAGGATTCTTTTTCATTTATAACGACAATGTCGGCAATCTATTGACCCTTAATATGATGTCTTGGCCATAACTTTTATATTTTATATCATTTAAATGCAGAGCATATGGTGTTGGTCAACTTTTGTCTTTAATAAGTCTTAAAATCAGACCCATTAAAGCGTGTCAACTATACGTAGATAACACGACGCCCCAATGTAGAAGTGAAACGAAAAAAGTATTGCAACCAAATAAAAAGACTAACATTTTCCGCAGAGAGACTAAAGACAACATCAAATAGATTTAAGAAAACGTAAATAAAAATCGTTCTCACCCTCCCTGATTGTGAATTTTGGTGGACTCCAACTGCCTTGCCGCTTCCTCAGTCTTTTTCAGCAATAAAAACTTTTGGGCTAGATTCCTGGAAAGAGACAACAAATATTTAGAACATTTACAATTTAGATAGGTTTGCTGTAGTTTGCTTTTTACCCGACTACACATAACACCCTTGGGTGTTATGTGTGTAAAGTTAGTTGGATTTCAACTGTTAAGATACCGTTTTTACAATTTTCAATAACTAATATCTATCTATTGATAGCAGATTTGAATTCTATTTTTTTTATAGTCCAGCCTAGGTCTAAATGTGCTTTCGCTTCTTCACCGAGCATTTCCGGCCATAGCCGAGACCTCAACCTGTCGCCTAAATTTCAATTAGCATATTTATAAATTTCAATAAGCAAATCTGCCGCTAAATTTGAATAAACATACTTAAATTAAGAAATCAGATATGGGAAAAAAAACCATGCGAGCATGACTTAATCAGCAGTCTTTACTCTCTGTATGAATACAAAGAGTAAAGACTGCTGGTTTAAGTCCAGCCCACGGGGATTTTTTCCCATATCTTATTTCTTAAATAATAATAGCATTGTGAATTCATAAAAAATACCTGTAAAATATTTAAGGCGCTGTAACACCTAATAATAAAAGTACGCAATGGTAATCGCGCGATAATAGTACGTACTGGTAATGAAATACGGTTAAAAGTGGTGATCCCGGTAGGCGATCTCTGTTCGAACCCGTATCTGCCATTTCGGTCGCTTAATTCCTTAATTATATATAACCAAATATTAAAATATTTATAGGTGTCCATTTTGCTCAGTAAGTTTTACTTTTTATAGATGTAAAAAAATGGTAGTTATCGCTGAAAATATCAAGTAATTCGCGACGAAACCTTTTCTGGATATAGTTTTTTGCCATTTTATTTTCCTAGGTTTTAAATATTTTATTGAGAATATTTTGCTGTAATCATTTATTTTGATGTTTGAACTGTACTTCATATTTTTTTCATGCTAGTATTCTAATAAAAATAAGGCTAACTGCGCGACGAAAAAATAGACGTTTTACGGCAGTGCGTGAATTACACAACTTAATAAACATGTAGGGAGCTTTATACTACCAGCCGGCATAACTCTTAATACCGAAGGCCCTGTAGCTCCCCAGACACCAGACAATCTCAGCACGGGTTGTCGGCAGCGAGTCTGTCGGCGCGATATACTTGTCGCGACAAACATGTCGCGCCGGCAGACTCGCTGGCGGGGCTTCAGATGACACGGCGCCATTGAAGCCCTACGCTTGTGCTTTGCTATCAAATCAAATTATACGTTTATACCTATACCGCATTGTTATAAAAAAAAGGCACTGAAATAATATGATGCAACTAGACAACAAAGCTGCAATACAACTTACATTTTCAAGGCCATTGCAGCACTGTTGGGGTCGTGTTAAATAAGTCGAGTTTTGTTCCAGGTTTACCAGAGAGATATAAATGTCTTATATATTTTATCATATAAATAACAGAAATAGGTTTTAAGGTCGACTTTGAAGTTGAGCGACCGCTGCATCCGCAACTGCGGTCGCATAAAACAACTCAGTGCGGGACGAGAAATACGCTCGGTTTACGCCGCACACAGCTTTTCCTTTTATACTACTAAGTAGGAACAGGCATACGACCCACCTTAGGGAAAACGGGTATCTTCATGTTATTGTAAATTAAAATTCTAAATCACGCTCTTTTTATAGAACCCCATGTTGTAGTCTCTCGGGAAAACCATGGCAAGGAGTTAGTTCCAGAACTTTAACGTATGTGGTAGAGAGTTTCGTTAAGCAACTTGTTCGGCAAGCTGCACTTCAGCCGACCAGTAAGGGGTATCCCCCCAGCATTTCTCACCAAGAACACAGGTTTTCATAAGTCAAAATTTACCTGACTTAGTCTTAAAAGATGACAGACAGCCTGTGTATATGAACAAGTTTTCGGGACCAACGCTGATAACTCTGGTATAATACTCACGAACAATCCTCGAATCAACATGCCTCACCTAAAGTGCTTCTTCTGCAGCATCTGCGCGCGTTTCTACGTCTCGCATCCTCCCACCAGTCTATTACTCACCGATAAGTTTCAACCTAAAAATTTATACAGGGGTCTAAATATACCTGACAGTCTTGAAGGTCACAGCCTGTCCATATGCTCAACTTTTCGGGACCATCGGTAGTAACTCGTGAATCTTCCTCGAATCAACATGGCTAACCTAAAGTGCATCTCCTGCAGCATCTGCGCGCGTTTCTGAAACGTCTCGCATCCTCCCACTAGCCTATTACTCACCGATAACATATGGTTTCAACCTTTAAATATATACCTGGATCTAAATATACCAGACATAGTCTTGAAAGTGACAGCCTGTCCATATGCTCAACTTTTCGGGACCCACGCTTGTAACTCATGAATCATCCTTGGATCATTATAGCTCACCTAAAGTGTGTCTCTTGCAATCTTCTTTAGATCATTATAACTCACCTAAAGTGCATCTCCTGCAGCATCTGCGCGCGTTTCTGCGAGGTCTCGCAGCGCGAGATGACGGCGAGCACGGCGCGCTCGGGCACGTACCACACCAGCGCGGCCCCAATCACCTTTTGGAACTCCTTGTGCGCGTTCTCGACCTTCGCGCTGTGCATGTCGTGCAGGCTGCGGACAAGAGGAGTTACGTTTAGTGATCGAGGGACGGCCGTGTCGTAACGTCCTTGAAACTCCTTGGATGTGGACTTCTGAATAAGCGTTTTCGACTAACGTATTACGTATATTGTTTTATTATATACGTTAGTGAAATCGTTAAGAGGGTATACTAGCAGTGCGTTTTCCATACAAATGTATTTCTCTATTTTCTCGCTGAAAACTGCTTCTAGAGGCACAATTCTTTTTACATACATTCTATTACTAAAATAGGTATGTCCCTATGTTCTATTTTTATCTAAAAACCTGTTTTAAAGTAAAAAAAATTGTAAAAAAACAGTTTTTTTGGAAAAATTAAAAAATAGAGGCATTCCTATTTTAGTACTAGATTTTATGAAAAAAGAATTGTGGCTCTAGAATCAGTTTTCAGCGAGAAAATAGAGAAATACATTTGTAATGAAACCATATTGAAAAAATACTGCTAGTATACGCTCTTAAAGAAAACGTTTTCACTTACGAAATATGAACTAGTTAAATACTATTCACAAGACATTTCACAGAGAAACTGACGATCTCAACTAATTTAAAAAAAAAAATTGACGTGAACACGTCTTTAAAATTGCTTCCATGGAGCAATTCAAACCAAAGAGGAATGGTAACAGAACCGGGGGATACAGTTTGGTATAGCAGCTACCTACATGTCCATCTCCACCAGATTTTTTATTATACCACAGCTAGCTAAAGGATCAAAGAATTCGTAACACGTATACACTTCTACATTTTGCGACCACTCAAACGCAATGGTTTAAACGCATTGGTGGATGATGCAGCGTTCCACAAAATGTTAGTTGACGTCGCATGGAGAAAATGCACTGTGCAGTTTGTTGCAGCTTCTTCTGTACTTCAATTCGGAAGCGGCAACTTATACATAAGATAATTATTGACAACAAAAAAAAAATTGTAAGAATTGTAACCACAAGTGTGACAATCAATAAATGTTAAAGAAACCTATATTAAATAAAAGATTGAATCTTAGTGCCACTTCTAAGATGAAAAGAAATCAATTTGCACGTAGGTGATGAAAAGTGCGCGTCTAGACAGAACTTAGACGTATCACAGTAAACAATGTTTGGAAATAAACTGAATCTAAAAATACACTTATGACGAAGACAAACAAGTTTCTTCAAAATAATTGCTAGAAATGAAATGAAATGAATAGTTTTTATTCAAATTTTGGATCTCATGTATCGCTTTCTGAAAATGTTGTTTATCATGATTAGGAGATCAATTAAGCCTACGCAAGTGACGGTGGCGTATTTTCTCGGAATATCCCCATTTTAACACAATCGATATTATCTTTCATCAATAAGGTACATCAAGTGCTCTCCTATCTGATTAGGTTTATTTTATCTCAAACTCTGTCAGTCTCTCAACAATTTTGCAATGAAGCTGTTGATTATTCTAGTGCTGATCTCAGAAACGTTAGGTTATTACCACATCGATGTGGGCATACCCGAAGCGAGTCGAATTAAGGAAGCTGAAGAAACTGGACTTGTACGAGTAACAGGTGGCGAATTAACTGAACTAGGGACTTATCCTTTCTTTGCCGGACTAGTGATTTTGGTCGATGTGAATACTACGTCAGTTTGCGGTTCGAGTCTCATATCAAACACAAAATTAGTGACCGCAGCCCACTGTTGGTTTGACGGAGAAACGCATGCTTTACTTTTCGAAGTCGTTTTGGGTTCTACAAAATTATTCTCAGACGGGAAAAGAATTCGAACCAATGATGTTCTGGCACATGAAGATTTTGACATCCAGACTGTTCAAAACGACATTGCTGTAATTACCATACCAAAAATTAAATATAGTGACTATATAAAGCCGATAAGTCTATCATCCAATGGAGATATAGTGGGAATTCGATGTCAGATAGTGGGGTTTGGTCGGACAAGCGAAGAGGATGCCGTGACGATGGACCAGCAGTTAAGTCATGTGTACACGACTGTAATAAGTAATGAAGAATGTTCTATAATATATAAAGAACTGATTACAGAATCTTCTCTATGCACAAGTGGGTTGAATGGTAGAGGTCCCTGCGGAGGTGATTCGGGTGGCCCCGTGTTTTACGAAGATGGGGAGTTCGTGCTGATTGGGGTGGTGTCCTTTGGGTCTTCGAATGGGTGCGACGCAGGACATCCGTCGAGCCATACGAGGATTTCGGCGCATCTTCAATGGATCAATGAAAAAATGTAACTTGTATTTTTTATTTTAATAAAGTGGATCAATCAAGTGATAGTTAACATCTTGCATTGTTATTGAGCTCACGAAAAGGAGCAGTAGAAAGATCTAACACTTTTTGTTACTTTTTCACGATTTAGTCCAATACTTTACCTATAATTTGATATGTATGGAGTGAGTTAAGACTTTGAGATAAATATAACTTTTTGAAAATTGTTCTTTAGTTGTAAAAGCAATGTGGAAATGGTTTGTTTTCAAACATTTGTGAAGCCAGGACAACTTCGCACTACGCTGTCACACAGGTATAGTATGAATATAAATTGTGGGCAAAAACTTTATTAAATAAAAAGTAGATTACAAACAAAAACCCTAATTCATCTCTCATTTCAATCAGAAACAAGACCTCAGGCACTTTTTGACGTAAACTTACATCTCAAAGTTTATCGTCAGCCAAGTGTCATAAATCATAATCATAAACATCACGAGTATCTATCTGCATATATTCCTTAGTTAAAATAAAGCTATTTCAGCAGTAATATCTGCAGTCATTAGCATTAAACCGCGGTATGTGAGTGCAGATACCGTGAAATCTAAATATGCCAGTTAACGAGCGCATATTGACTAAATGACATTTTCTAGTCCCACGTCAAGAATCAGGTCAGTAGTGTCGTCAACTGCCTGTCTGCTGCAGGTATGACTCGGATACACGCCTCCTAAGTCATCCCCAATCCATCCTAGCAAGAAGCATCCCAAGTTCTTTTATCCCGTATCCTTCCCTCGATTAAAAAAACTTCGCCGTGTGGTTCCCGGCAGAGTAGAATAGGACCAAGTCTTCCCGTGGGTGTCGTAGAAGGCGACTAAGGAAACATAAGCTACACAAAGCTTAGATATAAACATCAAAGAGACCTCTCCAACCCGTCTGGCCAGCTTGGATAGTGTAGGCCAATTCCTCTAACTGCTCGGGTTAATATATGGCTTTGGTAGTTCAGAGAGGGTCGTGCTCCTGCATTGGAGACTAAAAAAGACCTGATGATGGGCAGCAGCAACGGAACCGATATAAGCCAAACAAAATGCGCTCAACAACCAACCCATCACCCAAGCGTGGAGAGTTGGCAAACCCTCACATAATGGAAATCATTGGAGGAGGCCTATGACTAACAGTGGACTTCTTGCGGCTCAGACGATGACGCCAAGAATTTTATTCAGGACCAAATTCAATGGTGCAGACGCAAACATGTGCTGCGATTGCCTGAATGGGCTAGCAAGCCGACTATTATTAACCCAACCAAATAAAAAAATATATGGTTGGTAAGGTAAGTTTACTTTAGGTGGTAAAATAAATTAATAGATATATTTATTTTTAAATTGAATATGCAACAAAATATTCTGTGAATATATCAAGAGTCTATTGCCTATTGCCGAACAAATAACGGAAAAAGAAATCGCGTTTGTTGTACGAGTGCCAACTTAAAAATTTATTTTATTCTGTTTTTAGTATTTGATGTTATAGCAGGAACAGAAATATTTTATCTGTGAAAATTTCAACTGTTAGATATCACGATTTATGAGATACAGCCCGGTGACAAACGGACATCGAAGTCTCAGTATTAGGGTCCCGTTTTTACACTGTGGATATGGAACCCTAAAAAGCGCTTTGTGGGAAGCGACTTTCTTACGAAGAGCTCAAGGCGACCATAAACGATAACTTCTCAGAAAGAGAAGGATTATTTGGAGGGTATTAAAAAGAAGTACATTGCGATTGCAGGGGACTATATCCATACTAAATAGGAAAGATTTAATTGTTGGATTGTTTGTTTTCATTGAATAGGCTCAAAATTCAAAATCATTTATTTCCTCCAAAACTAATGGACGGATATTCAAAAGTCTTCACCAGAGAGCCAATTTATCTCCGGGTGACATAGGCTATAGTTTACGCGGACGAGGTTGCGAGAAAATTGCTAGTAGAAAATTATTTCAGACTTTTCTTTCATTTTCTTGCCGACAATACATTGAACTCTACGCGAAGTTCATTCATACGAAAATCACGATCCATCTACAACACAGACATGTATGTGTGCACTGATCATTGGCCTTCACAATAAATCTTCCAGTAAAAGTGAAATCATAGATGCCAAACAATGGCCTCGCCGACTTTGATCATAGTGATAAGAAGAATAAACTGGCAATTTTCAGAAACTACAGTTTATAATAAAATGACATCACTTCTATATTATAAAAACCGCTGTTGTTGTTGATAACTTAAAAATATTGAAAGTCATCTACTATAGAGTAACTGCATTACTTCATTGAAGCTAAATGCACTCTTTATCTATGACGTAGAAACTAGTACTCATCAATATCACAAAGCTTAAGATATCGGAAACATTTTTTTTTATTATGCTTTTGTAGGACTAAGTATAAACATTACAGTGATAAAACCTAATATGCCGAGAGGAAAAGCTAAGTTAAGAATAATTAAAATCCTTATTGAGAATTCGGGGATACCCAAATAACTTAAATTGGTATATAAAAAATATAAGCTTTTAAAATTTAAATCCACTATAATTAGCTGTAGCATACATATTCGGAACAATTACCTTAAACCTTATCCCTCCGACACTTGAGCCTCCTCCCAACCCCTCACGCGCCTCTCAATGGGATTCAAAGAAGAGGAAGAAGAGGGTAGTGGGGTTTTTATTTCTTTTTTAAATACTTCTTGTTAAATAAATGCATACGCCTTATGAAATATTTTTCATAATCTACTCATCATGTATGTAGCCCCTTCGAGCAACACGGCTTCCGTAGCCGTGTTGCTCGAAGTGTAGGCCTGTCGCGAAGAAATATCGCTGTCATTATGGAATTAGGTGTTCAATCGACTAAGACATACAAAACGTGCCGTTATTGCGTGTTAGCAAGATTGTAACGCTGGAGCATAACTTGTTCCAGTTATTTTTGTAACAAGTGCTATTAAAAGCCCCACCCACAGTGCTAAACAATTCAAAGTAATCCTGCGTTAAAACGCATTGGTCGCTACGTCTTTGCGGCGCTACAGAAGTTCAGGGATAAATATCCACCTTAAGGTGCCATCCATATAGAACGTCACAGAACACGGGGACAGGACAATCCAAACGTCACAGTCCGCGTTAAATAGATAGAAATAAAAGCGTTTTTTGGTGGGAAGTCAAGGGGTACAGTTGTCGTTTAACAGATTTTCAAATACGTAAATAAAAGACGGTATCCTGTCGTTCAGTTTTCTATTCTATTTCATTGAAATATCGACAGACAGCCTTGAAAGGGCGCAGCGCGCACAGTATTTTTGTACGGGGCTTCCCCCGGTCAGCTAAAAGATACTGCTTCGTATAAATAAACAAGGCTACTAGAGAAAATTTATCAGTGACTCACGTCGCGTTCATGTTAAATTCGATATAAAAACGTCGACTGTTTTAGGGTAAGTTACGTTGGCACTTTAAAAATGAAAACAGAAAGCAACTTTAATAACACAACCACGGCATTGTATGCGGTGGCCAGTATATTTACTAGTACATATTAAATTATTTCCAATGCACCTCCTGGTACACCCCCAATACCTGATTAACCCCAGAATGTTCAAAATATTCTTGACTAATTAATAACAATCTTAAATCTTCGTCTTTGTCTGTTAGGTTATCTAGACAGTAGTGAAGTGTCAGATCGAGACTTCAGAACGAATTTACCTAGTTAAGATGCCTTTGAGTGTTCAGGCGTTAGTGAAGTCAGCCATGGTATTGTCAGGTATTGCATCTAAATAAACAAACGGTATACAATACGTTTTTCATATGTTCAATAAGAAATCAAATGCACCAAAAAAAATGTTTATCAAAACAGCAGCGATCAAGGAGATAAGTCTTCTTTCAGGAAGGCATAGGCTAGGAAGAGTTATATTGATCAAAATACAAGCACACAATTTATGTCTAACACGAGGGCTGCTGGACGTTGAGGTATTACGGAAGGAGAATATCAGCTATTTTAATCCCCCTTGTCATAAAAACTCTACCCTTTACTTAAAGCTAACAAAAACATTGGTATTTTTCCCTTTAAAATGACTATAAATAAATCACACAGATTGAGCTAGCCCCAAAGAAAGTTCGAGACTTGTGTTATGGGATACTAACTCAACGATACTATATTTTATAGATAAACATCCAAGACCCAGGTCAATATTTTATAATAGATACTTATATAGATAAACATCCAAGACCCAGGTCAATCTGAAAAAGATCAATTTCCATCTTGACCTGACCGGGGATCAAACCCGGGACCTTCCGTGTCGCAGGCAAGCATGTTGACCGCTGCGCCACGGAGCTGACATCATCATCACGCGAACCCCGACTGCCATGTCATATTAGTATTGTTGAGTTAGTATCCCATCTCAGCATGCACAAGACCACGATTTGTAGTGATCTATGGGGGAGGCCTATGTCCTACAGTAGACATCCCTGATTTATAGATAGATAGTTACCCATAACACAAGTCTTTTATACCCTGCACCTGTTTCGCTGCTTATATTATTTGAATGATGGTCATTTAAATAGGTGGCTGTAAAAATGTTGACAAATCATATTTGCAGCATGAATGCTCTCATAATAGTGGTTTCTGCAGGGTCCAACCAAGAAACTAGACAGATGAGTAGGAAACAAGTACTCACTAATCCTTGAGATCATCGGGCACGGTGATTTCAAACTTGTGGAAGGTGTTCTTGTCGATGGGCGTCTTAGGAGTCTTCACGCGGAGGCGGTCCTTTGGCACAATTTCCGTGTAGCAGTTGTCCCATTCCAGATACTCTATGACCAGGAACTCGCCCCTCATCATCTGTAAACAAATTATTGAAAATTATTTAGTTTGATACTAAATCCCAATCCTAACTAATATTATAAATGCGAAAGTAAGTCTGTTTGTTTGTTTATTGCGATATCACATTGCATCTACTGAACTGATTATCATTTTGAATACACATAGGTTAGGTTAGGAGGGTACGAAGAAGGACATAGGCTACTAATGCAATGACACCCTGCATCTTTACAGTGAACTCATGGAATGTGGCCCGGGTCCGGTCGTGGAAATACCTGCAACTACTCCACAGTCACAATATTTTATATTAACCTCTCATAATAAAATAAAAAAGTATGTGAAAATTAACAAAATGATAAAGCGTACCAAAAAGGTTATTTCTAAACAAAAATCATTAAAATCTTTGACTCAGTTACGTAAGGAAAAATTATGTCTATATAATCAATTTAAATCATGTGAAGATGATCTTTACATGGCTAGCCGCATTTATGATACTGAGATACATGAACTACAGTCACAAATAGCTGAATTACATCAGTCTTTAAAAACTTTGTCTAAAAATTATAAAATATCTCAGAAACAACTCAATGAACATATTTCGACAATTAAAAAACCAGTTGAGTTAGTCCACCATATTATTGAGCAGCATGTCCCTCTCGCTGTGTCCCCGGAGGTTATCACCAAGCAACCTGAAATATCTCAGGAGCTTCTCATAAAAGAGTGTGATACAAGTATGCTGTCGAGAATAGGTACTATTAATAGTAGTGTGAATAAAAAAATATGTTGTGATAAACTGTTAGTTTATTCCGATGAGTTAGGTCAGCCGGCCTATTTACTAACTCGGATGACAGGTGTCGATGCCTATCAATCTAGGATTTGCTCTTACAATGCGGTTTTTGTATTAGAAATAAAAAGTTCGAGCAAGCAAAACCCGCATTGTAATTGTAAATTCTAGATTGATAGGCATCGACACCTGTCATCCGAGTTAGTAAATAGGGGGGCAGGGCTTTAGTAGCATAATTTGTAACCATATTCACAACAACTGTACAGTTTTAAATACATGTACACCCGGGGCCTCTTATTCATATTTAATAAACAGTATAAATACTGATAACATAAATGAAGACACAGCAGTACTAATTTTGTGTGGTGACAGTTCTTGTGTTACAAAGAGGAACTTAAAGCAAAATGTAGACAAATTGATTAGTTTAAATTTAAAAACTAACTGCAAATTTATGATAAGTGCCTTTCCGTATTCGGAATCTTTTGACAATGTTAGAAATAGACATATACATGAATTGAATGTACAATTGTACAATATGACTTGTCGTCATAGCGATTTTATTTTTTATTTAGATATTAATAAATTTATATATAGATTTAAGATGACACAAGATACTATGTATCTTCCATTTAGTTGTAAGCGACAAATTGCTACAGTCGTAGCTTATAATATACTAAATTGTGTTGTAAATTATACAACTGAAATATTTGAACATGACATGAAAAATAATCCTAAAAAATATAATTGGACCTAGAATAAGTAATACTAAGTGTAATTTAAACTAAAAAACAAGACAATAGTCAAGGCCAAAGAATTAAATATTATTCATCAGAATATCCAAGGCCTGACTAGCAAACTTTTAGAGTTAGAATTATTTATAAACAGTAAAAATTTACATGTAGTTTGCCTGACCGAACATTTTATGCAGTCGCATCAACTACAATTTAATATTCAAAACTACTCTACGGCTAGCTCATACACCAGAAAGACAAAAGAGAAAGGAGGCAGTTTAATCCTAACGCAAAATGATGTGAAATATAAAGAACGTAAAGATATTGTAAGTCTTTCAATTGAGTGTAGTGTTGAATTAGCATGTATTGAGCTAGAGAATTGTGTTATAGTATGTGTAAACAGCCCTCCTAATTCAGATTATAATACATTAGAACTAGTGATTGAAGACGTTTTAAGGAAATTGTGTTGTAGTCGCAAAAACATCATAATATGTGGCGACTTTAATGTAGACTTATTAGTTACAACTACTGAAAGTGTAAGATTTTTAAATTTATTTAAATCGTTCGATTTAATTAATCTATTTCTGGAGCCAACAAGAGTTGAAGGTGACTCTGCAACGTGCATAGATAATGTTTTCTGTAACTGCATTGCTGTTGACAAAGCCATCATAAAAAATCTTACTTCTGATCACTTTGGTCAGTTAGTAAAATTCACAAACCACGTCGAAGTAGATTCATCACAAATTACCTATAGATCGATTACAAAAGACAAAATCAAAGTATTTAAAGATAAAGTAACACAAAAAATTCCTCTTATGGAGGAAACTAGAGATGATCCGGATATACTGTATAAAAAAATGTTTGACGTTATTGAATCAGAATTTAACAATGCGTTCAAAATAAAAACTAGCACTAAACGTAATCGTAAAAAATTTAGTGAATGGGCTACTCCAGGCATTTACATCAGTAGGAATAGGTTATATGAATTACTTGCTATGAAAGCTCACAATCAGAATCCCGATTTTGTTAAATTTGTAAGAACTTATTCAAAGGTTTTTAAAAGGGTATGTGCATGCGCAAAGTCAATATTTACTAGACAAACTATTATTAATTCTAATAATAAAGTGAAAACAACATGGAAAATTATTAACACAGAAACAGGAAAAACGAAAAAACGTGATATTCCAATTGAATTAAAAATTAATAATAAGGTCCTCAGTACTAGCGAAGACATTACTCAATATTTTGAAGACTTCTTTACAAATATTCCTGTAAATACCACTGCCTCCCTACATTCATCATCTGAGGAATCTAAAAAGTTATTAAGTAGTTGTATACCAGAATGTAACAGTCAATTAATATTTGAACACGTAACATCACAAAAAATCATTGATACTTTTAGGAGTTTAAATAATAAGAAAACTGGGGATATATGGGATATCTCAGTATCGGTTATTAGTAATGTTATAGATATAATAGCTCCTTATTTAGCGTCTATTTTTAATAAATGTGTCGATACGGGGACTTTTCCTGATTTAATGAAATTGAGTAAAGTTATACCATTGTACAAATCGGGTGATAAAACTGATCCAACAAATTACCGTCCTATTTCTATTCTGCCAGCTTTGAGTAAAATATTTGAAAAGTTAATTTTTAATCAGTTATTATCTTTTTTCAATAGAAACGGACTCTTTCATGGTGAACAGTATGGATTTACAAAGGGTCGATCAACTACAGACGCGGGGGTTGCGCTTTTAAAACATATATATGATGCTTGGGAGAATAAACAGAATGCCATAGGTGTTTTTTGTGATCTTACCAAAGCATTTGATTGTGTCGACCACAATACCCTTATATTCAAACTAGAACACTATGGGATTAAAGGTAAAGCTCTTTATTTAATCAAATCTTATTTGAGTAGCCGTATTCAAAAAGTTAGTGTAGATAGGGTTATGTCTGTCGGATCATCTGTTAAGATGGGTGTACCCCAGGGCTCTATACTAGGGCCTTTGTTGTTTCTAATATATATTAATGATCTGCCATATTATGTTAACACGTGTAAGGCTGTACTATTTGCCGATGATACATCTCTTGTTTTCCCTATCGATAGGACAACGGACAATTTTGACGTGGTCAATAGTACATTAGCCCAAGTGTTAGAGTGGTTTACCGCAAATAACTTGTTGTTGAACGCTAAAAAGACGAAATGTATTAAATTTTGCTTACCGAATGTTACAAAAGTACCAACACGCATAATGATCGATAACGAAACGATAGAATTGGTAGACAAAACGACATTTCTTGGGATGACAGTTGACTCCGGGCTTCAATGGGGTGCCCATATCACAACCTTATCGGGTAAACTTAGCTCTGCGGCTTATGCAGTTAGAAGAATAAGACAGCTGACTGACGTTGATACTGCGCGCTTAGTGTACTTCAGTTACTTCCATAGTGTCATGTCATATGGGATATTACTGTGGGGTAACTCAGCTGAAGTTAATACCATTTTCGTCCTTCAAAAACGCGCTATCAGGTCTATATATAAATTAGGTGCTAGAGAATCACTTAGAGAATTGTTTAAAGAGATAAATATATTGACATTCCCCTCGCAATACATATTTGCAAATATTATGTTTGTTCGTCACAACCTTCATTTATATAAGAAAAATAGTGATAACCACAGCAGGAATATAAGAAATAAAAATAAATTAGCTACGCCAGCTTTGCGATTACAGAAAACAATGAATTCTTTTTTGGGCCTCGGTATACGCTTCTATAATAAAATTCCTACAGAAATATTAGCTCTGCCATTAGTTAAGTTTAAAACTGCTATTAAAAATCAATTACTTAAAAAGGCATACTATTGTATTAACGACTACCTTAAAGATAAATCTACATGGGAGTAATAATATTATTTTTAATGAATACATGTACATAATTAATTAATATAATTTTATAAATTGTTACAAATACTTGTGTATAAGCATAGCCCTTCAGGCATGTAGGGACCAAAACTGGACTGAGTTTCTTTCGGCGTATTCTTCTCAGCAGTGGTCTTTCCGAAACGCTAGTAGTTTTTTCGATCTTGCAAATTAAAAAAAAAAATATGACGTTCAAAAAGCGATACATGATATCCAAATTTGAATAAAATTTCATTTCATTTCATTTCATAATGACGCGGGGGAAGCCGCGGGTAACAGCTAGTACAACATAAAGCTCAAGGTTGCTCAAAGAGCTATGAAGAGTGCTATATGCTCGGTGTTTCTCTGCTTGATCAAACCAGAAAAAACCGGCCAAGTGCGTGTCGAGCCACGCGCAGTATAGGGTTCCGTAGTTGCGAATGACAACTTTGAGTTCACACTGTTTACACTCACACCTTACAGTTTAACGACCAAAAACACCTAACAATAAAGATTGTATGAAATTTTACATTTTCCAGTACATCTTATAAGTTGGTTGCCTATAACTTTTTAGTTTGCACATAGTACCCAGCTCTGATAGTTTTCCTTTCAACTTCAGTATATATACTACTGCTGTAATTTTTTTCACGTATCCATTTATAACCGTTTAGCAGATAGAGGGGGGGGACACGTACCTCTAACAAAAATTTGCACTTTAAAACCAAATATTTCGGAAACGGATCCCTAAATCGAAAAATGGTGTTCTCAACCTCACAATATTTTTGAAAGACCTTTTTAACGATACCCCACACGATGGATAAATAGAGAAAAAAAAATTACTCCCCCACTTTACTTGTATGGGAGCTACCCAAAAAAAAATTTTTTTTCAAGATTTTATTCTACGACTTTTTTACCATGATTAATATACATACTCATACCAAATTACAGCTTTCTAGTACTTATAGTCTCTGAGTAAAACCGCGGACGGACAGACAGACAGACAGACAGACAGACAGACATGGCGAAACTATAAGGGTTCCTAGTTTACTACGGAACCCTAAAAAGGAGATTCATAGAAGAATGAAGGTCACTGACATAGCTCAGTAGATTAGCTCTTAGAAGTGGCATTGGGCGGGCACATAGCACGTAGAACTGATGGCAGATGCAGCAGATAGGCTCAAGAATGGCGACCAAGTACGGGCAAGCACAGCATTCAAAATCAAAACGTTTATTCAGAAAATAGGCCTTTGCAGGCATTTTTTCACGTCATATCATATTTAAAATTATCTTATTAGATAATAATTATGTATTTATTAATTGTTCAAAAGCTACAGACTACTAGCGTTTCGGAACCGACCACTGCAGAGAAGAAACGCCGAAAGAAACTTTTATCAACATTTTTGGTCGCCTACTCACCTGAAGGGCTTTATATGATTACGAATATTTATTCCTTATTGTCTTTTTCTTTCTTTTCTTTTTTTCTTTCTTTTTTCTGTTTTCATGTTACAATTTCAATATACATAGATTTATTATTTTTGGAACATGTTTATGTTAACCATCGAGTGTGCAAAGATAATAATTGTGCATTACAGACCCACTGACCACTTGCAGGGTAGATAGAGCCCAGGGTAAAAGACCCTTTCAGCACAGTTGGTGGGGGTTAGAAAACAAAATGAAAATAGTGATGAGTTGCTAGCCGCATCGCCTAATAACGTGATTTCTTAGATTATCTTGCTTTCCCTCAATTGGCTTTTTCGTTCGGTGAGTGGCAGCTGGTTCTAATTTTTTTTCATGTGAACTGAAGTGCATACAAAGCCCAAATACATTACCTACTGACGAAACCAAAAAGACAGAAATAGAGCATAGAATAAAAATCAAAACATACTAATGTTGTGAATCAATAAGCTAATTTTATCCCGTTCAGGTCAATGATCTTACAGGTTCATTGACCTTTGTATACAAAATAAAATAGTAAATTTATTAAAGAAGCTCTTTGGCAACTAAATCAGGTAGGCAGGCAATTGATGTAACTGTTCAATTGATGATAATGCAGTAATTCTTCTGCAATCTATAGCAATGTTCCTCAAAGTGCACTGTAAGTACTGAGGACTCGCAAAAGGTTGCCACAATAAAAGGAAGAAAAGGTTGTTGGGATGCAATAGTGAAATGCTTTTTGCTCATAGACCCTTCATGGTAAATAGGGATATAGATAAATGGCTATAATTTTATTTAAATGTGAATTTTGCCCAAATTGTTTTGTCAAATCACAAATGGTGTAATTTGTTAAACAAATTGGTTTGCAATGCCTATTTTTGCTAAAATTACATCAGAAAACAAATTAAATCTAGTAACAATGAAATAATTTTTATTAAATACTGTAGGATGCATTGTATTTTACTTGGACACACAAGGCACATTATCCTGATTGGAACTTACAACAAATATTAGTTATGGGTACAAATAAAACAAGTGTCCAGGTTTTTGAGATGAGGTACTTCAATGCAAAAACTTTTTGTATCCAATATTTATTTATAGTCAGAAGGCCAAACCCCAATGTCTCAGTCAAGGATAACTTTAGATATTATGCTAAATAGCACCTGGCAGAACCAGAGGGTCAGAATTTCAGGTTTACACAATGACTAAATATGTGCATACTAAAATTGGTAAAATTGCTATGGACAAACCACCTCAATAACAAAAGAGGGTAGCAACAAAACAAATCATATTGTGTACCCAATGATCTCCTAGAAAGTAGATAAATTGTGAAGGTATAAAGATATGTAATTCAATACCCACCTTGATATTTGCAGTCCACCACCCACATGCTTCCTTCTCATTTGACCTCGCAAATACCTCCACCTCCTGGTTCTCCACAAACTCTGTATGCTTCCCGGTGTCTTTTGGTGGGAGGAACACTTGCGAGAAGGGAAACTTAGACTCTGGCTGCCAGCTACAACGTACAACACATACATGTAAATAAATAAAGTACCTCCAATTGTAAACTTTATAAAATACAAAAATCAATACACTCACTCATTTTCAAAGGCTACGAGAACCTCGTTGTCGAGCACGTCGGTGACAATGGCCTAAAAATAAAGAGAATTTCAGTATTCTGATGTCCAATAACTTGGGAGGTCTAGAAATAAATGAGATAACTAGGTCATACACGAAAAATGCGCAACTAGTAAATATGGTGCGAATCGCCCCAATTTTAACTTTGCAGTCGCTGCTAAAAATACGAAAAGCAGCACAATTACAACACATGGAAAAATCACGCCCTGTCAGACGGACATGGCGTCCATTCCAGCCGCGATGATCTTCCCGGAAAAATATTTTTGAAAGTATAAGATAAATCGTGCAACTAACACTCGGATTTGAATGCCTATTTAATTCACTAATAAAAGTATTGTCTTTCGAACAAAACTACAGCGTACTTCACAATTTACAAACCTTATAATAAGCACCATTTTCACCGTACACCTCGACCGACAAATCCTCCATTTTGGTTTGAAACTTGAAAGCGTATTTGGCGTTTTCGGAGCGAGAACGAACGCTAGTACAAAAACTACTGACCAATCGCACGGAGGTATTTCAGCATAGACAACATTTTTTTTCTTTTAAAAGTTCTATTCAATGAATGGTTAATTGATTTGAATTAGGAATCATTTCAGATTTTAATCAACAAATACACAAGTCGATTTTTAAGGATTCTGTAGCTGAATGGCAAAACAGGAACCCTTCATCATGTCATTCGTCACGATTTTTTATTCTATTCATGTCCGTCTGTTGGTCTATCCAGGCTCCGTATGTCACACACAGCCATTTTATTCCGAAACGATTTAGGGTATGATTGGTCAAGCCTGAAAATTGTTTTGATTCGTCAAGCGAATTTTTATCACCCATTTTTGTAGAAGTTCGTCAAGTGTTAATGAAAAGTTCTAATTATTATTCAAGCTATTGGTAGTTTCGATCTCAGATTAATAACTAATGGTTATAGTTCTGTGGTTTCGATTTGTCAAACGTTAATATGTTTCGATTCGTCAAGCCTATCTTTAGTTCTGATTCGTCAAGTGTAGAAAAATTATTGAAAATAATTTATAATTCTTTTATAACTATTATTGTGTATACCTTGTATTACTTGCATTCGATGTCAATTTATTCTAGTCAGAATAAGTTAAAATTATAAATTCATTACATACAAACGTGGTCCCTTACTATGGCCTCATTAGAAAGCTCAAGGTCACTCAAAGAGCTACGGAGAGGGCTATGCTCGGTGTTTGTGCGACTTCTGCGAGATTGAATCAGAAACGAGGAGATCCGTAGAAGAACAATGGTCACCGACATAGCCCAGTGGGTTAGCTCTTTGAAGTGGTAGTGGGCGGGGCACATAGCGCGAAGAGCCGATGGCCGATGGGGCAGAAAGGTTCTTGAATGGCAACCACGTATCGGCAAGCGAAGCGTCGGACACCCACCGACCAGGTGGTCGGACGACCAGACCAAGGTCGCAGAGAAACGCTGGATGCAGGCCGCTTCCAACCAGTCATTTTAGAAATCATTGGGAGAGGCCTATGTCCAGCTGTGGACTTCCTGCGGCTGAAATGATGATGAATTCATTTTCAATAGATTTTGAAGACTTGACGAATCAGAACTAAAAATAGGCTTGACGAATCGAAACAATTAACGTTTGACAAATCGAAACTACCTATATAGATTTGACAAATCAGAACTTTCGTAGACTTGACAAATCAGAAACTTTACATGGTTTGGCAAAACAAAACCTTATTAACATTTGACGAAGTTATACAAAAAAACCGGCCAAGTGCGTGTAGGGCCACGCGTAGTGTAGGGTTCCGTAGTTGCGAATGACAACTTTGAGTTCACACTATTCACACTCGCACCTTACAGTTTAACGACCAAAAACATCTAACAATGAAAATAGTATGAAATTTTACAGTTTATAAGTTGGTTGCCTATAACTTTTTAGTTTGTACTTAGTACTCAGCTTTGATAGTTTTCCTTTAAACTTCAGCATATATACTACTGCTGTAATTTTTTTCACGTATCTATATATAACCGTTTAGCAGATAGAGGGGGGGACACTTACCTCTAACAAAAATTCGCACTATAAAACCAAATATTTCGGAAACGGATCCCTTAATCGAAAAATGGTGTTCTCAACCTCACAATATTTTTGAAAGACCTATTTAACGATACCCCACACGATGGGTAAATAGAGAAAAAAAAATACTCCCTCACTTTACTTGTATTGGAGCTACCCTAAAAAAAATTTTTTTTCAAGATTTTATTCTACCACTTTTTTGCCATGATTAATAAACATACCCATACCAAAATACAGCTTTCTAGTACTTATAGTCTCTGCGTAAAACCGCGGACGGACAGACAGACAGACAGACAGACATGGCGAAACTATAAGGGTTCCTTGTTTACTACGGAACCCTAAAAATTGGCCAAGTGCGAGTCAAGCTCGCAGTAGAAGTCAGCTTAGATTAGCCAAAAACCTCTATAATTTTTTGCCAGCAAAGATAACTTTGTTTTTCATAGTGTTTGTATGAATGACAAAGTTATTTTTGCGGTTTATGAAAAAGTGCTATAACTTTTAAGTTTGCACTTAGTACTCAGCTTATAGTTTTCCTTTCATCTTCGTTATATACTACGGCTGTAATTTTTTTCACGTATCCATATATAGTCGTTTAGCAGATAGAGGGGAGGGGGGACACTCAACAAAAAATTGCACTTTAAAACCAAATATTTCAGAAACGGATCCCTAAATCGACAAAACCGGCCAAGTGCGTGTCGGGCCACGCGCAGTGTAGGGTTCCGTAGTTACGAATGACAACTTTGAGTTCACACTCGCACCTCACAGTTTAACAACCAAAAACATCTAACAATGAAATTGTATGAAATTTTACATTTTCCAGTACATTTTATAAGTCGGTTGCCTATAACTTTTTAGTTTGCACTTAGTACTCAGCTCTGATAGTTTTCCTTTCAACTTCAGTATATATACTACTGCTGTAATTTTTTTCACGTATAGTGTATCCCGACATGATGCCTTCTTTAAAAACATACTGGAGGGTAAGGTAAAAGGAAAGAAAGGTCCAGGGAGACCAAGGAAAAGTTTTGTTGACCAACTAAAGAAGGCTGGTGTCATGTCGTATCAAGAACTAAAGTCTAAAGCAGAAGATAGAGAAGTTTGGCGCATACTCCATCGACAAGAGCTATAAAGCTCTTAAATAAGAAGAAGAAAGTGTATCCCGGAAAATG
The DNA here is from genome assembly GCA_963082605.1 of Rhodophaea formosa. Classification (NCBI taxonomy): domain Eukaryota; kingdom Metazoa; phylum Arthropoda; class Insecta; order Lepidoptera; family Pyralidae; genus Rhodophaea; species Rhodophaea formosa. The sequence goes on from OY720211.1 coordinate 21,893,234, forward strand.
ATGTGCAGTACACCCACAAGAGATTTTGGAAAGTAAATAAATAATAATTGAATTATTTAACTTGGAAAATATTTTCATAAGTCCGAAATCTGAACATGAAATATTTAAAAAAATTACTTCCAAATCAGAGTCTTTCGAATCACTTCCTGTATTTATAATAAATGATTCTTGGTGGAGATCAACATCGTGGTCTGCACAGAAATATCTATTTTGCATGTTCGACATATATATTCCATAAATCGGGTGTCAAATTTTTGACATAACCTTTGACGGCATTACTGTTAGTCGGGTTGCAATTGCGCGCCCTTATGTCATGTTTGACTTTTGGCCAAACTTGCTTTATTGGATTAAATATACAATGATATGGCGGAAGAAGAAAAACTTCGACATCATTCCTTGCCGCCATTTCGTCAATCACATAGGTACTTTCTTTTTATTCGTGAATTTTATTGGTAAATTACACGAATAAAAAACATTTTTATTCGTGTAATTTACTAATAAAATAAAACGTCCGTTCGCCGCACCAACGCACACTGCGTCTATACGGCGTCTTTGATACCGCCGATACCGCCTTGACAAAGCGTGCACATCATTTCAGCGGATGAAGTATATCCATATATAACCGTTTAGCAGATAGAGGGGGGGGGGACACTTACCTCTAACGAAAATTTGTACTTTTAAAACCAAATATTTCGGAAACGGATCCCTAAATCGAAAAATAGTGTTCTCAACCTCACAATATTTTTTAAATACCTATTTAAAGATACCCCACATGATGGGTAAGTAGAGAAAAAAAAATTACTCCCCCACTTTACTTGCATGGGACCGACCCTAAAAAAATTTTTTTTTCAAGATGTTTTTCTACCACTTTTTTGCCATGATTAATATACATACCCATGCCAAATTACAGCTTTCTAGTACTGAGTAAAACCGCGGACGGACAGACAGACAGACAGACAGACAGACATGGCGAAACTTTAAGGGTTCCTTGTTTAATACGGAACCCTAAAAATAGTGTTCTCAATCTCACAATATTTTTTAAATCTCCAAAACTATTGAGACTCCAGTTGAAACTTTATTTATCAACAGGTTCCGCATTGATATTTTATATCAATTTATATGTGATGGATGATAAAAATTACAAAACCAGTACAGATTGTGTCTTTAATATTTATTCACTCGCGATTTTATGCTATTTTTCGATGTTAATCCGTTTTCATCTTATCCAATTTTGTAAGTATATTGAGGAACCCTTATTTTAGTTTCCGATTACTGAAAGACGTTTAAATTTTCAAGATAGTAATACGGGATAGGTTGTACGCCTACGACCGGTCACGTTGCAAGTTCTATTTATAAGTAAAACTGCTGCCCGTTGATTAGTCAGTCAGTCACAGTCAGTACAGTATTTAGATATAGTCACGTGGAAATACAGTTTAATTTCCCACTTTAGGAGTGCCTATCTCTGAGGCCTATAAAAATTGTTAAGTGGTTCACAGCATACATATACGCGTAGTTATAGTAATAGTTTCGGAATAAATCTGTGACATACGGGCAGACAGGCAGATAGACATAACGAATCTATAATGCTTTGGGTTCTTTGACAGGGCTCTATACGTAAACGGGAAGACAGGGTTTCTCTTGTACATACGTCTGTCCTAATCGGACGGATGTCAAGTGCGGCACCGCAAGTCCCAAGGCATAAGGAGTCCGATTTTGCCGTTTGGCTACGGAACCCTAAAAAGCTTAAACAGAGCATGTAGGTAGTATATGGATCAGACAGGCAGAACCACAGGGCAGGACAAAAATTTTTTTTTTCTTGTTTGTGGGCAGGACCGCACCGACAGGGATGCCTTTGTCGCTTTGCTTTACCCAATGCCTTTTAATTTTTACTTCATTCATTCTTTTGCATGCATATGCATATAAGTAAATTAGAAATAAAAAAAATAACTCATTCTTTTACCACAGACGAAAAAAACTATTAACGTCACTGTCACTGCTGGCTGTCATTCACCCGGCTGATTCCGAAAGAAACATCGAAAAAGATTATAAAACAAGATTTTGCCACATAATCAACGAATTTATCGTATCGCAAACATATTTGCACAGACACAAACATTAAGGTAGCTAGTCCGAGTCTTTTTTTGCAGTCTTGGATTGTTCAACAACAGGCAAGCTACTTTTCCTACCTAATCTTATATTGTAAATTAGAAAAGTTTTGTTATTTCCAGATGAGTGTTGATAAAAGTGTGATATTAGTGACTGGGGGGTCTGGCCTGGTTGGCCAGGCAATCAAGACCCTTGTGGAGAAAGAGAAACTACAAGGAACTGAATCTTCAAAGAATGAAACTTGGGTATTTTGTGGTTCAAAGGATGGAGACCTTAGGTTTGTATAAAACTTGTTTTCAAAATATATTTTTATTAGGTATACATTATTTATCAAAGTTATTAAGTAAATAAACTAGAAACCTTACAATGTAACTTTGTTACTGGAGCAAATCCTTGATATTCTAATCTAATAAGTAATACTAAATTCAAACTAAATATAGGCTCAAGCCATACTAATACAATGTTGGTATTCTCAAGTTATATTTTAAGTTTATTTATTTATTGTGATAAAAACGACTTTACATTTAACACACAAGTACATGATTCATTATAATTACAAAAATTAAAATTATTATAGGTTAATAAAATCAATGTCAAGTTGAATTAATAATTAAGCAATAAAAAGAAAGAAAAAATATATTAATAATAAATACAGTAGTCCGTTAGATCCTTATGTCAATTAAGTGCTGTCATCGTCATTACAATCTTTATTGTTGTACCACTGGTCACTAAGATTTTCAGAATATAATAACAAAGCCTTAGTAGTAGTAGTAGTAGTTATGAAATCTTTCGCAAATCATAGGCTAACTAAGATACTGCAAAGTGTTGTGGCTCTGTTTCGCAAATCCTAGGCTTCCCAAGACACTTTTGCAAGGTGTTGTAGCTCTGTTTCGCAAATTGTAGGCTTCCTAAGACACATTGTGGCTCTTTTTCGCAAATCATGGGCCAACTAAGATACTGCAAGGTGTTTTTTTGCTCTTTTTACATTTCATAGGCTTCCCAAGACATGCCTTTATGATTCTTTTTACAAATCAAAGGCTTCCCAAAACACTTGCAAGTTGATGTGGCTATTTTACACAAATCATAGACTTCCGAAGACACTGCAAGGCATTGTTCTTCTTTTTTTCAAATCATAGGCTTCCTAGACACTTTTGAAAGGTGTTGTGGAACTTGTTTGCAAATCGTAGGCTTCCCAAGACACATCTGCAAGGTCTTGTGGTTCTTTTAAAACATAATGGTGTGGCGCAAAGTCATTGAATAGGCATAATATTTAAAGCTTAGGTCAGGAAGGTCTCTCACATATCTAACATGACTCAAGCGATAGCAATTGTAGAGCAGAGAAATTATAAAAAATCTAGTGTGATTTTTGATATTATGGCAGTTTTTATTTGAAGGAAGCTGTCATCAGATGCAAGTGGTAAACCACAACTTTTTGAGACTCAATGCATATATTTTTTAAGACTCAATGCATGTGTACTTAAATTTTATGATATTTTTTTCTAGGAATAAAGGCCAAACAGAAGCTCTGTTTGATAAATACCGGCCTACACATGTCATACACTTGGCTGCAATGGTTGGCGGCCTTTTCCACAATATGGCTAACAACTTGTCTTTCTTTGTGAGTATGTCATAATAGTACAGTCATAGTACACTCCACTGAGATGGGTTATCACAAGTTGCATAAAAAATTCTCCAAGTTCCTGTGCTTCAGAAGGCTTCAGAAGGCTTGAGAAGTCTTTATCAGTGTTGGCTACTTACACAGCTGTAAAATATAACTTTAATTAATTTAAAAAATGTTCTGTCTTGTCCTGGTTTAACAGTAATAAAGAAATAAATTTATACGGACAAATCACACAGTGTCTCCTTCAAAAGGCTTCTAAGTCATTGGCCACATTAGATGGCCATTCTTGTGGCCAGTGGCGGCTCGTGACTTCAAGGAGTGGTGGTTCACCTGCTTACCTACTGTCTCTTAAAAGCAAAACGACCTATTGAAATGCCGTACGTTCGTCAATTATTTGTAGTCGACTGCCCCTATGCACCTACTTAATAATATTTGTACATACATAATCAGTTACTCTAGGTATAATTCTTGTTAATATGTAAAACCATTTCTGTATAAAAAGTATCAGGTACTTATGTACATGCAGTGAAATATCTCATCATCTTGACTTACCATTGGTTTAGTGAGAGGAGCTGCGCGCTAATGAATATTCTAATAGGTACTTAACTAATTCAGGTTGAAAAGCACGAGAAGATGGTTTCAAAAAACAGATTAGGCGGCATACCGCCTAAATAAGCCATAGCCTATTTTCTTTTTTAGTTCTTGTTCAAATAATCCCATTAACAACACACTTTGAAGCCACTTTCAACCACTACACTTTGAAGCACACACAAAGTAGAAAACCATAACTATAATTAATTATTGGGTAATTTCGCGCGCGTTATCTATCACACCGTGTCACAGGTGCGAAATAAAACAAACAAACTGATTTGAGTAGGTCAAGGACACGCCTTCGCAACAAAAACCTTCAACGAGCGAGCGAGACACCCCGGCTGATGCCGCCCGAGCGAGCCCGTTCGGGAGTATTCGGGGCTCGTGCGCCGACCCGATTTTTCAATTTTTCTCACACATTGAGTACGGGTCATCTTCCGTTTCACCTGCCGGAGCATTTCTGTCTCATACCATATAGTTTCTATGGAGACGCTTCGTGCGCACTTTGAAAGCGCTCGCCCAATTTTTGGTTTAGCTAAAATGAGTCTTAAATTTTAGGTTATAAAGATCAAGCTTGTTTGAAAATATTTTCTTTTTCAGTGTTTAATTAAAGTTACATACTTTTGGATAAATAATAATTGTGTCGAAAAAAAAATTGGGAAATACATAAAAATCTGGTAGTGCAGTGCACGAGTGCACTGAAGGAGCGGCCGCCACTGCTTGTGGCCATTCTAATGTGTGAAGATGTAATTTTTTTCTGAACCGTTCGGATGCATTAATCACTGAAGACAGCTATTCCGGCAAACTGCGGAAAGATGTAGGAAATTCGAAAATTTATTAAAATATAATAAAAAGCATTTTATACCTTATAATTTTTCCTGTTCGTGGCGTAGGCGATTTCCGTGAGCCCAGATCATTGCTTACTTTTGATTCATTGAAAACTAATTAGACCCAAGCTGGATGAAAAAGGGTGGATGCGGGACCCTGTATTTTTATTTGAACATGTTTTTCCAGTATCATAATCATTTGTTTCTAGAAATATGGTGCTATTACAACAATCATGGTTTTCTTGTTTCAGAGAGAAAATATGGCAATAAACGACAATGTTCTCCATGCGAGTCACAAACATGGTGTAAAGAAGGTGGTCTCTTGCCTGTCTACATGTATTTTCCCTGACAATACTACATACCCTATTGACGAGACTATGGTTCGTAATTTTTTCATTTACGGTATGTATGATATGATGAGCAGAGGACTTAATTATTTTTTATTTTATTTATTTATGAGAACGAACAGTTTATAAATATGCCAATAGTACTAAACAAGTATAAATAGGCAGCCAGTGAGAGGTTCCCGCCAATAGTAACAAAAAATAGGTTATGAAAATAATTTCAGACCATGAAATCATTTTATCACAAACCAAACTCCTTAATAGCATAATCCGCATTACAGTGATACCATGACATCTTAGACTGAATTATAAGTTAAACTCAATCAATAAAGAACTGCCTGATTAATTGCCGTCTTATCGCTGCAACGCTGGAGTCAAAAAGATCCAGATAAGCATTGGTAGAGAATTGGTTAGCGTATCTGCTCTCTCGCAAAAGGTAAGTGTTTTTACGATAATTCGTAGACACACTCGGGACATGAATGGGAGCTAAAGATCTATAACTTTAAAAAGGGACTTTAAAAGATATTTGTGCTAGGAGCTCAGGACTATCTACAGTTGTTTTCAAGAGGTATTAAATTATATTTTTTACAGGGCTTATAATAATAGAGCTCATAATTAGATTTTATGAATATTTGACTCGAGTTGACTGCTTTTATGCAACTATGCGTAAGAGATGCGCATCCCTGGCGCGCAGGGTACGGGGGAGTGGCAACAGCATCCTGAACATGATCGCGCTGACTGGACAGCTTTCACGTAAACCATTGCTGTGTCATAGCCGGGGGGATAGTGCAGGGTGGCCATAACTAACCTAGTTAAAGTTAGCCTTGTTATTTGAAATAAATAAATGATTCATTCATTCATTTGTTGCTTTATTGCAGGTTCACAATGGACCCCCACATACGTCAAATTACGGATATAGCTATGCAAAAAGGATGATAGACGTTTTAAACAGGTAATATTTGGTAAAATAGTTCCACAAGCATCTATCGTGTTTTAGAAATGAAGAAAAGAAAAGAAAAATATTTTTATCATCTGCAAATAGAATACACAGTTTCATCAAGGTTCACTATCCGAACGCATAACTGTTTTTGGTATAAAAGTTGTTTCGCATAAAAATATTTCGCATAAAGGTATGTTCGCATAAAATTTGGAAAATTTATGCGTAACATACCTTTATGCGAAACAACTTTTATACCAGAAAAAGTTATGCGTTCGTATAGTGAATCTTTCATCAAAGCATGAGAAGCTATAGTGTTTCTACTTTTGGTTCTTGGGGTCTCTTCTCTTCAAGACTTGATTTTTTTTATGCGTGTTGTTGTAGGAATCATCATCAGGTCCTTTTTAGTCTCCGCTGCAGGAGCACGACCCTCTCTGTACTGTACATGTCTTTCATGTACAACCTGTAAATACTACGTTTGCTTCAAATCAAAACCTTAGACAGTCTACATTCCTTTACAAATTGTTAAATGCAAAGCGAGAGATTTGTGATAAATCCCGCTTTAAATGTAAACAAATACTTAAGGCTTGGTTACAAACATTAACATACAACGAAACTGAAGAATTACTTCGTCCAGTAAATTAATGTTACAAAACTAACTCAAATTAGATTATATACCTATTCATATTTTTTTTTCTTATACTTAGATCCAATTTTATGTCATTTCGTAATAACTAAAATAATACTTATCCTAATCCTAACTAATATTATAAATGCGAAAGTGAGTTTGTTTGTTTATTTGTTACGCTTTCACGCCGTCTCTACTGAACTGATCATCATGAAATTTTGCATACAAAAAGGTTAGGGTAGTGAGAAGGACATAGGCTATATATTACGCGGACGAAGCTGCGGGTAACAGCTAATAGTTTATATAAATTTAAAGGAATATTTATTTTTGAAAATAAAATGTTGAATATTGAAATTACTGATTCATTTACAGAGGCTACTATGAGAAACACGGCTGCATGTTCACATCGGTGATTCCCTGCAACGTGTTCGGGCCGCACGACAACTACGACCTACAGTCGAGCCACGTCATCCCCGCCCTTATTAGGAGAATGGACGATGCCATGCGGAATGGTATGTAGGCCACTCAATATCGACATCAAACATTGCAATCGCGCATGTATCAGCGATTTTTTTATATATTATAGAGGCCACTAAAAATAGCCTACAATAACCGAGTTTGCAACTTTCTTAACCCTGTGCTACTGCAAATGCTGTGGCAGTGGCTGTGCCCGAAATGATGGGACTTTTTTCAGTTTTCATGGAAAAACTACCTTAAGGATTGCTTTTTCGGGTATCTTTGTGGTATGCTTTTAGGGCCGCACTTGCGCCTATTGTCGCGAAGCTATGCGTGGCGAAGCTTCGTACGTTTTGTACACTAAAAAGTTATCGCGATAATGGTCATATTAGCGTTCGTTCGTTATTTTCCACGAACTATCGTGCAATAATCCAAGATGGCGTCATCTAGGCGTTTTATTATGAACTTCTCCTACAACGCCGAGCGTCAGCCACCAAATGTTTTTTTTGTGATTCACATTTTTTTGATTCCATTTGATGGGCTCAGTTTTATAATTTTGAATAAATTCCAAAATCATTTTATCGCTCCACTCCATTTTCAACTCCGTCGCGCCGCGTGTCTAAACCAGTTGAAAACAAACATTAAAATGAACAACGCTAGTCCGACCACACAGTGCGTAATGTTAGCGCGTTAAAACCCTTTGACGTACCGACACCGGCGCGATAACGAAGACGCAGCCCGAATATTCGCAACGAAAGCCGATAACGGCCGGTCGCATTTGCGCGTATCGTGTCATAGCACGAATCTTCGTGACGATAGGCGCAAGTGCCGCCCCAGCATAAGAAATATACTAAATTATCTACCGTTTTAAGTATAATTTGAACTCTCAATCATTTATAGTTATCGAGCTTGTCAAACCATGTCAATAAAGGCAGGCCATTTAGTGTATTTCATAAAAGCATACCATACCCGAAAAAGGCATCCTTAAGGTAGTTTTTTCATAAAACCTGAAAAAAGTCCCATACTTTCCAGCCCCTAAGAGTAGCACAGGGTTAAGAAAGTTGCAAACTTGGGTGTAGACTGTAGACTATTCTAAGTGATCTCTACAATATATTAAAAAATCACCGATACATGCGTGTTTGCACTTTTTTATGTCGATATTGACTGAACTAATGTAGCACAGAATGTGACTTTTTTTCGTTTTTGAAGAGCTTCGTGGCGCAGCGGTCAACTCGCCGGCCTGCGACACGTCCGGTCAGGTCAAGATGAAAAATTATCTTATTAAAATTGACCTGGGTCTTCGATGTTTATCTATATTTTACCCATTTTAAATAAATCATTTGAGAAAAAACGGAGTCATGTAAAATTTTGAGCTATAAGGCCCTATAAAATCCTTTTTTATTTATTTAGCGTTTTTGTCAAAAACAACGACTTTTGGCAAAAATGCAAAATAAAGTTTTATGTTCACACTGTAAACAGTAGTTCATAAAATAAAATAGTCCAAATTATTCTATCAAATTATACAAAATGGGGGCAGCACTAGACCCCGTGTATCGTCTTAAGAAGACATAGACTCGTTTTTTGAGGGTTCCAATGTCGTATCATTTTTTCAGGTGACCCTACATTCACAGTGCTCGGTAGCGGCAAACCGCTGCGGCAGTTCATCTACTCATTGGACCTGGCCAAACTGTTCCTGTGGGTGCTTAGGAATTATAATAGCATTGAGCCTATTATTTTATCAGGTAAGAAGATATTACAACTCTTATTGAATTGAAGGAAATGGAAATGATAGAAGGAAAGATTGAAGTTAAGAGAGGAAAAGGAAGGCCAAAGAGAGCATTCACAGACGAAATAAAAGAGAAGGCAAAAGTCGTGACGTACAGAGAGGTCAAAGAGATAGCGGAGGATAGGGAAAAATGGAAAATACTCAACCGACAAGAACAAAGTTCTTAAATATATGATGATGATGATTGAATTGAAGAAATTAGATGTAAATAAGTAGCAACACTTAGTCAACAGTAAAATTATTTATTGAATAAAAAACAAAAACAGGGAGTGGAGTGTAGGGGCCCTACTATGCCAGAGGTTCCGTATTCCCAGTAAAGAGGTACTGTCCTGGGGTCCAGCGCAGTGAAGTGGAGTTACCGGTGGCCAGGTGATGTAGGCTGTCCAGGACTTGAATGTGTGCAAATTGATGCTCCTTGTTATACCAGTGCCAAGGTACGGTTATGGGGATCTTCAGTCCGAATCTGGAACCCGAATTTCGGGTTTGAACAGCACTAAGTAATCTTTTATACAATATATTTATCGGTACTCGTATATAGCTTTTTCACCATTGCTAAACCACCACGTATAGAGAGGAACGCACTAAGATGAGGACGTTTATACGTGTGTCTCTTTGCAAGGCAATGATACCAATGATGACCGATCAGCGGCGCATCGAGACAAAAGAACTAAACTGCCTATATAAAAAACGTAGCATATTGCAGACACTAATGCGAAATCAGCCGTTCTTGAGTTGACCAACTTATGTCGCAGTAACTACTGTTTAAAGTTAATTTGGTTTTATGTTTATTATTATTTTAAGTGTAAATAAGTTTATTTAGATTTTAAATAAGTTTGTAAATAAATGTACTTATTATAAATATTATTTTATTTAGTTTTAGTTTAATTTTAAGTAAATATGTTTAATATTGTTAATAATAGATATTCCAATTGTTTTTTATTAACAAAAAATGTGTACTACGTTACAATGTGGGAAAAAGGGTATGAAGCGCGGTGGCCTAATTGGTAAGGCGTTACTCGTACAAAGCCTGTCGGTTCAAATCCTGCTCGCGGTGAATTTTTCCCCACCTCAAACGAATTTCTTTATTTCAATAAGAGTATAATCAAAATAGCATTATAAATGCATAAAAACACAAAGTATAAGATATAACAACGTTTGAGAAAACATAATTACCAAGTGCATATGAAGTTTTACTGGGGATTTAAAGGTAACAATAAAATATTACAACAAAAATATTAACAACTAAATTAAATATAATTGATTAAAACTAAATTAACCTAAAAAAAATCATTCCTATCTTAAACAAAACTTACCTATAAAAACAAAACCTACTTATAAATAAAAAACCGGCCAAGTGTGAGTCAAACTCGCGCAATGAGGGTTCCGTACAATATGCTTCGTGAACACACACACAATGTGCAAAAAATGTTTTATTCAATTGACTAGCGCCATCTAGTGGTGTTTTAGTGAACTATTTCCCTAGATGAACTTATTGTTGTGAGTTTACCACTTAATTTTCAAGTGATAGAATTCTTATTATTTTTCCTGTAATCTTCAAGGAATGAACTATATTTTGTAATTTTTTTCGAAATTTTCGGCCCAGTAGTTTCGGAGATCAGGGGGGGGGGAATGGTCAATTTTTGCCTTCTTTCGTGAATAAAATGAAAAGTATTGATTTTACCCGAACAAAAAAAAATATTTTTGAGATCCTCATAATGAGCCCTTTCATTTGATATATGACACAGTAAGGTTTGCAAAACTTTTTTTTTAAATTTTGTAATTGGGCCCCTCAAAATGACCCTTATTTCAAAAAAATCTTTATTTACTTTGCACATCCGTGTTTGGGTCATAGGATTACACTATCTTACCAAATTTCACCTAATTTGGTTCAGTAGATTCGGAGAAAAGCGGCTGTGACAGACGGACGGACGGACAGACAGACGCTCGAGTGATCCTATAAGGGTTCCGTTTTTCAATTTTTGTACATCATCATCATCATCATATATTTAAGAACTTTGTTCTTGTCGGTGGAGTATTAATGGAATTTTTGTACGGAACCCTAAAAATGTCCCGCAGGTCATTGCCCTGCGGTAATGTGCCCAGAAGACTGGCAGCATTGCCACGCTGAATAGCAATGCTTATTCTTTGTGCGAAGTTACTGAGCCTTTTCTTTTTAAGTTTTACTTAGCTTAGCCAAATCTACAAATGGGTCAAAATGTTTCGGTGATTCTAGTACATGACATTATAACTTGCCTAAATTATAAAAACTCCCAATATAAATTTAAGCCTCTATGGTATTACCTGTCTAAGTTTAATCTATAACACTTTTCTTTCTAGGGTTCCGTAAGTCCCAAAGGCTTACCAAAACCTGTGTTTTTGCTCGATATTGATAACTACAGCAGGTACTCTTGAAATATTCACAGAATATTTAGTTGTATATTTACTAAATAAATATAAGGGGGGCTCCCATACAACAAACATGATTTTGTATAGATAATGGTACGGAACCCTTCGTGTGCTGCCCTGCCACATTGTTTTGAATATTTTGCAGCGGACGAAGAAGACGAAGTGACAATAAGCGCCGTAGCAGAAGCCATAAAGAAAGCTCACGGGTACACCGGCGAGATTGTCTATGACACCAGCAAAGCGGACGGACAGTACAAAAAGACTGCTTCTAACAAGAAACTTAGGTGAGTCATCATCTGGTCTTTTTAGTCTCCACTGCAGGAGCACGACCCTCTCTGTACTACCGGTTTATAAGCCAGAGCAGAGAGCGAGGTTGGAGAGGTCTTTTTAATTTTTATAAGCTTTGTTAAGCTTGTGTGTCTTAAGTCGCCTTCTACACGACATCCACGCGAAGACTTGGAGTGGTCCTATTCTACTCTGCCGGGAACCACACGGCGAAGGAGCAAAGGTGACCTCGTCTGTTTAAAAAAGTGTAGTGGATCACTATGGCCACAGATATATTTATTATAAAAATATAGAAAGCTTCGGTTTACCGGTGTGCAGCCACTTTCCTTTATTTTGCAAATAAATTCCTTTACCTGACACACTTTGGCTTTACAGCTACGAATAAGTAATATCAGGAAGCATAACTGAACTTCAAAAGTGACCCCACTGAATGGGAACCACGAGGGGCGGGGCTTAAAAAGGGAACCACGGCCGCTTTTAGTCATCGCTGTCACTTCGAGGCAACAACTGCTCTGCGATTTAAATTAATTTTATCACCGAAAACTTGTCTTCCCATGGTAGTGAAGTAGTGTTAGGGCTTCTTGCACAACAAAAAGTCTAAAATCCCTTTTACAGGTGAATAATTAAAGACATTTACCTAGAAATCTAATAAATATTCAAATTCTTATGGACAATGTTATGCAGCAATAACTAAGTCTTTATTAGTTAAACACTTTTCACAGATGATTATGTATCACATATGAAACAAAACCATTTATCATTTAAAGTTTTATTAAAATCACGCGAAAGTATTACCTATCACTTTTCGATGAGGATTATTTCACGAAAAGGACTAAAAATAGAGGAAACTTTTCAGAATTTTAAATTGATGCACTATTAAGTTTGCATCTGATGTAACTTAAATTACGTTTAGTTGGGCCAAATCTTGCAACTGAATTTTAAAGAGCTTATCCAATGCCTACCAATTGAGGTGAAACTTTTCGCATTCCTATATAAAAGTTCCTAACGTATTATTGAATTTTAGTAATTTTATTAAATATACTATAGATGTAAAAACAATACCATTAAACATTGAAATGTTGGAGCAAAACATAAATTTAATTTTTATACCTTCAAAATTTTCTGTCTAAAAAATACAATATTTGTTGGTTTCATTTATTATTTGAAATTCTAGATAAACCCATCCCCGTATTTTTCAAACATCTGTCAACGTCAAATGCCGCGCAGTTGCTGTTGTACATTGCAGCAAGTGCGCAAACGAATAACGGATGTTGTTCTTGCTCAAAACCAATCAAAAAGCTTGCCGCAATGCAACACGTTACACGATCGCAGCTTATTGGCCTTCTTTATATGTTTTGTTCTGTTGAAGGATGGGACGAGATTACGCGACAGTTTTGTTCATAGTTACGCTTCCTGATATTCTTATTCGTAGCTTTACAGACAAGCCGAAGTGATGATAAGTTCAATACTAGTTTAATTTCTAACCCACGACGTAAAAATAGGGATGTCATAAGTTACAACACTCTGCATGTATGTCTGTCTGTCGTATCGTGATCATGATCAGAGAGTGTGCAGTGGAGACTAAAAAGACCTGATATTGATGATGATTTTCTTCTTGGTCCTTCGAGCAACACGGCCTTCCGTACCGGAAGGGAGTAGCCATACGCTGCGTTCCCCTCTGTCAAGGTTCAAGCCAAATTAGGCATATGTCTATGTGTTAGTTGTGTGTGACTCATCTGTACACAAATTATTGTTTCTTTTTTATGTAATTTTTTGTGACAATGTCATAATTACTATCAAGTGACAGTTTAAGTTTTGTATGTAGCTGTGCGGAACTAAATTTGTGTGCACATTTCCCCCCGCAAAAAACGCCAGAAAAATTGTAATAGTAAATTGTTGCTTTGCCCATTCCCTCATGTCATGTCGTTTTCTTGTTGTTTTGTTAGGTCTCTACACAAGGAGTTCCAATTCACGCCATTCGAGACTGCAATCAAAGAGTCCGTGGAATGGTTCAAGAAGAACAGGGAACTAGCTAGGACGTAGGTTTGTATGGCGGAGATATATCACTGAATTTTGATTATTTTAAAATATTAATAAGTTTAATATATTACAGTTAAATGTTGAAATAAACGAGGACCTACTCTATTTTCATCTAATAAAATGAAAGTTATATTTTTATTACCCCATACGTCTAGGTGCAACGGTGCAACTATAGTCCCTCATCGTTGCCCCTGTGGGGATACCGTCGATAGCTTTGGACACCACGGCCTATCATGCCCCAGGAGTGTCGGCCGTTTAGGGCGTCATGCCGCCCTTAACAATATTATCCACCGCTCTCTTGCCACCATTAACATGCCGGCCGCTTTAGAACCCAGTGGTCTGGTTCGTGATGATGGCAAGAGACCGGATGGAATGACTCTGGTGCCCTGGCGATTGGGCCGGCCTTTGGTATGGGATGCTACATGCGTCGATACCCTTGCGTCGTCCCATCTTCAGGTCACCCAGTCAAAGGCCGGTACAGCAGCAGCCGCGGCAGAAAGCCTCAAGAGGCGCAAATATGTTAGTATTGGGAATAGCTACATATTTGAGCCTTTTGGGGTTGAAACCATGGGTCCGTGGGGTCCATCAGCCCATCGTCTCTTTGACTTTTTGTCAAAGAGGCTTATCGAGGTATCACGTGACCAAAGGGCTGGCAATTACTTGGCACAAAGGATAAGCATTGCCATCCAACGTGGCAATGCTGCCAGCCTTTTGGGCACGTTACCGCGAGGTGATGGTTTGCAGGGACTATATAATTTGTAAATATTTTAATTAATTTTAAGTAGTTTTAATTATTATTATTCATTTAGATACAAATGTTGAAAAATACGAAATTATTGACAATTATATAAATAAGTATTAATTACCCCATTTTGAGAACACGATATATATCTCTATATATTATATAATATATCGTATATGTATATATTTTATCTTTTTAATTAAGTGTTGTATTTTTGTGTTCGTCAAATAAAATTTTTACTCTTGCCTGAAAAGTTATTCATATTGGCGGGCTGTGTCAACAACAACAAGCCCATGAAACAGGGTGACTCAGCCCGTCAATATAAAAGTGGACAGAATGGCGATGATTGTCAAATGACCTGGACATGCATCATGAAGGGATTATGCAGCACGGTGTTTGGAACCCGAAACATGCAGCATGAAGGGATTGCAGCACGGCGTTCGGAACCCGATCTATAGGATCTTGATGCCGAGTATTTATAAAATTCAATAGTATGCCTATAAATTGTAAGCATTAAAATTATTAAATGCAGTGATTATGACAGCATTGACTGTACTTTTGGTTTAGTAAAGTAAGTGATAAAAAACCATATCCATTTAATCGAAGGAATGGGAAGAAATATTCCCGCTCCTTCTACCAATCGGAGTTCCTATCAAAGGAACGGGAAAATCCCAGCATAGCTCGCTCCATGACTATTTGTGCGACTTTTCTTCTTGACGAGCTCCGTGGCGCAGCGGTCAATACGCCGGCCTGTGACACGGATGGTCCCGGGTTCGATCCCCGGTCAGGTCAAGATGAAAAATGATCTTTTTCAGATTGACCTGGGTCTTGGATGTTTATCTATATATGTATTTATTATAAAGTATAGTATCGTTGAGTTAGTATCCCATAAGACAAGTTCTGCACTATACGTTTCAATTTACACTGCCACGGAAATTCACGGAATCTAAGGGAATTTAAAGAGATTTACAGAGTACAACCGCCTTTCTGTATACAATTTTAAAGTTTGAATTTGTTTGAGAAAATAAATGGACGCTGGAAGTCGCGCGACTTCGAGCGAGCTTTCCTTTTGCATAATGTAATTTGAACCTTATTGACATGTTTATAGAGACGATTGTTCTCAGTGAACTTCTTAAAATTCCCATCGATTCCGCGGCAATATGAATTGACCCTTAGTCACAGTAGGCAGAACAGGCCACACAGAAAAACATACCGACTTAAATGATACTAATTTCTAATGTAAATAAAACCATGAGAAATCTATGATTTTAATATATTTTCTGTCACATTTACACAGTTACATAAAACAAATATCGCATGATTTAAATAAACAAAATTCACGTAATCAATTTTGGTGCCATACTTACCCATCTCGTCTTATTTGTTGTCCAAAAGAAGACAACAAATCTTTATGAAGTTCAAAATAAATTAATAATTTAAGGTCGCTTCACACTAAACCGTGACTATAAGCAGCGCTGCAATTGAGTTCACAAAGGTGGCGTTAGGCGTGAGCGACGTGGGCCTCCTTACACGGCCTCAAGCGCTAAGGTGCCTCGCGCATATTGTAGACGAGCTTTTTTTTGGAGGCCTACAATTTGCGATACAGAGCCACAAGACCTCGCAAAACGTTTTGCTCACGCCTAAATTAAGTGTTGCGCTACAACTGTGTGTTTACACTTCATAGCACAAGATGCTTCTTCGAGCCGCGAGCGTCAAAATGCTGAATAGGTATATGTCAGTTCTGTCTGAAGCGACACTGTCTCTAACAATTCATTCCTTCCGTATCCCTACTCATCACTAATTTGTCTTAGAAGTAAAATATTTGCGTGTATTTCCATAGACTTAGTTGGACCTATATCGTGAGCCCTTGTTCGTCGTACGTCACGAATATCTTCTCTATGGCGGTGATGTACGCCGCCGTCCGTAGGTCCAGTCCGAGGTTGTGTTTTTTCGCGGCGTCCGCCACGGTCTGGAAACAGAAGTGTGCATGGTTGGACCTAGGTTTTCAGACAGAGGAGGAGGGGATCATTATTAACTACATAGCACGGAATGTCGCTCGCGCTCTACTAGAGACAATATCCCTGCGGTGGCAAGCGGCCGAATTTCGGCCGGTGTCAAATTTCACCGTAGTGACAAGCGACCGACCCGCGGTCGATTGCACCTACTTTTGTTTACGCGGCAAAAAAGAACTGATTAAAGCACTTATTACACTATCCAATTTTTAGGAATCCTAATTAGGAAATCGGAAGATGTAATCGCAGTTAGGGTAGATCGGATCCGATTTAGGATGATTAGGACGTCCGGATCGCTCTATTTCCTAAATTGTATACGATTTAGGACAGTGTAATCGCATCGCTACGATTTAGGACGCCAATTTGCCCTCCCGCCAGCGTTGCCGACATCAAAAGTCTGGATTACCCAAAAGCCTAACTGAAAATCCCCAAATTTGGGGCAAAAAAAATCGTTATTTTCCACATTTTCCCAACAAATTTTTCAAAAAAGAAATTAAGGTACTGTTCATTTATATCAAATATATTTATCACCTACTAACACATAAGCATGATATTGACGATTACAATCATCGTATTGCAGCTTTTTATTCTTTAGTAAAACTTGTGTTATGGGATACTAACTCAACGATACTATATTTTATAATAGATACTAATAAGACCCAGGTCAATCTGAAAATTATCATTTTTCATCTTGACCTGACCGGGGATCGAACCCGGGATCATCCGTGTCACAGGCCGGCGTATCGACCGCTGCGCCACGGAGCTCATCATACAACTAATATTCTATTCTATCAACTTAAAAACCTTTTCAGTAAAAAAATATGAAAGGTTATTTTTTATAAAAAAGATTACATTTTTTATATTTCAGGTAATTTCTGACATGACCCGACTGGCAACACTGCACGATTTAGGAACCGATTTAGTGTAGTGTGATCACTAGCTTCCGATTTAGGTTCCTAATACGTTCCTAATTAGGATTCCTAAAAATTGGATAGTGTAATAAGTGCTACTGTCTCGATCCTTATTTTACCTTAAAACCTCGTGTCACCTCGCACCCCGCTAGTCTTCGAGCAACACGGCTTTTCCGTACCGGAAGGGAGTAGCCATACGTTGCGTTCCCCTCTGTCGAAGTACAAGCCTAATTTTTGCTTGCGCATTGAATAAAACTAGTTGCGCTCGGATGTCAAACTAGACAGAGTCGAGTTGTGCCAGTGAGCGGTGCTGGGTTAAAAATTCCGAATTGTTCAGTTTTCTGCTGTAAGAAGGGATCTGGGACATCCAGTATACAAAAAGATGGTGTTACGTTTCACATGTGAGTAAATTATTATGTTATTTTGTTCATTTATTTATATTTAAACACCAAAATCGTTTATGTTACTCTGATATAATTGTTGGATTTGTTTACCAACATTTAGTCCACTCGCCCGTACAATTTCGGATCGATCGAGCGATAAATCCGGTTTCTCGCCGATGAACTTCTTAGTGATGTTACCTTTACATTATAAGTATCGATGAATTTGGGTGGCGTGGCAGCGTTATGTAATCATATTTGATCTTATGGTTTTATATAATTATCTATACAAGTAGTTCGTCGCGAACTTTGACCTATATATATATTTAAATATCTCTTTGAACCTATTTTCATGCCATGACTTGAAATTTGTACTAGTAGTCCCTATATACATTTTAAATTTAATCGTATTTGGAGCACCGGTTCGAGACGAGAGTTACAACATTTCGCGGAACAAACATATCTCCGTATATTCAAAGGTACTTAAATACATACTTACATAAAATGAGTTTTCACCCTAACTTGACTTCAAGACCTTGCTCGCTTCGCCCTTTCGGCCCATTATATAACTAGTCGTTATATTATATAACGTTATATAACAGCTCGTCATCACAACAACCTACAACTAGCCACTAATATCAAATAATACGTGATACTACTACTACTTCTGCTTTAAACTTGATATTACTAGTAGTGCCTAGGTATCAGCATCATGCAAAATATTATATTTTGTATTTGTATTAGTAAAACCGGAAATTCAAAATGTATGAAAACGCTTATTATCTTGGGCCCGAGCGAGAGAATATGGATTTTCATTAATATTAACCTTTCGCATATTTTAAGCAGATATCTTGCACTTTGTTTTGTGAATAGCATGTGGTCTCAACGCCTTAATCGTACAATTTGTTCTTAGAGAATCGCATAGATAGCGCCAGTCGAAACTACACAATATTGTATCTTCCGTATTATCAGCATATAAAAACATACTTCACAAAATATATTTTATTAAAAATCAAAGCAATATTTTAGGCATAATATTTTTAAATGACACCGTATATTTAGTAAGTTAAAGGCTAACGCAGATTACCGCCATCTAGTATCGAGTAGCAAGCAACAGTCCTGCGCCATACATTCGCCTGCTTCTCGCAACCTTAATTTAGTCCAATATTTTTGTGGTGGGCAGTCTATTACGTTAGTATTATATTGTCTTTTGTGAATAATATAAAACGGAAATGTTGGTCTAATTTTTATTAAGTGAGGTGTCATTAGATCCGTATTCTTTCCCCGAGTGTCATAGGCCATGTAACATTTTTGCATCTTGACCTTGCTGGAAATCGAACCCTTGACCCTGCGAATCAAAAGGCACTTGGCGGTACTGAGTCACAGAGGTCATCGGATTATGTAAAAACTTTTTGCCTTATTGTGGTACTTACCAAAAGATTTTTTTTTTTTTTAAGTTCTGCGTCAGAATAATAAAAACTATATTTAATACCTAATCATAATGTTTCGTTTGATTGTCTGATAAGAAAGTTGATTCCATGCTTCGAAGGTACGTTAAGCCGTTGTTTCCGGCTGCCATCTGGTAGTCGTTACAGGGACCACGTCAGAGGCCAAGAGGCGATTCCGAAGAACTCTGACACAAGGGTGAGCATGGTCGACTGACCGTGTCACATACACGAAATGATGATGATGATGATTCGTTTTGTTACCTTTATTCCTTCCAATTCCTTCCTACCCTAACTCCTAGTTCCTACCATACTTAATATGACAAATTCGAAATTTATCGATATTGCACTATCGACAGTTGAGTGCACAGCCCATACACGTCAAAAACATATCAATGTGTTAGTTTTGCCCCATCTGTACACAACATTATTGCTGTTTTGTTTAATTTTTTATGTCTAAGTGTCATCATTACAGTCAAATGACAGGAGAAGTTTTGTATATAGTTGTGCGGAACTGTACTTGTGTGCACTTTACCCCCCGCAAAAAACGCCAGAACGATTTGAATAGTAAAATATCGCTATGGCCACTCCCTTCCGTGTTGCTCGAAGCCGCTAGTAGATGAAAGTCTCATACTCAGTCTGTCAGTTCATGTCAAATAGTCAATAGTCAAAAATTTTATTCATCTTAAGATATTTTAAATATCATTTGGTGAACGTCACTTTACATTTACAATGTTATGTTATTGCTCACGTCAATAACTTACTTAAAACTAAGTTTACACCGCTTCCAAGGCGGAGTGCAGAAGAAGCGGCAACAAACTGCACAACGCATTTTCTCCAAATGACGTCAACTTACAATCTACGACATACAAGTACCTACTTAGAACTAATATGTGGACGTGAGCTTACATTGTCATGTGATTATTTAAAATTCAATTAAATATGTCAAATAATAATTTAAAATTCAATGAGAGATGTCAAATAATAATTTTCGAAAAATGAATTATTAAATAAATGTAAATTTATGTCAAATCAAAATATGATAAGTACAAAACGTACCACTTCGTGAAATTTAATACATATAAGCCATTATGAGGGTCCGGCGCCAAGCTTCAGCCAGATATTTTTGTCATTTAGAAAATCATCAGTTCTGTAATAAGCCTTTTTACATAGTACCTACTTGCTTAACATACGCTTTGAATTTTCTATCAGGCATATCAAGGACTGATTCTGGCAATTTATTATAATAGCGTATAGTGCTGGGCGTTTTTTTTTTAAACGTTTTTGTAACTGGTTAGTGGAAAAGAAACGAACGAACTGTTTTTCGATTTACGTACATTCAGTTACAAATGTAACTGGTTTACCAAGAACGAACGCGCAGCACCCACGCGTCACGACGAACGAACGAAACGAACGACGTACAATCTTCCGTTCGTTTTCTTTGAAACGATTGGCTAATTCATTAAGGCCTTGTGGCATACAATATTAAGTCTATTATCGTAAGTATATTGGCGTTTTTTGTATTGATTAAGCAAAAGTGATTCCTATAACTAAAGCAAGAAAGTGAAAATTACTGTGTAGAAGGTATCGTTTTTCGAACTGGAAAAGAACTGGTTTATAGAGCATGAATGGAACTGGAGTGCTAACGCGTGACTCACTAAACGAGTGATTGACGCGAGTGTTTCCAAAAAGTCGCATTTTTGAATCGTTAGTTGACGAGTGATTGCAACGAGCGGTTGACACCCCCCCCCCCCCCACCCCCGCCACTCCCAAAAAACCGTTTTTCATGAAACCGTTTCTTTGCCCAGTTTCTTTCTCAAATGTAACCGGTTCGTTTCGTTTTTAGCAAAACCAGTTACGACCCAGCACTAATAGCGTATACAGTTCAACTGTGTGTTTACACTTCATAGCACAGTTCATAGTTTTCAAATATATACTGAGAAGCTACTGTCATTATATTTATTTCTTTAAACAATTCTCTGAGAGATTCTCTCGGACCTAGGCTGAAAATAGCACGGATCGCTCTCTTTTGTAGTACAAATATAGTATTTATATCGGCAGCTTTTCCCCACAGAAGTATGCCATAAGCCATTAAACTATGAAAATAAGCAAAGTATACAAGCCTAGCAGTTGCCAAGTCTGTCAGCTGTCTGATCCTCCTAATAGCGTAAGGTGCAGAGCTAAGTCTTTTGGCTAGTTTAGATATATGAGCGCCCCATTGCAATTTAGAATCTATTGTAATTCCTAAAAACGCAGTACTTTGCACGAAATCTAGTTTTTGACTATCTATCAGTAAGTCAATCGAAGGTTGTCTCACATTAGGGAGAGCAAACCTAATGCATTGGGTCTTTTTGGCATTTAATATAAGGTTATTGGCTGAAAACCAATTTGAAATTCCAGTTCCAGACAAGGTACTATTCGCCGCAATAGTATCATCGCTATGGTGGTCTATTTTAAATATGAGAGATGTGTCATCGGCAAACAGTACTATGCCAGCTTTATTCTCAACCATATAAGGCAAGTCATTGACATATACTAGAAAAAGAAAGGGTCCCAAGATTGACCCTTGCGGTACGCCGAGTTTGAGATTAGAACCCTTTGATTTTATGTTATTTATATCGACAGTCTGGAGCCTATCTGTTAAATACGATTGAACGAGTTCTAATGATTTATTATCAAAACCATAATGGCGAAGCTTGGGCAAAAGTGTTTCATGATCTACGCAATCAAATGCTTTAGATAGATCACAAAATACTTCGAAAGCATCCTGAAAATTCTCCCATGCATCGTAAATTTGAGTAACAAGTGCTACTCCCGCATCGGTGGTTGATTTTCCGCCAGTAAAACAAAATTGTTGGCTATGGAAAAGGTTAAGAGTCTTAAAGTGGTATTGTATTTGATTAAGCATGATCTTTTCAAACACCTTGCTCAAAACTGGCGAAATAGAAATGGGTCTATAGTTTCCTGGATCTACTTTTTGTCCTTTTTTAAATAATGGAATTAATTTGCTACATTTCATTAAATTTGGAAATATGCCTTCGTCGACGCATTCATTAAAAATTAAAGCTAAATCTGCTGCAATAATATTAATAATATGTCTTACAACACTAACTGACATGCCCCAGTGATCTTCAGATTTTTTAATGTTTAACTGTTCAAATGCATCAACTATATCACTAGGGCAGATGTGATTAAATTTAAATTAAGGATTACAATGATGGGACATTACTTATAAGTAGACATGCTCAAACAACTGTAAAACTGTACCAATGTAATTTTATATGTTAACATAATTGCAGTAAAAAGGTTAATGAACAAAGTGTGTCATGACTAGAGATGGGCGGTGGGTAAATACCCGTTGGGTAAAAACTGATAAAAACCGGGTCGTTTGGGTTAAAATGGGTAATTACCCGAATTTTCACCCAAACGGTGGGTATTTATGTTATTGTAATGTAATAGAAAATGAATCAAAATACGTTTGTAATAATATTGACTATTATGTCACAATATACAATTCAAAATTAAATATAGAAAATAAAATATAAATTGAAGCTTCAAACTACTTAGAAAATCTAAAAACAAAATTACAATACAGGTGAAACATTCTTTAATATAAAGATTATAAAATCAACATAATTGTAACTTAAAACTATTAAAATATTGTAAAATGTAGTAGGAAATGAAACGAAACACATTAGTAATAATGTTGAATAACGGGTAAAACAGGACCCACGACAAATCCGGATCTTACAAACTTTTTTTTGATGGCTTTATCTGCGATCAGTCGTCGACTATGAGCGGATGAGGTATAAGCGATGTTTTCCTGTCAAAAGGTGCTTCCCAGCGGTAGCAGCCCTTGTTAGTGTCGGGAGTCTAGTCCCTGTATATCAAATCCCTTTACGCGTTTCTGGTAACTTCTATATCGCAGATTAGCTGCTAGTTCATTGGGATGATTAGCTAATCTGGATTTGTATCTTTCGGCAAAGAGCAAAGCAACTAATGAATCACCACAGGTTAGAAAGAGATAGCGCAACGCAATACGCATGTGCGAATGAAACAAAATGTTACGCAGGTATGAAAGAGATAAAAAGTACTAAGCTAATGTTTTAATTATTATTCTTATTGCTTAAAGATTGTTAAATGAATAAGTGTTATGTTTTAATTTGCTATCGTAGAATACTTATAAATATACCTAGTTCAGTTGAATGTATATCATAATAAATCAAGTTAAATAGCAGGACTAAAAGAGCATTTATTGCACTGAATTCATAAATTAATTTGTTTAAAATAAATACCTACATAAATACCCAAAGGGTAAAAATTTTGGGTAGTTATTGGGTAAAAACCCGGCCGCTGGGTAAAAACCCGGTTGTTTGCCCATCTCTAGTCATGACCGCCATGACCTTCTCAACCCCCCGACAATCGGTTCCACCAGAAACAATGGTCGTCTCACAAAAAACGTGATTTTAACAAAAATCTATTTCTTACTTGACAAGCGTTGATCATGGAGTACTCCAGGCCAGAGTTGACGATCTGCTTCTCACTGGCGCCAGAGATCATCGTCTGGAACACGTCCGTGGGCTGAATCTTGGCATCCACGTTCGACTTTTTAAGAGACTTTTCCACAGAATCTGGAAAATAAATTATGTATAATATCTGTAGTAGGTATACAGTAAACCACTGGAAGAAATGATTATCGCGTAAAATGTAAATCGAAATTCCTATTAATTTCGTTGAAACACAAAATGCAAACAAAAGTTGAGAATTTCATTAAAAAAATGATTGTCAAAGGTGAACGCGGACTTGCCCGCGCCGCAGTCGCCGTAGTCGCATAAACTTCAATGTCTACCCCGCAAGGGAAAAAGACGTGATAGTATCACTATCACTACATATTATAAAACAAAGTCCCCCGCCGCGTCTGTCTGTCTGTTCGTGATAAACTCCAAAACTACCGAACCGATTTTCATGCGGTTTTCTCCAATGGATAGCATAGTTCTCGAGGAAGGTTTTAGTATATAGTTTGTTAAGTTTTTGTATACATTTTTGTATATACCAACGATATTTGTTGGAGGTGTCGTAGAAAAATGAGCCGTTTGGGAGCTTTCAACTAAAACGCTGTCTAAACCCTTTGAGATATAACAAAACAATGTATGGTGGAATTAGGTCTACAGAAATGTCACCGCGGACGAAGTCGCGGGTAACTGCTAGTTTATGTATATATCAAACCTATAAATAGCTAAAACGTAGACGTGTCGACGAAAATTTCGTGCTCGCACGTTAAAAAAATGTAAAGGAAATTTATACCCAAGAGCGCCGTGTTGGAGTCTCTCCAGAACTTGATGCTGAGTTTGCCGAAGCTAACGTGGTTGATGTTCTTCAGGTACTCGAAGTAGGAGACGGTGACTCCGCCGGCGTTAGCCAGCAGGTCAGGTAACACTAGGATCTTCTTCTCCCGGAGGATCGCATCGGCAGCCGGCGTGGTGGGCCCGTTGGCGCCTTCACCGATTATCTGAAGATGTAGTACTATAAATTAAGTAACTGCAAGGCTCACTTCAATTATGTATTGTACAAAAAAATATTTCTGTAACAAGGTTTTAATATGAGCGAATCATACCGTATTAAGTACCAGGAAAAATCTAATGAGCCCAAAACTTTGCGGTGCAGCGGTGGTGAACACGCGCTGGCCTGGGTCGCGCCGGAGTCCAAAAGCAGTTACCTACTTTGCCTGAGATTTAATCCAGCCTTGTTCCCACCTCTGCAGCGCCTAGTTACATGGCAAAGTTGACGAGACCGGTTTGTACACGGAACAATTACACTTTGGCTACGTTCATCGTCAGAGTCCTACCCTGCAATTCAGCAGTGCATTCTGTGCGACATCTACCGAGATGGTTTTCTCCATGGCTGCGACCACGAGGATGTCGCACTTCTCGAATAGCAGCTCATTCCCTTCCTTCGCCCCGGCGAAGCTTTTGGTGACCCCTCATACCCAGGGGATTAACCGAGGTACCGGGGATCATTACACTGGCCCTAGGCAATTGCCATTTGTTGTTGTTTTTTGGGAATTGTATGGAGCGGCGCTGTTCGAGCGCGGGGCTTTGGGTCGTTTCGGAGCCATTAGGCAGTTGCGTACCTACTTTGCCTAAGGTTTCATTCAGTCTTGCTCCCGCCTCTGCAGCCCGCGACCCGACCCACGCTCGCTCAGTTAGGTACATGGGCAATGTTGACGCGACCGGTGGTACACGGAACAAATACATATTAGCTACGTAGCACCAGGGTCGGATCGATCGGATAATCGGATCCAACCGATGACGTTTCCTTGAGTTATGGCGGTGCGTTTGATGCTTGCCGGGTTAAATCACTATTCTGTCACTCTGTTGAATTATAATATCTACTATCACTAACCCTGCAATTCAGCTTTTTGGCGACATCTACCGAGATGGTCTTCTCCATAGCGGCGACAACAAGGATGTCGCACTTCTCGAACATCAGCTCATTCCCGCCTTCCTTTGCGCCGGCGAAGCCCTTGGGACTGCCGCGGTTCTTCTCCATATGCTTCATTAGCTCCTGCCACGGAATAACTGGTTACATATTAATAAATCAAAACTTCATCGAGCAAATTTCAAAAGAACTACGAACGAATCAATTAAGTAGTTTTAGCAAGTTTTAGCAATTTTATTGAAGCTGTTATTTTAATGTTTTGTAGTAATTTGATATAAGTGTCGTTGATCCAAGAGCTTCCATGCTGGTCTGGGAGAAAAGAAAAAATGTAGAATGTACCAGCTGCTTCTCTACCCGCGCAGATCGTAAAAGCCGATCGAAGAAATGGGCGTCAGGAATCATGTCAATAGGTGATGCGGCTAGCAATCCATCACTAGTTTGATTCCGTTCTCATCTACAAGCCCACCGACATGCTAAACAGGGGCTTAAGGTTTTTACAGACCGTTTTTACGCCGTTCATAGTTAGGTATTATTATTATTATTACGAGCCTTGAGTGTCCCAGTGCTGGGCAAAGGCCTCTTTCTCTCCTTTCTATTTTTGTCTGTCTGTCGTTTTTGTTCTCCAGTCTTTGCTGTAGTTATTGAGCTCATCGCATCACCTCGTCCTTGGTCGACCACGTCCCCGTTTGCCACTGGGCCTCCAGTCTGTAACGCTCTTGGCCAAGCGATCGTCAGACATTCGAGAAACGTGTCCAGACCAGTCCAGTTAGGTATAAAACCCCAAAAAAGTACTTAATTGAAAAATAAATCTTTTTTCGTACTGTGCACTCAATCCCGTCTGGGTTGAACAGGCTGCATTCAAACTCGACTACTCCGATAATCTTGACGCCATCCCGCTGCAGGTACCGCGCCGCCCACCTGCCCACGTTGCCGAAGCCTTGCACGATGGCCGTTTTGTTCTGCAAACGAGGAAGGTATAATTAATGTGGCCGACAAACCTGCAAAATTAAAATGGGATTTGGCCGGGCGTGTGACCAGGATGTCCCAAGATCGGGCTCGCTGCTCTCGGTTGTTGTTTGATTAGGTTTAAAATAAGGTTATCGCTTAATAAGCGTTTTATTGGTAGGTAAAACGCTGCTATTAATTACTTACTGCTAAATCATGAATGTTGTGTTCACCTATTATTGGGTTGCATGATAGAACTTAAGATTTAATGTTGTTTGTATATTTTTGTCATGTAACCTGTTGGTGTACCTAATTGAATAAATAAATAAAAAAGATCAGTGGGCCGAAAGAGGAACTGATTGGATTCTAAACGGCAAGCGACTGCGGTCGGCCCCGGACGCGCTGGTGCGACGAATTGAACAAATTTAATATAATAATAAAATAAAGTAGACGAACGAAAGTCTGAAGCTCCAAGAGAATGTAAAAATACTCCAATGTGCTGTGATATGGTACCATAATTACGGTAAAAAGATTCATAAAGAAAATTATTTTCCAGTGATAACTTTCGATGTAAATAATGGGTCATTATTATCACATTAGCAGCAAGAATTCCAGGACTTCGTCCGCGTAAATCATAGCTTATGTTCAGTGCCGGATTTATATTTTTTATGAATGTAGGCCACTAAACCATGAGAAAACCAGTGGACTTGTTTGACTGTTATCCTCTGAAATCAAGTGACCGTCCTCTGAAATCTACCGCCCCTAGGACGCTGCCGCCCCTAGGCCGCGGCCTATACGGCCTATTTATAAATCCAAGACTGCCAATGTCATCCGCAAACAAAGCTTCCTATAGGTTTCTATAGGTGAAACAAGTTTAAAAATCGGTCCAGTTGTTTCGGAGCCTATTCAATGCAAACAAAAAACAATCAAGTCTTTATTCTCTATAATATTAGTATAGATACCTTAGTACTATTATTAATTCTGTGGTATAGATGAACCGACGCGCCAGTAAGTAATAAAAAACAAGCTATTTTCGACCAAACAAGTTTACACAAGCAGATATATTGGCTATTTATATACAAAATAAGCGACCAAATATTATTACGGCCATTAAAAAAGATGGTCGCCCGAACAGGGACTTGAACCCTGGACCCTTGGATTAAAAGTCCAATGCTCTACCGACTGAGCTATCCGGGCCATGAGGTAGATCACAAAATATACCTAATATTTGCACAATTATTATATATATTTACATAAATGGTCGATGTGAAAATACCAATTTCAATTCGTATAATAATCGATTTATTATTTATCAAGTAAATATATTATTTACTTCGCGAAGCATATGTTTAATCAAATGGCATCTCAACGTGTACAATAGATACATTTTGTACGATGCTAAAATATAACTGTTTTGGCATGGACGTATAAAAAATGTTTTGGATGAAAGTTATAGAATTAAATGACGTCATGATTTATATTTGGTATGCATCCATTTTAAGGGTTCGTCCGTCGTAACGGGACCCTATTATTAAGCTTTCACTGTCCGTCCGCTCGTCTGTCACGGGGTTGTATCTATTGAAGCGTATTATAGGTAGAGACTTCAAATATCCATTGAATGTGATTACTTATCTATTACCACTTTAATAACAAAAACAAAATAAAATGGGATATAATCATGTTTTTTGGAACAATGTGAGTATTTTAACACAATTTTTGTCAATAAAATATTCGTGGTCTCATTTAAACTATATTATCTAACATAAAATTGGATATTCGTCTGTTCCTTGAAAAAGTTGTTCTGTATCATGGCTTAGTAAAATCGCCTAAAAATGCATTGGTCAACGTCGTAAAGAAATGTTATTTTTTTACGTGGACAACGTAGCTGGCTCCATGTGCGCTTACACTGCTTCAACGGGCGTTCTAGTCTAGGCTACGAATCACTACATATTATAAAACAAAGTCCTCCGCCGCGTCTGTCTGTCTGTCTGTCTGTCCGTCTGTCTGTTCGCGATTAACTCAAAAACTACTGCACGGATTTTCATGCGGTTTTCACCAACAGATAGAGTGATTCACGAGGAAGGTTTTAAGATATAATACATGCCCGGGCGCAGCCGGGTAGGGCTGCTAGTAAGTAATAAGACTTATTACTTATTCGTAGAGTCTAGGGCAGATTGTCCGTCTACCTGAATTGACAGCAAAGAAACCAGGAGAGACTCGGCTTTGTGCGTTGCCTGTATGCGCGAGGCTTGGATAGGCAGCAAAGTCTTAAAATGCCTGATGGGTCGCGTATGCATGCATGTGAAGGAGGAGACTAGTTTATATTTATACTCTAAGGAGGAGACGAATCTAGAGTTGCGCTGAACATAAATATCTACCTATGGATGAAATCCCTGTCCATGCCGCGTCGTCCAATTTGATGGAGGTCTAGGAAACTAGCGATCGCAGGTCAAGTTTACCTTGAAGCCAGGCTCGACATTGATCAGCTTCATCCACTCAGGAGAATGTATGAAGTGGCTGATGGTCATGAAAACCCCTCGTCCCGTCGCCTCCACTCTTCCGTGTATGCCGCCGCCATTGATGGGCTTGCCTGTGACGCAGGCAGCCGCATTGATGTCTTTGTGACCTGGAAAACAAGATAATTCCTCAGATTCGCCCATTCTAGCTTTCATATTGACAGTGTTGTATCCCAGACCAACTTGTTTCGGTATCTGTTGAACAATGGGACTGGGAATTACTATTACGAGCCATCGAATAGTTTACTTTAGATCGAATTTCTACTCACGTATTATAAACTCATGGTTGATGCTCAGCTTAGATCTTCAGCTTATTAGATACGGGGCGGGTACTTACTGTCTATATTGTCAGAGCTCCTGATTTCCTGTAGTGTGTAGTGAAGACGTACTTGGCATGTTGATCGGTCACTATAGGCCGTTTGAGAAGCTTTGCTGGTCTCGTTGCGCTGTCACAACAGCTAGATACTCATTAGGACACCACTTCATCCAAGCTTTGAAGTAAGTATCACGATTACCCATATATCTTCTTCTAAGTAACTACAACTCTGCTCTACAGTTGAGTGCCTAGCTGCGAGGTTACTTGCTCTTATTAAAGAAGTCTTACCAAGAGTCTTGATGTAGGTGTCGACGATCCAGGACATGTTCCTGCCAGCGGTGTTGACGTCAGGCGCGGGCACGTCGATACCTGCGCTGATGTAGTTCTTCTTAGCCAACTCCAGGGCTTAAACCACCTCGTTATCCTTTGCAGTTGCTTATTCTTATCAAATAAGACTTACCTAGAGTCTTGATGTAGGTGTCTACAATCCAGGACATGTGTCTGCCAGCAGTGTTGACGTCAGGAGCGGGCACGTCGATACCAGCACCGATGTAGTTCTTCTTAGCCAACTCCAGGGCATACCGCCTCGTTATCCGCTGTAGTTCCGCATGGCTGTACTTCTTTGGATTGATGCAGACTCCTGTAGAATGGAACGGAGTCTTTATTGTGTAGGCAAAACTGATCCAAACCGAACAAAATAACCGCTACAAAACAGCTCAATTGGACTCCAGAAAGTCGATGGAAACTTGCTTGATTTGATTCCAAACTGATGAGCCTGATGGCTCAGTGAGTGTGAGCATTATTAGTGCTTACACATGTTAAGCAACTCCAGGGGCAATCCCCATTTGGATGGCTGTCCGCAAGTGGCAGAGAAATCTCGAGCTCATCCTTGCTTGGGAAGGCACGTTTACCCGTTGGTCTCGGCTGTCATCATTGATAGCAGTCATTAAGCTTTGTGCCATGCCATGTTATGCGGAGAGAAGAGAGCCATATTACTAGAAGGGTACTGGAAATGAAAGTTACTGGAAACCAGAATAGAGGAAGGCCAAAGAAAAGATGGATGGAGTGTGTGAAGGAGGATATGGAAAAAAAACCGGCCAAGTGCGTGTCGGGCCACGCGCAGTGTAGGGTTCCGTAGTTGCGAATGACAACTTTGAGTTCACACTGTTTACACTCACACCTCACAGTCTAACGACCAAAAACATCTAACAATGAAGATTGTATGAAATTTTACATTTTCCAGTACATTTTATAAGTTGGTTGCCTATAACTTTTTAGTTTGCACTTAGTACCCAGCTCTGATAGTTTTCCTTTCAACTTCAGTATATATACTATTGCTCTAATATTTTTTACGTATCCATATATAACCGTTTAGCAGATAGAGGGGGGGGACACGTACCTCTAACAAAATTTTGCACTTTAAAACCAAATATTTCGGAAACGGATCCCTAAATCGAAAAATGGTGTTCTTAACCTCACAATATTTTTAAAAGACCTTTTTAAAGATACCCCACACGATGGGTAAATAGAGAAAAAAAAATTACTCCCCCACTTTACTTGTATGGGAGCTACCCAAAAAAAAATATTTTTTCAAGGTTTTTTCTACGACTTTTTTGCCATGATTAATATACACACTCATACCAAATTACAGCTTTCTAGTACTTATAGTCTCTGAGTAAAACCGCGGACGGACAGACAGACAGACAGACAGACAGACAGACAGACAGACAGACAGACAGACAGACAGACAGACATGGCGAAACTATAAGGGTTCCTAGTTTACTACGGAACCCTAAAAAGAAGGTGACGAAGGAGATGGCTCGTGATAGAGCGAAATGGAAAAAGCTTACATGCTGCCCCGACCACACATAAGTGGGATAAGGTGAGGAAGAAGAAGATTAAGCTTTGTCAAATGTCTCTAGGCAGCTGCTTGAAAAATATGACACCAGGGTTGGCTTCTAACAGCAAAAACAAACAAGACTGTTATCGGGACTAGTGAAAGTAAACAAAAGCTTTTAAAAATACCCACCTCCCTTTGAGCCGCCAAACGGAATGCTGGAGCACGCGCACTTGTAAGTCATCAGGGCAGCCAAAGCTTTTACCTCCGTCAACTCTACGTGCTCGGAGAACCGGATACCTAAAGAGAAGAAATTTCATAACGCCAGAGCAGAAAAGCAAATTTTACCCTTTATTTGTGGAACCTCAAACCCTGCTTGTACACACGTCTATGTAAAACTGGATAATTTTCGTAATTGGAAGAACATTTCGAATACCTACAGCTTACAGCTTAAACAAGTTTTAGTTCAATTTGCTCAGGCCTACGAAGTATAGATATGACAACAAGTTGACGCAAATTACCTCCTTTACAAGGCAAACGATGTACGCTGTGCTGTGAGCGGTATCCTTGTATGATTTCGTATTCGCCCGTTTTTCTCTGCAGCGGAAACTCAAATTGGATTGAGCTGTTGCAAGATCCCATCACCTGGTAGAAAATATAAATACTTAAGTACAGAATGAAGACCCGCCAAGACGCACGGGCCAGCGTGGCGTTTTGAGGCTTATACACTCTCAATGATAATGCCAATGTTGGCATGCATTGAGAGAGGCCTATACCCAGCAGTGGGATAAAGAAGGCTGTTGATGATGAAGTACAGAATAGAGCACATAGCAAGAAATGTCTTGTAGCTATAGTCTAATCGTAAGGAGGTTGAACGGCGTTCTGGTGGTCTCAAAGCTCATTACAGATGGTCCCGGGTTTGATCCCCGCCTGGCCCTTGTATGGAAATATACCTTTCCCAAAGACAATATATAGTATGGTATAGATTGTCAACCTCTTACAAAAATATTGAACCAAACCAAGGTAGGCGTTCATAGTTCTAGTTCATGCAGATTTAAAATCTGACACCAGTGTCATCTATTGTAAAGGAAGCGAGGTGGTAGGCCAGCCAAGGTGTGTAGGGAACCGTACCGCTCCGACTGTGTAACCACGGAGGTCGTATTTAATGCGGATAGTTAAAACTCTGATTGCGCGTTTCAGGATCGCTCAGCGCCATCTTATGGGTATTGTTGAAGTTAGGTCGCCAATTTACAGTTTATGAGCCTTGAATAAGAAGGCCTGTAGAGCTCACTACATTATAATCACAGATCTGTTTTGTGTAACCATAGGTACACAAAACAGATCTGTGATAACACGAATCAGGATTTTGTTTTATGTGTGGGTAAGTGGCTATCACTGGTGTCATATTTTTCAAGCTGCTTAAGGTATCTGCCATTGACAGCCGGGACCAACGGCTACGTGCCTTTTGAAGCACGGTGGAGATCGAGATATTTTTAAGCTACTTGTCGTCACTCATCTAAGTGGGGACCGCGCCTGGGGTTGCTTTACATGCATAAACGCTTACAGCAATTACGCCCATTGGGCCATCGAGATCACCTAGGACAAAGATTGACAGAGCCTACAGCGTAAAAATACGTTTGCACCGCATGTTTGCTTTCGTGTGTGTAAGTGGTCAGCACTAGTGTCAGATTTTTAGCTTGGATCACAGCCTTCAGAACCGCAGACAAACACCTGCAAAAATGGAGTAAGTAGAAATATTTGCCCGCGCCGGGAATCGAACCGAGTACTACCACTCGTATCGAAACCATCTCTGCCTATCATTATTAGGTACCTACTTATACCAACCAAGGAGATAACCCAAGACCGTACTGAATGGAAGAAGTGGAGGGAGGCCTTTGTCCAGCAGTGGGACACGTGATGGCTCAAAATATCGAAATATATATACCTATACCAACCAGTTATCTCGTTTCACTGTTCCACAGTTTGTCTCGAACTCACCTTAAGTATACCAGCGACTCTGTTTATTCTTTTCCTGTCCGACAAATGGCTGTGTTTCTTCAAGTATTCCAACAAAGTTGGCTCCACCACCTTTACGGCATTGTGGTAAAAAAATTCCACCATCCTATAGAAACTGGGGTTCGGGTCAGTGGCAATAGCAGTCAGGTGACTGGGAATCTCATAGAATCGCACTTGTATGTTCTGTCCCAAATTCACCACACGCGTCCATAGAACATATCTCCGAAGTAACGTAAAAGACATTGTTGTAAACCAAATCTAAAAATACAATTCGTTTGGAAGTTTTGGAAATGTTGTTTGATTTTTGAATGGGTTCGTTTGGACGACGGATTGACGGAATGACAAAACTTTTGTTTTCTAGAAGAAGTGAAAGAAGGTTATAGAGAATTTAGTATTTGTTTATTCAGGATTAGAATTTTTTACTGTAAATAAATTGTATAAACCGAAATAAAAATACATTTTGAAAGATTAAACAGAATAAAAGTCTAGTTGGTCAAGACTTGCCATTGGGACGAAAATATTTTAACTTTGTCCCAATCGCCATCACAGACGTTGCTGCAATTTTTGTTTTTGCAAATCAATAGAGTAATTTAATAATATAAAAAGTTAGTAAATTGGGGTATATGATTAAATGAACCAAATATTGAACGTTCAATTTTCAGGAACGTTTCATAGATAGAGCACTCGGTAATCTCATATTTAGCTAATCGAACGTTTAAAGCATCATGCTGAGGTACCCATATAATTTCTCAAGGATCTCAATCCCTTTACGAAAGATAAACGATTATCATCAGGTTTTTACTAGCCAAATATTTGCCAGAGCAGTTAGAGGATTTGGCCTTCACTCCGCACGCTGGCCAGAAGGGTTGAAGAGGTCTCTTTGATGTTTTATGCTTTATTCAGTTTGTGTTTTCTAAGTCGCCTTCTACGACATCTAAGGAAATACTTGGAGTGGCCCCATTCTACTCTACCGGGAACCACACGGCCGAAAAAAAATACCAATAGGACCAATTATATTTACGCTTATGTACCTATATCAGAATTCAATAAAAAACAAATACTCTGAAACGACTTATGTTTCAGTTGGGTTCGTTCCTATTGGTTAGGAGGGTAATCACGTTGTATGTCACATTGAGGAAGTCTCAAGCATAGATATATAATTCTATAGAAATAGATCTCTCACTCGGAGGCACGCGCTCAGGCAAGCTAAGTTTCAAAAAGTTACCGTTAGGTGGCAGTAAGTTAACTGCTTTAGAACGCATACGATAAAAATGTACCTAATCTCATCATCATCATCGGGTCTTTTTAATCTCCACTGCAGGAGCACGACCCTTTCTGTACTGCCAGAGCCATATATAAGCCAGAGCAGTCAGAGGATTTGGCTTACAATCTCCATGCTGGCCAGACGGGTTAGAGAGGTCTCTTTGATGATTTTCGCCTTCTACGACAGCCAAGGGAAGACTTGGCGAGGTCCTATTCTTCTATGCCAGAAACCACACTCTTGTCACAGTTGTCCATTGTGTTGCAGTTGTCCATGGGCAGCGGCGATCACTCACCATCAGGTGACTCGCTTGCTCGTTTGCGCTCCTATACATGGAAAATTTTTTGTCGTTTCGTTTAAGAATTACCAACTTTTCCTTTGGAACCAATTTCGCCATAACCAATTTATTTATTTATAAAAAAACACAGCATCACCTATACACAAAATGAAATATAGTGAAAGAAAAAGAATGCCATAAACATGATACTTTATTTCAATAAGTTAGTTTAAAATACATTATTTATCCAGCCTACATATCGGGTTGCTTTGCACCATCTGCAGGTCTACCTTGGGCCCTACGAGGTCCCTAATATTGTTGAGGCCGTACTTGATCATGGTGGGCCGCTCTAGGGACAGGCCCCATGCGATAACGTTCACGTCTTCTGGTAGCCCCATGGGCAATAACATTTCTGGTCGGAACACGCCAGAGTTGCCGATTTCAATCCATTTCTCGAGACCTGGAACAATAAAAAAATGTTGAAATACAAATATTTAGTTATTGCCAGCCAGAGTAAGCTGCATTTTTTGGAGCAAAGGATAACTAGAGAAAGATTTGGAAAGTAAACCACTGATTTAAAATTTTGCTATCTACCTTATTTATACACTAGCATTTTACCTGCGACTTCGTCCGCGTAAATTATAACCTTTGGGCCGCGCTACATTGAATTGGCATGGGATGGCATCGGAAGCGACACGTCATTTCAAAACAAGATATTATAACCTTTATTTTTAGTGCAATAAGATGCATAACCGCTTGAACGTGGTGAGCCAGATGGCGGCCTACCGCGCACTCGCGCGGACTCGACGCCCGCGAGCACGCGACCATTTATGCATCTTATGCCTTAAGACATAATAGTACATTGTGTAGCAAGGGCAGGATAGAAGACATTACGTCAAACGAGCGACTACTAACAAGCACGAGGCGAAGCCGAGTGCTTTTAGTAGTCCGAGTTTGTAATGTCTAATACCGGCCGTGATACACACAATGTTTTTCATCTCACCGAGTAAATAGTAGAGTAAAAAAAATATTTTTCATATTATACTGGTTGAAAAGCACTTCATTATACTACCGCTAGAGGGCAGCATAAGTAGCAGAGACACCTATTGGCGAGTAGCGACACCAAACAATATAATAAGTAGCACCACCTTGTACGTACTTCCATAATTACATTACAACTTTATCCCATAACCGCTAGAGGACAGTACTAGTAAGAAAAGAATTGCAAAATGACAACAATACAAAATAAATGCTCGGGATGCCTGCAACAAATACCTAACAAAGAGTATCTGGACTGCATTACATGTAAAGAACGTTACGACCTAGAGTGTGCGAACGTACCAAGTGTAAGATTCTATAACACCATGACAAAGGAGCATAAACAAAACTGGCGATGCCAAGCCTGTTTATGCAAGCTACCAAAGGGAAATAATTCAAACACTCCTGTACGCCACCACGATCTACACGATAGTAGTTTTGCATCCAGCTCGCCCTCCCACAACACTAATATAACAATGCGGAACAAAAAGACCCTTCCACTGAATGACTCTATAAACTCAGTAGACCTTAGCACTTTGGGTGATACATTAAACCAGGAAAGTACAAAAAGAAACACCGATTTGACGCTAGAAAATCTAAGCGAGCTTATAGATATAAAGTTAAAGAACAACAATAAATCAATAATAGCTGATTTAAGAATCACAATTACAACAGAGATTAATAAAGCAATAGTAAAATTTAAAGAAGAAATAAAACAAGAAACAAGTATATTACAAAACGAAAACCTACAAAGAAAAAAAGAAATACAAGATATTAACATAAAACTCCAAAACTTAAAACAAGAAAACGAAAAATTGATTAAGGAAATACAGGAAATTGCAAATAAGACCGCTAGTCCGGATATACTACTTCCATCGGTTAACAAAGACAAAAAAATAGTGCTCTACGGCCTGCAAGAGTTTTTTAGGGAACCAGAATACGAGCTACACAATAGAATAGTGGATGCTTTTCGAGAAACTCTCAATATAAATCTAGAGGGATACATAGAAGAGACATATAGAATAGGAAAGTACAACAATAATAAACAAAGACCATTATCGATAGAACTCATAAGCAAGAAAATGACAAAATATATAATAAACAATAGTCATCTGCTACGCGGGACTGGACTCTCTGTGGCTGAGTTTATGGATAAGGAAACTTTACTGGAGAGAAAACAACTACGTGAAGAGATGTATAGAGCTAGAAAAAACGGAAAATACGCAATCATAAAAAATAACCAACTCTATATAGAAGGAGAAAAAATAGATAATTTGAAGAACGCGCAAACTAATAGTACTTGGAATACAAGGAAGCCAGCAACACCACAAAGTAACCATTCCTTTCGTAGGAAAACAACAATTTGATTTCGATATTTTATTCCAAAATTTTCAAAGTGTTTTCAATAAACAGTACTTACTAGAAGCTTTTATCACTCAAAATCCAAACTATAAAGCAATATGTATCTCAGAATCTTGGCTGACCGACGAAAAAATTGAGCTCATGAACATTAATGGATATAAGGTAGCAGCATCATATTCCCGAAAAAACTATGATGGTGGAGGAGTTTGCATCTTACTTCGGGATAATATTGAGGCGACAGAAAGGAGAGATATTGCTGAAATGTCGATAGAATTTAATCTAGAGCTATGCGCTACTGAATTACCAAGTGAAAATCTTTTACTTATTTCATTGTACTGGAATGGAAGACGGGTTGATACATTTATAAATCAATTGGAAAAAATCTTATCTTACGTAAACAAAAAATATTCTAAGCACAAAATAATTATAGGAGGAGATTTTAATATTAATACCTTGAAAAACGAACCATTTACTTTAAAATTCCTAAACCTAATGAGACAAAACGGACTAACACAACACATAAAAGAACCAACACATTTTACAAAAACCTCTAAAACGTGTATAGACTTAGTATTCACAAATTTTACTTTAAATGATAAAACAATAAGAGTTGAGAAACTCGGGTTTTCTGCCCATTCAGCAGTAACCGTAAGTGTAAGAACAAGTCGACAATTTAAAGCGAAAAATACGTGGTATACCGAAAATAGAATTTTTAGTCTTAAGAATATAAATATGTTTAAACAAAAATTGAAAGAAATAAATTGGCACGAAGTTTTATTTGAAAACAAAGATATAAATAAAAACTATAACATATTTCACGATAAAATGCTCCAAATTTTAAACAAATGTATACCTAAACAAAAAATTAAAAACCAGAGTTATAAAAAACATTGGCTTACAGTAGGAATAAAAATATCTTCAAAGAATAAAAGGTTATTAAAACTTCTCACATTGAAATCAAATAGTGACACCTTGTATGAATACCATAAGAAGTACGAAAACATTTTAAAAAAATCTGTAAACATAGCAAAAAAATTACACTACAAAAAACTAATTAAAAAATCAACGAATAAGGTTAAAACAATGTGGAATGTTGTCAATGAGCGTACAAATAAAAAAAGAAAAACGAAAAAGGAAAATATTAAGTTATCTATCAATAAAACTTCAATAACAAACCCAAAAGATATAGTAAATATATTTAATAACTACTTCGCATCCATCGGTGAAAAAATTACAAATAATACAACAAATAACCGAGTCCACAACCAAATCGATAATAGCATATTCCTTCACCCTGTTGACACTCACGAAATATATAAAATTATTAAATCATTAAAAAATAAAAATAGCCACGGCATAGATGAATTGCCGCCAAAGCTATATAGAGAATGCGCGGACGAATTGGCTATACCATTTACTAAGTTAATAAACCAGTCGTTCAATGAAGGGATATTCCCCGATCTTTTGAAAATCACCCTAATTAAACCTATACACAAAAAAAATGAAACTACCAATCCAAGCAATTACAGACCTATAGCTCTACTACCTACTTCTTCAAAAATTTTTGAAAGAGCCATGGCAGACCGTGTCTACGCGTACTGCGAAAAATATAAAATATTTAATGAATGTCAGAACGGGTTTAGGAAAAATCGCTCTACTATTTTGGCTGTATATAAGTATGTTCAAGAAATACTTAATATCCTCAACCAAAGTAAATACGGTGCAGGAATGTTATTGGACTTAACCAAAGCATATGATAAAGTCCAATACGACATAATGCTTAGTAAATTATATGCAGCGGGGATTAGAGGAATTGCACATAAATGGTTCACTTCCTATCTTAAAGATAGAAAACAGTATGTTGAAATAGAGTTTTATAATGATGAATCAAACACAATCCAAAAAATCAGGTCTGATTGTAAAACGATTAATTCATCCATTCCACAAGGTAGCGTTCTCGGATGCCTCCTGTTCTTGTTGTATATTAACGATCTACCAAACATTATTGATGAACACTGCGTCCTCTTCGCTGACGACATCTCGATCTTAACCCCAGGTCTCAACAGCACGAGTTTACGTGAACGACTTAAAGAAACCCTTAAAAAAGTATCAGATTGGCTAAATAACCATAACCTGGAAATAAACTTTGCTAAAACTAAACTTATGCTCTTCCACCCCTACCAGAAAAAAGCCTTAGATATACAATTAAACTTCAACGGCATAAATTTAGAGGTAGTAAATGAGTTCACCCTACTTGGCGTGGATATAGATAGCCACATGGACTGGAAATCTCATGTCCGAAAAGTGTGTGCCAAGCTGTCTAAGTTTGCTTACGCTCTTAGAGAAATTAAAAAAACCACTGATACGGAAACGGCACTGGTCACGTACTACGCATATGCTCACTCGTGGCTAAGTTACGGTACTTTCCTGTGGGGGAATGGAACTGACTGGCAAAGAGCTTTTACCATCCAAAAACGTTTGGTACGAATAATGGTCAATATTAGGCAACTAGACAGCTGTAAACCACACTTTAAACAACATAAGATCCTAACCCTACCTTGTATATATATCTTGGAAACTTGTAAATTCGCCCGAAGCTATCCAAATTTTTTTCAGACACGAGCAGATACGACGGGAAAACATAATTTAAGAAATCCCAATAAACTACAATTGCCAAATTCTCGACTCTGCTTGCATTCTAAAAGCCCTCTGGGAATGGCTGTTAGGATATATAATAAACTTCCTCAAACCTTAAGAGACATAAAAAATGATAAAACATTTGTGCAATGTATTAAAAAAATTCTAATCAATAAATGCTATTATACTGTAACAGAATACCTGGAAGATAAAATTATTTAAAATAATATTACACTAATAAAGCCAAATTTAAAGGGAATTTAATTAATTAATTTTTAATTTTTAATTAATAAATTTTTAATTTTTAATTTTTAATTTTTAATTTTTAATTTTT
This sequence comes from Rhodophaea formosa, assembly GCA_963082605.1. Taxonomy (NCBI): domain Eukaryota; kingdom Metazoa; phylum Arthropoda; class Insecta; order Lepidoptera; family Pyralidae; genus Rhodophaea; species Rhodophaea formosa. Next base: position 21,933,728 of record OY720211.1, read on the forward strand.
AATTTTTAATTTTTAATTTTTAATTTTTAATTTTTAATTTTTAATTTTTAATTTTTAATTTTTAATTTTTAGGAAAAGCAGAAACGTTTAATTTTTAATTTTAATAATAATTTTTAATTTTTATTTTTAATTTAAAATGAGTTAGGTAAATCTAAGTAATTGAATTTATTGAATGTTTTAAAGTTTTATGCAATTTATTAAAAATGTCAAGACAGCCCCTCTTCAATTGCTGCACCCGAAAGGGTCCTTAATTGTTACCTATATATAAGAATAAGACCTGTTACTTACATTAAGGATGCAAATAAAGTATTGAGTATTGAGTATTGAGTATTGAAATTGTATAGTATGAATATTCAGTTTACCTTGAAAATTAATATTTATGCGTCTGCAAGCTGGCTGATTATATTATCTATATCAACATTATTAACCATGTATTCATTTATCATAGGAAATGTATTTCATGCAAATTAATGAAAATTACGATTACTTATAAATATTATGCCTAAAAATAAATAGCGGCAAACAGTGAACAGAAAATGCATCCGAGGATTACACAGATAACAAAAATGTTTTATCCAAAAAGTGGAAGTCAAAGATCGTTGAATACAAACAGCCAGCCACGCACGGCCATTTACAATTCCAAATTTGAATTAAGGACAAAATCTCGCAGAATAGTTCAAATGTTTTTTTCATCGGGTTCACTGGCAATTCCAAATTTGAATATTCGACTAGAAAACTTTTTGGATGTAGAAGATTTGACGCTTGTGCATGGTATAGTGCCCTATTAAATTTAAAAAAATACTTTATGCGCTCTCGGGCTTTATGGAATTTGTATGAAATCTTATAGCCCGGGGTCGTAATAGCGACCATCCAGCCCACTTTGCTTGCATTTAATGACACTGTTTAAGGGCAGGTGAGATGAAAAGGTCATAATGACGCGTCGCTTCTGATGCCATCCCATGCCAATCCAGTGTAGTTCGAGTGCGGCCCTTTGTCACCCGCAGATAAATTGTGTGTGATGATAAGCGAACATCTCCATACAAGGTTCGGTGTAAGGATTGTAGGCCGGTTTGAACTGCAGCCGGGCGAAGCCGAAGCGCTTGACGAAGGCGTCCGTCTCATTGATGACATCACTTCAATAGTCTCCATCTCCGAAGGTGTGATAAGCAAATATCTCCATACAAGGTTCGGTGTAAGGATTGTAGGCGGGCTTGAACTGCAGACGGGCGAAGCTGAGGTACTTGAAGAAGGCGTCCAGCAAGCTTATAAGGTCGCTTCAGTAGTTTCCGTCTTCGCATAAATAAAAGACGTAATAAGGAGCACTTACCAGTGTGATAAGCGAATATCTCCATACTAGGTTCGGTGTACGGATTGTAGGCCGGCTTGAACTGCAGCCGGGCGAAGCCGAGGCGCCTGAAGAAGGCGTCGAGCACGCCGATGAGGTCGGCCAGCCCCAGCCCGCGGGCCGCCACCACGCCCTCCACTTGGTGGAACTCCGCGAGGTGAGTGGCGTCTAATGTCTCGTTTCGAAATACCTGCAACAAAATAAGTAATAACTGAAATGATTTCGCAATTGTTAGACATTTAAATATTAACGCCGGATGGTCCCGGGTTCGATCCCCGGTCAGGCCAAGATGAAAAATGATCTTTTTCAGATTGACCTGGGTCTTGGATGTTTATTTATATATGTATTTGTTATAAAATATAGTATCGTTGAGTTAGTATCCCATAACACAAGTCTTACATAAGAACTTACTTTGGGGCTAGCTCAATCTGTGTGATTTGTCCGTATATATTTATTATTATATTATTATTATTATATTTATAAACCTAACGTTTCGAGCACTTTACAGTCTTCGTGGTCGCAGGTAGACTGCCTCTAAATGCTCGAAACGTTAGGTGTATAAATAATATAATATATAATTACGATAAAATCTCTATTAAATTTATTTTATTTAAAAAAAATAACTGAAATGTCTATCACTAGATGGCAGCACTACCAGCTAGAGTTTGTCTAATATTAAAGCATGCTTACGCGACAAGACTTCATTTTCAATTTAGTCCGTAATCAGCATTCATATGTATAACACATTCCCATTTGTACATTAAAATCAACTATTGTGAATCGCTATTAAATTATGTGTAAAATTATTGTTTATAAAACAACATAACTAAAAACTAAGGACGACCCTCTCTATCAGAGCCATATATTATTCTGAGCAGTCAGATGACTTGGCCTACACTCTCCACGCTGGCCAGACGGGTATCTTTGATGTTTATAAGCTTTGTTTAGCTTGAGTTAGTTAGTCTTATGTCGAGCTCCGTGGCGCAGCAGTCAACACGCTAGCCTGCGACACGGGGGTCCCGGGTTCGATCCCCGGTCAGGTCAAGATGGAAAAAGATCTTTTACATATTGACCTGGGTCTTGGATGTTTATCTATATAAGTATATATTATAAAATATAGTATCGTTGAGTTAGTATCCTGCGACACAAGTTCACAACTTACTGTGGGGCTAGCTCAATTTGTGTGATATGTCCCTATACAAAAAAAAAAAGTTCCCTAAGTCGCCTTTTACGACATCCACGGGAAGATTTGGAGTGGTCCTATTCTACTCTGCCGGGAACCACACGGCATACTTAATAGCAAATCAAATTGTCAGAGTTGTAAAAATATATGAATAAAATAACAGAAAGGACATGAGTGAAACTCTTGTCTATTTCTGGCTGTAATAGCGAAATTAGAATTCCGTCCGCTCGTTGTGCTCTCCCAGAAAAAATCTGGATCCGCCCTTGCTGGTACAGTATTATCACTTTTATAAGTTACACCGATGTACCTGCGCGGAAGTAAAATTTTTGCATGGCGCGAAAATACCCGTCCGCTATTGGCTGATGTGTACGCGCCATGTGGCGTCTCGACCACTCACGGCAGTCGTACGAGTATTGCGAGCGAGATCGCACAAGTCCTGTTGTTTTTGGATTTCAAATCTTATTTTGTAGCAATAAGATCTTTATTTGATTGATGTTTTCAGTCGGCTTGAGTCGGCGGCAGGTTGCGCTATTCTGCGACATCGAACAATGCCGATGTAACTTATTAAAGTGGTAGTACTTGTACCTGATTATAACCGCTGCGCATGGAAAACTGAAATACCAGCGGTGTGACAAGAGAGCATTGCCGGCCTTTTAGGAAAACATAGACTCGTTTGATGATGATGATGAAGATGAATGACTGAAAAGTATGTACTTGAAAATGTCAAAGTCGCAATTAATTTGTAAAATTATACATTATTCCTTTATTAATTTGATGTTAAAATACTCCTATGAGTATTAAAATATAAAAATGCTTTTGTGGTGCGTATTCGGATGTAAAATAAAGGCAATTTATTGCGACTTTGACATACTTATCAATGTCAAACTTTTGTTTACTTTCTCTGCCAATGCTGTTCTCTGGCGGGAGAACATTGCAGTATTATCTCCTATTAGGGAATTCGTGGCAGGAAGTTTCTTTTATACGGTGGTTGACAGCCAGTGTTATCCAGGCGGTTAGGGATGAAACTTCAATTTATGTTGGGTAGTATGGTGGTGAAATTTTGTAGCTGGTATTAGGGCGAACTAACCTTGTCAATACTGAAATATTTCTGTGGTTTGAACTCTCCCTGCGCCAGTTTGTACAGCATCCGCGCGCTCACAGCCGTCGTGTGTGTCCGAAGTAAGTTTTTCTGTGCCTCCTCTATCTTCCATGAGTATTTGTAACCCTGGAATAAAATTATTACGAATTTTGCAATATGGGAATGAGGCCTGATAATATGTACGTATGTATGTGAATACACCGTGGCGAATAGTAGACATACGGCGTGAGCAGGCATTCCTTTCAAATGTGGTCGAAATTCTTGCTTATCACACTTCTACATTCGTCTCCTCCTTCATTATGCGAACCGCGAAGGAATAGATTTCTCTCTCCGCATTGCTATTTACAATTTAGGGATTTTCAACTTTTTCATGTTTGAATTTGCGTGTACTACGTGTGTGTTGAAAGAAAACATATGTATATCAAATAAAATTTTGTGCTGCATGGTTCTAGATAGGACCCTTCAAAGTATAAAAAAAAATCTCTTTTTTTTTTAATTATTTATTTATAATAAGGGCAGCATTGGGCTGTGAAAAATTCATGTATAGCCTAAGCCCTAAACATATGAGCTTATATACAGAGAAGTCTCAATATCTCATATATCTCTTATTTACCTGTGATCCATAACCACCCTCACTGTGGACCTTCTTGACCCTCTCGAGGTAATCCATAGGGAACTGCGTAGTGGTGGCCGGAGAGGACATGAAGAAGGTGTCATGAGCATCCCTAGCCGGATGCTGTTGAGGCTGGAACAGCGCGTCGAAGTTCCAGAAGGAGCTCTCTACGTACATGTCAGTCGGCATCTCTGTGAATCCCATCTCGAGGAAGATTTCTCTAAATTCGGATCGGACTTTGAGGAGAGGGTGGAGATGGCCGCATTCTGGTGGCTGACCTGAAATAGATTCTAATAAATAAATATATACGGGCAAATCACACAGATTAAGCTAGCCCAAAGTAAGTTTGAGACTTGTGTTATGGGATACTAACTCAACAATACTATATTTCAATACATATAATAGATAAACATCCAATAACAGGTCAATCTGAAAAAGATCATTTCTCATTTTTACCAGAACTGGAATTCAACCCAGGACCTCTCGTGTCGCAGGCTGGCGTGTTGACCGCTGCGCCATGAAGGTCGTCAGTCATAATAATATGTAGGATACTCATTCTCCTCAAGTCTTTCTTGTGTCCAGATGTACTAAAGTGTGTTACTGTATGATAGTATGAGGGGTTTTGTGTTACAGTATGAAGTATGTTTTTCAAATGTCACTTTTAAAACCCCTCATGGTTTTAAAAGTGACATTTGAAAATCAAAAAAATAAGTTTTATATTTAAAGACAAAGCTTTATAGTGACTTTATTTTTACCTACCGCTGACTAGGGCCTTATTTGACCCTTTTTTTTTATGTTATTTGAAAACCCCTCATAGTAAAATGAAACAAACTACATTTGATCTATATGGGTCAGGTCAGGTCATGGTCATTACGAAACGCTAGTAGTTTTTCGATTTGCATATTAAAAATAATAAGAAAGTAAAAAATATGACGTTCAAAAAGAGACATCCAATTTGGAATAAAAATCTTTGACTTTGACTTTGGGGATAGACAAGACTTAATCTTACTAGATTATAAATGAATATACCTATGTTATTAAGTAAATTTAAAACATTTTCACTGGTCAAGGTCAGATAAAATGGAATGTCAAATTAATAGGCATTAACTTTTATCTCTTTCTTATCACAACATTGACAAAACTTAAATACAATACCTACCTAAAGCATCAAAGTTGTATGGCTTGAACTCTAACGTCTTCCATGATCCCGTGAGCAGCATTTCACTTGTCAAATCAGTCTCCAATTTTTTAATTGTTGTAGAGAATTGTGGACCTTTTGTTAATACAAAACTTTTTACAGTAACCTCTTGAAGCAGCTTCCGCTTCTTGTAGTCATTCCTTATATTATCTGCTAAGTTGTCTATGCCTTTCTTTATTTCGTTTAAATGGTCTTGTACGGTATCCACAATATTGTCAACCTTCTTTTTTACCAGTGGTGGAGCTGCAGACTTGTCTATTAATATCCAGCCAGAAGACATTGCTTTACTGAAGCCAACTTTTGCATTTGGGACAGTCTGGAAGAAACAAAATTCAGAAAGGCATTATAGTTTTGTGTCAAGAACCTTCAGATCATTGATTAAATATTTTTTAAACAAAATTTTGATAGTATATTTAAAAAAGATGGTATTGTCAGCAATGTGTGCTGAGTGGAACTCACTTTCAGTGGCTTAAAATGTACCTAACTGTTTCAAATTTATATAAAATTGGTGAACTGTGTTTACCATTGTTGTTCATTTGTTGTAAAGAGTTTTCTCTTCTATTCTATACATTATATTTTCATATTCTATACATAGTCTTGACCTGCGATGGTTTGCCTTACAAAAATTTAAAAAAAGGGCCTTCATTGGTATAGAGGTACAAAAATAGGTTAAGTAATATCTACCTTCATAAGTTCAGCCTGGGGTATTCCTGCATCCGGTACACTTCTATACAGGACGGCTTCATGACTTCCCTTGTCGGCAACCAGCTGCCCTTCCTCTGTAAGCTCCCATCGAGTACTTTTAACAGCCTCTGAAGTCACCATTTCAAGTGCCTCTAAACTTTTCACCGCGCCCACTATTTTCTGATGATCCTCATTGAATTCACTTGCTAGTTTTAAAGTGTCCACTTTATCACTTTTATCCAAATAATGCAAAATTCTCTCATTGAGCTCCATTTTTATTTATTTCTAATTATCTTTCGGCTTTTAGGTTAGAAAGTACAACGAAGCATAGAGCAGGTGAACTGACATTGACATGACACTTGACGGAAAGCAAGTTTTACCAACTGTAATTCTTGGCTTGAGTTGAACGAATGAAAAAAAATACTAGTGGTTTGACATTATTAACTTGACATTGACAGATAATTCATTCCAAAGAGTATATAATCGCATCGCTACGCTTTAATTCATTCATTCGGTCAGTCAGTCAGCCGGAAGCCGGGTGTTGGAATGATCGTGTGCGTGATTTTCAAAATTGTTTGATCATTTTAATTTCTAAGTGCTAATTTATTTCATTATTCTACAAGGCGATACTGGTTCTTCTATAAGGTATGGTAATTTTTGTGAGTTTAACGTATTTACTGATTAATTTCAGCACTAATATATATCTCCATGTTGTATTATTCCGTAAATAAAATTGTTATCAGAAGCCGACACCCACATCATGGACCCGGTAAATTATTACAGGACAATAAAATCGTTGTTTTGTACCTAGTTGCTAGTTATTTTCTGTGAATAATATTTGAATATTCGTAGGTAGTATAGGGCAGGGTAGGATAAATACCCTCATCATGCCTTCGATCAAATTGTCTGCCTGATGAAAATTTAATTGGTTTTTCCATTACATACTTGCTATCATCATACGTATTAATTTCCATTAGCTATGAGTAGGAATTCCTATTACATATACTATATATATTCTAAACGTAATATAACTATAGTAATTAACGCGTGTCTGCTGTAAGTTTCCGGTCGCGTTAAAGTAGTATACCTACTTACCTATACTTATCTAGGTTTTCTTTCGTGATAGTGATTAGTTTCAAACTCATAAATTATATTTCGCTTCGGCTTCGTAGCCAGATTTCGTAGCTGGATTCAATATAATTAATTAAATGCGCCAAATATCTAAATATACTTAGATATTTCTTCCTTTCTATAAAAGAGGAACATTGAAAAAAAAAACATGATTCATGATTGTAATTTTAATTTTACCTATAAACATTTTTACTTACCAGCAACAGAAATACATCGTCTGTGAAAATTTCAACTGACTAGCTATGACAGTTCCAAGGAAACAGCCTGTACTGGTGACAGACGGACAGACAGACAGACGGACGGACAGTGAAGTCTCGTGTTTTGGGTCCCGTTTGTACCCTTAGGGTACGGAACCCTTAAACAGTGTAGTGGCGGAGGCGCCTTTATATACGGTCCAGGGTTTACGCTGCACACGGGCGGAGTATTATTAGGCGGCTCAGGAAGGCGCGTGTAACACATAAGTAACATAACATCACCAAAAAGGGGTAGGAGGGTGGGAAGCACCGGACGGTCTGTTTCACAACCCCATTTAGTCGCACGTTGGCAAATTATAAATAACTTTTAGATAAAAGGGTGACAGGAAAAAAAATTCGCACCTGGATGGAAATACTCATGTTGGCGCTGCATAGGAGTCTTAAATAAGTTAATAAAATTACTAAGGATCACTTAATTTTGTTAGATAGAATTATCCCAAATAGAGTAGACGTAGACGTCATGTAGGCAGCTGGCCGTAAAAGCTTTCGCTAAATAATACAACGTCATGTATGCTTAAAGTCTTGCAACGCGTCTGTCTTTATGTTCGCGATACTCAAAAACTACAGCACGAATTTTCATGTGGTTTTATCGATAGATAGAGTGATTCATTCATGAGGAAGGTTTATAGGTATTACTCATGCCCGGGCGCAGCCGGGGAGGTCTGCAAGTTACCTATATGAGGAGGAAAAGATGTGGGAGTGAAAAGGTTTCTTCAGGGTCGGCAACGCGCGAGTGACCCTTAGAGTATACGAGTAAATATTAACTACATATATTGATACTCTAAGGTGACACCACTTGTGTTGTAGACGTACATAGGCTACGTAGTCGATATCCGTTAGGTGGGCCGTATGTCTGATTGCCCTCTCAGTTGAAAAAGAACTAAAAAATTTTAACCCACTCACCCTTTTCTTACTTTTTCTTTTTCGATAAAACGTTCACGTCTCGTCGGTTCAATGCCATAATTGGAAAGCTAGGTATATCAGGTAGACGGATATAGTTTTATTTAACCCTTTCACCGCGAACGTAGGATAGGTATATCCAACAAACATTTGCATAAAAATGTTCGTCGGATATACCTAGGATCCGAGGTTCGCGGTGAAAGGGATAGGTACGTTAGTCACCCATTTAATTAGCATTTTACACATTAGTGAAATCTGTTACACAATATACCTACCTACTTACTATGAATATTTTAGTAGTAAAATCATCACCATCATCATAATGTTGATGATGAGTAGTAAAATCGCAAAAATGAATGCGCGTGAAAATAAATTTCCTCACACCGATGACAGGACATCAAGCGGCATTCAAGCCAATGCGATCCTACGACCACTACCAAAAACTGATTTAAGGATATTAGCATAAAACCATCATATAACAATTTGTATCCCCCAATCATATAACAAGTCCTCAGTGCAAATTCTAACTCAATTGTATTAGGTACTGAATCTGTGGTAGGACTTGCAATGATCTTATCCTCACTGAAATAGGTATTTGTCTATACTCTCTATATTGCTTAAAGAAAAAAAAAACTGTCGGTCGTCTGATACTAGTAACAGTATCTTCTTTATTATTTGTAGCTACTACACGACAGACAAGACATGTAGGTATGCATAATAGTGCTCTACTGCCCATGCGAAGCCGGGGCGGGTTGCTAGTAAAGAGAATGCTCTGCTATCTTAATCCTGATATGATTTTTGTTGCATGTTCATAGTTCAAGGTACAGATAATACTAATCAGTAGGTAATCAAGACTCACGGAAGAGCAAGTATATAATGTGCCTTGGCAATCAATTAATCAATATTACTTGTCTTATAATGACTGGGCTTGGCGTAGTGTGGACGATAAAATAATAAAAATTTAAATATTACTAGGTACCTACTTATTTCATAATGATTAAAAAACCGGCCAAGTGCGTGTCGGGCCACGCGCAGTGTAGGGTTCCGTAGTTTCGAATGACAACTTAGAGTTCACACTGTTCACACTCACACCTCACAGTTTACCGACCAAAAACATAAAACAATCAAAATTGTATGAAATATTACATTTTCGAGTACATTTTATAAGTTGGTTGCCTATAACTTTTGAGTTTGTACTTAGTACTCAGCTCTGATAGTTTTCCTTTCAACTTCAGTATATATACTACTGCTGTAATTTTTTTCACGTATCCATATATTACCGTTTAGCAGATAGAGGGGGGGGGGGACAAGTACGTCTAACATTTGCACTTTAAAACCAAATATTTCGGAAACGAATCCCTAAATCGAAAAGTGGTGTACTCACTCACTCACAATATTTTTTAAAGACCTATTTAACGATACCCCACATAGGTAAATAGAGAAAAAAAAATACTCCCCCACTTTACTCGTATGGGAGCTACTAAAAAAAATTTGCCATGATTAATATACATACCCACACCAAATTTCAGCTTTCTAGTACTTATAGTCTCTGCGTAAAACCGCGGAAGGACAGACAGACAGGCAGACAGACAGACATGGCGAAACTATAATTCCTTGTTTACTACGGAACCCTAAAAACCAGAAAGCCATGGTTTCCACATAATTGTAACTACCTACTATGTGAAAAAAAAAGAAAACAAATTCCAATACTTAGATCACAACCTTTTTCGAGTCGTTATCGTAACTTTTCCTCAGTAGTCAACCAGAAACGAACAAGAAGTTAAAGAACAGTTCCTTCCACTTCTTCCCTATGGCCGCTGACTAAGTAGGTTTTTGCCTAGAAAAGTATGTAAGGAAGGCTAGATTTAGCAGGGCTCTAGTAGGAGTCCGTGAACTCATCATTTAATTTCTTTAGTAATCTGTGATTAAATTTATGGTTGTCCCCCGAATTTTGCCTTTGGGAATTCGGGTGTGAAATTTTGTTTGACTACCCTGGCGCCGTTAAAGTTTGTTCTTGGTTCTGTATCCACTTTATATTGTTAATAGATCCCTTATAACTTTGTTAATTTCGTTTCCTACAGATGTCGCGTTTGGACCTAGTGATCTTCGGAGCGACAGGGTTCACAGGCAAAAAGGCGGTGGAACAACTCGCGAAGGGGGGCAAGGAGTACGACGGGGTGACATGGGGGATCGCTGGGCGATCGCAGAGCAAACTCGAGTCGCTTATGGCTGATATGGCTAAGTTAGCAGGTATATTTTATTGCATCTACTTTAGAATAATCACGTTATTAAGATCGCAGAGCAAATTAGAGTGACTCATTGGCTGAAATGAGGAAATTAGCATTTATGCATTTTTCAATGCACCCACGATCTTTTAAAACGGTTGTTGGGCACTGATTGAAGACTTTCGTCTTTAGATCCCACAGTGCCTAAAGACGAAAGTCTTCAATCAGTGCGTCCTACCCGTCATGACATACGGAGCCGAAACGTGGACACTTAACGGCACGGCTGGTCCATAAGTTAAAGGTCGCTCAGCGGGCTATGGAAAGGGCTATGCTCGGCGTTTCTCTGCGGGATCAAATCAGAAATGAGGTGATCCGACAGAGGACCAAGGTCATCGACATAGCCCACCGGATTAGCAAGTTGAAGTGGCAGTGGGCTGGCCATATTAGCCGCAGAACCGATAACCGTTGGGGCAAACGAGTTCTTTAGTGGAGACCGCGTCTCGGCAAGCGTAGTGTAGGACGTCCTCAGGCACGGTGGAGTGATGATTTGCGCAAGATGGCTGGCAGAAGCTGGATGCGAGCAGCCGAAGATAGATCTCGATGGCGTGCAATTGGGGAGGCCTATGTCCAGCTGTGGACGAGTATAGGCTGATGATGATGTTGGGCCACTTGCAGAGGTGGGCAAGGAGTACGGTGAGGTGTCATTTCAATTCCTCTTCCCCCCGGATTGCCTTAGGGTGCTAACGTGTTGTGAAACCGCATTACTTTAACTCTAAATTAAATTTGGCATCGAAAAATACGAGCGCAGAAAAATAGGAACGCATAAACTGCAAGAGGTGTCCCATCCCAACGCAGCTACTCGACAACTGAAGATACCTGCCTGCACACAACAGCACACGCCAGTCCGTACGATTGCATTGTTCTATCTCTATTGCACTTATTATTGCCGCTACGCACAAACACTGGTGCAGTTGCAGGCACACTTTTATTCGTCGGACAAGTGACAACATATCGAGGCGACCAACTTGCTCTTTCTCGCTCGCACTCATAGCGCTAGGCCTGCGTATTCGCTCATGGCTACTTGTTTACGCAGCGCGTAACCCTTTTCGTCCTCAGAGTGCGTGCGAATCTTGCGGCCCGCAACGTAGTGTGCGCAAGATTAAACTACACCCTGATACTATTATCTTGCTCTTGCTACCGTACATGTCTCGCTTTTGCGGAAATCTGTAACTCCAAGCAATCTATGAACTCCTGGTACTCGCTCTTGGATTGTTATAGTGGATCGTGTGCGATTGCGTAATTCCATCGAGATACGTGCAACTTAGCTTATTTTTATCAACTATACATACTCTCAACTATACTTTCAAGCACTGCTGTTGGTATATCACAATGGACAGCTCTTCGTGCACTTCTGGTAACAAAACGGATTTGAATTTGGATAAATCTTTTTCGGACTCGGAAATGCCACCGAGCTATGTGTCGGCTAGATTTAAAAGGCGAAGAGAGGATGACTATAGCGGTGATTTCTCTATATTTAGAAAGGAAATGCAGGTTATGTTCAAGGATATAATGGATGCGCAGGCGCGCGAATTTGAAAAAATCCCATACGCTTCAAAGTATACAGCAATCTAACAATAACATTGAGAAATCCGTTACCTTCCTTATGTCACAGAATGAAGAGTTAAAAAAACAGATATCAACTTTAGAGGAAAAATCAAAAGAAGATAAAAAATACATAGCAATCCTAGAAGAAAAGTTACAAATCGTGCAACAAGATAGTAGAAAGACCAATTTAGAGATTAAAAATGTCCCAAAAAGTCAAAATGAAACAAAGGAAGATCTCGTGAATATGACCCTCAACTTGTCCAAAACCGTGGGTTGTATACTTGAAAAATCGGCAATCCGCGATGTCTACAGGGTACGCGGGAAGAGAGATTCAAATGCGAATACCCCTATCATAGTGGAGACAATCTCCACACTCATAAAAAATGATATTCTCAGGTCCTGCAAAGCTTTCAATATAAAGCAAAAAACAAAGTTATGCGCCAAACACCTTGGCCTGCGCACTAATGAAGAAACCCCTATCTTCGTAGCCGAACAGCTAACCTCAAAGGCAGCTCGTCTGCACTTTCTTGCCCGAGATCTGGTTAAAGCGAAATCATATAAATACTGTTGGACGGCTTACGGAAGAGTGTATTTGAGGAAAGAAGACAACTCGCCCATAATTCTAATAAAAAGTGAAGCCCAAGTACAACAACTTACAATAAATAAGTGACTATATTTAAGCCATTGCCTTTCAGTGGCTTTTGGTTTCTCAGTCCTGTTTTATATGTTGACAAACACTCATTAACAGAACTCAGTTAAACAAATTATATTTAATTTCCTTATTTTTCATATTTTATTTAATTTTCTATATAAATATTTACAATACCTACACATACATTCAATAACATGCACTCACAAAATAAACTTATGTATAAAATTTTATATGATATTCCAACATCTCATACTAATAGTAGATTGTTGCACTGAGCAGAAAGTAAGTTATTGCTGCACGAGTGATTATTTGGAGCCCGAGCGCCAGCGAGGGCTCTAAAAAGCACGAGTGCAATTTAACTTACTTAATGCGAGGTGCATAATCTGCTTTTCTTTCAACTACTGCAATAAAAGTAGTTGAAAAATAAAACTGAAGACAAATTACAATAGTTAAAAATTTGTTGTTCACATTCCCGCTTTTTTTCTTTATGGCCAGTATTTTTTTTTTAGGCAAGGCAATACACACGTCCCTTTGTTAACTCCATACGGCCGTTAGGTTGGCCAACCTTCTTTATGACAGGTGACAACTATTGTCCACGATTTAAAAAAAACTAAACAGTGCAGTAAAGGATTTCCATACATTTTTGCTGCTCTAGTGCAGCAAAAATGTATGGAAATCCTTTACTGCACTGTTTTGTTTTTTTTTTACTTCTAGTGCAGCAAAGTTCCGCTTTGTGCTGGATATGTAGTGCAGTTATGATAGAATTGCAGCGTAGTTGGAAGAAAAAGATATATTCTGTACATTGTTGACAAACTTATGTACCATAACTTCTCGTGAAGGTTTACATGTTATAATTTTTTCTTACAAAAAGACCGCTCCCTTCTACGACAAACTAAATATTACACGACTTAATTGGGTATCTAAATAAATTAAAACCAGTTTTTCGGAACCGCGTACAACTTATACTCGCTATAGTAATAATAATTATACTATACTATTTTTAATATTTCTAACCACAAGACCAACTATATCGTCAAAATATACAATACCTAAAAATATAAAAATGGCTAGAACATATATGAATGATAAATTTTGCCTTTTTAGGGTTCCGTAGTAAACAAGGAACCCTTATAGTTTCGCCATGTCTGTCTGTCTGTCTGTCCGTCCGCGGTTTTACGCAAAGACTATAAGTACTAGAAAGCTGTAATTTGGTATGAGTATGTATATTAATCATGGCAAAAAAGTGGTAGAATAAAATCTTGAAAAAATTTTTTTTCATGTAGCTCCCCATACAAGTAAAGTGTGGGAGTAATTTTTTTTTCTCTATTTACCCATCGTGTGGGGTATCGTTAAAAAGGTCTTTTAAAAATATTGTGAGGTTGAGAACACCATTTTTCGATTTAGCGATCCGTTTCCGAAATATTTGGTTTTAAAGTGCGAATTTTTGTTAGATGTAAGTGTCCCCCCCCCTCTATCTGCTAAACGGTTTTATATAGACACGTGAAAAAAATTACAGCAGTAGTATATATACTGAAGTTGAAAGGAAAACTATCAGAGCTGAGTACTAAGTACAAACTAAAAAGTTATAGGCAACTAACTTAAAAACTGTATTCATACTTTTTTCATTGTTAGATGTTTTTGGTCGTTAAACTGTAATGGGCGAGTGTGAATAGTGTGAACTCAAAGTTGTCATTCGCAACTACGGAACCCTACACTGCGCGTGGCCCGACACGCACTTGGCCGGTTTTTATATATATTTTATCAAAAATATTCATAATATTACAAAATTACTACTTCAAATGTAAACATCAAATTATTTTTAACACTAACTTTATTTCGAACATAGAATTTGTTATCTCAATTACTGCTTCATTTTTAACTAACATAAATGACTTGGACCTACACAACGTTTTGCCGACCAAAAAACTATATGGGTGATATCATAGATAATATTACCGATATGGATAACCTAAATATAGCGAGATCGGTTGCTTGTGACTTATCAGACCTATCAATACATTGTCAAGTAAAAAAAAGCGATCTTACTGTTATTGCTCAAAATATACGTAGTGTTTATCACAATTTTGATGACTTTATGACCAACATATCAACACTTACTTTTGAAACTGATATAATAATTCTGACTGAGTGTCGACTTGACCCAAATAAACCTATTCCACAGCTCAATAATTATTTGTCTTGTTCTACTAAAGCCCAGTTAAATCAAAACGATGGGGTGATTGTCTATGCAAAACGGAACTTAAAACCTAAAATTAAAGAAATAAAGCTTATACATGCATCATGCTTACAAATTGACGTACTCAATCATACAATACTAGGCATATACCGCTCCCCATCAATCTCAAACCCGGACGGTTTCATCAATTCACTTTGTACTCACTTAAGTAGCTTAAATTCATCTAATAATATACTTGTGGCCGGTGATATTAATATTAATATCCTACCTAAACAGAAGGAAAAACTACATGATATAAATAATAGAATGTCTTATCTCAATATGCTTTCAATTTTTGGTATACTACCGGGACACAAATTACCTACTAGAGAAAATAGCTGCATAGATCACTTTATATGCACAGGATCGCAATTTGTGGCGATTTATGGGGGAGGCCTATGTCCAGCAGTGGACGTCACTGGCTGATAGATAGATAGATCACTTTATGTTAAAAATAAATTGCAAAAAACACTCCGCATTCATACCAGTCATGAAAACCACAATTACTGACCATGATACAACGTTTCTATCTATAACTAAAACTAAAACCAATATGCCTTCATCTAAAACTAGGACAAAAATAAACTTTGAAAATGCACAAAAATACATTAGAAGCAAAAACTTAACCAACTTATTACTTTGTACAGATCCCAATGTAATTACACATACTCTAATATATACAATCATTGAATCATTAAAGGAAAATTCTATTGTCATAAAAATTCCAAAAAGTCAGCGAACTGTCAAACCGTGGATGACCAAAGGTATTTTAAATTGTATCAAAAACAGAAATAAACTACAGAAACAAACGTGTAATGATCCCGAAAATAATATTATTAACTACATACACAAGGTACAGGAACTTTCTTAACAATTTAATTAAAAAAACAAAAAGAAATTATGAAAGAAATCTGATTAACAATACAATGAAAAATAATAAACTACTGTGGAAGAATATAAAATCTTTAACATATAAGAATAAAAATAATAGCACAAACTCTGAATTAACTGATATTAAATCCACTCCACTCGAATCAGCAAATCATGTAAACCACTTTTTTACAAATATTGGTAAACATCTAGCTAATGATATTAAATCTACTATAAGTGAAAACGATACAAATTGGTACCTTCAAAACCTTCCAAGTCAGTCTCAGTCTATTGTATTATTAAATACTGACTTTAATGAAGTTAACTCTATTATAAGTAATTTAAAACCAGATAGTGCACCTGGATGGGACAATATTCCAACTAGATATATCCAATACATAAAAAGTGATATTATACCAATTATAACCCATCTTGTTAATATATGCTTTCATACTGGCTCATTTCCGACGCTGCATGCATTAAAACATCTGTGGTTACTCCGATACACAAGGGTGGGAACGAAGAAGACGTTAATAACTACAGACCCATTTCAGTTATAACTGTTCTGGCTAAAATATTAGAAAAAATATTAAATATTAGACTTTTAAATTATTTAGACAAACACAAAATTTTATCATCCTCACAATTTGGCTTTCGAAAAGGTATTTCGACGAAAGATGCTGTGTCATCCTTAACTTCTACCGTTGTCAATAATCTAGACAAAGTTACAAAATGTGTATCTTGTTTTATAGACCTTAAGAAGGCTTTTGACACAGTCTCCATCCCCACCCTCGTGCAAAAATTAGAAAAAATCGGAATAAGAGGTAAACAGTTAGCTTTATTCAAGGATTATCTCTCAGGCCGAACTCAAAGAGTAAAACTTGATGACATTGTTAGCGATAGTACAGGCGTAACGTATGGCGTACCCCAGGGTAGCGTGCTAGGTCCCACCCTCTTCCTCATCTATATAAACGATTTATGCGTAATGTCACTCAAAAATGGCAAGATCTTCACTTATGCAGACGACACTGCAATAGTCTTTACTGGCGCAAATTGGAATGAGGTTTGTAAATATGCTGAAGAGGGTGTGGCCTGGCTCGCTAACTGGCTAAAACACAACTTACTGACTCTCAACACATCTAAAACAAACTATATATGTTTTTCTATTAATAATAAAACTCAACCAAATCAAGATTTTAACATAAAAATTCACACATGTGGCAAAATTCCAAATTATAACTGTACTTGTCCTTCAATAACCAAAGTTAAACAGACAAAATACCTAGGAATAGTTGTAGATGAGAGACTTACATGGTATCCCCAAATTGAACAAATAACTGACAGAGTTCGCAAATTTATTTGGATGTTCAAAGCTTTACGTCATATAGTTCCTAAAAAACTTCTAAATGAAATTTACATTTCGTTGGTACAATCGATTATTACTTACTGTATTCGAGTCTGGGGAGGTGCTTTAAAAACCCGTTTCTTGGAGGTGGAGCGAGTGCAAAGATTATTGCTAAAAGTAATGTACTTTAAGATACGAACCTTTCCTACAACTGAATTATACAAACTCAGCGATTTACTGTCTGTAAGGAAATTATATATCTATCATCTGGTACTAAATAAACATAAAACCTTACCGTATGTCTCAGATAATGAAGGGCGAAGGAGTAGAAGGCGTAATGTTACTCTCGTCCCACTTGTTAGAACCTAATTTGCGGGAGTACAGCTCGATTTTCGAGCTGCCTTTATATATAATAAAGTAAACAATATTCTACATATATACAACAAACCATTTTATGAGTGCAAGTCAACTTTAATTTCCTGGCTAAAGAATAAAACTTATGATGAGTTAGAAACACTTATCAATAACCCAAAGTTATAGACTACAAAAAATAATAATAATATCAGTCGCTCGTTGAAGCGTGTACCCGATTGTATCCTAGGCTTCGGTGCAGTTCCTCGGAGCCAGGGTCCATTTACTTTACTTACAGACTTTTCCAGTATATATATATATATATAGATATCCCTATAAGGTAAATGTTGATCAGATGCGACTTCACGCGAGCACTTTGTTGATCCGAAAACGCATGTTGATCCGGCGCCTTTTGTTGATCCAATATGCATGTCTGGTAACAAATGTGGCTCCGACCGGATCAACATCTGCACTATCGGACTTCTTACCTAGCGTTCGCTGAAGTTGATCCGATATACAAATCCACCTTGCGATAGTTACGGATAATGTTGATCCGATTTAAATGAACCAATCAGAGCACAGGAAGCGATCTGATTGGTTGAAAGCAGCCGCGACGTTGCCGTTTTGTATCTTAAACTATCCCAAACTACACAACATTTAATCCATCGTCTTTAGGCTCGTTAGACGAGTTTGGGCTCGTTGGATTTGTCTTGACAAGAGCATTAATTTTTATTAGTGTCGAGGGTCTGATGATGCTTCTTGAAGGTGGCCATAACATCTCCTGAACTACACAACAAAACCCTATCGTGTTTGGGCTTATTGAATTTATTTTGACCAGAGCAATACAGTGCCTATACAAATGACTAAAATGTAGAAAATAAAATTACATAAACGTAAAAAAAAAATTTTTAAAACAAGCTTTTATTTAATGCTCAGTAAAAAATAAACTTCAAATATCCATCAATGTACTGGTACTTACTTTAATTTTTTTTGACGAATGCCTGGACCTATTTAAGAAATTCGTTTTTGTTTGATGGTTATTCATTATAGATGGTCCCATTACATTTTTATTGAACAGTGGCGAGCGCTTTTTGAAAAAATAAACAAAAACCAAAAGAATTTTTGCAGGTATGCCGTTCGGATTACACTTATTTCTAATTTTTTCTTATGCCTATTAAAAAAATTTATAGGGATGAAGTCGGTTTTTGTTTTTTTGTTAAAAATATCTTAAATTATTTGATTGTTAGACATCAAAGCTTTTTGTTTGTATGGTGAACGTCTGGTGTTCCCCATCGTCTAGTTTGTAATAAATATAAGTACTCATTTCCATTACTTACTTACTGCAGCGTCTCTTGCTGACAGTTTTACTTGTCAGCTTGCCTCTTGCGCAAAGGCTCTAATGATGTCTTCACAGTTGCCTATCTCTTTCTTTACACGCCGCCTCCGTTATCTCATATCCCCATCTACTCTACTGTGCCCCTCTCTTTATTTTCCTATCAGATCAGATGACCTTGACTCAGTTACTCAGTTTGATGTTGAGAATACTTCTTTCAATTTTCTTTTGACCATACTTTTAGACTGTTTCTCAGTTATGAGGCTTACATCAGCGAAACTAGGTAGACTCTTAAATTCTTCATCTCCGTCATTTGATCAAATTGAAAGAAGTCTACGAGAGTACTTCGGTAGTACATTACTTGTAGTATTTTTAATATAACTTTTCATCAATTCAAATTAAGAGACCTGCTGGTAATGTGTCTTCTTCTTTCTCAGCCTGTGTTCACCCATTGTTGGGTATAGGCCTCTTCATGGTTTTTCCATTTGACCCGGTCTTGCGCTGTGCGCATCCAAGTCTTGCCCAATATTTTTGAGAAATCGTCGGCCCAGCGCATTGGTTGTTTCCCGACTTTTCTCCATCCAGGTCTGGGCCTCCATTCCGCAATCCTACGCGCCCAGCGGCCATCTTCTCTCCTGCTCATGTGCCCAGCCCATCTCCACTTGAGCCTGGTCACTACTAGTGCGATGTCTGTTACTCTAGTGCGTTTCCTAATAGCTGTGTTGCGGATTCGGTCTACAAGCGATATTCCGAGCATTGCTCGCTCCATCGCTCGCTGTGCCACCTGAAGCTTTCGCATAAGCTTTTTTGTGAGTGTCCAGGTCTCAGCGCCATAGGTCATTACAGGTAGAACACACTGCTCAAACATGCGTCTTTTAAGGAAGATTGGTATTCTTTTGCTTTTTAGAACGTCGGCGATCTTGCTGAACGCCGCCCAGCCAAGTTGGATCCGTCTATCAATCTCCGTTTCATGGCGGTCCTCTTTCAATGAAACAGTTTGGCCCAAGTAAAGGTAGTCAGTTACGTTCTCTACTTTCTGCCCATGCACTACTATGTGAGAGAGACTAGTTCTGGTGCACATTATTTTGGTTTTGCTGGCGTTCATTTTTAAGCCAACATTTAAGGACGCTGTATAAAGTTCTTCTAGCATAGCAGTGAGTTCTTCCACAGAGTTTGCAAACAGAATTATGTCGTCGGCAAAGCGGAGGTGAGATAATGTTTCACCGTTCACGTTTACTCCGGTTTGAGACCAATTTATCAGTTTAAATACATCTTCCACAGTAGCCGTGAATAGCTTTGGAGAAATTGTATCGCCTTGCCGAACTCCTCTTTCGACGCGGACGGGCTGCGTGAGCTTATGGAGCTGAATTTGGAGGGAAGCCCCTCTATAAATTTCTTTCAGCACTTCTACATACCTGGTAATGTGTAGTTCTCTTAAATTATCAAATACAAAATAATGAAAAGTAATTCCAAAAATACTAAAAGTTATTTACTTCCGATGTACTATAGTAGATTTTTAGATGCGATGCGAATGTGAACAAGTGAACTGTCGCACGCAGAACGCGACGTTGCCGTTTTGTGCTCGAGTACCTATTGGTCAATTTTGGCTCCGGATCCACATTGTCTAAGTAAATGTCGCATATAATTTGAATATACTCTGGATCTAAAAAGTCATATCCAGTATGATTTTTTAAACCGTTGATGGATCAACATATACTGGTGAAATCACCGACGAGTATGTTGAAAACCTGCAAGTGCAGATCCACCGACGTCACACGCGCATCTAGAACGGATCAGAGTATATCAGTTTGCGCGACGCGGATCTGAGTAAACACGTAAAATAGGTGGATCAACAATTGTTCTAACTTCTCACTGGATCAACATTTACCGCAAAAAGTTCATTATATATATATACTGGAAAAGTATATATATATATATAGTACATATAAGTATATATATATATATATACTGGAATATATATATATATATATATATATATATATATATATATATAGAATATTTAATTATCTATGTTGTATGTATGTTTACAATTATTATTTATAATTATATATATATATATATATATATATTATATGATATGAATATATATTTACATATTATGTTAATATAAACATAGCACTTTTATCACACGCACTCATATAAAATAATCACAAATGTATTACATCGTTATTTTTAATGTCACATGACGTTTTTGTTAATTGTTAGCACTTTACCCGTAATTGCATGCAAACTGTATTCTATTTACAAAATTTGTTTATTAGGATTACAAAAACTTAGAGATAAGAAAGAGCGGAGTCTCCTGGCACAAGCAAATGTTTGCTTAAAAGGAGGCTCCAACAATAAATATTCTGTAATTAACTAGTTTTCCCAATAAACCATTTTTATTTTTATTTATTATTTATTTATTTATTAATTTCAATTTATTTATTGTGTTGCTAGACGATGGCAGAGCAAACTAGTCTCTTATGGCTGATATGGTTTAGTTAGCAGGTATTTTCACCACTGCCTTAATTCTACACTACCATGCACTCTACTAATATTTTGTCACTACGCATGTACCTATTCGCTTTGTAGAGTACTAGAGACATTAAATAAAATTATTTTAATACGGTTTTTATCGCGTTTATTACATTATTTATACACCTAACGTTTCGAGCACTTTACAGTGTTCGTGGTCGCAGGTAGACTAAGTTGACATTTGTCTAGTATTTTATAAGAACTGCAAAATCTACCGCCTAAAATATTTATTGATAACATTCCGGATGTACGCAGTATTGGCTCACGGTGTCTGAAGGTCTTGCAGTCTTCTGCTTAGCTTGAGATTTGATTAAATTGATGACTGGATCTCAAGCTGGTGGTAACTGCCAACCATCCTCTCTATTGAAATTAGGATGTTTTTTAATTTCAATAGCCTCACGAAGCATTCTTGGAATGTATCTGTTTTCTTTTGCAAGGACTTGAGGATTATCAAAACGCAAAGCCTCACACAGTTGATCGTTTTCCTGCCATCTTACCATATGTAAAGGGAGTCACGGACAAAATTGGTAATATACTTAAGCGTGCTTCAATCAAGACCTACTACAAGCCGCACAAGAAAATAAACGCGATCAAAACCGTAATAAAATAATTTTATTTAAAAATCAGTAATTTTCTGGCGAGAAATGTTATGTTATGTATGGAACCCTAATATTATACTTAGATCTAGGCTTGCTAATACGGAACCCTTCATGTGCTAGTGTCATAGTGGCCACTTTTTCAATACTAAATATTCTCCCCAGGAAAAGATCTGAGCAGCGTGAAGATCATAATCGCAGACGTGTCTGATGAGAAGTCCCTAACAGACATGTGCAACCAGGCGAAGGTGATAGTCAACTGCTGCGGCCCGTACCGGTTGTATGGAGAGCCTGTGGTACGGGCAGCTGTTGAGGCGAAGACGCACTATGTAGACGTCAGCGGAGAGCCACAGGTATGATTTGACCACAATCAAGAAGTCCGCTGGACATAGGCCTCCCCTATGGATTTCCAATAAGACCGGTTGAAAGCGGCCTGCATCCAGCGTCTTCCTGCGACCTTGGTTAGGTCGTTCGACCTCCTGGTATGGGTGTCCGACGCTGCACTCGCCGGTACGTAGACACGTTTCTACCCCATCGGCCATCGGTTTCTCGCGCTATGTTCCCCTCCCACCGCCTCTTCAGTGAGCAAACCCACTGAGCTATGTCTGTGACCTTCGTTCGTTTACGAATCTCCTTATTTCTGATTCGATCTCGGCTGGAGATTCGATGGAAACGTCCATAGGTATGTCTAATAAGTAAAAGTAATAAAAGTCAAAAGTAAATAAGCGGCCAAGTGCGTGTCGGGCCACGCGCAGTGTAGGGTTCCGTAGTTGCGAATGACAACTTTGAGTTCACACTGTTTACACTCACACCTCACAGTCTAACGACCAAAAACATCTAACAATGAAGATTGTATGAAATTTTACATTTTCCAGTACATTTTATAAGTTGGTTGCCTATAACTTTTTAGTTTGCACTTAGTACCCAGCTCTGATAGTTTTCCTTTCAACTTCAGTATATATACTATTGCTGTAATTTTTTTCACGTATCCATATATAACCGTTTAGCAGATAGAGGGGGGGGGGGACACGTACCTCTAACAAAATTTTGCACTTTAAAACCAAATATTTCGGAAACGGATCCCTAAATCGAAAAATGGTGTTCTTAACCTCACAATATTCTTGAAAGACCTTTTTAACGATACCCCACACGATGGGTAAATAGAGAAAAAAAAATTACTCCTCCACTTTACTTGTATGGGAGCTACCCCAAAAAAAATATTTTTTCAAGGTTTTTTTCTACGACTTTTTTGCCATGATATACACACTCATACCAAATTACAGCTTTCTAGTACTTATAGTCTCTGAGTAAAACCGCGGACGGACAGACAGACAGACAGACAGACATGGCGAAACTATAAGGGTTCCTAGTTTACTACGGAACCCTAAAAATCATTTATTTTCTCCAACAGTCGTACAAAAAAAAAGGGTTTATATAGGTACATAGGTACAATTTATGTTAGCAACATAAATTGTACCTATGTACATATACCCCTTTTTTTGTCCGATTTTTGACCGAGTGAAGGAGACTGAGACCGATGAAGGCTAGGCCTGTATTACAGTTCTCCAGAAAGTATCTATAAATATACGTGGAAAATGTTATCAAAATATACAGTGATGGCTTTGCAGCCGCATCGTCTATTGCCATGATTCTCTCGAACGACTGTTCGATTTCCGCGGGAAGAGAAACAGTTCTTACATTATTAAAATACGGGTTACTAATGTAAATAATTCACATTTGCCCTGAGGAAGAACACCGGAGTAGGTCGAAATGGTTATGTCGTAACCCGTTGTTACGTATTTTTATACCTAATGTCTAAGGGCCAGATCCACTTCGGTCGCTGAGCCAGCGAAGTAAGTAAGTAATGTCTAATATTACTTACTTACTTTCGTTTTAATCTATATATAATCTCTATAATAACTATCTCACGTTCGTTTTAATCAAACAGTTCTTACATTTTTGTTTATTTTTTTCCCCAGATCAGTATGAATAGAATTTTATTTAGTAGTTTAAGGGGGAACACTAGGCACAGTAGCGACGCCAATCATTTTATTCCTAATACTTTACAAATAGAAAGAAATTCAAGAATATAAACAATACAAGCCTTAGTAAATAACCTGAAGTATTTTTGGAATCATGTTTATTATTATCGGAATCAGTGAGAATTATGAGAATCTGATTACCGCCAAAAACGGCCGTTTTTGGCGGTTATCACTTTTTCTCTCAATGAGTGATTCTCATAATATTAAAACATGATTCCAAAAATACTTCAGGTTATTTACTAAGGCTTGTATTGTTTATATTCTTGAATTTCTTTCTATTTGTAAAGTATTAGGAATAAAATGATTGGCGTCGCTACTGTGCCTAGTGTTCCCCCTTAAGAGTCCTCCTTGCCAAGCATCCTCAATGCAATAATATAAGGTCATTGGTATAATTATTATAATATGGTAGTAAAGTAAGAACCCATCGCGTGCGATTCCAACTCGCACATTACATTATCACACATAATTAAGCTAGCCCCACAGTAAGTTGTGAATTTACCTATGTCGTACGTAGGGTATTAGGATGGATACTAACTCAACGATAATATTCTCCATAATATAATATACGTAAAATAGATAAACAACCAAGACCCAGGTCAATCTGAATAATATCGTTTTCCAACATGACCTGCCTGGTGGATCGAACCCGGTACCCCTCTCGTCGCAGTATGGCGTGTTAAACCAGTGCGCCGCGGAACTCGTAAAAGTAGGTATGACGTGATTTGTCCAGTGAGTGCAATGTCATTGACTGCATAGAAAGACCAAGATACCGATCCTTTGTTGCATTGTCAATGCACGCCGCGCCGGCCGGCCAAATGCAAACAGACCTTACTTGTGATATCAGTATATGCAGTACTATGCAGAGTTATTCATGTTTACTTACGGCCTAGTTTCACATAACGTCATCATCATCATCATCAGGTCTTTCCAGTCTCCACTGCAGGAGCACGACCCTCTCTGCACTACCAGAACCATACCTATACTAGCCTGAGTAGTCAGAGGATTTGGCCTACACCCTCCACGCTGGCCAGACGGGTTGGAGAGGTATCTTTGATGTTAATAAGCTTTGTTTAGCTTGTGTTTCCTTAGTCGCCTTTTACGACATCCACGGGATGACTTGGAGTGGTCCTATTCTACTCTGCCGGAAACTACACGGCTACAGTCAATCGTCGCGATGATGAAAATAAATATAACCAAGTCACATAACGTACTTGGTTATATTTATTTTGAACTGACTCATTATCAACATGTGGGAGCTTTGTTTTTGTAACCGAGTTGCAAAAAGGAGGTTATTAATTCGACCCGTAGGTATGTGTGTAATGTCTGAATTGCACAGCTTTTGTATAAGTATGTTAGCTAGTCTATACTAGCTTCTAAACATGTGTGGCGAATTTTATGTGTTTGTTAGGTATATTTATATGATTGTTTGCACATATTTCAAAATTATTTTTAGTTGAACTACATATTCTTTGTTAAACGTTTTTGCCGCCGCTATTTTAGAAAAATAAGTATGAGCTGACCCCTTTCCCTCCTGTTTAATATTTATCACGAAAAATCTAATGCCTTCTATACACAATCGCCGATGACAGGCCATCATCGCGACGATTGACTGTAGCATGCGTTAGATAGAACTCTCAACAGCTTTTGTGAGTTAAACTAAAAATCAAACTAGCATTGTGAATGCAAAAATATCTATAAAACAAGTGGCGGTCTTTGGTCTCTGCCTACCCCCATGGGAAAGAGGCGTGATAGTAGGTATGTATGTATGTATGTATCTATAAAATAAGGGCTAGACGATTTTGAATTACACACGGTGAAATATTGATAGTTCTGGGTTTCACTTTAAGGGTTGATTCAGCCCGTCAATTTGAACAACTTTTCCTTTGGGACTAATGCTGGGAATTCATAAAGTTTTGTTTTACCGGGGAATGCCGCATACAAGTAGGAATACTCTAATTTTTTAACCTATGGAGTGCCGCTTCTCGCTAAATAATCCCTGGCACTGTCTACCCGTTCCGGATATAAAGATGTGGTACTGTTTATAAAACGTACAACAGAAATATCTTTTTAATAGCTTGAGATATGAATCATGTATATACCACATATACATACTCTGGTAGTACAGAGAGGGTCGTGCTCCTGCAGTGGAGACTAGAAAGACCTGATGATGATGATGATATACCACATACCACGTATGAATGGACCTTGAACGCCCTCAGAGGTGCAGACGGTTAGGTCATATCTGATGAAATGCATGGAAAAAACTGAGTACGAGCTAATAGACGCTTATTGAATAACAAAGGATGAGTACCGACTGACACGTGTATTTACATAGATGTTTAATGGGCAGACATGCAATGTCAATATCAGATATTTCTAGAAATACCTACTTACCAACCAAGTCCTAATGCATATTAGAGGAATGGGATATGGTGGAGAAATTGTTACCGATACATACATATATACTATCACGTCTTTTTCCCTTGCCTAGACAGGGTCCAGGTATATAAAACCTAAACGCCACATTTAGCATGTTGGTGGGCTTGTAGGTAAAGAACGGAATCAAAATAGTAATGGGTTGCTAGCCGTATCACCTATTGACATGATTCCTCACGATCCGATCGGCTTTTACGGTCTGCGCGGGAAGAAAAGCAGCTGGTATATTCTAATTGTTATATATATATATATATATATCAACGGGTCACTCACGTGCTATTTGTCGGGATTGCCGACTATAGTTTAGTTAGTTAGTTATATATATATATATATAATGTCTTTATCTCACGTTAGTTTTAATGATATAGGTATTCTATATGTTTTTGCTTTTCTCCCAAACCAGCATGGAAGAGACATGCAGTGTAATTATATTAGATATTTCTAAAAAATTAACGTTGTAGTGGTGGGGTAGTTATGTTAGGAGACCCAAGTCCTAATGCCTAAAAGAGTAATGCGATATGGTGGAGAAATCCTTACCGATACCAGCTTATATTTATTTATTCGCTTGTTAAGAGTCGCCTGGACGCGCATGTCTCCATTCAAACTGAAAAAGGGAATTGTGGCAATATTTGATAATTTTGGAGTAAAATTAAGCATCCAATCAATTAATCTTCTATCAAATTATTATTATTATTTTTTATTTTAGTTTTAGTCTCAATATTATTTTTCTTTTAAGTATGTTAAAGTCAGTTTTTAATTAGGATAATTATTAATAATATGTATATTTTGAATAAGTTAGTTTATATTACGATTATTATAATGAGGTTTTAATTTAATTAGTCTTCTTATAAGCTACGTACATTCCTATACAGTTTGGTTAAATTATCAATAGTTTGAGAATTATACGCCTCTCAAGATTTCATACAAATTTGAAAAGGCTTGTAATTCTCAAACCATTGGTATTACTAAATCAATGTATAAAAATTATTATTTTTCGGCACTGTTGGTCTATAACCATGAAAACTTTGTATTTATGAGTACAGCCTGACAAATGTGTTTACATA
This sequence comes from Rhodophaea formosa, assembly GCA_963082605.1. Taxonomy (NCBI): domain Eukaryota; kingdom Metazoa; phylum Arthropoda; class Insecta; order Lepidoptera; family Pyralidae; genus Rhodophaea; species Rhodophaea formosa. The sequence goes on from OY720211.1 coordinate 21,961,428, forward strand.
GTTATTGTTTAATGGGTAAGACATGGCATCTTAATAGTACATGCCTATTTCTAGAAAACATGTAGAGCCAAGTGGGTAATTGGTGTCAACGGGGTGATTGCAAATTATTAATAATATAATTTAATAGTATTTTACCTTGTGCTAAGGAAAGGTTTTCCACAAATTTGTATACTTGCCATGTTAGGTTGTTATATGTTATATAAAATCTCTTTAAAATATACTAGCAGCCCTACCCGGCTACGCCCGAGCATGTTTTATACCTTAAAACCTTCCTCGTGAATCACTCTATCTATTGGTGAAAACCGTATGAAAATCCGTGGAGTAGTTTTTGAGTTTATCGCGAACAGACAGACAGACAGACAGACAGACGCGGCGGAGGACTTTGTTTTATTATATGTAGTGAAGTTACATTTTTTATCTCGGTCTAAACGGTTCATTGAAAACAGTACAGAGAAGTGACGTCACAAATCCTATCATTTTGTACGCGCGTTGTTAAATTTTGTTTGGCAGGTATGCTAAATATTGTGTTTATGGGAATGGCCAATAACTATACTAATAAATTTGGAAGGCTTCATTCAATTTTGAAATGGACTTCCTAACCAAATTTTAAGTAAGTATAAGTACTAAATGTATTGATATCAAACTTGTCCCACTTTCGACTTCCGAAATTGCAAACACAGTTTTTCCACTGTTTCTGGTTTACCAGGTAAATGACGCGGCGATAAATGACTCGGCAGTATTTTTAAGGTTAATGTTAATAGAGTATAGATAGTTAAAATATTTTATTTTGATTTTGCAGTTCATGCAAGGTCCCGATTATAATTGTTTTTAGTGTACGTACCCAAACAGTTAAATCGGGACCCTATTACTTAACCTTCACTGTCTGTCCTACACAGAGCTGTAACAAATAAGACTTTTCAAAAAATGTATGTTATTGTACGGAACCCTTCTTGTACAAATCAAACTCGCATTTGGCAGGTTGTATGACAAAACAGGATTGATGGAAATTCGGGGGAGGGATGTCCAACAGTCGACTTCTTGTGGCTGAGATCATGCTGATGAAAGGCTAGTGTACACTTTTTTTAGTAGCTGAGACGTAGGGAATCACCACCTTTGTATTCGAGAGCCTTGGTTTACATCAGGGATTGAATAACCGAAAAGATACGGTTAATCGGTAAGCGATATGACGTTATACCTTTATATTTCGATACCTTAGAATAATGGTACCTTCAAATTACCATACCATAAAGAAACGGTACCTGTACGATTTTGATATTGTAATATTGCGGAATCGTTATTTTTTTCGATATTGGAATTATGAAATAAAGGTTTTCATTGAATTTCACCGCCGAGGATTCGCGTCAATGTTCTTCGTCGCTTCATTTTTTCGGTACTGAGAATATTTCAGTTAAGGTACCAGTAATTATAAAGGTATCGATACATAACTATATCGTAAATGTATAAATACCATTATTTATATTTAGCTGTATCACAACCGTAATTGTCAACCGATTTGGTTCTACCTTTAAATCTAAGGTGTATCGTAATTTTACACCGGTACCATACCCTTATACCTTTACCGTTTTCAACCCCTGGTTAACATTACTCTGCATATGTACTAAATGTAGTTAATCCACTCTTACCTAATTGTTTGTTTTTCGTATGTGTAAGTGGCCAACACTGGTGTCAGATTTTTCAAGCTGCCTTAAGGCATCTGACATAGCTTAACGACTGCCATCAACGATGACAGCCGGGACCAACGGCTTAACGTGCCTTCCGAAGCACGGAGGAGCTCGAGATATTGTTATGCCACTTGCGGTCACCCATCCAAGTAGGGACTGCACCAGGGGTTGCTTAACATACGTAAGCGCTCACAGAGCTCACACCCACTGGACCACCGGGCTCCACTCTACCTAATACTTATTATTTGTTAGCTCCATCATGAACTGTCATTTTGCGTGGTGCCAAAATGAGAGATTTTGTATGAAAAGCGGCTTCTATGAAAATAAAATATGTATCAAAAAGTTAGCTACTGGCCGACATGTTCGGCCTCATCCCGTCATTCGGAGGGAAGACTTCCGAATGACGGGATGAGTGAGGCCCGTGATTCCCGTCTTAGGGCGAGTGTGAATCGGGACGCGCTCACAATATCGTCCCATTCCGCAATGAAGAGATCTTCTTATGTTTCTTTCGTTCACATCCGACAACGTGTTGTATTAGCAAGAAAAACTTAAAGTGAGATTTTTCCGGAAACGTGGTCAGTGCGAGTCACGCAAATTGTCGGTTATGTGGACTGTGACCGTATAAGTTGTTCGCCAATGGACCGGTTACGATGTACTGTGGTGTGCTAGAATGCATAATGACCCCCGTGTCGTGTGGTTACTACGCCAGCCTGCGGCATGAGTGGTCCCGGGTTCGATCCTTGGCCAGGAGAACGATACTTTTCAGATTGGTTCGGGTCTTGGCTGTTTATCTTTTTTAGTAGATATTTACTTATTATAAAATATAGTATCGCTGAGTTAGTATCCTATGACACAAGGCTGGGGCTAGCTCAATTTTTGTGACATGTCCCTTTGATTTTAAGCTTTCGCGGTCACAATTAACCGAAGTTACATTTTGAATTTATTTTCGAATTTCCAGGATCAATCTTATAACAAAGTTATTCATATCGACATGCTGACTAGCCCCTTGAAGGATCGAAACATTGCACGAAAATATAAATTATTAATTACATTCAAATCGTCAGTACTAATCATTTACAAGAGCAAAGACTTACTCGTGTTTAATATAATGCAGTTAAAGTAATACAGCTAGTTTGGTAAAATAAGGTACACATATAGGAAAACAAAACAAGTCAAAGTAAGGTGCAAGTCTATCACATTAAATTGTAACTTCATACATACAAACTACTATCTATAAAATCTAATCCTACTTTCATTTCTTTTCAAAATAAATATATTTCATTAATGAATCCTACGCATATTTTTCCACAATACTGCAGTCAGACCCTGGGTTATAGATCCCGATCCCCAAAAATACATTTCGGTGTACTTTTATGTAAGTGTTGACACTTATCTTACAACACATACAAACTAAGCCGTTGAACGAAACCCCATATGAATGTTAATTGGGCATTGTTTTCCAATATTGCATGCATTAAACTTTGTGTCTATGGAAACCGGCAGACAAGTAATGTCGTCAGGGGTACTATTATTGAACGCTCGACTCGCCACACGATCATTTTTTAGGGTTCCGTTCCGTAGTAAACTAGGAACCCTTATAGTTTCGCCATGTCTGTCTGTCTGTCTGTCTGTCTGTCCGTCCGCGGTTTTACTCAGAGACTATAAGTACTAGAAAGCTGTAATTTGGTATGAGTGTGTATATTAATCATGGCAAAAAAGTCGTAGAAAAAAACCTTGAAAAAATATTTTTTTTTGGGTAGCTCCCATACAAGTAAAGTGGGGGAGTAATTTTTTTTTCTCTATTTACCCATCGTGTGGGGTATCGTTACAAAGGTCTTTCAAAAATATTGTGAGGTTAAGAACACCATTTTTCGATTTAGGGATCCGTTTCCGAAATATTTGGTTTTAAAGTGCAAAATTTTGTTAGAGGTACGTGTCCCCCCCCTCTATCTGCTAAACGGTTATATATGGATACGTGAAAAAAATTACAGCAATAGTATATATACTGAAGTTGAAAGGAAAACTATCAGAGCTGGGTACTAAGTGCAAACTAAAAAGTTATAGGCAACCAACTTATAAAATGTACTGGAAAATGTAAAATTTCATACAATCTTCATTGTTAGATGTTTTTGGTCGTTAGACTGTGAGGTGTGAGTGTAAACAGTGTGAACTCAAAGTTGTCATTCGCAACTACGGAACCCTACACTGCGCGTGGCCCGACACGCACTTGGCCGGTTTTTTTTGTTTGGCGTATGACTGCTGCGAGCGGTATACTCGGCTGCACGGGTGACAGACACCTTTATTGCAAAGTCAATGACTGTAATTTATAGGTCTGTTGTCTCATATTACGTTCAGTTTGGCGCTTCACTTTAAAAACATTTTTAAAATAGATATATAACTATAGAAACGTTTCAAATGTTTGCTGTGTGAAACTAAAATATTTTTGTTGAAGATTAACTGTACTGTATCGTTTTGCAAATACGGCAAAATGACATTACGTGATTTGGAAGACAAGTGTGACTTCTTCTTCTGTTTTATATTATGGCTTCCACCGAAATTTCAGTGATTCTGCCAATGTCCAGTATAATGAGATACTAAGTATCGGTGTTGTACGGTAAAGTTTTTCCAAGTAGCATCAAAGATGGCGTATGTACTTTGATGCCTCGTGGCAGCTTGGGGCGGCAAATCTATACGAGTACATTTATCAGTTCACTTTAACTATTTCACAAATTGTTCATGAGCACGAGCATTTATAACACCAAACTACACCAATTTCATATTATAAAGTCCACTAAAATCAATTTGCAAAATTGTCTAAGGCAAACTTCAACTGTACCCCTTGACTTCCCACCACAAACTCCAAGTGTGACTTGTAGACGCAATGTCTTACGTTGAAGTGATGCGCCATTTAAAAAATACCCCTCCTGATCTTTCATCTTTCTCTCTTAAAGTATCACGCGTATACATTCGCATCAGATAAGTTGCTTATAAGAAAATTGTATTTATATTAGCTAGGATAAAAAAATGTATTTAATTGATAAGTTTTGTTAATAAATATAAATATATTTTTTTTATCTCAGGAGCCTGGGCAGGCCACTATTTTATATGCACATTAGATGCACATGCATAAACAATTATCGCTGTGTCAGTTTTATTGCAGTCGCCCATTCAAAAATAGCACCCTAGTCGGTAGTGTCAAATCAATCGGCGCATAATTATTTTTGTTAGACAAAACAACGCATTCATTAACATCTACAACCACGAAACGCTAATTTCACTAGCGCTACGCTAGTAAAATTGGTTATAGAACGAATAAGTAATAAGGAAATTAGTTATGGCACCGACCAACCGCAACAGGATATTACGCCGAAATTGATACCGAAAATGAATTTTCAGTTTTAGTCTCAGTTTCGGCCGAATCCGAAATGAAACTTATAGGTACAAATGTGTCATCTTTACCATCATCAGGTCTTTTTTAGGGTTCCGTACAAAAGTTGAAAAACGGAACCCTTATAGGATCACTCGAGCGTCTGTCTGTCCGTCCGTCCGTCTGTCACAGCCGATTTTCTCCGAATCTACTGAACCAAATTAGATGAAATTTGGTAAGATAGTGTAATCCTATGACCCAAACACGGATGTGCAAAGTAAATAAAGATTTTTTTGTAATAAGGGTCATTTTGAGGGGCCCAATTACAAAATTAAAAAAAAAAGTTTTGCAAACCTTACTGTGTCATATATCAAATGAAAGGGCTCATTATGAGGATCTCAAAAATATTTTTTTTTGTTCGGGTAAAATCAATACTTTTGATTTTATTCACGAAAGAAGGCAAAAAATGACCATTCCCCCCCCCTGATCTCCGAAACTACTGAGCCGAAAATTTTGAAAAAATTACAAAGTATAGTTCATTCCTTGAAGATTACAGGAAAAATAATAAGAATTTTATCACTTGAAAATTAAGTGGTAAACTCACAATAATAAGTTCATCTAGGGAAATAGTTCACTAAAACACCACTAGATGGCGCTAGTCAATTGAATAAAACATTTTTTGCACATTGTGTGTGTGTGTTCACGAAGCATATTGTACGGAACCCTCATTGCGCGAGTTTGACTCACACTTGGCCGGTTTTTTAGTCTTTACTGCAGGAGCACAATTCTCTCTGTACTACCAGAGCCATATATCAGTCAGAGGATTTGGCCTACACTTTCCACGCTGGCCAGACGGGTTGGAGAGGTCTCTTTGATGTTAATAAGCTTTGTTTAGCTTGTATTTCCTAAGTTATCTTCTACGACATTCATGGGAAGAGTTGGAGTGGAGTGTGAATTATATCGATTAATAATAGATCGGGAGAGTGCGAAGCGTCTATATTTCTCAAGCTCAGGTCTTGCAATTCTCGGGCTCCCATATAACAAACATGATTTTTTCCCGTTTTTGCTCAAAAGTCTAATGTTGTTAGAATAATAGTTCGGAACGCCTCATGCGGGAGTCCGACTCGCACTTGGCCGATTTTTATTTTAACTTTTTATGCTAACCGCTTATAATCTCACGCGAACTGAGAATTCCACTTGACGTCTTACATTGTATGTATCTATATGAAGAACTAGGTATATGACGAGTTTTTACCCATTCACATTTTTCAGTTCATCGAAACGATGCAGCTGAAGTATCACGCTCAAGCGCAAGAGGCGGGCGTCTACATCATCAGCGCGTGTGGTTTTGACAGCATTCCCAACGACTTGGGCGTCATCTTCCTGCAACAGTCCTTGGGTGGTAAGAGATCTTTATTAGAGTGTCGTGCTAGTACAGTCTGAATCAAACTGCTCGGATATTAGCTGCTAGCTACGCAGGACGCGCCCCGCCTCCCCGCGCACGTCCCGCTGAACCTAATATTGTGTTCTGCGAAATCACGTCGCGCGATGTTTCGAACCGCCATGAAGTTTGGTTCGGACTGTACCTCGACTTCTGTTCAAGAGCCACTGAAGCACAAGAGGCGGGCGTGTACATCATAAACGCGTGCGGTTTCTACAGCATTCCCAACGACATGGGCGTCATCTTCCTGCAACAGTCCTTGGGTGGTAAGAGATCTTTATAAAGCTTTGAGTATGTTTGCGCTGTTTGTTCGTTTATCGGTTCCGACGCTGCTCCTCATACAAACCGTATTTTTAAGCGACGAAAGGTAGGAGTTTTTCGGCCTGGGGGGAAAGGGATAAAAGTATTTATGATGCTACTCGCTAGGATGGTAACGGGATAAGAAAGTAGCAGCTCGGGACGCCGGGCGCGCGTACCCGATGCCATACGCGCAACCATCGAATATGTAATTGAGGAAGACACCTAGGAGCATTACCGTGTATGCCTGACCAACTCTCAAAATGCAAGCGATTATTTATCTTGTCAACAATTTTTTTGCCAGACACATGTTACTGGTATGTAAGACGACATCACACGATTTTTTATGGTATTGATGCATCTCTTACGAGACCTGATGATGATGATTACGATTTTTTTTACGTTTGCAGGTACTGTAAACTCGGTGGAGTCATACCTAAGCAAATACATCCCACCGGAGTACAGGAGCGAAGCTTACAAGACCGGGGCTATCAACTACGGCACGTGGGCGTCGCTTGTTTACGGGTAAGTACCTAAATATAACTGGCCGGTGCTGGCAAACCATCTCGAAGATGTTTCCTTTTTCGTGTGTGTAAGTGTGTCCGCCCTGTGGTTCTCGGCAGAGTAGAATAGGACCACTCCAAGTCTTCCCGTGAATGTTGTAGAAAGCGACTGAAACAATAGCTAAGCAAATGTTTACAAACATCAAAGAGACCTCTCCAACCCGTCTGGCTAGCGTAGATAGTGTACGCCAAATCCTCTGACTGCTCTGGCTGATATATTATAGAGGGTCGCGCTCCGGCAGTAGAGACTTAACGAAGACCTGATTAGGATGATGATGATTATGTGTGTAAGTGGCCAACACTGTTGTCAGATTTTTCAAGCGGCCTACAGGCATCTGACCTGACTGGCGTTACGGCTGCAATCAAAGATGACAACCTGGACCAACGGCTTAACGTTCCGACACACGGAGGAGCTCAAGATATACTATTATACCACTTGCGGTCACCCATCCAAGTGGGTACTGCATCCGGGTTTCTTAACATGCGTGAGCGGGGGACGGGCAAACCTATGGGGGTTTCTTTGTTCGAGGGCACAAGTCAGACAATACTCATCGTCTCTCCGGGCGGGCCCCAACTTGGATTAATGGCCCTGAAGGCCTATTTGCTAACTTTTGACAACTAAGTACGGTGTAGGTTCATAATTTTGATGGCAACTTCAATATTCATTACGGCTTCCGTATTAATGACTTTTTTTACTTAAGATATGAAAACCGTAATGGATGTTAAAGTGACAGTCAGAACTTCTTGGAAGTCTAACTAAGGAATCCTCCTAAGAGTTTGAGTGGAGGAAAATTCGAACAAAATACTTGGAATACCGGTGTGATATTCTCCTTCTTCTTCTAAAGGCTGAGAGGATGATTTATGGCAGTATCTTAGGCCCGTTACTTTTTCTCCTGTATATAAATGACTTGCCTCAAATCATTGACTATAAATGTGTTTTGTTTGCCGACGATTTATCTATAATCATACCTGGTGACATTAAAAAATCAAATGACATGGACGAAGTATCTTACGAAAATGAAAATAATAATACTGTTAAAATAATACATGATTACCTAGAAGCCAATGCATTAAAAGTTAATATAATTAAAACAAATTACATTCAATTTTCAAATTATCAAGCCTGCCGTCCCAAGCTAAATATACACTGTCAAAATCAGGATCTAAAAGAAACAATACACACAAATTTTTTAGGATTAGAAGTGGACAAACACTGTAACTGGAAAACACATATAAATAGTGTGTGCACTAAAATAGAAAGATTTGTTTACGTTTTAAAAAGGCTTAAATGTACAGCAGGTATTAAATCGGCGTTGACTGCTTACCATGGCTACGTCGCATCAGTGCTTAGATATCGTTTGATACTTTGGGGAAATTCAACAGATATACATAAAGTCTTTGTCTGTCAAAAAAAATGTATTCGTGCCTTGGCTAGTGTTGGCCCTCTTGTATCTTGCAGACCTTTATTCAAGAAGCTAAATCTCTTGACACTAACAGGTTTATACATATATCAGTGCTGTTGTTTTGTAAAGGCATATCCAGACTTCTTTCAAATCAAAGCGGTAAATACAAGGTTAAGATCCAAAGATCCCACGCTTTTGTTGAAGCCATTAAGTAGAGGCACAATTTTAGATAAAAATTGTTACCTTATGACAATTAAAATTTATAATAATAATAATAATAATAATAATCCTTTATTTCAGGCAATAATATTGTACCTACAATTACGTACAATATCAGAGGCCCATATCATATATACCTTAGACTAACATACATATAATACAATATAACTTAAAACTAGGTCACACGTTGTGTCGGCGACGTGAGGCGCGGGGCTTCAGCAGGTAACCGTCCTCGGAATTTCCGGTACACGACTCCCTGCGGCCAGAAGTCCTCCTTCATGAAGGTCTCGAGATGTTGGGTCGGCACTCCTACCACAAAGGAACTAAAGTTTACTCTATGGCGAGATGCCAACCGTTCGACCCTCAATGTCAATTTGGATTTCTTCAGCACGTAGGTTACGACGTCTTGAACCGTCGTATTCCAGTGCAGTCGGGACACATACAGTTGCGCACACTTGACCTCTGAACGCAACTGATTGGGTCCAGTCGGTGCGGTGCCAAGATGGTTACGGCTGGCAGGCTTCGTTTTCCTCCGCTTAGCTAAAGTGAAGCCCTCCTTATCGCACTGATCTTTATGTTGACCCGACGTCACAGGCTTGCGAGAGCTTGCCTGTTTATTCCCCTTCAAGGCAGGTCGCTGCGCTGGCGCAGCAACAGGGACGGCGGCTACGGCTGCGTAGGCACGTGTCGGGGTTGACGTGCTCGGCAGTGATGTCAGCTCATTGCGGGGGGAAGAGCGGGCGGCGGGGCGCGGTGTATCGCTTGTGACGACAGCTGATGGCGTTGTGTCCAATTTTGCTGACTCAAAGCTGCATACCGATGTATTCTGCGCTCCGCGACGTGTGTTGACGTTCGCGGCCTCGGGTGACCTACATACCGAAGTGCTACCTTTTATTGATAACAATTCGGTACGCAACTCAGTGATCGTATTTTCCGAGGCCTCCAATCTCCACTGCACCTGTGCCAGGCTGGTTTTCAGGGCTGTGATGTCTTTCAGCAGCCTGGTCACATCGACATGATCGAACGAAACCGGGGGCAGTTTCGCTAGATTCGCAGCGCATAGCGCTGGCATGTCGTCCGGATCGGTCACCTTCATCAGGGCGATAACATCCTGGAGACTTCGCTCGCCGTTCTCATCTCTCCGGCGAGATGGCATCTGCGCGGACTTGCCGAGCACCTCATAGAGCAGCACCTTGCCGCTGCAAATCTCCTCCATGCTGAAGTTTGACTTGCAGATCTGCATGATGCTGATCTCGTCCATCGTGTCTATGGCATGATACACGAATGCCAACAGCTCGTTAACTATGACTTGCTTGGAAGCCATAGTGACAAAATCGTGCAGCGGCTAAAGCCGCGCAAATCGCGAATATAAATATTCGAATAGTGCAGTGTGTACTGGGGCGCGTGCGTTACGGATCGCGCATCGCACTACACTGATAAACTGCCAGTCGATCTTAGGATGCTTAGTTTTAAACTTTTTAAGCATAAATGGTCATGGCTCTGGTAGGTGAAGATAAGTAAAACTCCAGATCAGAATGTAGAATGTTTTTTATTGATTAAAAGCGAAATATTTATACAAAATTAGCATGTATGAAAATAGGATTTAACCAATAATAAAATTATAATTTCAACCAATCACGATAAAGTATGTTGTTTCCCATACGCTGCCGGCAGTTGTCTCGCTCTACGCTATCCCTCTCTCTGTCGCACGGTCGTAACAAAACTCCTTGCAGCCCGCGCGCTCGTCCATTTCAGCGGCGGCGCGAGCGGCGGAAGGACGTGTCCGGAACATCAGTCGGCGCATCACACGTTGGCATTTGTGCTGCATTTGCATTTTGGTGTTGGCTTGAAGATATGCGCTTGCTGCTTGGTGAATGTGCTCGTGCGCGGTGTTGAAGTGCTGTGCGTGGCGTTGGAGTGGCGAAGGAAGCTTGCAGCATGTTGAAGACGGCATACAGTGTGTGATGTGCAAAAAGCTAGTTTCATAGCTGCCTAAATCTTGTTTCTTTGGTGTAACAGCTCTTCTCAGGGCTACTCGCTCGTATCTCGTGCTTCTGTGTTTCTTTGACGATCGCGCGTAATGCCTCAGCTCTTTTCAGAGCTGTTTTGCTCCATGTTTCTTGACAACGTCGCGGCGAAAGTTGATAATAAAGTGCTTGAATTACTTGTGTTTATTTACAAATCCTTAGGTTCTTCTCAGGTATGGTATTGAGGTAATGTAGGTATACAGGTATGTGACAGGTATGTATGGTGTAGCCACAGTTGGTTGACAAATGTTATTATGACATCAACGAATTTTTGACATCCTAGAATTGATTTATTTGACTTTAATGTATGTAAACTGTCATTTTATTTTACAACTTCCTTAAAAATCGAAATTTTGCATGCCTATTGTTAAAAGGCGGGAAATTATTATATGTGTGATGACCCTAGCAAATAAACATTTCATTTCATTTATGTTTTGATACTAGCGAAAATAGATGCGCGATCAAGAACGATCTTTTTTTTTAATCTGCCTTTATTTAGAGGCTTTTATCTAAAACAGATATGTCAGCCTCATCATAACTTAACCATACATCAACAAAAATGAACCGTACTATCTATTAAGCTATTTAGGTAGATGAAAACCTTATCTAGCTTGATCTAATTGACAACACTAAACAAAACCATAAAACAAAAAATAGTTTCACCCATTCAAAAAAATGTTTATAAAATTTTTGCCCATATCAGAACAGTGTTCTGATAATATGCTTAAAAACCACCCCGTCTCATTAATCTTGATGTTAAATTTTTGAATGAATGCCTCTCTTTCTATTTCATATTTGACGCACTCGGCGAGCATGTGTTGAACGATCTAAATTTAGCATGCTTATTTCATGCGCAATGAGTTTTCCATGTATTGTAAACATTTCCGACCTTGGTCAGAGCGCTGAATGAATGAAATTGCCTTAAAATCATCCAGTAGGTAGACCCAGACATAACAGTTCATTGTGAACTTTTGCTCCAGTAGTGTAAGTACTATTGATGCTATTATTCTACTGGAAATAGTACTTACTTCTATTATTTTTCATAGTATGCTTAATTCTAAAAGGCTACTTAACTGTTATTTTAATTTGACGGGATGTCAAAAACATAAATGTAAGCCAAGTTCAATAGTCAGTCCTGAAATTTATTTATAACAACATAAAAATCATTTCTTCTTAACTTAGGATAATATATTGTAGCCTGACTTGGCTTACGAACGCTTGGCTTGGCGAATTCAAGTTGTTACAAAGACATTTAGTAAAGACTAGATTAAACTAGAGGGAATTTGTTTCAATCACCGAACCTTTGAAACTCTACTTTTAGCAGTATTTCGGTTGATGGTTACTAAGTTACTAGTTTGCGCGGTATTTTACGACGGACAAGCCTATCAATAGAAATGCATGCAGATATCATCATACGCGTTCAAGTACGGTCTATATTTAACGGACGCATTTTAGGGTAAGCACGCACCGCGACGCGATTTGCTGTCGCAAAATTCGCAACGTATGGAGTGCCATAGAAGTGCGCGCACTGCGACGCGATAGTCGCGCCGTCGCATACCTATTGTTGCTATTTTTGCGACAGATCTGTCGCAAACGCGTTTGCAACGTATGGAGATCTATGAAGACGCGCGCACTGCGACTTGGTAGTCGCGCGATAATGTTGCCATTATATTAACATTTCTTACATATTTGTAACTTTCATACCCTTAACGTCACTTGAAGTTACTTTCGATTTTAGGATAATTAACTTATTCGAACACACTTAGATTTTTTTTTTTTATTTCTTTATTGAGTTCCTAGTTACTTTAATAAGCTATGCCTAAGCAACTTTAAGTTCTAAGTAGTGTTTACATCTTAATACTCCCGTATTTAATATATCTATAATACTGGAAAATATCGTTGGAATTAGACCTTAATATTACTATTGCAAATAAGCATAATAACGATAAATCCTTATTCAGTATTGTTTTTTAATTGAACCGACTGTTATGTAACTTTTCAAAAAAGTGACAAAAGTAAAACCTGGCAACATTGCGCAGGACATAGCCAACTAGTGATGTGTCAACTCAAATAAAAACGTGTTTTCTAATGTTAATCGAATTGAGATTCAAATATTCTGAATAGGTGTGGTGTGGCACCGTACTGCTAATTTTATTGAAGATGTTACGGGGTCGGGAGATTTTAATATTTAAAATTGAATAATTGTATAGTTTGAAGACACAAGTATAATAAACCAAGTCATATTGAAACAAACCGACACACACAGTGTCAATTAATTGCCTACTGGTTTATGTTTACTACATAAGTAGATAGAGATTAGGGTACCTAGATACACTTTCAGTGTATCTAGGCACCCTAATCTCCTCTTTTCATATTCTTTAACAACCTCACTTCTCAACAGCATTATTTATCTTTTCAACTAGCGAACTGGTATATAGACCACCTCTTTTAAACCTGTTACTTAACTGTTTATTCATTTTCATCTACATCAGGTATCCAAAATTAAGCAGTAATGATCTACTTACTATAAAGCGGATAAATAGATAGAAGCCTTTGATCTCCCGAATCCCTCCCCCACTGGATTTAAACCGACATATTATTGAATGAAAAATAGTGATAACTAGAAATGGATACAAAATCTTATCCAAATATAGAACTAGAAGTAAGTTCTACTAAATCTACTAGGTTTTTGTCGATTCTAATTACTCGACCCCATAACATCATTCCAACATAGTATATTCTGGAACGTCTTCCTTTATTATGAAGCGGTATTAAAATAGCATCATACTGCTCGCAGTTTACGATCTTGACTATGTGAAGACCATACAGTCGTTTTTCTTTTATCATTACACACACTTGATCTTCAATATTTAACATCGTGATTTCGCAGCGTCCGCTTATTACGAACGTTTTATAAGATGTATTCACGTGGAGGTTACCCATGTATATATGTATACTCTAACATACGTTAACCTCCCGCACCACATCGATTTTAAACGTTATTGGGAAATAATACAAAGTGTTACAATAATTATTAAATATTTATATTGGCTTTGTCATAATTATCCTTACACCATTTATACAAACAAAGTACATTTTTATAAGCACAGATATTGTCATGTTATGATAAATGCAAGTTTGAAGATCTGAAATATAATGCTCATACAATATTTTGAAATTAGGGCAGCCAACGTCTTCTAAGTTATACACTTTACTAGTATCTAACATATGTTTAAGCCATACTTTTTTTTCGTTTCCCTTAGTAAAAATACTTTTGTCTTTAAAAAAGTTGATTATACTAGTCTTATAATTGAAGTAAGGTATAAATCCTTCATTCCATAAAATTCCTCTATTGCTTTCAATCCATGCCACATTCAAACGTTCCTTTTTTGTTAATTCATAAAATGGATATGGAGGCTTTATTAATAATATCATTACATGTGATTTTGATAAAATTGCAATTTCTTTGGGAATAAACTGGTTTTTCTCATTCTTGAAACCTTGAACATCAACAATTACATTCATGATATCTTCCGAACAATACTACTCAGAGGTTTATACTCAAAAAGACGATCGTTTATGATCAAACAGTATCCTGCTGTATCTTCAGGTACGTATGTCTTCAGAACAATCAATTTCTAAACGCACATCTATTGGTCCGCTCTTTATTGAATCGTTTTGTCTTGAACAATCAATAACGAAAAGTGGTGCCTTTTTTTTGAAAGACAGCAAATCAAGCAGGGGATCTAGGCTGAAGCCGTAATAAGACTGACGGAAATTCGTATACATTTCATATAATATACTGTACTTTTCTTGATCGAATTTGAGATTTAGTGATTCATAAGGAAAGTATTGGGAATTTAAAAACAATTTAACATTGGTAACATTACAATGATCAAACATTGAAGAACTATTAGGGGAAACATCTTTTCTATTAGTTTGCAAACCGAATATAACATATCTTGGCTTTTCTAATTGAGAAGCAGTTTTGATAGACCACGAATGTTTTGTGGTTTTGGGTATTAATGGATATTAATATAAATCCCAATTTCTGAATGCAATTTGTATAGGACGATCTTTTTCTAGGTGTTTTAATAATAAAAGTCTACTACGATCAGAAACTTTTATATGAGGTACTCGCCATTGTACTTTCTGAATATCTATACAGATATTATTTCCTTTTTCAGTGGTTACACAATTTGTAGCAGAACTGCTTCTTTGTAATATAAGTTCATGTCTACAATTAATAATTATTTTATTATAATCTCCCGCAAACCCTAATACCTTGTTTAATGGAAGAATTATGCTGAAATTTCCATTTGATTGCTTTATTCCGTCCACTTTCCACCCCCACACCTCAGCTGCTCTATTTTCCCCTTCATTCATTGAAATATATGATTTTATCGAAGTGGTGATTCCAGCATTTTTTATACGATCTATTTCGATACCATTCAGTTCATATCTAATGTCTTGAAATAAAAATGGTATGGCGTTGTTAATAAAATTTACTTCTTTTCTAGATATTTTTCCTGTTGCATCAGCGCCACTTACAGTTACCCGACCATCTATGTAAATTGAACTAGCAGATGGTAGCACATATGCATCTTGCTGATGAATGGGTATTCTTATTTCATCATTATCTTTAAAGCTATTGCTATATGGATTATAGCTATGTATTTCATAGCTTTCTATTGAATGATCATAATGAGGCAAATCTGTAACTTGTAGCATTTTATACTTTAAATCCAAGAGCGCGAAGAAATTTTTTATTTTTTTGAGTAATTTTTTTATTTTTATTTAACCGCTTCTCCGGTACTGGTCTTTTTACCTTCGATATCGGAGATGAAATGTTATGTTTTTGGTAATGAATAGCTATTTTATTAAACACCAACATGATTAAAATGTAATTTCTTACTTTATCGACTTGAAATGGATTTACTAATTTTGAGACAATCAGGTGTCACAAACCTACATTCTTTTACTTCGAAATATCATCATAAACTATATAAAAAAACGATGGATATGTCCTTTTATTTTACATTATGAGATGTCCAAAATACCTTGAGGAAATTTAGACATAAATGTCCGCAATTGTATGAATTATTCCCTTGTAGATTATCATAGTTGTACTGTATATTTGGTCCCATATAATTTATTACTTCTTTAGGTGGTCTTAAATTTCCATAACTATCAAAGTATTCAATATATTCGTTAATTTTTGCATATGCTACCCAATGAGTACCAGAGTTTTTTGAAATATCTAAATTAATAACACTGCATTCTGTTCGGTATGGTTTCTCCGGTAGCTCGTCTCTCATAAACACACCGCGAAAAAAAGGAATTCGCTTTGAGTGTTTTATTATATCAAGGTTAGTTAAAGGTCTTTTGGGTAGCCGAGTCATCAGTTTTTTGATTTTGTTACATAAATTCCTAAACCACCTTTATAAGGTTTGAGATGTAATCCTTTTCCTACGCAAACAGATTGAGTAACTGGTAAACCTCTTCCAGATTTTTTTGTCGATAGATTCTTTTTAGCATTTTTGAAATCATGTATAGCTCTTGTGATTCCCGCGATCCCTCCTGCTAGACTACCAGCAGCTGAGAGACCTGCAAAGATAGGAATTAAAGGAAGAAAACCACCAGTTTTCGGTACTGGTATAACTCTTGCTAAATCAATTGGAAAATCTGATTCCAATTCTTGAGCTGCAGCATATGCTAATTCTGTTAACATCTTTTTACATTTAGGTTTTAATTTACTTATATGTCGCCTGACATGAGAGACAATATTTTGAAAGGTTTTTTTTAATTCCAGCTCCTGAGCAAGACTTTTTAAGTTTATTTTTTGTCATATTTTTTACTTTATTCTTAAGAATTTGTTGTTTTTTAATCATATTTATAATAGTGAGAATAGTCTTTAGTTTAGAAATATCCAATCATGAATGACTTAAAATGATAGAACGGTTTATATTTATATACATTCACAATGCGTTTGTTTTGTCTATCCAACTGTTTTCACTTACTGGTAGTCCTAGCCACTTGACGTATACTTTATTACCTTTGTTCTTCAAAACTTCAGGATGTTTAGTTTTTATAATTTCTTGAGCATAGAAGGCTCCCAAAATTGGTCTACACCGAGCATCTTCTAGTAAATATGTTGTAGGATTAGTATATTTCACGTTAGTAATCTTAAATATTTCTGTAGACCAGTTAGGTGTATATCCTTTCTCAAAACATCCTTTATGTTCTAATTCTAACGTAATCCCCGATCTTAAATCTTTTATTTGTTAAGTTTTTAATCTTCTCTAAAGTATCATATCTCTTTAATATTAATTTCTCATTATTATAATTAATTGACACAGGTTTTTGTCCAATAGTACTATGATATGAATGATTATATTTATACAGTTTATTAACTAATGTTCCATCAATCCACTTGTAATTTCCTTTTAAACTAAATTCTTTATACAATTTATTTTTTAACGTTCTTATTAGTCTTTCTACTATCGAGGCCTTTTTTGTGGAATATGTTGAATAATGATTGATGGCATACTTTTTAGTAACGATCTTAAATTGATTATTATAAAATTCAGTTCCTGAGTCTGTTTGCAAATTTTTGGGAATTCTTCCTTTTTTAAGAAGGGATTCAAATGACGCGGACACTAATTCTTTGTTTTTTTGTTTAAGTGGAATAGCCCAAGCATATTTTGAAAAACAATCAATTATTAATAGTATGTATTTGTATCCATTGTTTGCTGACGACATTGCTTGCATGTCTATTAAATCTGCTTGCCAAAGATCATCTATACCTTTAAGAATCACGCTTCTTCTTGGAAAGTTAATCCTAGCATTTTTATGAATTTCATTAACAATATCAGCTTTACTCATAATTTTAATTTATTTTTAAATATTATATTTTTTTAAATTAAAATGGAATTAACTTTTTATAATTCTAACTCGTTCTATATGCTATTGTATACTAACATAATATATTTAAAACATGTATTTTATTCTTTAATGATACCAGCTTCTTTCAATTCTTCAATTATTGAAATAATTTCGTTATCATGGTTACTATTACCAGCGCTTTTTGATGCAACAAGTAGCTTTAATCGTTCAATCAATTCATTTGGATCATCCCAATAAATGTAATCGGTATCATTTTTATAAGTTTTTTTATATTTTATTAATGAACCTCCTAGTTTAATTTCTGTCGTCTTTCCAGGAAATATAGGTTTGATTATTTGACAATACTTAATTCCCTTATCACCTTTGAGTTGACCGTTAGGGTTAAAGTCACGTTTATGCGCATTTGTCTCCTCAAGTATATCTTTGTACAGATTTTTATCTAATTCATTTACTAATTCAAGATTAGGTTTATTGCGTATTAAAGTTCTTTCAATCCAGGAGATAATTCAATTTTTTTGTTTTTAATTGTCATGATATATTTTTGTTCGTTTTCATTTAAATTATCCCCCCTCACCGATAATTTTACTTCAGTGTTTCCCATAAATAATTTTTTGTTCTCACTACGGATTCCAAAGGGTACATTTAAATCATTATAGATATCCATCATATCTTCCTTTTTTAAGAGAATTCAGTGTATCATTATTTTGTTTTACTGAAAATTTATCATCGTCTGTATAATATTCTGAATCATCATTATTTGATTTAACATTAATGGAGTCTCTAAATTCATCATACTCTGAAGGTGGATCGAACTCTCCAATAGTATTGTCATCCTTTCTAATAGAATCACTAACTGTATCATTCATATTCATGTTCTCGGAAGTATTAGCATTATGATATTTTTTTTCCTTTATAATAGTCTCTAGAGGATCAATGATAGGCTTAAATACTTTTCTGTATTTTAAGATAGCAGCATCTTCATCGTCTTGTATCATTTTAATTTTGTTTTTTATATTATTTACTGATTTAATAAGGTCTTCTTTTATAGACATTTTTAAATACGAGTGTTTACACGAAATAATTAAATATAAATGAGGTATTCAGCTGTAGTAATATATTATATTATCAAAAGAACACAAACGTGTCTATACCCCTCCTATATCGTCCTTGATTTAATGGAGAGTCTTTGGAAATTACCAAAAAATTATAATCATTTTGCCACACAGTAGAACAAAGCCTTTTAAATTTTATCCAATCCATATCTGTGCTTACATGCTCATTATATATATGTTTTAAATTACTATTATCTTGTTTAAATATAATAAGAAAATTAACATTATCTCGAATCAGCTGCTTTGGTATTTTTGAATAAGTTTGGGATAAATAAAAACAGTCTATTTTTCTATGTCTTCCCATCGCAAAGTAGTTTCTTATATTAATTTGATTTTCACATGCAACATCATCGAAAATAATTACTGAATTTGGCAATGCATCGTTGGGGTGAATAACATCTTTATTATCATTAAAAATAAATAACTGAACGCTGGGAATTCTAGAAATCACTTCATCTAAAAAGCGATACTTCGATTTAAATGTTGTTTTCGAATATAAATAAATATTTTTGAATTTAAGCCCATTTTTATGAAAAAGCAAATTAAGCATGATGTTAGTTTTACCACAGTTTAAAAAACAAACTAGTGTATATATTCACATTTATTCGTAATTGATATATAATATTATACATTGTATTAATAACATATAATCGTTAATCTAAATAAAATCTATTTTAAAACAATATCTAGTTATTTTATAGGTTTCTTGCGTATAATATACAAAATGAACTATTTATTGAGAAAACACAATACAGGTAACTAGCACAAATACAGAAACACATGATTGTATTATATTATAGACACTCAAGTATCTGATAAGATTAGATCAGTATTATTATTATTATTGTATGTATATAGAAAGATAGTGACCCCATGGTAATGTGTCAGTATAGTCTTGCAATACTTGAACTTTATCATCATTTCCATCTAAAACTTGTTTGTCAACTTGTTGAGAATATATAACATGCTTGATTGATTTTATCATATTCATTTTACGTCTAAGCACTTCATTCATTGATAGAACATTATGATAGTCACTTAATTCCAGATTTTTTGTTACTGACTTTGAAACCCCTTTAGCTTTTTTTATGCGAGATTTAGCACTATTTATAAAATATAATTTTGCTCGCAAGCCAATGAATTCTGTAATTAAGTCATCGCCCATTTCATGTTTCCATAAACCAGGAACTGCTGCATTCTAAGTTACTAAGGTTTTAAATATATGAAAGGGGTTATCGATTTCAAAATTACTAGTATCATATAAATGAATATCATCATGCATTTCTTGATAAAAATCTTCAGTGTATATTAAATACAATAGACTATCAGTATCAGTATAGCACAATTTAGCATCTTTTCCATACTTTTTCTTAATATGGTTGTAATGAAACTGGTATAAGTGTTGCTTCGCATATTCTAATACTGTAAAGCCTATATAGATAGGTCTGTCTAAAACTACATTTTCTCGATTTAACTCTACGGCCACAAAATTTTCTGAAAATATTGATATACTTTTTATTTAAGTTTGGTTTCACTATTAATTTTTCAGCACCAAGATATTTATTTGTTTTGTTATCATTATTGCACCAATTTGAAATTAATTTAACATTTGCTTGCTTACGTTTATTTTCAATCGTCTTGCCAAATATTGAATTGTTCAGCAACTTAAAGAAATCTTTCTCAAAAGCTGTTTTTGAATTTTGCCGGAAACTGGTATTGAGTTCTATGTATGTTTTTAAAAAACTTTCTTGCCTGAATTTGATAATGCGATAAGTATTTTTTAAAACGAAACCATTTTTCAAACATTCTTTTAAATGCACGTAATGAATAACGTAACTTTCTTTGTCATAAAGATTTGCAATCAACTTTTTAGTTCGTCCATATGGTGGTACAAGTTTTTCAACAGCAAAAGGTAAATCTTTATGTTTATTGTGTAAATAATCTGGATAAATTAAATCAACTTCTAAAATATAACCGTAATCATTATTATTTGGAATACTCATTATATCTAATTCTTTGATTTCACTCTGCGATAAAAATCTAAATTCAGAGATAGGAAGCTTTTTCATCATAGCGTACCCATAGAGATTATTACAATCAAGATATATCAAATAACTGCTTGGTTCTGAGTCATCAAAATTGTCTAAATATTTATTGTTTGCTTCAGCATGGCGCAGTGAGCACTGCGCTAATCCACCTCGAATACCTTTTTCTAATAACTCATACATTTCTAAGTCGCTTATCAGCTCGAGTTCAACGCCAGTATACAATAGCATTGCATCCCAACTCAAGCTCGGTGAAGTAACATAATATGCTGGATCTAATTTGTAATAATGCAAACTAGTATTTCTAAATTTTTCAAATATATCACATAATAGGAGCACATCACATTTTAGATATAAATCAGTATATTCAGCAAGGGATTTAATATTGAAAATTTTCCATACATCTTTAGCATGTAAATAATCTTTATTAGTTATGGGTTCCCCTCGTAATGTATTGTAAAAGTGATGTTTTGAAGGTAATTGAGTTTCTTGAAATTTCGACCAAGAATTCATGTAATCATAAGGATAAACACCTTTTGTCCTTAACAAACGAAATTTATTTTTATCAGGAAATTCTCTAGACAAGTTTAAAAAATCATTTTCTGATAAACTTTTGCTCAATGTATCTAGACTAGAACTAAGAAATTGATATGAATCTATAAATTTTATTTGAATCGGGTGATTGAAATCTTCAGTTTTTATGATTTTCGTAAACGAAAGATACTTTTCTTTGGTTTTCGGTATTACTTTGATATAACCTTGAAATTTTGCTAACTCTGTAATAAATAAATGTGAATCATATCCAGACAAGTTATGAAAAACAACAGGGATAAATGGACAAACTCTATGCATTAAATTACAGTGAGAGTGTGCCGCTCCTCGGTACTCAGAAGTTATATGATCATGATCTCGGACTTTATCATTGATTAATAATTGTTTACAAATATGACATGAAGTTACGTTTTGATAATTTAATTCTTGCTCTGGTGTTAATAAATTCATAGGCTTATTATTTCTTAAATTCTTTTGAATACGTCTAGCATCTTTTATTTAAAGTTTAACAAATATTTCCACACAGTCTTAGTCTAGTCTTTTAGTTGTGGTAGAGCCACGCTACCGGCAAAAATCACTTCAGCTGGTAGCATGAATGGGCCGGCTCGTCCGGGGAAGTACCACACTCTCACAGAAAATCGACGTTAGAGTAGTAGTTTTACAGCTTCTATGCTTCGTTCGGTGAGTGAGAGAGCCGGAGGCCCATCCCCCCTCCCCTCTGGGGAGGGAAAACAAAAGGCCGGCAACGCTCTTGTTATACCCCTGGTGTTACATTAGTCCATGGGCAGCGGTGATCACTTACCATCAGGTGACCCGCTTGCTCGTTTGCCGTCCTCTGACATAAAAAAAAAAAAAAAAAAAAAAAAAAAAAAAAACACAGTCTGCACCTCTATATGATACGTATTTATTTAATTCATTATCATAAGAACAGCAAATATAATATGCAAAGCATGATGGTTGATGAACGTTTAGCTTTTGGGTTTTCGAAGAGCTATTTTCATCACAATTCATTAACAAGCATTCAAAATCAGCATAAATAATAAAATTAATTCTCTGTTGTGGTTCAAAATTTTTAAATTTCAATATGGTATTTTTTTTTGGTAAGACAGATAAAATCTTAGAACAGTGATGAGTGTTGTATTTATTATCACTGTTAAAAAATTGTAAGCATGCATCACATAAATAGATTTCACCTTTGTAACGAGTGATCTGAGGTCGTACTAGACGTACCAAATTTTTTATTAAACAATAATGACCTGTGGTTCGGTTTTCTATGTACAATCAATTAAAATGATTTCTTTTTTTAAATTTTGATACATAAAGAGGTCCAGTTATAATATTATTCCGTAAACCGTAAATGTTAATGCTTAAATTAGGATTGTTTTTTTTCGAAAAGTCTTAAATCCTTTTGTGAAGGCGGAAATGACATTCCATCAATATTCAAAACAGTGGAATAGTGAGGATATGAACTGACTTTACACACATTATTTGTAGTAGGGAATAATCCGGCCATTATACTCCAGAGAAAACAATAATTATCTTTATTTTTAATATTGATACAACTCTTCGAGTTTTTAATAGTTAATGGTAACTCAATATAAGATCCACCTCTCATAGGAGAGTATTTATTAATATTAATTTCGAGATGACTTAACGAAACAAAGGTCCATCCAGATTGACAATATTGAAATTCTGTTAGTTTTTCATTCAATATATCTATTAAATTTATCAATAACTTTTTCAAATCCGTATTTTTATATACAATACTATATTTGGTATTGAACGACTTCAACATTATTTCATCAGACTTCGGTAACATGAAATAGGCAAACAATTCAAAATTCAGTTTAATACAGGTATGTTTAATCAAAGATAAAATAATTAATTCCATTAAATTATCTTGGTTGCTACTTAAGAAAGTCTCTATACTGAGGTCCTCATTTTCCTCAGTAACATTCAATCTGTATGTAACTATTCTGTTTTTGAATGCAGTCGCAACCATATTAATATTTGCAAACTGCGTATTCAATAAACAATTGGCTTTATGTACATTCGTTTTCATATGATATGGAATTTTTTTTTCAGGTATTAATATTCTGCATTTGTCACAATATTTGGATTTTTCAGATCCTGATGTGTTGGTAACTGAAATAAAGACGGTTCATAATGTACATTTTTATTATTTTAAGTTCGAATGTAATTAATACAGGGATTACACAGTAAATAACCTACGATTAATACAGAGTAACTGTTAAACTTACTGAATACAGATTACAGGTTTTCTAGTATATCTTATAGCTTACTTAATCATAAAAATCCGTTCAAATGTTTTAATGATTACATGAAACAACTACAATATGAATATAGAGTAAATATGAAAGTATTAGGTATATTAATCAATTATATCATATAATCAGTAGATGTTTAATATATAATATGCCTTACATGTAAGCATACATGTCCGAGTCACGCATCATATCACAAGGAAACTTACTTTGGTGCCAGCTCGTTCCTGTGTGTCATGTTTTTCCATGTTGTATATGAACTAACCTATTATACTTCTTTATCCACTGTCAGTGCTACTTGATTGCGTCTGCTCTTTATATATATCTCACAATAAACAGTAGATACATCCTTGCATTTATAATATCAAATACCTAACATTATTATTATCTTTTTTTTCTTGGCACTTATCGAGACTTATTTGTAACTGTTCTTACTCTCACTGCAAAATGAACAGAGGTAATGAACTACTTAATAACATAGACAGTATATCGGTAGCCTCTTCCTATATGTGTTATGCGAATGAGGTTCGTCCTCATCTTACCACTCATAATAATTCCCTAAATATTATAACTCAAAATATTCGCAGCCTATCTGCAAACTACCACAACTTTTTGGTATTACTAAATGATCTCGACGTCAAACCTGACATTATTGTGTTAACAGAATGCTGGTTGGATTGTAATCCAAATATTCCTATTCTAGATGGATATTCGCATACGGCTTCTTCAATTCCTGCCAATAAAAGTGACGGTGTCTTGGTCTATTATAATAACTCACTTACCGAAATATCGGTAGTTGAACCTCTTATCAATGAAGCCAGCTGTCTACTTATTAAACTGAGTGCTGAAACCGCCATATTGGGAATTTACCGCCCGTGTGCATATAAGAATCATGCGAACTTTATCCAATCTCTGCATGACGTTCTTTCTACTCTGAAGACCTTTAAAAACATTCTTATCATCGGAGATATAAATATCAATATCTCTCCAAATCCAAATTCCCTAGAAGATGACAATGACACTTATTTAAATATGTTGGCTCATCTTGGTCTGCATCCAGCTCATTCTTTTCCCACAAGAGGTCCGAACTGTCTAGATCACGCTATATTAAAATCCTCTTTCCCAGCTCTCTGTTTTGTAATTGAGTCCACCATAACTGACCACCGCTCTGTTTTACTATCTCTACCTAACAACAAAATTGTTACCCCGCGCCCTCCCTCAAAACGAATCGACTATAATGGCCTAAGTACCTCTCTTCAACAGACTGACTTTTCCCCTATCCTAAAAACTACTAATCCCGAACTGGCTACCAACCAACTTATTTTCACTGTCCAATCTTTAATTTCCAAACACACTACTAATATTATTCTCCCCTTTCGTCATAGAATAATCAAGCCCTGGATCACGCCTGGCATTCTTAGGTGCATCCGGAACAGGGACCGCCTTTTTAAAAAAATGAAAAAAAATCCTGCGAATGAAATTTCACACATCACATACACCAGATACCGAAATTTCTGTAACAAATTACTAAAATCAGTAAAAAGGTGTTACGAAAAAAATCTGATAAAAAAAGCAGGTTCAGATTCAAAAGCACTTTGGAGCGCCATTCGAGATGTTACAGACTCTTCTAAATCTCCTACCACTGCCTCGGAACTACTCACTGTCAAGTCTACACCCATTAGCTCACTGGATCACGTAAATACCTTTTTTGTTAATGCTGGCAAAAATCTTGCTGATGACATCCTAAAATTTAGATTACCCAACACCCATTCTCCACCCTCCTCATGTACAATTAATTCATCAAGCACAAAGTCCCCAACTCCTTCTCTATGCCAATCTTTTGTCCTATTTGAAGCGACGCTTGAAGAAGTTGAATCTATTATTGATTCTCTCAAAGAAAACTGCGCTGTAGGCTGGGACAATATACCTACCTCCCTAATCAAGAAACATAAGAAAATTTTCACTCCCCTTATCACCCATATCTGTAATCTTTCAATGTCTTCTGGAATTTTCCCAACTGCGTTTAAAAAGGCTTTAGTACATCCCATTTATAAAAAAGGCGATCGTAACCATCCCAATAACTACCGTCCAATATCTATTCTCACAGCTCTTTCAAAAATTCTCGAACGTCTTATTAACAAACGTCTTATTTCATTCCTCGAGTCGCGCTCAATTTTATTCCCTAATCAACATGGATTCCGAAGCGGGAAATCCACCAGCAGTGCTGTACACGAATTAACAGATTATATTGTGCATAAACTGGACGAAGGGCACAAATGCTTGGCCATATTCCTTGATTTAGCCAAGGCCTTTGACACGGTTTCAGCTGACATTCTTCTGAACAAGCTGGAAGCCATTGGCATTAGGGGGATGCAGCTGAAACTGTTTCAGAGCTATTTTACTGAACGTGTACAAGCAGTGGTGGTGGATGGCCAAATGAGTTCAAACCTACCCTTACTTTATGGTGTTCCCCAGGGTAGCATTCTGGGACCGACCCTCTTTTTGGTCTATCTAAATGACCTCTTCTCTCTTACCATCCCCCACTGTAAGATCATCTCTTATGCCGACGACACCGCTCTTCTCTTCTCTGCAAAAACGTGGGAAAATACTTATGTGAACGCGCAGAACGGCTTTGATATAATCTCCGAGTGGCTTCGTCTCAACCTTCTTTCTCTAAATGTTCTAAAAACAAAATTAGTCAACTTTTCGATTCACAACCTGGTTCAACAAAACAAAATTTTATCTAAACTCCAAATTGTTGCACATTCCCACTCCCATTCCAATGTCTCAACCTGCTCGTGTCCCTCCTTATCCCCCTCTGACAAAGTTTCATATTTAGGAATAATAATTGATAAAAATTTAAACTTCAAAGAACACATAATTGTCACGGCTGGGAGAATCCGCAGATTAATGTATATTTTTAAACGTTTACGGCATGTCGCTGAACCACATGTAGTGAAAATGGTGTATTTTGCTCTTGGACAGTCTTTACTGACATATTGTCTCTCCTCTTGGGGTGGAGCTTGCAAGACAATAATGATAAAAGTCGAACGAGCTCAAAGAGCTCTTCTCAAGGTGTGTACATTTAAACCCTTTCTTTTTCCCACAAACGAACTATACCAATATTGTGAAGTCCTCTCGGTTCGTAAGTTATACATATTAAACACCATCCTGCAACAACACAAAATTACCCCGTATAACTCCCTCCACTCACTTAGACGCAACAGACTTGTCGCGATCTCCTCCCCTTTCAAAACTCAATTTTCGCATCGCTTTTTTTGTTTCACTGGCCCATTTTTATATAATAAACTCCACGCCACTCTAAATATATTACCACTCTCAAATTTCTCGTGCAAACTTCTTGCCTCCAAACATCTCTTAACGCTGAACTATGATGACACGGAAAACTTACTACTTACCCCTCAATAGACTTCTCCTTTATTGAACCATTACAATCTATCGTATTTATCTTACTTATTTACTGTCCTTAATAAACTACGTATGTATTATAAATATTTGTTCACTAACACTTATATCATCTGCCTTAGGCGGGAGCACTGGAGAACTGTAATACAGGCCTAGCCTTCATCGGTCTCCAGTCTCCTTCAATCGGTGTTGGCAACATAAATTGTACCTTGTACCCTTTTTTGTATTACATCTGGACGATTGTTGGAGAAAATAAATGATTTTTTACTTTTTACTTTATAACATTAACCCATTTCAATAAATCTTTATACCATGGTTTCATATGACCCTACCAAAGTGATCGGGGTATTCTTAAAATCATTTCTAGTTTGCTTTACAAATTTTTTTAGTGAGTGCCATGACTCTTCATTATCGTTTATCTTTGTCTTTACACTAGTTATAGCATAGCGCCATCTATTTATTGGTGAGATGTTTTTTATTTCCTCCGTATTATAAATTTTTACTTCAACATAGTACTTCCCCTCTTTTTTCTCATTTATTTGTCGAGAACACCCTTTTGATTCCCTCCGTGTATATACTGAAATAATAGGTGGTATATTACCGCTCTTCGAGGATGTTGAAGCCTTGGGTTGTTCTCCTTCACTGTCTTCTCCAAACAGGTCAACCGCCGTGAGTCGGGGTGGCGCGGTGTAAGGAGTGATGGTTGTCTTGGTCTTTTTCACCTTCTTTGGCTCTTCTCTAGTATTACTTGAACTTCTTCGCTTATTCTTCTTTTCAGCAGGCTTTGACTCTACCTCAGAGTCTCTGCTGGATAGAAGAAGATCCTTCGCCAACGTTTTCGACCTGTAAAAAAAAACAAACATGTAACTATGTTATCTGTATCTGTAAGAGGTTCGTACAATACTTAATAATCGATTTTATGTTTTTGAAATAAGAGTTACTCGCTAAGACTAAAACTGTCAACTTAGAGAACTTATAATTTATCTATAGGTACTACAAAATATTAATACATCGAGTCAGAGGGACAGAAAAACTATGTCTCCATAATACATTCATAAAAAATAATGTTATAAATGTTTGGGTATATAATGCGAATGGATAATACTTAAGTGATAATGATAAGAGAATAAAAATAAAGTATGTTGAGTATTATTTTGCATGAATACAGTATATGAATGGTGTTAATATATGTACTTAATCACTAATCCACCGTCCAATAAAAACCAGTAACCTGTCAAATCACTTAGGTTAGGTTAAGTAGCGGACCTCGAGCTCTGAAGCGTTATCGTCGAGGATGTAACCGGGAACACGCTCGAATGATGATGATGATAATGATATGTAATCACTAATCACCGAGGAAATAAATGTAATTGTAGTATTATAATTTGGTGGGTACTTACATTTTTACACTTTCCAGTAGATATCTTCTTTAACAGATGGTGAAGTACTCGATTCCCTCAGGAATAAATAGATCTGTAAGTTAAAAGAAAGTATTTGAGTAGGTAAAAAGGATTGAGGACAGCCTAAAATGAATAGATAACGTGATAATGATAATATGAACATGTCGAGCTCTGTGGCGCAGCGGTCAACACGCTAGCTTGCGATACGGGGTCCCGGGTTCGATCCCCGGTCAGGCCAAGATGGAAAAAGATCTTTTTCATATTGACCTGGGTCTTGGATGTTTATCTATATGAGTATATATAATAAAATTTAGTATCGTTGAGTTAGTATCCTGCGACACAAGTTCACAACTTACTGTGGGGCTAGCTCAATTTGTGTGATATGTCCCTATATATTTATTATTATTTATGAACAGTGTGTATGAGCTATCATCTCATACATTTTAGCTAACAGTTTATACCTACATACGCAGTAAGAATATTTTAACCTACATTCAAACTATCGGAATAAGCAACATTACTATTAAGCAATATGTATTTACGTCAATCGAATAGTGATCTTAGCGTTAGGTGAAACCAATAAATTTAGTGTACAGAAATCACTCGTCGGGTTTGGTTATTCTCTCCGGAGTTCCTCCCGCCTAGCTAGCATCCCTTCCAGCTCAACTCAGCTAACTTAACTAGCTCTGTGTGTGTGGTTATCCCACACATAGTGGTCCTTCGAGCAACGTTTAGCGGGACCTTTCGCGAGTTTTTCTCCCTCGGTCTCGCGTACTTTGAACTAGCGCGTGTGGACTAGTTAGAGTTCACTCTCCGCGTGACGGGACGGCGTTCTTGAACTTTCGTTACCTCCGCGGAATCTCAGCATACTTTTGGGGAAAGTGTTCGCGACTCGGCGACACTCCTCGCAGCTTCAGCTACAGCAATCTTCAGCATCAATAGCAACATCAGCTTCACTCATCCTTGCGTGGATTGTAAAACGCGCAAGCAGCAGCTTATCAAGTAAGATCTTTCCTGTTTATTACTACTCAAGCTATTACAATGTCGAATGTCCAAGCGGTATTTGACCGCCAAAGCGAGCTCGTCACCAATATCCAGCAAATCGGTACCAACTTTAGCAAGGACTCCGCTCATAGGAAAACCTCAGAATATTTGAAGATACGCTTAGAGTCTTTAGATAGCCTCTGGGGAGAGTTCGAACGTAATCATTTGCGGTTAGAGACGTTAGATATTAAAGATCAAAGATATTTTCAGGATTCAATTTTTGAGCGCACTAAGCAATATTATACTGATCTTCGTGCGAAAATAGCTACGTACGAACCTTACAAGCGAGAACAACCCTCTGGATCGCCTCCGGAGGAGAAATATAACACTAGTAAAATAGACGAGCTTTTATCGAGACAAAGAACTAACTTCCGAGCATTCCAGCGTATGACATCGAGCATTCAGCTTAGTGAAATTAGCGAAAAATGGGAGTTAGATGACGAGCTTAAAAATCTGCAATCCATTTGGAAAACTATTGATAATCTACATTTAGATATAGATAATGTTCTGGAAGGTGAAGATGAAGTGTATCTTAACGAATTTTTAAAACATGAGACGGAATTTAAGCGAATAAAGAGAGGTTTGAATCAAAAACTAGCTGCTACCTCTCATTTACAGCATGCCACCCCTTTGTTAGAGATTCCGGTTTTCACAGGCCGGTACAATTTTTGGCCCACGTTTTTTGATCTTTTCTCTGAATCTATACATAACAATAAATTCCTGTCCAAAGCACAAAAAATGCAACACCTTAAAGGCAAACTAAAAGGAGAGCCTGAGCGCCTAATTCAACACTTAAATATTTCAGCTGAAAATTATGATATAGCATGGGAAATACTGACCCATCGCTACAACAATACACACTTGTTATTTACAAACCAGATCGAAACTTTTCTTAACCAACCTATAAGCAAGCCGACATCGCACGATATCAAACGTCTTTACGACACTTCAACTGAATGTATTCATGCGATTCACAATCTTGGGGTAGATACAACGACTTGGGATCCGATTCTCGCTCATCTTATCACAAAGAAGATGGACAATGAGACTTTAATTGATTATAAAGAAGCGCGTAAGTCTCCCCGGGAGTTAGCCTCACTAGACGAATTAATGCAGTTTTTAGAGAGCAAATACATCGCACTTGAACCTAGCACCCAAAGATGGGAAAAAACTCATTCTTTTAATTCCTCAAAACAAGCTAGCAATTTTTCTAAACCACATTTTAGGAATCCTTATAACACTAACAGGACTCCGTTCAGAGGATTTCAAGCTGCCCATGCGTCAACAATGACAAGATGTCCCTTATGTAATTTAGAACACGAACTCTATAAATGTAATAAATTTTTAAATATGTCGCCGGGTTACAAAATGAAAACAATTTCGCAACTTCAAGTCTGTAAAAACTGCCTATTTAAACATAATAGTAATAAATGCGTGTCTTTTAAAAAATGTAAATATTGCAACAACGCGCATCACACAACCGTGCATGATTGTTTTTCTGGGTCACCGGTGCAAAGTTCTTCGTTCGCGAAGGAGCAACCTACGGCTATCGCCTCGACTTCGTCAAATCGTGTCGACAACAACAGGTCCTTTGCCACCAACAATGTTTGCGCGGCTGATGAAGAAGTCTTATTAGCTACCGTTCTACTGAATGTAAAAGCTATTGACGGCAATTACATAACATTACGTTGTCTATTGGATCAAGGTTCCCAATTAAATCTGATCTCTGAAAATGCAGCCCAACGGTTAGGATTGCCTAGGCGTAGGTTTAGTGCATCGTTAGCAGGTGTCGGCGCCACTCCTAAACATAGCAAAAGTATAGTTATACTAGACTGCCAATCAATCTACGAGGACTACAACTTTACTACAGAAGCAGCTGTCATTCCTCGTTTAGTAACGGACCTGCCAAATGTCTCATTTTCAAAGCAATCGTGGCCTCATCTCAAACACATGAGACTAGCAGATCCTGACTACAACATTTCAAAACCTATCGATATTTTACTAGACGCTAGCGTATACTCAGAAATTATTATGAGTGGATTAGTCAAAGGATCTCAAAACGCCCCGATAGCTCAACAAACAAAACTAGGGTGGATCTTGTCGGGTACCGTTAAGACTTTCAACTGTAATGTGGTCATCAACGATTTGGAGGAAATAGCCAAATATTGGGAAATGGAAGAAATTCCAAGCACAGCATCCGAGCTTAGTGAGGCAGATAAATACTGTGAGGAACATTATCAGGCCACCACTAGACGCCTGAAAAATGGTAGGTACGAAGTAGCCTTACCTATGAAAAGGAATTACGAAGAACTTCTCGGTTCGTCGAAGGGAAAAGCTATAGCTCAATTTAAGCACCTAGAAAGCAAACTTATAAAGGATACATCATATTCAGAAAGTTACATACAATTTATGAATGACTTCCTAAAACTTAATCACATGCGTCCAGAAGGCCCTAGCGAGAGCCCTAAATGCTTTCTTCCTCACCACGGAGTAATAAAAGCAGATTCGACTACAACTAAATTACGTGTAGTTTTCAACGCGTCGTCAAATACCAGCTCAGGACTTAGCCTCAACGATCTTATGGAGTGCGGTCCAAATTTACAGCAAGATCTTCCAACTTTATTATTAAATTGGAGAAAGTTTAAATATGTGTCAAGTTGCGACATTCAAATGATGTTTCGTCAGATTATGATGAGACCTAGTGATCAGCACCTTCAATCCATCATCTGGAGGCAGCATCCACATGAGCCACTCCAGGAATATCTCCTTACTACGGTAGTATATGGAACAAAAGCTGCTCCGTTTTTAGCTATGCGAACTCTAAGGCAGATCGCTGACGACGATGGAGATAAATACCCCCTGGCAGCTTCAACTTTAAGAAACAGCTGTTACATGGATGATATCCTGTTAGGAGAGAATACAATTACAGCTACAAAGGAGCTACAGAATCAGCTGATCGCAATTTTAAAGGGAGCAGGGATGAATTTACGAAAATGGTCCGCCAATGACCCACAGCTATTAAAGGATTTGCCATCTGAACAGCTCGATAAGCCTTTCGACTTTAGACATCCGGAGTCTAGAAAAACATTAGGTCTACGGTGGATACCCACGACTGATTCATTCGTCTTTTCGTACGACATTGGCACGTCAACACAATGTAACTCGAAACGACAACTCCTTTCGGCTATATCTAAAATATTCGATCCGTTAGGTTGGCTCTCACCGCTTACTGTTAGAGCTAAACTTCTATTCCAAAAAACTTGGGCTTCTAACATTGGATGGGACGACGCTATCCCTTTAGATATCCAAAACGAATGGATTCAGCTTCAGCAAGACCTTTCAAACATTAGCCAATTTGTCATACCCCGATACTTAGGTAATATAAATAAAAACTATCAATTACATGGGTTTTGCGACGCCTCGGAAAAAGCTTATGCTTGCGCTGTATACTTAGTAGCATGCGACAATAAAGGCGAGTACACAACGAGACTTGTGACAGCACGTACAAAATTATGCCCAATGAAGAAGAAGGTTTCACTGGCACGATTAGAACTATGTGGCGCTCTACTTCTAGCACAGCTGATAAAAAGCATCAAAACCTCATTCGACGTCTCGGAAATTTTTGCGTGGACCGACTCAATCATAGTTTTGGGTTGGCTTCAAGGCGACATTAATCGATGGAAGCAGTTCGTAGCAAACCGAGTCCAACTAATTAAGGAAATCATCCCAGGTGACAGGTGGAACCACGTGAAATCTGAAGACAATGCTGCTGATTGTGCCACTCGGGGAGCTACTGTCGCCAAGCTTCAAACAAGTACTCTTTGGTGGAACGGACCAGAATGGTTAATTAATTTTGATGCAAACAATGTTAGAAAACAAACTTACAATACACCCACTCTGGAAGCGAAACCAACTAGCGTAAACTTAGCCCTACAAACAAGCTCCAATTTCATTGATAATTTATTATTAAATAATAGCTCCATCACACGTGCCGTAAAGATACTAGGTTGGGTATTACGTTTCAAGGCAGCTCTACGTCAAACGACAAGGCACTATGACGCATACCTAACAGCTGAGGAAATTGGAAACGCATATAAATACATAATTAAACAAGTGCAATCAAACGAATTAGGTAGTGATATTTTAGATATTAAAAATAAAGGACATGTCCGTCCTAATAGCAAGCTTACAAATTTACACCCATACTCAGACGAAGAAGGAATCCTGAGAGTAGGAGGGCGTCTTAGCTACGCCAACATAAGCAGCATGTCAAAGCATCCGATTATACTAAGTAGCCACGGTAGATTCACTAACCTTATTATTCAGCAAGCACACATCACTACGCTACACGGAGGTCCACGCCTTACCCTTTCATACGTAAGAGAAAAATACTGGATTATTGGTGGAATGAGAACAGTCAAGCGACAGCTGCGCCTGTGCGTTAAATGTCGGCGTTTTAGCCAAGATAAACACCAACAAATCATGGCCGATCTGCCCCGGGTAAGAGTTACCAGCCCGCTAGACCATTCAGCAACTCCGCCTGCGATTTCTGCGGCTACTTTGATCTTAAACTCAACAAGGGTCGAGGAGTCACAACATACAAAGGATACGTAGCCGTCTTCATCTGCCTAGCAACTAAGGCTGTTCACCTTGAACTAGTGACAGATCTTAGTACTCCAGCTTTCTTAGCAGCGTTTCGTCGTTTTTGCGCGCGGAGAGGGACGCCTCGTCGCATGTATAGCGACAATGGAACGAATTTTGTGGGAGCCAAACGGGCATTAGATAGGGAATACAAGGAAATCGTACGGACGATCAACCAAGACTTCTTTAGCAACCTTGCCGAATTTAACATAGATTGGTCTTTTAACTGTCCAAGTTGGGCTTCAGCCGGGGGTATCTGGGAAGCAGCAGTCAAAAGTTTCAAACGTCACCTGAAGCGTGTTTTGGGACAGCAGAAACTTACCTATGAAGAGTTTACTACTTTACTCCATCAGATAGAGGCCTGTCTAAATTCACGGCCTCTATATCCTCTAACAGAAAATCCTGACGACTCTTACCTTACACCGGGACATTTTTTAATAGGCGATTCATTGCTATCAAGGCCCCAAATGGACCCAAACCACCTCAGCTTACCAACGCGTTGGCAACTCGTTCAGAGCATGAATACACAATTTTGGAAATTATGGTCAGCGGACTACCTTCAGCATCTACAAGAACGGTCTAAATGGAAGCAACCTGTTAAAAACTTAGAAATCAATGACATAGTCCTAATAAAAGAAGATAACATGCCCCCTGGCAAATGGGCATTAGGTAGAATCCAGGAGCTCCATCCCGGAAAGGATGGATATGTCCGAGTGGTATCCCTCAGAGCAAAAGGCGGCGTAATCAAGCGTCCTATAACAAAACTTTTACGGCTGCCTGTAGCAAATGAAGAAAACGACACTCCGACGAACAATCCTATACATACTATAGAGCAAAAGCAAACTGTACAGATAGAGCAACCGTCGGCAACTGTAAGGACTAGGAGAAAACCTAAAATATTTTCAAACTTTGTAACTATTGCACTTTTATTATTAGGTACTTTTATACCCCCGTCTACACAAAATAACATATCGTCGAGCACAACGTCGCTAAATGATGGCTACTCATTATACTTTGATAAGATTTCTAATATGAGGTATATTCGGGACGAATGGAAGCTAGTTGTTTACTACAATTTAACCAACTACTTCCAAGCTATTGAAGATATGGATATTTATATAAAAAATCTAACTGATATAGGCATGTCTATGAAATGCAATTCTCCATTTCGAAGGATATCCGATCAACTTGCTCACGAATTAACGGAAATTGAACACTACAATCAGCTACTCTTAAGCTACAACAACAGACGGCAGAAAAGAGGATTAATAAACGGGGTTGGCAGCGTAGCCAACTACTTATTCGGCGTACTAGACGATAACTTTGCACAGCAATACGCCAAAGACATTGAAAAGGTATCTTCAAACGAGAATCATCTTCAACAGCTCATTAGAAACCAAACGCTCGTCATCGAAGCCGAATCAAACATTGTAAAGCGCAACGAGCAAATAATGAACAAACAATTTTCTCTCATCAAAGAACATTTACACGAAACCTCGTCCGAAATTAACCAATTGCACTCTGACGTCAATCATGGTCTTTATTTCACATCTTCAGCTTTAGCCGCGAACATCATACTCGAGCACTTGAGAAGAACGCAAGACTCGCTTATCAATACTATCACCGACATTACTCACGGCAGCTTTGATACCCACCTGCTATCAATAGAACAACTTGAGGAGCAGATTAAATTTATTTCCAACCAGTTACAGGATGATCTTAAACTAGCAGTGGGAAAAGAAAATATTCGCGAGTTGTTTAAAATAGTAAAGGTGTTCGCAATGGTACACAAAAACTACCTAATCATCGAAATAAGGATCCCAGTCGTTAGTAAAGAAGAATATGAACTCGATAAAATAATTAGCGTGCCTCAGAATGATGGCGCCCATTCCTTTATTACAATACCAAAATTCCCATACTTAGCATTCAACCTTCATAAAGAAAATGTAGTGTTCCTCACCAACTTCGATCTACAACATTGTTTACACGTGTCGGAAGAAGATTTGATGTGTAGTTTGGACAAGGCACATTATAACTTAGATCTTCAGCAGCATATCTGCAATCTCACCTTAATTAATACGGAAAAAATAACATCACCTTGTACTCACGAGCAGGTGCCGTGTATAAACAGATGGGTCAAGTTACATCGGCCAAACTTGTGGCTCTACTCATGTTGCGACAAATGCAACGCTCGCATATTTTGCCCGTCCGAGGTTATAACTAAGACACTAACGGGCAACGGCCTTTTCAATTTAGGTCAAGGTTGCACTTTAAAAAGCGATTCCTTCACTATTTACTCACATAACAATTTCCTGAAAACCTTAAACGTCCAACCCTACTTCGAAGCCCCAGAGGTTTCCATCTTAAATACTCTTATCAATAGTTCTCTACCAGCATATGATTTTACTACGGAAAATCACGAGCAACTCTATCATCAGATTAAGGATGAGATTGAAAATCTCAAGCAAGCATCTTACCCTGAGCTTACTATCCACGACTTCCATCAGTACGCAGTTAGCTATGCGTGTCTAGCAATACTTCTAACCTTGGGAATCATAACAGTATGTGTACTTGTAATGAGGAGACGACGTCGACAGCGCCCGGTAGCAGCCGCCCTCCCTGCAACCAGCAGGGCGGGAATCTCCACGAGTAAAACGAACTACAGTGGTCATGAGCTTAGTGAAAATCGTGTTTCGGGTTGTGAAAGTAGTGAATGCCGTAAATGTGTGAGAATAAGCGCAGAAAACAGTTCGTCCCTATCGATACAGCCGGGTTTTGTGTCAATTCCAATTCCAACGGATAGTTACGGAGAATCCGTGAGACCTATCGAGGTCAAATAGTGGGCATGTTATGGACTTTAATGTTTTTACTTTATAACTCATAGCACACTGTTTATATCATTTAACTTTACTTCTCAGCTTGATTGTAATTGCTATTGTAGGTATCATTATTGCATTAAGTTGTCGCCCTCTCCTTTGAGTCGGCAAGATGTATGAGCTATCATCTCATACATTTTAGCTAACAGTTTATACCTACATACGCAGTAAGAATATTTTAACCTACATTCAAACTATCGGAATAAGCAACATTACTATTAAGCAATATGTATTTACGTCAATCGAATAGTGATCTTAGCGTTAGGTGAAACCAATAAATTTAGTGTACAGAAATCACTCGTCGGGTTTGGTTATTCTCTCCGGAGTTCCTCCCGCCTAGCTAGCATCCCTTCCAGCTCAACTCAGCTAACTTAACTAGCTCTGTGTGTGTGGTTATCCCACACATAGTGAAAGTGATAAGAGAATATGGTAATCAAAAGTAAAAAGAGAGTATGCATAGTGAAACTGAATAGATAAATTGAATAGACAATATGCATAGTGAAATTGAATAGACAATTTCCATAGTGAAAATGAAAAGAGAATATGAATAGTAAAAATGAATAGAAAATATGCATAGTGAAAATGAATACACAAGTTAATTTGCGAAAGTTAATACAGAATGTTTGTAGGAAAAGTATGTTTTAACTAGCTATCTCTCTCAGTTTTACACGGGTACCCATATAATGAGCCTTGTTTTTATATAGATCATCAGTCGTCACCTAATACAAGAATTTACTTTTTCAAAGTATTTTGAACTTTATAAACAGAACTTAAATCACAATAAATACAGGAATTCTTTCAGTAAAAATATCAGTTAATTTTTGAATAATCAACAGTGAGGTCCAGTCATGTCGGTAAGTATAGAGTGTAATTTTTAATTCATTCTTTAATTTTGTTTCGATATTTATTGACAGATAACTTTATTATCCGCATTACTCTCCTTGAATAGAAGACTCGACTAGATAGCTTGTTTCATATAACTTATCTTTAGCAGTATGTCAGGTACTCAAAATACTTACACATTTTTTTTTTTTTTTTTTTTTTTTTTTGACAAATCACACAGATTGAGCTAGCCCCAAAGTAAGTTCTTATGAAAGACTTGTGTTATGGGATACTAACTCAACGATAGAATATTTTATAACAAATACATATATAGATAAACATCCAAGACCCAGGTCAATCTGAAAAAGATCGTTTTCCATCTTGACCTGACCGGGAATCGAACCCGGGACCATCCGTGTCGCAGGCAGGCGTGATGACCGCTGCGCCACGGAGCTCGACTCGGCTCGAGCTTGGAGTCTGAAGTACCCAACATTGAAGTTCCGTATTCCCAGTTGATGAATAGGCACAAGCAATTGTCGTCATTTATGAAGTACACCACAAACGGAGTTAAACTTATAAGAATTGAAGTTTATGATGCTGAACAATTTGATAATGTTGAAAAGACGATATGTCACTGTAACGCTCACTTATGTGCCCAGCATGTGGTATCTAATGTATTTACTGATGATATTTACGTCAGAATTAAAGATGTGTTAAGAAGTATTCAAAATAATGTAACATTCCTCTAAAGATTCAGAATTTGATTAGTAATATTATGGGTGCATTTAAGAGAAATTGTCATCTTTTGCTATGTAAAGACGATATGTCACTGTAACGCATCTTATGTGCCCAGCATTTGGTATCTAATATATTCACTGATGAAATTTACGTTTGAGTTAAAGATGTTTTTAGAAGTATTGAAAATAATGTAACATTTCTGTAAAGATCCCGAATTTGATTTTTCATATTATGGATGCATTTAACCGAAATTGACATCTGTTGCTATGTAAATATGTTATGTGCATTATGTCAATAAATACACTCTTCAAGTAAGCATTCGTTTCATTTCATAATTCTTAGTATCGACATCGTCACCTTATAATCTATTGTTTACGAGCGATAAAAGTTGTAATGATACCGTAGAGCTCATTCCTATCTAAAACATATCGTAAGTACTAATGACTCACCATGCATTATGAATAATTGACACAGACACAGATAAAAAGAGGAGATCAGGATACACTGGCAGTTAAGACCTATTCAATTTGTAATGTTACCTTAGAGCACATATATAACGTGAGTACAAATCACTCTGTGAGCATTGTGTGTGAGTGAATCATCAAACAAATGTGGTACAAGTGAGGTTATTGAAAAGATGGGATTAGGGTGCCTAGATACACTGAAGTGTATCTAGGTACCCTAATCTCTATCTACTTACAAACATACATACATATCATCACGTCTTTATCCCTAGTGGGGTAGACAGAGCCGAAAGTCATAAGACTTGGCAACTTTTAGCATCATAGTTACTGTTTCTGTTTTAGTTTATGTTTACTGTTACGTGTAAAGATGTTGAACATTCACTGTGAAGCATTTCTCAATAGCAACTTTTGAAGATCGAAGTAGGTTCATCGCGATAATGAATTTTCTCAATCAGAAATTCTTCATAGTAAACATTATAACTTTCATAGTAGTTGCGTTTCTTGTGTGATTTCATATGTTTGATTTTATGCGCCTAAGAAATATAATTCTTTCTTTCTTTCTATGATAGTAATTTGTATCATCATCATCATCATCGGGTCTTTTTTATTCTCCACTGCAGGAGCACGCACGACTCTCTCTGATCAGCAGAGCCATTCAATTAGCCAGAGCAATTGGCCTACACTATCCAAGCTGGCCAGACGGGTGAGAGAGGTCTTTTTGATGTTTAAAAGCTTTGTTTAGCTTGTGTTTCCTAAGTAATTTGTATACTTACGTTTATTTTTACGACAAGTATCGGATAAAAGTTTCGTAACGATTCTAAAAGTTAACGAAGAAGTAAACAACGTAATACAACAAGAAACGAATAACAGTTTCGTGACGATTTAAAACGAAAAGTCATAACGCCCCATCCCTAAAACGCGACTGCCGAATCGCAGTGCGCGCACCCATGATTTGCTTTTTTCTGTCGCGCGACGCGACGCGACTATCGCGTCGCGGTGCGTGCTTACCCTTATGCGCTTGATTTATGGGTTTTAAATCCGTTCTGATAATCGACTCGTGATCGCGGATGTCGTAAATTATTTGTGCTAAAATTATTTGATATGAAAATCTTGGCATGATGTGAAGATTTTGAAAAATATTTCTTATTTATTAGGTACGTGAGCATCTCTATAAATGACTGCTTTTTAGGGTTCCGTAGTAAACTAGGAACCCTTATAGTTTTGCCATGTCTGTCCGTCCGCGGTTTTACTCAGAGACTGTAAGTACTAGAAAGCTGAAATTTGATATGGGTATGTATATTAATCATGTCAAAAAAGTGGTAGAAGAAAAATCTTGAAAAAAAAATGTTTTTAGGGTAGCTCCCATACAAGTAATGGTGGGGAGTAATTTTTTTTTCTCAACTTACTCATCATGTGGGGTATTGTTAGATAGGTCTTAAAAAATATTGTGAGGTTGAGAACACCATTTTTCGATTTAGGGATCCGTTTCCGAAATATTTGGTTTTAAAGTTCAAATTTTTGAGATTATATACGATTATACACGTATCCATCGTGAAAAAAATTACAGCAGTAGTATATATACTAAAGTTGAAAGGAAAACTATCAGAGCTGAGTACTAAGTACAAACTAAAAAGTTATAGGCAACCAACTTATAAAATGTACTCGAAAATATAAAATTTCATACATTTTCATTGTTAGATGTTTTTCGTTGTTAAACTGTGATGTGCGAGTGTGAACAGTGTGAACTCAAAGTTGTCATTCGCAACTACGGAACCCTACACTGCGCGTGGCCCGACACGCACTTGGCCGGTTTTTATTTGAGTTTTTTGCTTAAAGTTAATTTTTGTCAAAGGCAATACCATTGTAATAGTTAGGTACGTTAGACTACCTCATACAAAATACTGGATCAAATTAAAGCCTGCTTTAAGGTTGCCGGCTTGTTGTCTCAAAAGTTAATTTCTATGAATAGACCTATCTCACTGATCATTTTAACTTCTTTCAGTTTGTCGCATTCCGATGAGCTGGGTCCTCTTCGCAAGCAGCTGTACCCGGAGAGGTTGCCGACCTTCAAACCTAGACTGGAGCGACGGTAAGATACTCATTTACACTCAGGCGTTACGCCTGTAGCACGCAACCGTAACGCCTCCGTTTCGAGTGCGAATGCGCGAAACGCTGTCTAGTATGATCTTGTTTGGTTCGTCTCACACCGCAAGCGGAACGAAACCGAAACGGAATCGTGCAACAGCGTTTCGCGGTTTCGCCAATGTTTCGTTCCGGAACGCTTCTGTTTCGCATTCGCGGCTGTGTGCTACAGGCGTTAGAGTTAAATAATTTTGTGTGCTTCCGCCATCAGTTAGTTCATGCAAACTATGCATAATGCATCAGTATAGTCAATGTTGGCCAGGCTCAATAGTTGATGCATGCAATTGGTGTTGCTCCCTATCGGTCTGTCCGTCCGTCCGTCCGTCTGTCTGTCTGATGTATATCATAGCCATCTTATTCCAAAACTCCCGTAGATAGATCTATTTATTAAACCTATACATGCACCCCTCACGTAGAGGTGTGATAAAAAAAAAACTAAAAAAAATATGTTATCTTTGTTATTCACAAACACCATAAAAATAAAGTCATTTTTGTTTATGTTTTCTTGAATCTTATAGTTTTATTTAAAATATTGTTATTTGCTTCTTTCTTTCTTTGATATTTATATATAATCAAAGCTTCCTTTATACTTGGAGGCAATTTATTTAACATTTTTACTGGGTGAAAATAATGAAGTTATTTTGTACGTGATGCGTACACTTACGTGCGCTGGCTTGGACCCTCGTAGCGGTCGCACGGTTAGAAACTATATGCTGACGCTATTCGGTCTTACTATAACGGTTCGCGGCGCGGGTGTTCGCTAGCCAACGTGGGGGTGTCAAAGAAACAGGATGTCAAAGAAACAAGACAATCAAAGAAACAAGATGGCCCCAGCGTGGCAGCGATATGGCAAGCACGATACGAATTGTAGCACTGTGACGACCGAAGAGACCGAAGCGAACATGACCGAAGAGTCCGAAGTACTGACTGAAGTGTGTCTGACTGCGCTAATTTTATGCCTATTTTTTGTACTGTGACTATTTACTAGGTGAGCGCGACAGATGGCCCAATAAGAATGGCGCGTTTTGCTACCTCATACCCCGCGCCCCTCGATCGTGCATACCATATACTGCCTAGGACCTACTTTATTTATTAAAATCAAATAAGTTATTTACTATTGTTATGTACAAACTATGTTATCCTAGTTCTAATAAGAAATTGTTCCTTATTAGCGATCCAGAACTGTGGAAAATGAAACCAAGACAAGAGTGATTATTTATTTTGCCTACCTAGAACCTAAACTTATGACCTATCTACTACCTATCTATTTTATATGTTTATTTAATTATCTATCTGTTTATTTACAATATATATTTTATTTATTCGCTGATTGGAATCGATGGCTGTCCCGTACATATTTTTTGAAGTTTGTTAATTAGTCAATTTAAATACAGATTGTTAGTATAAAAGAACAAAATGAATAACTTTTCCTTTGGGACCCATCCTGAACACTGGAAAAGAAATCGACATTTTCAAACAAAAGTGTTTGGCAGCCTGGCAATTTGTGTGAAAATGTCGTTTCTTTTTGGTGGGCCTCTCCACACTGGCGCCTTTCGAGCGTAGTCGTCGTGACTTCAGCGCTGAGCGGCCGCCCGCGCGATGTCTGCACAACGATTTTTTCTGAACAAATACAATGCACAACGCAATCTGGTCTTTAGTCGTTTCGCACCACAAACGATTCGAACCGTGGTGCGAATCGCCCCATAGCTCTTTTTGAATGAGTTATTTCATTCCGCTGTGCGAGTAGCCCAAATATTTATTTGGATAAATCAGTTCAATGGATTCAATCTGTTATTATGCCATATTTAAATTTAAAATACTTTTTTGAAATATAATATTAACATACTATCTCGCAAGTTTTTTTCAATATCCATTTTTCTTCTTATTTGTACCAATAAATAAAACGAATACTTTAATTTTTAAAATGAGTCTAAGTCGGACCCATGCAAAGAGTATTGGATCGGTTCGCCCCGTGGTCCGAATAAACCCATTAAAAAGGGCTCTTGGGCGATTCGCACCGCAGTTCGAAAAGCTTGTGGTGCGAAACGACTAAATACCCAACGCAATCCCCTTGCCCCGCTTGCCCATTCGTGCATTGAGACACACCAACGCGACGCCAGCGCTGCGTTTCCACCCAGGCAACGCCCAAAGCCGAGGTTTGTCCCTCCAGGGGACCCTTTGGTGATGTTTGCCTTACAGGTTGAGGGCAGTCTGCTCTCACCTCAAAAGGTCCGGTGAAGTAGCGAAACCTCATTTGGAGCTAGCTACGAAGTCCTTACAAAAAAAAGAAAAGCTAGCGCTTCGCGTTCGGTTGCCGCTCAGCTGCTAGCGAGACTAAGACGCTCAAAAGACGCCAGTGTGGCAGGGCTCTCAGCGGTCTTATAGGAAAGGTTATTCATTTTGACGGGCTTGTTTGACCGTTAAGATAAGAGTGTTCTTACTAACACCTAGTACGGGTATTTGCCTGCAGCTGGGCGCTGCACAAGAGCGGCGGGCGCTGGTGCGTGCCGTTCCTGGGCGCCGACGGCTCCGTCGTGTACCGCACGCAGCGGGCACTGCATGACAACGAGGGACAGAGACCCGTGCAGTTCAAGGTAGGGCTCGCCAAGTCTCATCATCATCAGGTCCCTTACAGTCTCCACTGCAGGAGTAC
The DNA here is from genome assembly GCA_963082605.1 of Rhodophaea formosa. Taxonomy (NCBI): domain Eukaryota; kingdom Metazoa; phylum Arthropoda; class Insecta; order Lepidoptera; family Pyralidae; genus Rhodophaea; species Rhodophaea formosa. Next base: position 22,005,533 of record OY720211.1, read on the forward strand.
GAGCCTCTCTGTACTACCAGAGCAGAGCAGTCTGAAGATTTGGCCTACACTCTCCACGCTAGCCAAACGGGTTGATGAGATCCCTTTGATGTTCGTAAGCTTTGTTTAGCTTGTGTATCCTTAGTCGCCTTCTACGACATCCACGAGAAGACTTGGAATGGTCTTGTTCTACTCTGCGGGGAACCACACGGCATCTAGACTTCAACAATTTTATTTGCGAAATCCTTTTTTATTCATTAACTGTTCTAAGCAACCTATATTAAATAAACGTTTTGATTTAATCGACTTATGTTTCTTTCTAGGCATACGTGAAACATTCCAACCTCTTCTTCACGTTCCTAATGGCGATGGGGGGAGTCCTCCTATTCCTTATGTCCAAGACAAACTTCACGCGCAAACTACTCCTGGATCATCCGAGGCTATTCTCGGGAGGGTTCGTCACTCGGCAGGGCCCTAAGGAGGAGGTCATGAACAACACCCACTTCAGGTTCGACCTGGTCGGCAAGGGTTGGGCTAAGGGGGAGGATGTGGAGAACACTACGCCGACTAAGGAGATCGTTGTTAGGGTGAGTTGAAACTTCATTTACAACAGTAACCGTTTTCAAGGCAGTAGGTATTATTCAAAAGTAATTGTTTTTGGACGTTATCTCCGGGGCATAAGGTTCAATTTTTGGTGGCTATATATTTCCCTACGGACTGGTGGCTCCACTGCTCATTATTTGCCACTGCCTTAAAAAGGTTTAAGCTCAGAGAATAACAGAACTTAAGTGGTTAAACGACACGATATTCAGTTTCTGACAAGAAGGACGCCGATATGCATAAGACATGTAAAGAGATATCGCTATAGGCGCGTGTTTACGCCTGTAGCACACAGCCGCGAATGCGGAACGGAAGCGTTCCGGAACGGAACATTGGATAAACAAAACTACAGGCGTTAACGTATTATCATCCCTCTCGTCATAAAATAACATTCGGGTCGTGTAATTAGCCACTTTAATAAATCAATTCATGACGCTTACAGTCCGAATCAAACTTAATGGTGGATTGGAATATCGCGCGAGGCTTAAGAGTCGCCTGGAAGCGCATGTCTCCATACAAACGGAAAAAGAGAATTGTGGCAATATTTGATAATTTTGGAGTAAAATTAAGCATTTAATCAATTAATCTCATTATAATCTACGTACGTTCCTACACAGCTTGGTTAAAATACCAAAGGTTTGAGAATTACAAGCCTTTTCAAATTTGTATGGAAATCTTGAGAGGCGTATAATTCTTAAACTATTGATAATTTAACCAAACTGTATAAGAACGTACGTAGATTATAATGAGATTAATTGATTGGATGCTTAATTTTGCCCCAAAATTATCAAATATTGCCACAATTCCCTTTTTCCGTTTGTATGGAGACATGCGCTTCCAGGCGACTCTTAACGTAGTACACAATATTAGGGCGCGCGGGGAGGCGGGGCGCGGAAAAACTGATATCAAAGCCGCCATAAATTTTGATTCAGACTGTACCTACTTAAATAGAAAATTATGATTAAGATTTTATAGTTCCTAGTTCGCTAGAGTACTAGCAATTTTTTTGCAACTTTGTCCGCGTAAATTGTATCCTGGTGACCCGCTCGCACATATGCAATTGTGTAAAAACTATTTAAGTTACATATAATTGCACGTGTGCAATCTATAGTAATTTCGTCTCACGGTCAACCATAGATCTTATGGAACTAAAGCTGGAAATTCGAAAAAAAAAAACAACATTTTCATACATATTGCCTGGCCGGCTGAACACTTTTGTATGTATATGAATGTATGTAATTTCTTTATTGTACAAAAACTTTAACACTATAGAAAATAATAACAAAAGAAAAATAAATGCAATCAAAAATAATATTTCAGTCTTTTTTTAAGACTTTTGTATAAGAATGACTTTTTTTTTTCGGAATTACACTATTAGTCCGATAGGAAAAGTTGTTCATATTGACGGGCCGCACAGTTGTCGGGACACATTGTATATAAAATTTATTTAATAAACTTCTTCTCGAGTCGTAATGTCTGCTTTTTAATTTATTAATTTACATATATGCGGCCACAGCAACAGCCCGGTCATTTGCCTCCTATAAATATTTGCACATATAAATAATTATATAAATAAATATGTACGTACAAATCACACAGATTGAGTTAGCCCCAAGGTAAGTTCTTAAATAAGACTTGTGTTATGGGATACTAACTCAACGATACTATACTTTATAATAAATACATATTTACATTAACATCCAAGACCCAGGTCAATCTGAAAAAAGATATTTTTTTATCTTGACCTGACCGGGGATCGAACCCGTGACCATCCTTGTCGCAGGCCGGCCGCTGCGCCACTGAGCTCGTTAATGTCGTCGTTGACATTGTATATCATCATCATCAGGTCTTTTTTAGTCTCCACTACAGGAGCACGACCCTCTCTGTACTAGGTACCAGAGCTATAATAATATAATAGCCAGAGCAGTCAGAGGATTGGTCTACACTTTCCACGCTTCTACTTCTTTTCGTGTCGGTGGGAAACCAATTATTTTTAATTTATATTTTTTGCTCCCAAAATGCAGCTTCTTGGATGGTGTTAGTATTAGATCGTCCGATGTACAGGAGCAGGAGCACAAAGAGCAAGACAACAAGTGGGACATTGTTTGGGGGAGTCCACATTCGCACAACTCATCAAAGTTGTTAGTAAACCCCCATCTAGACAGGTTTTCCTTACACCGGCCGACCTGAGTCCGAAGTCTGTTTAAGGACTTCCAGATCTGCCATGGCAATTCATGTCCAGGTGGGAGCTCTTCAACAAGTGGTACAAATGGGGAAGGAACATTCCACGCTGATCAGACGGGTTAAAGACGTCTCTTTGATGTTTATAAATTTAGCTAAGTTTGTGTTCCCCAAGTCGCCTTCTACGACAGCCACGGGAAGACTTGGAGTGGTCCTATTCTACTCTACCGGGAACCACACGGCATTTTATATAGATTTATGTATGTATCTCCAGGTGTCGGGAGTGAACCCTGGGTACGGGGCCACAGTGGTGGCGCTGCTTTACTCCGCGCTCACCGTGCTGCGGGAACAGGACAAGATGCCGGCACTGTGAGTACCTACTATTATAATATCATAAATTACTTTATTATTTTAAAACATAACTTGACATACTGCTCTTATTATAAATTCTGACAAGTAAATTAATATCGATAATGTTGTTATAGTCATTTATATAAATTAAGATAAATTGATATTGTTATTTCTTATTTAGATTTTATTCATCATCATCATCATTTCGTGTAGGTGACACGTTCAGTCGACCATGCACACCCTCAGTGTCAGAGTTCTTCGGAACCGCCTCTCGGCCTCTGACGTGGTTCCATTAACGGCTGCCAGATAGCAGCCGGGACCACCGGCTTAACGTGCCTTCCGAAGCACGGAATCATCTTTCTTATTAGACAACCCCGGGTCAACAAGGCAAACGCCTTAACCACTGGACCACGGAGGCAGTTATTGTATTAATCCTTATAGTCAATTTATTAAGTATTAGATAGATAATGATTTTACACGTACTATTTTCAAACACAATGTATATTGATAATGAATAAAATATTTAAACCGAATTCATCAAGTTTTGGACGCATGTAAAATTTGGAGAAAAATGTTTATTTTTTTATGTTTCTAACGAAATGTTTTCTTAGTATTTTAGCTTTTAATCTTTGGACAGAAATTAACTTAGTATATACCTATTAATCCTAAAAACATAAATGTGAAATGAGAGCTAAGTTCAATATTATGATACATGTTGTTGTTGACTTCAACCACAAAAGAAGTGAAATCTTAATGGGTGCCAAGTTCAATAGTCAGTCCTGAAATTTATTTATAATAACATAACACTTCTTGTTATAACTTAGGATAATATATTATAGCCTAAGGTCTGACTTGGCAGTCAGTGATAAAAATGACGATTGCTGGACGTTAATATCCAAATAACCGTTTGAGATGTGTTTGTGAAATTTGGAGCACATATGTATCTCGCAAGTCTCAATATATGAGCCAAACTTGACACGTTTATGTGAAAAACCTTTTTGAGTTATGAGGGAATCAAAAGTGGCTCCAAATAGTTAGTGTAAGATTCAAAACGTTTATTCAGAAAATAGGCCCTTGCAGGCACTTTTTCACGTCAAATGACATTTAATAATATGTATTTACTAATTATTGTTCAAAAGCTACAGACTACTAGCATTTCGGAACCGACCACTGCAGAGAAGAAATGCCGAAAGAAACTCTTTTCATCGTGTAATATTACACACGGTGCTGCTCGCCAGTTCTGTTACTTGAACTTGGCTTGTCACGCTACCGCGTGTCTAGATAGCTCTATCTATCTATCAGCCAGGGATGTCTACTGCTGGACAGGACATAGATCACCACAGGTTGCGGATTTGTGCATGCTTAGTCACCGACTCCCGATTTATAGATTATTTATTTATATTTATTTTTAGATTTGTTTTTATCTATTTATTTACACTGATTAACTGCTCAATCAATGTAAATTGAAGTTATTGAAATCTTCGTTTAGGAAAGTTATTTATTCTAATTCTATTCTAACTATTCTATTCTATCTAATAACTGCCTCTGTGGTCCAGTGGATAAGGCGTTTGCTTTACTGACCCTGGGGTCGTGGGTTAGATTCCCACGGCAAGCATAATTTGTTAAGTTGTTTCCAGTTTGGTTAGGACATTGGAGGCATGAATCACCTGATTGTCTGATAAAAAAAAAACCGGCCAAGTGTGAGTCAAACTCGCGCAATGAGGGTTCCGTACAATATGCTTCGTGAACACACACACAATGTGCAAAAAATGTTTTATTTAATTGACTAGCGCCATCTAGTAGTGTTTTAGTGAACTATTTCCCTAGATGAACTTATTATTGTGAGTTTACCACTTAATTTTCAAGTAATAGAATTCTTATTATTTTTCCTGTAATCTTCAAGGAATGAACTATATTTTGTAATTTTTTCAAAATTTTCTGCCCAGTAGTTTCGGAGATCAGGGGGGGGGGAATGGTCAATTTTTGCCTTCTTTCGTGAATAAAATCAAAAGTATTGATTTTACCCGAACAAAAAAAAATATTTTTGAGATCCTCATAATGAGCCCTTTCATTTGATATATGACACAGTAAGGTTTGCAAAACTTTCTTTAAAAAATTTGTAATTGGGCCCCTCCAAATGACCCTTATTTCAAAAAAATCTTTATTTACTTTGCACATCCATGTTTGGGTCATAGGATTACACTATCTTACCAAATTTCATCTAATTTGGTTCAGTAGATTCGGAGAAAATCGGCTGTGACAGACGGACGGACGGACAGACAGACGCTCGAGTGATCCTATAAGGGTTCCGTTTTTCAACTTTTGTACGGAACCCTAAAAAGATGATTCCGTGCTTCGGAAGGCACGTTAAGCCGCTGGTCCCGGCTGCCGTCTGGTAGTCGTTAAAGGACCCACGTCAGAGGCCGAGAGGCGGTTCCAAAGAACTCTGACATCAAGGTGTACATGGTCGACTGACCGTGTCACCTACACGAAATGATGATGATGATGATTCTAACTAATATTATAAATTCGAAAGTGAGTTTATTTGTTTGTTAGTTACGCTTTCACGCCGTATCTACTGAACCGATCATCATGAAATTTTCCATACACATAGGTTAGGGTACTGAATAGAACATAGGCTATAGATCACGCGGGCGGAGCCGCCGGTAACAGCTAGTTTATCAATAAAACACTGGCTATTAATTTATTGGTTAGGCATTATGTAGTACCTATTTTTTTTAAACAAAACTCCTTTTTTTCTTTTGCAGACATGGAGTGCTGACCACGGGCGTAGCTTTCCGCAATACAACCCTTATCCAGCGTCTCAACGAGACCAAAGACCTCAAGTTTGAGGTGCTCGAGATCAAATGATTCATTCGCCAGGCCGTTACAACCATAAATAACTAAACATCGTAACTGTATCAACCTAAATGCGTCCATACACGAGTAGCATTATAACCAAAAAGTTTTTTAAAACGCTATCGTTATCGATTCCGCAACACGACTTTCATCCAGCGCCTAAACGAGACCAAAGACCTAACTTTGAGGTCTTCGAGACCAAATGACTCATTCGCCAGGCTGTTAGAACCATAAATAACCAAACAGCGTAACTTATCAACCTAAATGCGTCCATACACGAGTAGCATTATAACCAAAAAGTTTTTTAAAACGATATCGTTATCGTTTCCGAAACACAACCCTCATCCAGCGCCTCAACGAGACCAAAGACCTCAATGAGGTCCTCGAGATCAAATGACTCATTCGCCAGACCGTTACAACCAAAAATAACTAAACAGCGTAACTGTATCAACCTAAATGCGGTCCATACACGATTAGTAATATAGTAGTTTTTAAAACGCTCTCGCTATCGTTATTTTGAATATTTTCAAGTAATATCAAACAAAGATAATATTAAGGTGTTACGATGTGCAATAAGCCTGGCCATAAAACACATTTTAACGAAAAAGTTTTTTTTAAGAACGTTACTCAGGTTTATAATATTAAATATAGAAAATAAGAAATGGAGAAAAAAATTTTTTTCACCGTTTCTTATTTTCTAAATTTAATATATAAGGTAAAATAGCATTGTGAATGCAAAATAAATCCCATATAAACTATTGTTACTCAGATTATCGTTTTTTTGAATACTTTCAAAATATTCATCAAATAACGATTATATTCAGGTGTTATGATGTGGAAGGCCAAATAATAATTTCGTTGTGTCAATTCGTCGAATCAAATTCAACTTACTAAATACTTATTCAACAATTATAACTTACTCTCTTAATAATACATTTGCTATTACAGCAAATTTTTAACTAATTAGAGAAAGAAATAAGATTTGGTGAAAAAATACAATCAATGCTTTACCAACTAAGCTACCGCGCTTCGATCCTATAGGCCGAACTGCACCATATCAGCATATCCCATTCCTCTTACTTACACACTTATAGACTAGGCTTTCGTCACCTAAACTAGTACCCCACTACCACAAGTGTGGTAAATATTCGATTTATTTGTATGGACTACTAGATTTCCAAATCTTCTTTCTTTTATGAGATTGTGAGAAAATTGGCATTTTGAATGCTACAAAACTCTAATTAAAACTTATTGCTTAATTTGATGTTGTTGATTTTTAATTTGAGCCAAAGATTGCGTGCCTGAACCTTAACCTAGTGCCTCGATGGAGAAGCCTTGTATTTTATTGTATTAAAACGCCGCAGAAATTACGTCACCGAATAATCTTTAGCCGAAAAAAAAATTGAATGCCGCGTAAGAGTTATGCGCAAATAGACGACGTAACTTGTTAAAAATTGGACTCTACCTTCAGCTCGGAAGTAGAATTGTGATTTCGACGGTAAAACACGATCGTTTAAGTCAAACTTCAACCTTGTGCAGTGTGTTGCTCTGAAATTCGGTCTCGTACTATTCGGTTGGTGTGTCGCCATACATTTATGCTTTAGCAATAAAAAGTACATTAATTAATCTTAACACGCTAAAGTATACCAAAATGTTATATTGCTAATTAAATTATTTGTATATGATTAACCAAATGAGTTTATTATTATTTTTATTTATTTGTTAGTTTGGGTGAATAAGAAAATAAATTTGCACTTATTTATTTTCATGTCAATTTGTATAAATTCTAAGTTTGTCAAACATCTACCAAAGTATAGTTACGGTTCATTCCAAAAGTATTTATTTTTTTCATTGTATTAACTGCAATAGTTATAATATATTCAATAAAAGCAACTACAAATTTTTATAGTCGTATTTTATTTACCTGTAAATGATTTTCGACATTTAACTACATTCGTATATGGTGCAACGCAGACGACGGACAGGTCGGACAGTGGCGGACAAAAAGTCCACAGCGCGCCCATTATTACTATTATTATTACGAGCCATTAAAGAATGTCCCAACGTTGGGCAAAGGCCTCTTTCTCTCGCTTCCATTTGTGTCTGTCAGTTGCTATATTGACCAATTATTGTTGTAGCTTTTAAGCTCGTCACTCCACCATATTCGTATTAAAATAAGTTTGCACTTTGTACGCGCAATACCTTATGTCACCTGGCGGACATACGCAGGCTAAGTGCAACCTTGTTGTAATACCAATAAGAATGCGCCGCAGACTTTTTGTCCGCCACTGTCCGTCGTCTGCGTTGTGCCTATTGGTCACATAGTGGATTTTTTCATAAAAATTCAAATACCTTTGAAGCTGCAGCAGCAGAGCTAATATCTCCCTAACTGTCCTAGCTTATAAAACGTAGGAAACTGGGAATAAAACAAATGGAATATTTCCATAGGTATAATACTGGTGAGTAAAAAACATTAATCTATGGGACACGCCCGGTGCCTAGCTGCTCGATTCGCAAGTGAGGCGATCGCCGGTGACCCGGCGCACCGCAGCCCCCGCGCCCCTCGCCTTCGTCACTCGTCTCGACACCTTACTGCCTTTTTAACAGTTCACCCCCGCCATATTGAATTTGTTGACGTCACAGCCTATGATAATCCGGGGAAGAACACGAATCTAATGACACCTTGCACTTCGAAATCGGTCAATCCGTTAAGGCTAAGGATGCAACAATGGAACAGACTTACAAACATACATAAACATAACCCTCCTGGGTGGGTCAGTCGGGTAAAAAGCCGCCTCACAAATAACACTACCAAGTGAACAGGGGCGGATCTATAGAAGGGCTTTTTGGACTGCAGCTCGGGGCCTCCTCATTGTACAGGGCCCACATTAAGCGCCTCTTGTCTTTACGACGTCTAAGGTGGAAAATGCCAACAGCTTCAGGCTATTCAGAAGACCCATCATCAGTGCGCGTTGGGTGATAATCTGCTACGCATATGGGCAGCAGAGCCGGATGTTTCGATTTGCATCCCCCCCTATCTTCAGGATTAATCTAAGGCCCACAAGTAGAGTTATCCCAGGGCCTAAACACTCGGTCATCATCATCATCAGCGCATTTTTTGGTTGCATCTTCAGATTGTGCGGATGTACAGGTGAAGAAGCCTACGGTCCGCTCCATTACTAATATGTACTTTAATATTCTGATTTTATTCTTTTGAAATTAGGAAACAAGATATGGGATAAAATCGACGCGGGCAGGGCAGGGCTCGAACAGCGTTTTTACCACAAGGCCTTACCAATTCGGCTACGTTCAATCCTACGAAACTTCGAATTTTTCCACCTAATACCATTGCTACTAGCACTATGGCCTACCTAACGTAAAGGGGCCTGCTAGAACGAGGTTTCGGAAAATTCTGATTTACTCAGTTGTGGGATACAAATAATTTTAATAATCTTCAATAAGCAAGTAGGAAGAACCCAGCTAGGTATACCTAGTACCTAAGCCTAACATGATTTTGACGACGCCCTTTTTTGGCTTTCAAGACACTTCTGCCATCTAGCTAGGTATATTGTAAACTACCGTCTCGTACTATAGTTGTACTATATGCTGTAACTATAGTTGTTGGCGCCTAGTTGCTCTCGGACTTCAGCTCTTGTGTTGATACAAAGTTTTAACAACAGATGGCGCCAGCAGGGTTCAAAAGTATAGTATTGCCAAGAAAGAGGATAAAAGGTGATAAAAGGAAGTAGGTACGAGTACATACATAAAAAGAAAGTGATATTGTAACACTTTGTTTCAATTTACATATACATATATTAATCTTTCGCTTTCTTGGTTATTTTTGGTTAAGAACGAACATTCTTTTACCTCATCATCCTAACCACAAAAAGGCCACCGCTGGGCATAACCCTCTCCTTGCAATACTCACTACACTTGGCAAACGGGTAGGTGAGCGCAGATATGTTAAATAAGTAATTATAATTTTTTATTGAATTTTAGCGATTGAATATTATGCAAAGAGTTTGCATTGAAGTTTTTACTGGTTGGAACAGAACTTCGAGCAACACGGCCTAGGAACAGAATGAAGTAGGTAAGCAGTTGTAAATATTTATCAAATTTTATGTGCATTTCAGCGTCAGTGCCAGAATACTCTTGATAAACCAATGGTGCAAAGGTACTTCATCAACTTTTACTATCTTTGCCGGAGAATTGGTAAGTAGTTTTAGTATTAGGCTTATAAATTTTTTTAATAAATTAAATTATTAATTCTTATTTATTCTTATTTTTTTTTCTGTTCTGAAGGAGCATGGTAAATTACTTTTGATCATACATAAGTAAATATTTATCACGTCTACCGTGTTAGCGGGCGTAAGGTGGAATCGGAATCAAACTAATGATCGCTAAATGCTATCTGCATCGCATATCGTCACGATTTCTTAGATGTTCATCCATTTTATAGGCAGCTACTACTGTCTGAGTAATAATCATATCATTAAGCATATTTTCTTTCATCCAGACCAGTATAAAATATGACATAAGCAATGGCAACACCTACTTGAATGCGAAAGCTGTATCATCGAATTTTTTCAAACAAGACTTCCCAGTTATCAGTAGGTATTTTTTTTTCGCAGAGAAAACGTTTGCACTACAGATTTTTGATGTAACCTCACGAAATATCGCAATAATCAGACGTTGATTTATCAAGGCGTCATAATGTAGAGATATCGATGAAAGTTTTCGAAGAAACAAAATTCGATGATATGGCTTTCTCAAGTTGGTATTCCTTAGCAATGAGGTTAAGTAAAACTTCAGGTTGAAAATAGATATAATTAATTTATTGATAATGTTATAGGTACTAGCTTAGTAATAGAAATGTACACACAGACCTAACACGCATTATATACACTACTCACTGCCACTGTACATTATTAAAGGGGTTTTCACATGGGGCGATCCACTAAGCAATAAATGGTGACTTTTCATCGACAAGCCGTAGGTAGACCGTAGGTAGTAGAAAACTAAACAGCGTTACTTTTATTACTAGTTATAGATAGATTTCTGTGTCATATCATGATGTTATGAAATTTTAAGTTATATCTACTTAACAAAGTCATCAGATGTCATGTTAGATTTAATTCATAAACCTTCTGTTTCATTTTGTTCACGCATCTACCGAACCCAACTTCTAGGAATCCAAATGATTAGTAAGTAAGTACTTAAGTATAAATTACTTATTTTTGCAATCGTCACTAATCGTTGTCCAAAGAGGACGCCACCGATACTTAGTAGATTGTCTCCGTGTGAATGCACCATTATTATACAACATGCCGTACCTACTCAATAAATTAGAGAATGAGCTTTGGTCTAAAAAATAAAAGTTAAGTATATAAAATAAATACAAAAATATAATAACGTCGCTTAATTACAATTTATAACTAAATGTATGGAATTGTTATAGTCAACAGTTTAGTACATGATATGCATATACCTAACTATACATATCTAACTATAGTTTAACAGGTTTATTTATAATAAGTTGCGATTATATTGCTGACAAGCACGTCTCCTTCTTTTGCTTTATATTATGGCTTCCACCGAGGTTTCGGTGAATCTGCTAATGTCCAGTATAATGAGGTACAAAGTATCGGTGTTGTACGGTATACAGTTTTAACAAGTAGCAATCAAAGATGGCGTAGATCCTTTGATTGCCTCATGAGAGTTTCTGGTGACAAATCTATACAAATCCATAGAACAGTCTACTTTAACTATTTGACAAATTGTTCATGAGCACGAGCATTTATAACTCCAAACTAAGTATATCAATTTCATTGATTTTCGTTTCATAATTAAAAGAAAATGTTTTCTTTTCTTGAATAAGATTTTTTTATTTTGGTCTATTTTAAGAAGAGAATTGAAAGAGGGAGAATACTGGATGCTGACAATCACAGTTTAACACATTCCATTATTTTAATAGAAAAATTGTGGACACAGAATAGAAATATGTTATATTATATACAATGTTAGAGTATCAGGCAATAATCTTTAGGTATCTCAAAATACCGAACTTTGAAAACAAAAATGGACTAACAAAATCGATGATGTGAGAAATATCTACAACAACTAAAAAAGCATGTTTTTCTGTAACCTTACGTTATTTTCTACCTAATAAATATGGAATGTCAGAGCAAGCTTATCCGTTTGTGCAAGAATCTTACTCTACGATCTAATATCATACAAACTCATTACACGGTTACTTGACACATTTTAGGACACTTCAAGATATTCAATGACACTTCACTCTACATGGAAACAAAGGAGCTAAAACTGGTATGGTTTCAAATAGGTATCTCTGTCTTTCACAAATAACCGATGTCATTTATTCTCTTAGTGCCTTGCACGCACGGGTGACTCTGTTAAAATGTAAGACGTCAACATTTACACACGCATCTACATACTTATCAAGTCCTCTGTGGTTGTCGCTGGCGACAAAAGTCACCCGTGTATGCGTGCCCTTAGATGCCTTTTAGTTTTTTAATAAGGAAAAAAGAATCTGATTAGCCGTCACACACGACTGTTAATTTTAAGCGAAACAAGGTGACTTGTTGAGCAGGCTGAGGTCTCAGGCTGAGGTGATGTCCATAGAAAGTGAAATATCTATTATCAAATCTCCGAAATTTCACACATACCTCGGAAAATACTACAGGCATATTTGATAAAATTAAGTTGTTTCATGAATGTAATTTTTTGTAATAATTGCTATTAAAATATACCTAAAATATGCAAACGCACCAAAGTTGCCTATTATCAGATTGACACATTCCATGCCGATATCTTAAAAAATTGATCGTCTACAATGGCACTAAAAGTGTTGATAATGTCAGTACTGGTTTTACAATATTATATTTATATGAAAAACTTTAAATTTAGTTGATTACTAACGCAGAAAAGTTAGTTGACTTGTTAATTAAGGGAATCCATACGATCGCAGTTTGGTTTTGATTCAAGACTGCTTGTTGGACAGGAAATAAACATTTCTAATATTTACACAACTTTAAGGTGTTTCCAATAAATATGTGCTGTGTAGCGAGGCAGTTTACGGGAAAAATTTACCAATAGGTCCTTTTACTTATCGTATAGCCTCAGAGTACAGAAATCTCCAGAAACAGGCGCATATAAAAAGAGGAAGAAACTTATCAGCCGTATTGTCTACAACTGAGATTTCGACAAGGTCAGTTTATGAAGAAAAATATTTTTAAGTCAAAAGTAAAAAGAATACAGTTTGCTTCGGAAAAACCGTAAAACAACGACACTCTTGACAGTTCGACAAAATAATTTGAGGCGGCAGGCGGCTTCTTTTTTATGTCATAGGACGGCAAACGAGCAAGCGGGACACCTGATGGTAAGTGATCACCGCTGTCCATGGACAACTGCAACACCAGGGGTGTGACAATAGCGTTGCCGGCCTTTTATTTTTACCTTCTCGAGATTTCTGTACTCCGAGCGCATAGCCCATCATAAGATTTCTTATCATGCGAACTCTGATCCAAACAAACAAAATCTCCTCCACATTGACTAGCAAGGCAACCATACAAACACTAACGGGTGAAAATGTCCAAATGATCGACAATACAAAACACTAAACAGTTCATTTTGTACTGCACATCACTCTAGCTGGACTCTCGGCTGTTTTCGTTGGAGCCGAGAGGCGGGGGTTGAGTCGACGTGGGGGTCACATCAGGAGCAACGATGAGGCCTTCCTTGATGCGTTTCTTTTGCTTCATCCTCCTATTTTGGAACCAAATCTTGACTTGCGTCTCATTTAGTTGCAGAGCTGAAGCTATTTCTATTCGCCGCGCCCGCGTTAGGTACTTGTTGAAATGGAACTCTTTTTCGAGTTCTGTGAGCTGTTTGTTAGTGAAGTTGGTTCTGCCGGTGTTGTTGAGGTTAAGCAGCGGGTTGGCGAGCATTTGGCTGCCCGTGGGGGTGCGGAGGGTTTCCTGCGGGCTGCCGATCACGCCTTGGTTGACGAACTCCGCTGGCGGGATCATCAGCTTTGGGGCTGTAACAAGAGATAAATTGTCGTTAAATTTTATGAATTTAAAGTTTATTTACCCATAACTTACTTCTTTCCCCATCATTTGACAGTAATTAATTACATATAGCTTCGTCACAAATGATTTTACAAAAATAAAATAAAAAGATTTGAATACAAAAGACATCAACGCACAGTATCAACACTTCAAATTTGTCAATGAAAACGCTTTGAAAAAACTCAATGTTTAAAATTTAGTTCCTAAATTAGAAAATGAAAGTGGTCATATTTGGGTTATTGAGTGAAAGTATGAAATAATTTAAAATGGTAGGAACCTATGACCAGAGGTGGGATAACAGAGGAAAATTCAGATATTAAAAAATGTATCTATGGGTCGATAAAAAACATCATGTCTTCTGTTTTCTTATAAATGTAAAACGTGATTCTTTTCAATATAACATTACATTCCAAAGAAAAGGTACAAAGCTTCCTGTGGCGTCATAACCAAACAACGTAAACAAAGCCAGTGCACTTGCAAAACGGATATGTTTGTTGACGAACGCTCCATTGCACTCAAAAGAAATTCGTGGGAGCATCTCGGCCATTTGACAGGTGTCATCTTTTTCTAACTCGAAAAAAGAGAGACACGATATTTCAATATTAGCCTAAAGCAGGCTCCCCGCTGCGGCGCGGGCTAGGTGTCCGTGAGACATTAACTAGAGTATAGATCGATCACTTAATTTATTACCAACGCTCATATACTCAAACCCCCTTATTCATAAAAATTACAAATGCTTATTAAACCTATTTTAGTTAAAATATGTTTTGTCCTTATCCCACGCTCTATTGTTTGACATTGAAAGATCGAGACAAAACATATTTAACTAAAATAGGTTTAAAGGATTGTAAATTTTTATTAATAAGGGGGAAAGGCATCTTATACGCATCTTAACTAAAAATGTTCTCAAGTCTCGTTATGTCACTGACTCTTTAGATAAATTAGTAAGACAAAGACAATCCAAAGAATATTCAAGATCACCCTCAAAATAGATTTGAGGCGGCCAAATTTCACAAATTTTTCAACTGTTGAAACCAGTAGATCTCTTAGGAGATAAGTACAGATAACAAATTGTCTAGGTCTGTAAGTACCTTTGTAGTTATTTGCTATTTATTACATGAATTTTACTTTTATATTTTATTAAGTTTATCCTTCTTCTTTGCTAGATTGCTTTTAGATTTGCCATCCAAAAAAATGCTCTCTACGTTGAGAGGTGTAGGTTTAAACTTGTCGTAAGAGTTATCCTTCCGTAAATTCTTTAATGTCCTTATTCGTAAGTTGAAGTTTTGACGTTTATTATGGCTAAGTAAACAGCTTTGCGGGCATTATCTAATTGTTTGACTGTTTGTAAGGATTAATATTTGTTAAAGTGTTCTTAGAAGCAGGTAGGTAGGTCAGGAATTTATTCCGATCTGTTTGATTTTGATTACTGATTATAACTATTGAATTAACAATCGTGCAATGAGTAGTTTAACTTTTATCTATTACTTTAATTTTTAATTAAAAAATATGTTATTAGGTCATTATTTATTATAGACGTAACAACAAAATCGTTTTGGTAAAAACATTGAAATCTATATACTCGTAATAGTAACTATAGTATAAGAGGACCAGCTTCCTTTTCTTCCTTCAAAATTTTGAAGGAATAATAGTTTAATATTTATATTAATATCAGAACTAAGACATCGCAAGTGAGACAAGTTTCCATACTTACCATTTCAATATACCTACCTTTTTTGTGTCTTGTAAATCTGTTGATTTATTGATGATTTCAATGGTTTTCAAACCTGTAGATTCACAAGACACAAAATATATTGAAATGGTAAGGATGGAAACTTGTCTCACTTGCGATGTCTTAGTTCTGATATATTAATATAAATATTTAATTATTGTTCCTTCAAAATTTTGAAGGAAGCGGGGTCCCATTATACTATAGTTACTATGTCTCTTATAAGTTTTTTTTTAATGTTGGGTTTTTGTATTTTATTTTTGGATTTCGAGCAATATATTATTTCTCAACGCCCATCAACATATAAACGTGATCTTTAGCTCTATGGTCCAGGCTCTGTCTATTTTGTAAACATAGACTTTCATTAATATATATCGAGGAGCCCGATGGTCCAGTGGGTGTGAGCTCTATGAGCGCTTACGTATGTTAAGCAACCCCTGGTGCAGTCCCTACTTGGATGGGTGACCGCAAGTGGCATAAAAATATCTCGAGCTCCTCCGTGCTTCGGAAGGCACGTTAAGCCGTTGGTCCCGGCTGTCATCGTTGATGGCAGTCGTTAAGCTATGTCAGATGCCTTAATAAGGCAGCTTGAAAAATCTGACACCAGTGTTGGCCACTTACACATACGAAAAACAAACAAACAAAAAATTAATATATTTGTACTTACAGTCACAAGCATTAATATGTTTACACAATGTAATGTAAGTCTGCGATAGAATAATATAATTTTATACCTATACCTATTTGTATATAACGTGACTCGACGACTGTATCGAGACCTTAGGGTCGACTCAGCCCATCAAAATGAACAAATTTTCATTTGGGTCGAAAGCTGGAAATTCGAAAAGAAATTCAACATTTTCATACAAATTGCCAACCCTATTAATTTATCTTGAACCGTCAATTCTACAAATAACAAAATCGGCGTCATCCATCGTAACCCTTCCGTTGTCCGTCTGTCTGTCCGGTTAATCCGCGCGACAAATGTTGCCGACGTGTCGCTTAATTAAAAGTTTATTAGATTTTCACCAATGTTGTCTGAGATGACCGGCGTTTTGGACTAATGGATTTTCTCTTAATCTCATTGTCTTAAGAGTTCCAGTAAAGCCGAAATTCGATACAAACGTAGTTTGGTTTGTGTTAGTTGTACAACGAGTAGAAGTTTCGTATTGAAAACTTCTACTCGCTGTTATTTTGAAAAGAAATTGTTTTTAAAATTGAAATCTGATTATAAACATCAATATGCCTTATCCGGTCGTGTACGAAATTTGGTTGAGATTGGCTTAACTGTTGTAAAACTAAAACCAAACTACGTTTGTATCGGATTTCGGCTTTACGTGGGACTCTTAACTGTTTTTGTTAGAGAAAACAAAAAATACATATATTTTTTTGGCGCATAAAATTAACAAACATGTATGAACACAAGTCACGAACACAAATTATAAACTAGAAAAAACAAAGAAATACATATATTTATTTGGCACATAAAATCAACCTACATATATATGAACACAAACAACAAACACAAATTATAAACTAAGCTTAATTTTAAATTTAGTTTTATTTCTATAATATGCAACCATGTTATACCATCTGTGTAAAAATGGATTATAAATCAAGACTTTCTTAGCTTTTTCTTACATAACATTGAAATTTTCTTAAGAATCCGTGGTGGCATTGCATCAAATATGCTCAACAAAGTACGCCTTTTGTTCTACGAGTTTACCGTGTTCTTACGCAACTAACAGACCTACAGAGTCCATTTTAAAAACCAAATAATCGACGCAACTGGCAGACGAGCAAACACGCAAACATTTGTCTATCGCGTAATGGATTAGCGATGTTACAGCGGCCTCCCCGTCTAGAGTTACGTGCAAACATAGTCGGAGGCCGGCGCGTTTGACTGTCGCTCAGATTGCATTGGTCGTTGATTGGTATATTATCATATATTATATGTGATTTTTACTCTTCCATTTTATTTTCTAATGCTTTAGCGATTGTTAAACATGTAAATAAAGTTAATTCTAATACGGTTTTATCGCATTTACTACATTATTTATACACCTTACGTTTTGCACACTTTACAGTGCATTGTTGCACGTTAGGTGTATAATAGTACATTGTGTAGCAAGGGCGGGATAGAAGACATTACGTCAAACGAGCGACTACTAACAAGCACGAGGCGAAGCCGAGTGCTTTTAGTAGTCCGAGTTTGTAATGTCTAATACCGGCCGTGATACACACAATGTTTTTCATCTCACCGAGTAAATAGTAGAGTAAAAAAAAAATATTTTTCATATTATATTGGTTGAAATTGTATAGTATGAATATTCTATATAGTTTACCTTGAAAATTAATATTTATGCGTCTGCAAGCTGGCTGATTATATTATCTATATCAACATTATTGACCATGTATTCATTTATCATAGGGAATGTATTTCATGCAAATTAATGAAAATTTCGATTACTTATAAATATTATGCCTAAAAATAAATAGCGGCAAACAGTGAACAGAAAATGCATCCGAGGATTACACAGATAATGACAATGTTTTATCCAAAAAGTGAAAGTCAAAGATCGATGAATACAAACAGCCAGCTACGCACGGCAATTAACAATTCCAAATTTGAATTAAGGACAAAAATCTCACAGAATAGTTCAAATGTTTTTTTCATCGGGTTCACTGGCAATTCCAAATTTGAATATTCGACTAGAAAACGTTTTGGATGTAGAAGATTTGACGCTTGTGCATGGTATAGTGCCCTATTAAATTTAAAAAAATACTTTATGCGCTCTCGGTCTTTATGGAATTTGTATGAAATCTTATAGCCCGTGGTCGTAATAGCGACCATCCAGCCCACTTTGCTTGCATTTAATGACACTGTTTAAGGGTAGGTGAGATGAAAATAATGAAATAATATAATTAATTTTAATACGGTTTTATCGCATTTATTACATCCCAACTAATAAATGCGAAAGCGAGTTTTTTTATTTGTTTTTTTTTTGTTTGTTACGCTTTAACGCCGTATCTACTGAACCGATCGTCATGAAATTTTGCATACACATAGGTTAAGGTACCAAGAAGCTATATATTACGCGGGCGAAGCCACGGGTCACAGCTAGTTATTTATACACCTAATGTTTAGCATACTTTACAGTGCACTGTTACACGTTAGGTGTTTATATAATAGTAAATGCGATAAAACCGAATAAAAATTAATTTTATTTAAATCTCTCCTATGCTGGTTTGGGAGAAAGGGAAAAAATAATATATCAGCTTCTCTTCCCACGCAGACCGTAAAAGTCGGTCAAGGGATAGGACCAATATCTAAGGAATCACACAATAGGTTGATGCGACTTGCACTATGACCCATCACTATTTTGGTTTCGCGTTTCATTCTAACATAACGCCCACGAACATGTTAAACGTGGCCTTTGGGTTTTATGACCTCGGGCTCTCTCTACATGCATACTCTGCAAGAGATAAAGAAGTGTGTTTCTATGTGAATATATATATTATCACGTCTTTACCCATAGCGGGCTGTGCGCGGGAAGCGCTCCCAAACCAGTGTTGATTGGTATCTGTGAAATGTATGATGCCCACTCGATTGTTGAAATATACAAACATGTTAAGAAGAACAAGAGAAGAAGAAGAAGTTCCAATAATAATAAATGTCCATTGAAATTGTAACATGAAAACAGAAGGAAAAAAGTAAGAAAGAAAGAAAATTCTTTCTTTCTTTCATACAAAGCCCTTCAGGCAAGCAGGCGGCCAGTGCTGTTGAAAAGCGTTTCTTTCGGCGTTTATTATAAGAATGCTCAAAAACTCAAAACTAGCATATGTATCCGTAGCTTAATGGACTGACGATGTTACAGTGGCCTCTTCGTCTAAGCAGCAACATTGAGCGGCTGTGATTGTAGTGAAGATTGAATTGGTCGCTGATATTTTGAATCAGTGTTGATGTTCTTTGAAATTGGATAGTTTTTTCAGCTATAGATAGCACTATATTAATTCTAAGCCTTAGTAGAAATTGTATTTTAATTGTCATTGTTGGTCATTATTTGCTTCGTGAGTTCAGTTTTATACTTCTCGAAAATGAGAGATAAGAATGTATAGTTCAATAGATAATTTTATATTCGCAACAATTTTCATTTATATCTTTGAAACAGTTTTCAAGTAAATTTTATAAGGTCTAAAATAGATTACAATGGTACACTTATTAATGGTCGTGATTGTACCTAATACTTTATGTACAATAACCCATCTTATCATTACCAAAGTATGAAATTAATGTTTTCTCAATGTTAGAGCCAAATTTTGTACTTATGCTTAAAATTGTAAAAGAGATAGGAAAACTGATCTGAGAAAATGAAAAAAGGAAAAGGTAGATGGAAGGAAAACGAGGAGGACCGTTTTGTAGTTACGTGTTTGTCTGTTCGCGATAAACTCAAAAACTACTGCACGGATTTTTCACCAATAGATTGAAAAATCTGACACCAGTGTTGGCCACTTACATATACGAAAAACAAACAAACCAATAGATTGAATGATTTATGAGGAAGGTTAATAAGTATGACACAACACCTCTCCATGGGCATGTAGCCCATGGAGAGGTGTTGTGTCATATAAAGAAAAAAAGTAGAAGTCGGACAGGTGTGACGCAAACTCCAGTGCTACGTTGCCCTTGAATAAGAAGAAATAACTATCACTGGCCAGTCCCCAGAGCATGACTATACGAATCATAGACAAAGCAGTCGTCTCAGCTTTGCGTCAGTGTCAATATTGTCATAGTACGAGCATGCGCCGACTGCGTACGCGCCGCGGCCCGCTGTGCCTGCTCTGAGCAGGAGCTACTCGTTTCCACAGACAAACGGTAAGTTAAAAGACAATACAGTAGAGTACAGTTTCCGATAATTTATTTTTGAAATGAAATAAAATTTTATTCAGATTTAGATATCATGTATCGCTTTTTAAACGTCATATATTTTTTTCATATTTGCAAAAAACGACAAACTATTTCGTTTGCGGAAAGACCTAGTAGTTTGTTGTTTATTAGTAATCTATCTGTAAGGTGGTAAAATATTGATACTCTAAGGGTGGTAAAATTTATTGTTATACGGTACCACTATTAAAAATACAGGTAACGTGCACATCTTGCCGGTTGATATTTATTTTTATATTTTATTTTGTTTTAAAACTTCGATACTATTTCGGTTTATGGTTTTTATGTTTATGTCGCTTTTAATTTTAAGGCAATACTACTTAAGAGTAAGACACAAAGAGAGACTTCGTTAGGGATAAACTTGGTTGTTTTAATTTTTAACGGCAGTCAGAACGACTGATTTTTTTAATTATCAATACGCGTATTGACTGTTAACACAACAATCAAAAGAAATCTATGAATTTATCAAGCTCGCACTAATCTATTACTAATACCTATTATAAAGGTGAAAGATATGATATATTGTTTGTTTTGCATTGGATAGGAACATAAACTACAGGAGCGATTTTCAAAATTCTTGGGCTATAATTTACGCTGACAAAATTGCGGGAACATTGCTAGTTATAAATAAAATTCCCTTTTTTTACAAAACGTTATCGTGCCACAATCAGCAAAGGAAACGAGTTTCTCGATGTTTGTAAGCTGTAGCGGATTGCACAAACAGAGACACGGGCAAACACGGCCTGTTTGATCTGAGAACGGGTTGGGTAGGCTGCTGGGATCACAGGATTGGGGGAACATCGATACGTCGCGCCGTGGGCAAACTCTGGTCATTTTTTGGCTGCGCAAGCTTTAACGTAGATATCACTATCACTACATATTATAAAACATAGTCCTCCACCGCGTTTGTGTCTGTGTCTGTCTGTTTGTTCGCGATAAACTAAAAAACCACTGCACGGATTTTCATATGGTTTTCATTAATAGATAGAGTGATTTATGAGGAAGGTTTTAAAGTATAATACATGCCCGAGTGCAGCCGAGAAGGGCTGCTAGTTATACATATATTTCCAAAGGAATCGACATCTCAACTGGAGGCCTGCGTTCTGGATAAGGCTCTGGCTTGGTTCCATGAGTTTCTTTATCGCAGCAGGTCCACTGTTAGTTAATTAGACTATTTAGAATCTTTGTATATAGTCAAAGTTTAGAATGTGTTTAAGCATAACAATAGAAACATCGCGATTATTTAAAATATAAAATCTAAATAAATTTTACTAAGTAATAAAAATGCATTGAGATATAACTACTAGAGAAGGCACCGCAAATCCTTACTTTGGCCATCGTGCCACAGCTCACTCAGTCGGTTGTTAGCTCTTTCGCTTCCTTCCCAAACAAAAACTTGGTAAAAATCATAAAAAAATGCCTTGGTGTATATTGAGTTATTGCAGTAATAACTTATCGAACACTGCACAGTGCACAACAAATTTTCATCACCTAGTTCATTATTTTTTACAAAAAAAGTCAATATAATTACCTCCCGCCATTTTGCATTATGTTGACATGTTGCTATGGAAACGCGTGAGAGTAGCAAATATAGCGCTGAAGTCACAGAACTATGCTGAAGTATTCAGTTATGTATGATTAGACGCTTCGTTATTGTTTTAGCGCTGCAGCGCTTAAATTTTAAATTTCGAGGAATGGAACAATGCCAATATTTATAAGGTAGCTCCTCTAGTATTATATCTCAATGCAAAAATGCTTGTTATTTGCCTCCTTCCCATTTTGCATTATGTTGACATGTTGCTATGGAAACGCGTGATTGTAGCAAATATAGCGCTGAAGTATTGAGTACCTATGTATGATTGGACGCTTCGTTATTGTTTTAGCGCTGCAGCGCTAAAATTTTAAGTTTCGAAGAATGGAACAATGTCAATATTCAACGTATCTCCTCGGTACGTAGTAGGGAAGAAGTACTTCCCTACTACGTATCGAGGAGATACGTATATCTCAATGATTATTGCAAATAATTTCTTTTATAGAAATCTGTTAAATATAGCGCGTAACGCCCTCTATGTTTAGTTGCAACGAAACTCAAGAAGTTTGTACAAAACGTCGTGAAAACTTCAAAGATGATACTCTGATATAACTTATAATCACCAATTTTCCGTACTTAAATGTTCAATTTCTTTTTTCCAATTGTATTTTAGACATCTAAATTATGGAACTAGGTATTTTTATTTATGTATGTGATTTCTAAAGCGAGAGAGGTTTGTAAGAATCGTAGCAATAAGTGAACATCCTTAGACTTAGCCAACCCCAAGGAATAGAGGCGTATATAATATGTATGTTTGTCATTTTATAAAGAAGAACCTAAGAAATAGACTGCGTTTTCAAATTCACAGCTACTAAGTTTAGTTTTGCTTAGCTCCACGTAACTTAGATATTTCCTTTAACTTGGTAATATTTTTCCTCGAAACATGCCAATAAAAACTTCAAAAGAATTGAAAATAAATAGTTTACGTTTGTTTACGACCCATACTTGCCTTTGCTTTCGTCTCTAGTATTCACGCGTAATATCTATATTTCTACGCGTGAATACTAGAAACGAGTTACCTACCTTTTCCCGCAAACAGTCTTAGAATCACCATTTTAGACGAAATTTTCTAAAAGTAGTAAGCTGAACTGTCTGTAGATATTTAACATTTCAGCTCAAACATAAGTATACTCATACTTACTTTAACTAAACATTGCGACTTCCTTTGTTACTGAACAATAGCCCTATGTACCCCTATTTACCGGACAATGCGGGTGGCACACTCATCCATAACGTCGGCTGAAGTCAGCTCCCGTTCCAAATTACCCATAATTCAATCAGTCCAATTGTTAAACACGACCGGCCATGTACCGACGCGTCAACGCCCGAAAAAAATAACAATTCCAAACTCAAATCTTTGACAGCTAGGGGAGCGGGAGACGACGCTATTGGTCCAAAATTGGACAATGCGGCAGATGCGTTTTATTTTTTTATGTACGGCCATGTTTGCTCAATTCCTTTGCCGAGAAATGGTGGCTCACCAGCAGCTGATGGCTCAATTTACGCGAGAGTTGACAGGAGATGGCCGCGATTAAATTGTACATATTAAGTAGCATCGGAATATAAATAAGTTGAATTACGCGATAGGGCCGCGGATGGGAATGATGAATCGGTTTCCTGTTTCGTAAAATTATCGGGATTACGAATAAATTTTACGCTCGCGCTTAATTTTGTGTGTTCACATCAAATGTAACCGTAATTTTGAGACTGCCTTTTTTTGGTAATAAATTTCTTTATGTTATTTCAGAAAATATATTCAGTGTTTTCTATTTGTTACACGAAAATTTAATTGATGCTAGTTTACTCGTAGAAATAACAGAATACCAAGTGGTAAAAGTAAATAAATTACTTTTTCTCGTTTGTTATGGTATGATAGGTTTAATAAATTTATAACCGTAAGTTTGTTCATACTATTATGTACAAAGTTACGGGCATAACTTTTAATACAAACATTGTATAATAATTACAAACTTGCTGCAAAAAGAGAAAAAAAAAACCTTCTGGTGGGTTTTATAGCCTGCTGAGTAATTATAATTTTTAATAACCTCTTCCCTACTGTTTTATTACTTTGTAATTTAAGGATCTAGCTATGTGGTAAAATCGATACGTTTATACTCATCATCTTAGTAGGCCCTTAAAATATGACAACAGTTCATGATTGTTCAGCTTCTTGGATATACTAGGTACCTTGAGTTTCCAAATTTTATAATTGTAAGTACATAAACTTGGTGCTCGTAAAAAATATTCATAATTTCGGTTCGGATGAGGTAAAATCCATCTAACTACTAACTTTTTTTTCTTGCGCATTTAGATTCTGATGCCGTAATTAAAATTTTGCCAGAGATTTCAGAAGTATTGTGTAGCTACACAATTCTTCTGACATCTCTGGCAATATTTTAGTAAAAAAGTAATTTATGAAAAAAAAAACTTCCCATAAAATTTTACTAGCTGGCAGGTGAACTTGTATGGCAGGTCTAATTTCTTTTCTTCATTTTTACCTTTTTTCTTGCAGGCTGTATTCTTATCCCGAACAATTTTTTTTTTATATTGAATTAAAATCACTTTAATAAGTTTACCGAGTTTAAGTGCGACTTTGGCACGCAAAAAATGTAGGCATTTCTGTAGCTTAGTTAAAGGAAATATACCTGACTGTACAGACATCAACATAATAGTAAAAAAAAACACAAATAAGACTATAAATTCCTAAAAACCACACAAGTCACAATTTATTTCAAAGCCAAAAAATGGCAAGGAATTACTGCTAGGTTCAATGAAATCTCCTCATATTAATAAGCATATCCATAGAGAATGTGAGACATGCATCGCCCCCACCCCCGGCGTCCGCGGGCGCCTAATAATTCCCTACCAGCAACGTGCATTATACCGCCCGCCAGGGATGACGGATCACCGCAAAAAATGTATTTGCCTAAAATTGTACGCCCGATAATCGGCTTCCTTGACTCTGACAATATTGACGGTTCTTGATATTGCAGCAGGAATTTTATGGTGCTATTGAGCTCCAATTTTTTTGAGAGAGCAGTTTTAGGAAACATATGCAAAATTAGTAGAATAGAAATAGAACTATTTTTATTAAAATACGTAACAACGGGTTACTCACGTAAATAGTCAGCTACTGGCCGACATGTTTCAACCTCATCCGGAGGAACAGGAAACATGTCGGCCAGTAGCTGACTATTTACGTGAGTAACCCGTTGTTACGTATTTTAATAATGTCTTTATCTCACGTTAGTTTTAATTAAAAAAGAACTATTTTTATTTGCCAAAAAACACGTACAGAGAAGAGTGTTGTTTCAGAAGTTTATTTTTGTGATATACATACATGGCGAAATAATCAACGTTTTGGGTTAAGGGGTTATTCAGCCCTATAAGGGGTTATTCAGCCTGTTAATTTGAACAACTTTTCCTATGCAGGGACCTCAATTTTTTTTTGAGAAAAAAAAATAAAATTTTGTTTTCAGCATTGGTCCCATAAGGAAAGTTGTTCAAATTGACAGGCTTAATAACTCCTTAAAGGGTCCAAAACGATTTACATTCCAATAAGTATATATTTTTTAAATATAGTATGTAGGTAGTTCCAATTCCAAATGAGCTTTCGCTACTTCACTGGGCGTTTGAGGCGAGGGCAGAATGCCCTCAACCTGCAAAGGCAACACAGAATCGGAGAAATAATAGCAACAGCTTTTAAAGAGCACTAACTTACTCTGATCTCTGCCTTATGGGCTGAAAACTACGTTGCCAGAAGAGCCTATCCTGGGAGCAAGTCTTCCGGGACTGCCGGGCGGTCATCACTATCATTCAATCAATTAATCTCATTATAATCTACGTACGTTCCTTTCAGCTTGCTTAAAATATCAATCGTTTGAAGAATTATAATTTATAAGCCTCTCAACTCTCAACATTTGTATAAAAATATTGAGAGGCTTATAATTCTCAAACCATTGATATTTTACCATGCTGTATATAAGAACGTAAGTACGTAGATTATAATGAGATTAATTTTATTGATTGAATAATCAATTTTATTTCAAAATATCACAAATTGCTACTACTCCTTTTTTCAGTTTTTATGGAGATATACGCGTTCAGGACCCTCTTAAGCTGACTGTACTTATTACCATGTTTTTCCAAAATACACGACATTAATAAACAAAAAGTGGTATCACCGAAATTGGAAAGCAGCGCAAACACGGCTGCCAATACACGTAATCCCGTAATCCCTGCGATATCAATACCCTGAGTGCACGCTTATATCGTGTCACCGAGCGGGACCTGATAACAATTACAGTAGGCTCTTGTGTCATATAGAGTAGGCTACTGTTTGTTTGTTTTTCGTGTGTGTAAGTGGCCAACACTGGTGTCAGATTTTTCAAGCTCCCTAACACACCTGTCATAGCTTATGACCATCAACGATGTCAGCCGGGACCAATGGCTTAACGTGCCTTCCGAAGCACGTAGGAGCTCGAGATATTTTACGCTACTTGCGGTCACCCATGCAAGTGGTGGGGACTGCACCCGGGGTTGCTTAACATACGAAAGCGCTTATAGTGCTTACACCCACTAGGCCATCGGGCTCCTAGCAGTAGGCTACTGTAATATTTACATAGACTTATATAGAGTATCTTGTGTTATATAGAGTAGGCTACTGTAACAATTACAGTAAGCTCTCGTGTTATATAGAGTAGGTTACTGTTTCGTTTTAAGTTTTCATCACACTCTGTAGATAAAATATTTGATTGTTTGTTTGTATTGTGTTTGTTTGCAAGTTCCAAAACTACTGAACCGATTGTCAAAATTCTTTCGTCTATTGAAAGCTAATTTATCTGTCGGACGACATAGTTATAGTTACACTATAAGTTGCGGGAAAACTCTGGTGTGATATAAAAGAGAACAATATCCTACTTACAACTTCCAACTAATTTATATAAAAATATAAAGACAAAGTTAATCTGGTTGTATGTTTTTCACTGTCTCAAAAGTGATAACCATTAAAATGTAATGGTAATGAAAACCACTAAGTCAAAGTGGCCCCTCCAATATCCGTTGATGTCTGAAATGGCGGCCCACCGCTCTTACGCAAATTTGTCAAGTAAACATCACTCGAGGGTCCCCTGGTTCCAGCACGAGTTATTCCGTTCTCATTCCACAAATTCAGCAGTTTTATAAGCCTCTAATGGGTACACATAAACTTTAGACCGTACCACACACAAATCAGGAAAATAAAGATTATGACATTCCTCCTCTTTTAGACTAAAAAAACCACATAAATGTAGCGTTGATGTTGCACAACGAAATTAAAGCATCTATCGCCCGAATAAAAAAAAACAATTGAGATGAATCTTAAATAAAAGCCAAAGCGCATATAAGTAGCTACGTCTAAAATTGTTCTCAAGTCTCGTTCTGTCCCTGTCTTAACAAAGCAAGACAAAGACAGTCTGAGATTTAAGAATGTCATTAGTTAAGATTATTTTGAATATTCGGTGGTAAATCGAAGTGGCCCCTCCGCTGATGGCTGAAATGGCGGCCCACCGCTCTTACACAAATTTGTCAAGTAAACATCACTCGAGGGTGCCCTAGCTCAACACCCGTTTCATGAGCCTCTAAATGGGTACACACAAACTTTAGACAATACCACAACTAAGAAAAATGAGGATTATGACATTCTTCCTTACTTTTAGACTAAATGAAACCATATAAATGTAATGTAGCACAATTAAATTATAGGGAAGCGTGAATTTTTAGAGGTCCAGAGCTGCCCCGGTAAACATCCTTTTTCCGGAATAAAAGAAATACCCTAAGCCTTTCCGCACCCTAGACATCAACTATGCAAAATTTCATGACGATCGGTTCAGGAGTCACGGCCTGAAAGCTTTACAAACAAAACTTCCGCAAAAGATCACAAACCATGTAACGTTTCTTCACAGTCAATTTAGTGAGAAAAGAAGCATGATTTTTTCGGGGTTTGGGATGTTTGACCATGCCGCCACCATTTGAAATAAATTGTTAGACAAATAACGGAAATATCATTTAAAATTTTGTTCAATGGGGCCCTACACAACCCTTCAAACTATTTTATGAACTACAGTTTACAACTGAAAGTGACAACGTGGTGCTTTACTCAGCGTTTCTGTCAAAAACGACCATTTTGAAATGCTCAGAAAGAAAATATTACGGCCGATTCTGATTTATCGTATACATGAGTGAGTATATTTCTGCATGACTTTCCAAAGCTTCAGATTAGGCGCCAAACACTGTTTCGCTACTGCATCGCTATCACATCTTGTATATCTGGATGTACTAGCATAAGATAGCTCCAAGTAACATAGACTCTAAACGTGATTGGAACTTCGAAAAGGGTAATTACGATCTACTCTATGAGCAAATGTCAAACGTGTCTTGGTCACCAGTTTATATGGCTCAAACAGTTGATGATGCTGTTGAGTCAATGTATGAGATAATTTATAATATATTTGATAATTGCATTCCCAAAAAAATTAGGTCTCTGAAAGCTGTAAGGCGCTATCCGGTGTGGTTTACTGGAGATATAATAAAGGATCTCCAACAAAAAGCTTACTATCATCGCAAGTGGAAAGCCACTAATAACCAATTTGCATATCGTAGCTTTAGTGATCTTCGCGCTAATTTAAAATTGCGTATCTCAGAGGCTTATAAGACATACAAACTCAGAGTTGAGGCCAACATCAAAAGTAATCCTCGTTTGTTTTGGCGGCACATATCTAACTTAAAGTCAAAAGGGGGATTTGAACCGAGTGTGACTTACGGCGGAACTAAGCGAGAAGGTCAAGAGGCGGCAAATGCTTTTGCACTTTTCTTTTCAAGTCTATTCCTCTTTGATCCCCCCACGCTAGATCATAAACGAGCGCAGGCTCTAGGGGGCTCAACTAGTTCCACTCAGATAGATATAGACTATATATCTCATGAAGATATCCTTACTGGTTTAAAAATCCTCAAACCCTCAGGAATTGGCCCTGATAACGTTCCAGCGTTCATTTTAAAGGCTTGTGGTGATTTCTTGCTAGAGCCAATTTACTTTGTGTTTAACATGTCTTTGAGGGTTGGCGTCTACCCTTCATTGTGGAAATTGTCTCGTGTTACGCCTATCCCCAAAACTAGTAATACTTTGGAAGTGGAGGAACACAGACCTATAGCCATCCAGTCTGCACTCCCTAAACTGATGGAATCTATTTTACGCAAAAAGATCAGCCAACAAGTTAACCCTTTTCTAACAGACGCTCAACACGGGTTTAGAAGCGACCGATCAGTTGACTCTAACTTACTAACCCTTGTAGACATTGTCTCCACGCGCATGGATGAAGGCTCACAGGTTGATGTTATCTATTTTGATTTTAAAGGGGCCTTTGACCGTGTTGATAACGATATACTGTTAGTTAAACTTTCTTCCATGGGTTTTACTCCTAATCTTCTTGAGTTCTTCGCAGATTATTTGCGTGATAGGAAACAGTTCGTGCGACATGGTTGTTATGAATCTGGCGTATATCACACCCGTTCTGGAGTAAGCCAGGGTTCCATTCTCGGTCCTCTCCTGTTTCTGCTTATGATCAATGATCTCCCACAGGTTCTCAGCCATGCTACATGCCTTCTCTTTGCTGATGATCTAAAAATCATTTTGGAAATCAGCAAAGAGTCTGATCATGCACTCTTGCAAGCTGATATTGATGCAATTCAAGGCTGGAGTCAAACCAATAAGCTACTTTTCAATGATGCTAAATGCTGTGTTATGTCTTTTACTCGGTCTAAACATCCTTCATTATTTCAGTACACTTTAGATAATAAGAATATAACTAGAGTATTCACAGTAAAGGACCTTGGTGTCCATTTTGATCCAAAACTGAATTTTCATGATCATATCCAAAAATTAACCACCAGTAGTTTTAAACAATTAGGTTTTGTCATACGAAATTGTAAAGATTTCGATAACTTGCATGTAGTAAAGATGTTGTACTCCGCATTTGTTAGAAGCAAACTAGAAACTAGTTCAAAAGTTTGGAATCCGCATGAGGCAAAATATACTCTACAAGTTGAAAAAGTTCAAAAAGCTTTTTTGAGATTTCTTTATAAAAAAAGTTATGGGTATTACCCATATTTATACCCAACTAAATTTCTTTTGGGTACTTTGGGTTACAATTATTTAAGTACGCGATGTAATTGGCAGCTCATGCAATTTGTCAGTCGTTGCCTTCGCGGTGACTCTGACTGTATCGAACTAGTCTCCCGACTGTGTAAACTTTTTGTTCCCAATAATTATTTGCGTAGTCGGCGTCATAAGTTGCTTGCGGTACCAGAGGCGCGAACCAAATCTCACAAACAGTCGCCCCTTTTACGCGGACTGGCAGAACTCAATGCTTTTGTGGCATCAGAGCGTGGCAGTGACTGTGATCTGTTTGGTGATGGGTTTGCACGATTGAAGAATGAATTTTTATTATTTTGTGAAAGGGAGGTATGAATTTGTTGTCCATATTTTAAGTTGTCCAGCGCATTAGTGTAAACTGTAATGCTGAACAATGTAAATAATAATAAATAAATAAATAAATCTCCATAATCTACTGTCATGGTTATTTATAGGTTTGTTTTAAATGTAATGCATTGCCAACTTGCGTCCGATAAGTAAATCTGAAGAGATGCTTCTGTGTTTATCTAGACCTAGTAATCGGCCGTGGATCTGCCTGCCAAGCTTACATACATACCTACACCTTTTCCTTAGATAATATAAAGCATTGATAGAATCTATCAGCCTAAGAACGTAGAAAAAAATTGTGTCCAGTCAGACGACCGACTGCCTTATGTTTTCTCTAGGCAATAGAGGTCATAGACAAATATTGGAATGAGGGTAAAGATGATGAAATTTTGTACAATTCAGTTTGAAATAATATTGGGGCCCACATATTCAAACTCAATTGACGTGTGTTCTATGCCCTAATATCCGTAAAGGTAGTTTTTCGGCAGGACCCGACTGACACAATCTATGATGCAAATACATAGCTCCATAGAAGTATGAATGAGACGAATTTTTTTTTTTTAATCTATGTATAGCTCTGTGACCATGGAGATATATGAACTACGTCTGTGACATAGCTATCGATTTGATGACAAAAGTTGACGTGACAAATCTGTCACGCACACAAGCATTGAAAAAATGACCAACTATTTAGTTATTTAAAAAAAAGCATTTCGTCGTCCACAGAGTACAATAGTCAAAGATATTCTAAAAAAATGAGTTAATTAAGTACTTAACTCATTCTTTCATTATTTTTTTCTATTATACTTATTAATTACTGGGCCATCAAACTACAGATAATTAAGAATAAGTTGGTAGTCATCGTACAAAATTATAAATAATATATCCTTTTCCTGTCTAACAATTTATTTCAAATGTTGGCAGCACTGGAACCGAAAAATTAATGCTCAACTAGCACCACCCCTCTTTTTATTTCTTTTACTTCTACATAAGATCAAATTGAATAATTCTATGACGGTACTTCGGTAGTAAATTACTTGGTATTTTTGGTATTTCATTACATTATTTTACATTTTATAAATTAAGAGAACTTTAAACTGCTTGTGGTATTTTAACGCCAAAAGTGGCCGGCGGTGATGAGGAGTTGTCTTTATTTGAAATTATGATATTTATGAAAATTTATACTAAAAGTAATTTACTACCGAAGTACAGATGTAGATTTTTTTATTTTGATCTTATTTAGGAGTACAAAAATAAAATTACGGGTCTCATTAGTTTTGCTGATGTAAGCTTCAGCTTCATACAAAATTACAGCGAGTAGAAGTTTCGTATCGAAAACTTCTACTCGCTGCAATTTTGTATAGGTATTGTTTTTAAAATTGAAATCTGATTATAATCATCAATATGCCTTATCTGGTCGTATGTACGAAATTTGATTGAGATTGGCTTAACTGTTGTAAAACTAAAGCCAAACTACGTTTGTATGGGATTTCGGCTTTACGTGGGACTCTGCTGGTACGGAATTCTGAATGATTACGCTACCGCATCCTTTTCGCACTTGGCTAGATTTCCTAAATTTTATATGTTGAAACCAGGTTTATATACAAACAGTATTATAAAAAAAAACTTCTTTTTATATATAAACGATGTTATCAGGTGCATGTTGGATAAGACAATCAGCTGTTGTCGTTACAATATCAAGAGTGTAATTGAGATACTGCAGTATCTTGCATTATATCTGCAAGACAGCTACCAGCACAGATTTCAAGACAAACACATCCATCATTTGTTTTTGATACGTAATACATAAAAAGTACGCATTATATTTATACTAACATCATAAATCTGAAAAATTTGTTTGTCTCTTTGTTTGCATTGAATAGGCTCCGATAATTTCTATATTGATTTTCGAAATTCTTAAATCTATAGTTAACTTATCTGCGGGTGACATAGGCTATAATCTACTAGTATATAATTTATTCATCATCCCTATCTGAGCGTTTTCCTGGAAGCGTCATCAGCACTGTTGCATCGGAACCTGGGATTCACCATCATGACAGTATTAATGACGTGATGTGATTGGGCAGAAATTTTTAAAATTGCTTGACCGTAATTGGACGTTTTCAGAGCCGTAGACTAATACCTATGAAAATTAACAAGCTTATATCTTATACATAGCATTTTAGGGAGGGCCCTGAATTAATCTAAATACATCGGGAATAGTACCTATCACAAACTACGAAGAAGTTACTATTACTAGTATCAGACGGCCGAATGCCTTATGTTTTTCTCTAGGCAATAGAGACCATAGACAAATATTGGAGTGGGGAAAAAGTGAATAAATGAAGTACAATTTAGTTTGAATTTCTATTGGGGGTCACAAATTGAAACTCAATTGACACGTGTTCTATGCCTTATTATCCATAAAGGCAGTTTTTCG
Source organism: Rhodophaea formosa (assembly GCA_963082605.1). Taxonomy (NCBI): domain Eukaryota; kingdom Metazoa; phylum Arthropoda; class Insecta; order Lepidoptera; family Pyralidae; genus Rhodophaea; species Rhodophaea formosa. The sequence goes on from OY720211.1 coordinate 22,038,813, forward strand.
GCAGTGGTATACCTATCTACTTCTCCTGATCACAAAGTAAGTACCTACTGCGAGCCCCATTTCATCTGAATCAGTTTAGTTGTTGAAGTGAGAGAAGGTAGCCAACAGTTAGGCACTGTTTTGCATTTAGGTATAATATTACTTAGTTGTATTACGTTACCACTATTTAATCATCAACATTTACCAGCAAATAATATCAACAAGTATTATTTCTGGTATTTCTTTTATAGTAATATGTACTTATATTAATACTTACCACGCATTGTCTCTATTTATCCCGATGATTTACTAGTAGATAATGCTATAGCATTAAGTCCACATTTTGTACCAGTTTCTTTGTTATAATAAAGTTTTAAATTAATAAATAATTATTAAGTTTTTCGCAGTTTGTTATCCTAACCTGCTAGACGTGTTCTCTGGACAATTTTTCTTTGTAAATAAAAACAGTCGAAAAAGTCAACCCAGCATTTTATTTCACGCACAACGCGCAAAAGGTAAAAATCATACCTATACAAAAAACCTGCGTGAAAAATCCGAACGCATCTCGAAAATAACATAATACCTACTCAATAGAAGCAGACCCTCGCAAAAATAGAAAGGAGGAATAAAAATAAAAACGGGCGAACAAGGCAGAACAGATCCCAGGGGAGGCGATCAATCGTGCGGAGTGACGTCCGGCCCCTTCAGGACAGGGGACGGGCCGGGACGGGCCGGACGCGGCCCGGACCTGGGAATGGTCACAAGTGTAGGTATTTTGTTGGGATTATTTTGTACTGTTTCTTGATTAAGTTTTATGTGCTTGTTTATTGGTTTATCTTTCGGATGAATTGTTAATGTTGAAATATAATTTATTGTTAATTTAATTTCGTAGAGTAACAAAGTACCTATTAAACTGTTCAGAATGCAGTTATCAGTGCCCGAAGTGAATGCTCGCAGTATCCAAACTTCCTAATCCTAACTATATCCCAACTAATATATCCTAACTAATATTATAAATGGGAAAGTGAGTTTGTTTATTTGTTTGTTTGTTTGTTACGCTTTCACGCCGTATTCACTGAACCGATCATCATGAAATTTTGCATATACATAGGTTAGGGTACCGAGAAGGACATAGGCTATAAATTACGCAGGCGAAGCCGCGGGTAACAGCTAGCAATATTATAAATGCGAAATCGAGTTTGTTTGTTTGTTTGTTACGCTTTCATGCTCTACAGAACCGATCATAATGAAATTTTGCATACACATAGGTTAGGGTACTGAAAAGGACATAGGCTATATATAACGTGGGCGAAGCCGTGGTAACAGCTAGTAATAAATAAATAAAGATAGGTATAGGAACAAATCACACAGATTGAGTTAGTTAGATGTCGCTAGGATAGTTACTAACTCAATGAAACTAAATGTATAGACTAATATAGAAACTAAATAAAAACTATTTAGATAAATTTCCAGGCCAATCTGAAAAATATCGTTTTCCATTATGACGGCCGGGGATTGAAACCAGGCCCATCGTGTCATAGAATGGCGTGTTAATTACTTCGGTCGTCGGTGATCATCTTAATATTATTAAAAGTTTCGATTAATACATTTACACACGTATATTAAAAATAGGAAGGCGCTGGATGCAGGCCGCTTCCAACCGGTCGTATTGGAAATCCTTGGGGACGCCTATGACCAGCAGTGGACTTCCTGTGGCTGAGATTCAAAATTGATTTTACTATTACAAATATATGAACATTTTACGATGTAACAATATTGTTTTAGATTCCAATTTTATTTAACTTAAATTATCGCTTGACGACACTTATTGCTATTATTTCTTATCAATTAAGCACAGACGTCACCGACTATCAGCCTGATTTCAGCTCCAGTCGCACAAAGCGGATCGAGTTTATCGCTCACTAAAAATCACAAGTAAGCATCGATATCTTATCGATACCACGACGTGTCTATTTATACGTATGTTTGTTATTTTTAAGCGTATTAGTAAATTTTTAATGGATCCAAAAATTTTGTAAATAATGGGCTTTCTCTCAGACATTTTTATTGAAAATTTTAAAAATATGTACAAAAATCTATAAAAAAGTATTTACATACAAAAACTAAAGAGTTTGCAACATCACAACGTGTAAATTGATACTCGACATACCCTTAAAGGTAAAAACATTGAAATTTTAAAAGTCAGAACATAATAACTATACAAGTCAGACATGTGTCTGACGTGTATAGTTATTATATTTTTCCGTACTCCAGACAACGTTTGTCTTGATGATCGGTTCAGTAGAACGGGCGTGAAAGCGAAACAAACTGACTTTCGCAGTTATTATATTAGTTGGGATGGGATTGGGATTAGTTGGGACTATAGATGTTGTAATGGTCAGCCCTAACTGATAGCTTATAAACCGATAATAATAGCCAGCAGACAAGCGCGATAGTGATAACCGAAATCCGCCACAATCCACCACTGAAATGATTTCACATAAATAATAAATAAATATATAGGGACATATCACACAAATTGAGCTAGCCCCACAGTAAGTTGTGAACTTGTGTCGCAGGATACTAACTCAACGATACTATATTTTATAATATATACTTATATAGATAAACATCCAAGACCCAGGTCAATATGAAAAAGATCTTTTTCCATCTTGACCTGACCGGGGATCGAACCCGGGACCCCCGTGTCGCAGGCTAGCGTGTTGACCGCTGCGCCACGGAGCTTGACAAACATGATTTAACTTTGTCATTATCCGTACATATACTACTTACTTCACATGTTCATTAGTCAATTCGAAGTGGGTAATGTACATTTTACATACATACATTGATACATGAACATGTGAAGTTCTTACTTTACAAATGTTCATTAGTCAATTCGAAGTGGGTAATATATATTTTATGATCACTAACATATTATAAAACAAACTCCTCCACCGCGTTTGTCTGTCTGTTCGCGATAAACTCAAAAACTACGGCATGGATTTTCATGCGGTTTTCACCAACAGATAGAGTGATTAATGAGAAAGGTTTATAGGTATAATACATGCCCGGGCGCAGCCGGGGAGGGCTGCTAGTTATATATATAAAAGGTTCATATGTTTATTTATTTATGATGTTAGCTTATAATCTGTATACTGCGCCTCTTTTATTTTTTGGTCGGAACAGATTGCTTAGCAATAAGTCCGCTTTTGTGTCATACACATATTTTGTTAATTATGTTCTTTGTGTATTTTGTTAATATGACACAATAAATATATTGTACCTATTGTATATTATTATTAAAGTTATGCAATAAATACCAAAATAGTTCACTCACGTATTTTTAATCGGTAGCTTCAGCAAGTTTCAGAAATTGAGATGGGCAGTTTCAGCGGCATGGGACGTAGCGCGAGGTGACTGCATGGTGTCATTTGTGACACAAAAACTATACCATCAGACCTGTCCTTTTATATGGAAGTGAAGCAAGGCCTGCAGTCTTCGAGCAACACGGCCTCCGTCAACACGGCCTCCGTACCGGACGGAGGGAGTGGGCAAAGCGACAATTTACTATGACAATTTTTCTGGCGTTTTTTGCGGGGGGAAATGTGCACACAAGTTTAGTTCCGCACACCTACATACAAAACTTAAACTGTCACTTGATAGTAATTATGACATTGTCACAAAAAATGACATAAAAAGAAAAAATAATTTGTGTACAGATGAGTCACACACAACTAACACATAGACATGCATATGCCTAATTTTGGCTTGTACCTTGACAGAGGGGAATGCAGCGTATGGCTACTCCCTTCCGTGTTGCTCGAAGCCTGCAGTTGACTCCTACTACGTGATCTGGCAACGATAGATAGATCAAGAGTGATTCGGTATGACGTAGGTAGCTCGTGTTTTAGCGGCACTACAAGACGGAGTTGCGAGACACGGAGATTAATATGTTGCGGTTTGCGGTGGATGTGCGGAATTAGTCGGAAAGGCCGTGTGAGAAACTCCTGCATTCGCGATAGCTTCAATGTCCAAGAAATAATAGAAAAACTGCAATCAAACCGCCTAGTAAGTAAGTACCTACGGTATGACTACATCTTGCCTAAAATGCGGCAAATGTGCAGCTATGCCGGCTCCGATGGGACACCGTAGAACGAATGAATTTTGATGCTAAAGCCGGACCGTTCTAAATACACATATAGGTGTCGTGTTCCTGCAGTGGAGAATAAAAAAGACCTGATGATGTATTGGTTTAGGTACATAAATGTAAAAGGCGTGGTTCCACTCGGTATTTTCTGAAATTACTTCAACGTAATCCGTTACATCCGAGTTAATACGTACCCAAAACCAACCAACCAATAACGGTGAAAAACCGAACAATGAAGTCATCAAGTGACATTTCGGCCATCTTGAGTGCAGCGGGCAGCTGCATCGGTTATGCGACCACGATCGATCACAGTCACGAGCAGGGGCGGATGTAGCTTGTGGCTGAGAGGCCGGGGCCCGGGGCAGACACGAAAAACAAAACAAGTATCAGCGATGATTAAAGTTTGATGAATTTTAAGTTGATTTTGGTGGATAGTCAGAAAAGCTACTCCCATCAAGTCTGAAGCGAAATTTTTCACTTCTGAATCACGTAAAATGGATCAGCGCATCGGCTTCAAACTTAACTCCTATTTTTAATGCGAATCTGGTCAACATTTTACATTTGATATAAATAACTTTGAAACAAATTAATGCTACTTATAATTTCAATGTTTTTTTTGTAGCTCGGACTGAGCTACAGGCAAGTTCTATGTGTAATAAAACTTCTTAAAAAGAAGCATAAGGCAGAGATCTAACCACCCGTGATGATGTCACACCCGATGCTAATGTCAATAACGGACGCAAAAACAATTGTAAACATTAATAAAAATAGAGATGTAGGTAAATGAAAATGATTGTTGTCCAAGATTAATTGGAAAGTTTGGAAGTAACTTTGATTATTTTAAAAGTTGCAAGGAATTTTTATTTTGAACTGAAGTAAATGAATAAACGTTTTTTTCTCAAATATAATTAGAAGAGTTAATAATAGTTGCCTTTTCCAAAAAAGTTCCCCGTCCTTTGAATGCCATAGAAAATTCCCTCGTTTCATTGGGCGGCAAACCCAATAGGCCCTGAGCACCACACTTCAAAGTCCTCCACTGTCACCGCTCACCACAACACTATCGCGACTCATAATTTATTATATTTGGCCGGAGGAAGCTTCCGGACGGGCGTGTAAGTAGGTACTATCTCTCTTTCCTGTCAACACTCAATAAATCAATTAAACGTACAGTGATAATGCTGGGCCGTGAGCCCGTGACGAATCGACCCAGTCTATCGATGGACTGGCCACTGGTATAGCGAAAATAAAGTTATTTTTTTTACATGAGATATAGATCTTGCACTTTTGCGTAAGTATATTTGAAATTGCGCTATTGAAGAGATAATAATTATATTGACTACTTGTCTATTACGTTCGATTTATCTACACTAGAAATTGATTTTATTTTATATTCAAATTTTGGATATCATGTATCGCTTTTTGAACGTCATATTTTTTTTTTAAATTTGCAAAATAGAAAAACTACTAGCGTTTCGGAAAGACCACTGGTGAGAAGAATACGCCGAAAGAAACTCAGTCCAGTTTTGGTCCCTACGTGCCTGAAGCGCCTGAAATGACGCGGATGAAGTTGCTGACAATGATAAATAACACAAAATTGAAATAAATGTTAAAGCTCAAACCAAAAGGTGTTCTTAAGAGGGTACTAGCAGTGCGTTTTCCATACAAATGTATTTCTCTATTTTCTTGCTGAAAACTGCTTCTAGAGGCACAATTCTTTTTACATAAAATCTATTACTAAAATAGGTATCTCTGTTTTATTTATTTTTTTCTAAAAACCTGTTTAAAAGAAAGCTAAACAAATTGTACAAAAACAGTTTTTTTTTGGAAAAAGTAAAAAATAGGGGCATTCCTATTTTAGTACTAGATTTTATGAAAAAGAATTGTGGCTCTAGAATCAGTTTTCAGCGAGAAAATAGAGAAATACATTTGTATGGAAACCATATTGAAAAAATACTGCTATCAGTAAAGCGTAGAACAAATGCAGAGACTGTGGCTACTGTGGGCCTGCACACCATTTAATGAACTACTGGTTACAATTATTATTTAAAGTGTGAAAGTGAAGCTTTACTAAGAGTTTCCGCCAGAAGTAGCAGTTATTGACAAAAACGCAAAGATAAATTGAACGCACTTTAAATTGTAGGCAGTACTTAGTTCAAAAAATAGTTTAAAGGGTTATCTAGAGCTTCGCAGAACAATTCTATTATATATTGATATTTACGTTTTGTTTCCAATAATTTATTTTAAATAGGGGCAGCATAAGACCAAGAAAAATACATGTAAAATGTGAAACTAGCCCCATCCAGCAATTAGGTACTTTTTTTAAAATCGTAAATCATTTCAAATAGTGTAATGCACTAGTAAATTACTTGTTATATTTATGGTATGAACTGGCTGTTACCCGCGGTTTTGCCCGCGTAAAATATAGCCTATGTCCTTCTCGGTACCCTCACCTATGTGTATGCCAAATTTCATGATGATCGGTTCAGTAGATACGGCGTGAAAGCGTAATAAACAAACAAACAATCCATTAATATAAACAAATTAATATTATAATATTAGTTAGGATTAGGATTATGATAGGTTTTTCATTATTTTGCATTTGGAAAATCAAGAACTCTAGCAAGAATTTCTCTTAATTTTTTAAAAACGAATATTAATGAAAAGTTATAGTACCAAAAATACTACAAGTAATTTACTAGTGCATTAAACTATTAGAATTTTTAAATTTGATATCATCATCAGGTCTCTTTGAGTCTCCACTGCAGGAGCATGATTCCTTTACTACCAGAGCCAATATTAGCCAGAGCTATATTAAATTTGATATGATTTAGAATGAAAAAAAAAAAATTGCTGGGTGGCGCTAGTTTTGCATGCCACTGTGCTTTAAAGTGCTTGAATGGATTTACTTATCACGTTTTATAGATTTTCAACCTCGTGTTTCGCCAGGAAAATGCATAAAATCTGTGGTTTTGTGTAAAGATGGACGATATCAGGAGATAAGTTTATCTCGCGATAGTCGTGATGGATGGTGTAAGTGACAACATTACATACAATTAGGAGATCATCTCGACGCGACTAGATAGCAAGGTTAAGAGTTTTAACTCTTATATACAAAAATCAAACCGTTCAGTTTTTATACCGGCACTAACTACATAACTCTTCTTTTTCTGCTTAATATTACGGCTTCCACCGAGATGTCGGTGATTTAGAAAATGTCCAGTATAATGCGATACAAAGTATCAGTGTTTTGCCTCATGGGAGCTTCTGGTGACAAATCTATACGAGCCCATATTACTACTTTAACTATTTCACAAATTTTTCATGAGCGCGAGCATTTATAACTCCAAACTACATCAATTTCATATTCTCTTGACTTGCCACCACAAACTTCAACTAGCCTGCGACACGTGGGTCCCGGGTTCGATCCCCGGTCAGGTCACTATAGAAAAAGATCTTTTTCATATTGACCTGGGTCTTGGATGTTTATCTATATAAGTATATATTATAAAATATAGTATCGTTGAGTTAGTATCCTGCAACACAAGTTCACAACTTACTGTGGGGCTAGCTCAATTTGTGTGATATGTCCCTATATATTTATATTTATTTATATCACAGTTTTTGAGAGAGTATATAGTCAAATATCTCAGTGTCCGTGGTTTGATGCCGCACAAAATGGCAGCTGAAAATCAGTGCTGGTCACTTTTGTGTCAAGCGTAAGACTACAGCGCAATTCATTGTAATATTTTTGTAAGAATGTGAATTAACTGCCTCCGTGGTCCAGTGGGTAAGGCGTTCGCCTCGTTGACCCGGGGGTCGTGGGTTCGATTCCCACGGGAAGCAGTTGTTTCCAGTTTGGTTAGGACATTACAGGTATGAATCACCTGATTGTCTGATAAGAAAGATGATTACGTGCTTCGGAAGGCACGTTAAGCCGGTGGTCCCAGCTGCCATCTGGTAGTCGTTAAAGGAACCACGTCAGAAGCCGACAGGCGGTTCCGCAGAACTCTGACACCAGGGCGTGCATGGTCGACTGACCGTGTCACCTACACGAAATGATGATGATGTAAGAATGTGTGCCATAATTAAACATCTCTTCTATCTTATATGTTCTATTATTTTACCAGAAATCCTAGTTTGCATATCTAGGCCCCACATGGCGTCGTCTGCAATTGAAAACCAAAGAAATGCGAAAAGATTATTCAACGTAAACTTTTTACACGTTCAAAGTAGGTGATTTTTTACATAAAACGTTGTTAATGTAATTTAATGCTTAAAACCCTTGGATTCAAAATGTTTTTGAAACTTAATTAGGTGGCAGTTAGAAAGTGTGCATAAGTAGTTTAAAAATAGTAAATTTAAACTTGCGTGTAGGTAACGACTTCCGACATCGGAGGATGTAAGTACGTATATGTTTTACACATACTTTGGTAATTTACAGTCATGAAATTAAAAAATCAGCCTCGAGCGTTAGTAAGTAGTTCCGTACCATTCTCATTAGACTATCGTGCAAAAAACGGAAAGATCGAGCAAAAATAAATATATGTGTACAGACAAATTGCACAGATTGAGCTAGCCCCAAAGTAAGTTCTTCAGTAAGTCTTGTGTTATGGGATACTAACTCAACGGTACTCTATTTTATTAGAATACATGTATAGATAAACATCCAAAAAGCGCCAAGTCATGTTTGTTGTATGAGAACTGTCTATTTTATGCAGCTTTTAGGCTTTTTATTATGGCGGCAACACATAACATTATTTGTGAAAATTTTAAGTGTCCAGCTATCACGGTTCATGAGATACAGCCTGATGACAGATGGACAGACAAACGGAAAGTGAAGTCTCGTGAATAGGATCCCGTTCTTACCCTTTGGGTATGGAACGATAGAAAGAACTGTTTCTGGCAAAAAGTTAACATTAACAATTGGTTTTAAATCAAACGTAAAGTAAAACAAAGCATTAGTCACAGACTTACATATACATATGTACATAAAAAATATTGTATACAATATGTTAATAAAACCCTGTCCGATTCTTAAAGGGGCGACTCAGCCCGTCATATAACAACTTTTCCTATGGGACTAATGCTGGAAATTGGAATAAATAAAAATCAATATTTTCATACAAATTGTTAGGCCGGCTGAACACTTTCGTATACTCTCAAAATCTAAATTTACCACTACGCCACGGATGTGGTCAAAATCTAATAAATCGAGTACTTACCAACAAAATCATGTTAAAATCTCGACAAATATTTAGTAGTGAATCTTGTAGGCTTAGTCCTTATCTCCCCTCGTACGATTCTAGATTTGAGTCCCTTGGCCTTGTCTGAATCTGATATGATAGGTAATCATTTCAGTATATTTATTTAAATCTTGGTTTGATTTGCAACGCGACGTAGGCAAGTTACCTTCTAGATTATGAGCTGACCATTATCCCAGAAGGCGTGTTAGTTTTTGGCGCCTTGTGGTTTCCGTCTAAGAATAGGATTTTTCATTTAAATGTAAGTTATTTAACTTACAAGTTATTTTTATACGGTTTTATCATGTTAACTACCGTTTATTATAGCAGTTTTGCATTGTTCTAAAAACATAATACCCAAATGTCACACAAGTCTATCCTGAACTAGAAATAAACACTGAAATGTTAGATTTTTGTATGATGTTATTAAGAACGATATGAGTTATATAATTTAAACTTATATGCCAAAGTATCAGCATGCACAAGACCACAATTTGTGGTGATAGAATCGCGAAAAATAAGAAAACCTCAGAAATAAACGTTAGGCTCCCATTTTTAGGGTTCCGTAGTAAACTAGGAACCCTTATAGTTTCGCCATGTCTGTCTGTCTGTCTGTCTGTCCGTCCGCGGTTTTACTTAGAGACAATAAGTACTAGAAAGCTGTAATTTGGTATGAGTATGTATATTAATCATGGCAAAAAAGTCGTAGAAAAAAATCTTGAAAAAAAAATTTTTTTTGGGTAGCTCCCATACAAGTAAAGTGGGGGAGTCATTTTTTTTTCTCTACTTACCCATCTTGTGGGGTATCGTTAAAAAGGTCTTTGAAAAATATTGTGAGGTTGAGAACACCATTTTTCGATTTAGGGATCCGTTTTCGAAATATTTGGTTTTAAAGTGCAAATTTTTGTTAGAGGTCCCCTCTATCTCCTAAACGGTTATATATAGATACGTGAAAAAAATTACAGCAGTAGTATATATACTGAAGTTGAAAGGAAAACTATCAGAGCTGAGTAGTAAGAACAAACTAAAAAGTTATAGGTAACCAACTTATAAACTGTGAAATTTCATACTATTTTCATTGTAAGATGTTTTTGGTCGTTAAACTGTGAGGTGCGAGTGTAAACAGTGTGTACTCAAAGTTGTCATTCGCAACTACGGAACCCTATACTGCGCGTGGCTCGACACGCACTTGGCCGGTTTTTTACTCTTTGGATGCGGAACTTTAAAAACTAGTCCACGAAGAATGCCCGACGATACCTTTATCTACGTCAATCCTATCCTACCCATCATATCAATGTTACATCTGATGATGATTCATCAGGTCTTTGTTATTCTCTACTGCATGACCACGACCCTTCCAGCGCCATATGTATATTAGCGAGAGCAGCCAGAGGATTTGGCCTACACTTTTTACGCTGGCCAGACAGGTTGGAGAGGTCTACTTGATGTTTATGGCTTAGAAAACAAGCTAAAAAGCTTTTTTTAGCTTGTTTTCTAAGCCGCTTTCTATGTCATCCACGGGAAGACTTGGAGTGGTCCTATTCTTCTCTGCCGGAAATCACATGTTATCAAAGCGTTACATTAGAAAAAATCATCCACATACGTATAAATATGATTTGACAATTTTCGACTGCTACGTCGTCAACACATCGTGCCCAGCCCTATCGTCGCCACCATCTGTAAATCAGCGCTTATCAGTTTATCACTGATTGTAATGGCGATAAATTCGACATGTTTCGTTACATCCGTGATTATACAGATATCTTGCACACAGTATTGAGACTGCCTAAGGTATTTTTAAGATTTAGTCAGTCATCTATGAGTGTTAACCATTCATCATCATCATCAGGTATCTTTTCAGACTCCACTGCAGGAGCACGTCCCTCACTGTATTACCAGAGCATTAGCCAGAGCAGTCAGAGGATTTGGTCTACAATCTTGACGCTGAACAGACGTTAACCATTATAAGTAATGTAGGTAATAATAGTATATCAGAATAGCATTGTGAATGCTTTTATATATTTTCAATGCTACACGTGCTACACCTATAAAATATTGTCAGGTCTTCTACATTGTAATCAAATACAACACATGTAACCTCTACATTACATGTGTATAGTAGTTACGTTAGACGAAGCCCTATTGCGTATAAGAGGAATGGGATATGGCGGAGATATACGTGTAGGACCGACGCGGTGGCCTAATTGGTAAGGCGTTAGAAGAAGATTAAAGACTGCTGGTTGGAATCCTGCCCGCGTGGATATTTACCCCATAAATTATTTCTTAATTTAATAATAGTATATCAGAATAATAAACTAAAGCTAAGCAAAGCTTATAAACATCAAAGAGACCTCCACACAACGACCAGCGTGGAGAGTGTAGGCCAAATCCTCTGACTGCTCTGGCAGTACAGAGAGGGTCGTGCTCCTGCAGTGGAGACTAATAAAGACCTGATGATGATGATGATGATATCAGAATAATATATATGTCTCTTGCAGTACGGAGAGGGTCTTGCTCCTGCAGTGGAGACTAATAAAGATCTAATGATGATATCAGGATAGAATTCTGTGTTGTTATAGCATAAAATCAGCTATAAAAGTAATAGAATATCTAATATGAAAATTGAAATAAAGCCGAATTAGAAACAAAATAAAGATTGATACACTGAGGCAGTTTTGAGTAAAAACTTTGTTAGTGTAAAATATATTTGAGGATTATCGAGATTTAATGCTCAGCAAAGTACAAACATGAAATTATTTAATCTTATCGAATCAGTGTACTTACTGGTATCAGCGATAGCCGTGTACACACAAACGTAAGTGCAAGATATTATGCGTATTGCAAATCTGATTTTATCGTTTTGTACTTATTTGCGTTTCGCATGTACAAGTGGCCAACGCTGGTGTCTAATTGTCAAGTTTTCTTATATTCTAAGATAGTTGGACATGCCTTCTAGAGCGCAAAAGAGCTCAATAATTTTTGTGCAACCTTACGGTCTGAGAAATTAATTTCTCAAAAAGATTTTTACAGGGAAAATATTTTACATAGATACTTATAGAAGATTCAATTAAGACTTACACTAGAACTTTCATGTGTCTGTCCGTTCATGTGTCTGTCTATCTGTATGTCACAGCCAATTTGCTCGGAATCTGCTGGATCGAATAAGTTGAAATTTTGTGAACTTATTTTACTTATGTGACTCTGATATGAACGTTTTGCGTCAGATACCTATTGCTTAATTTTTTATATTTTGTTTTTTTTTTATTTGGTGTTTATATTTGTAGCACAGTAACATATGTTTTATAAATATACAAAGAACAATAACATATGTTTTAATAAACATATGTTATTGTTCTTTTTTCATTTTTTGTGAACTACAATAAACGCTTTTTCATTTCATTTATGCCGTGTTGTTCCCGGCAGAGTAGAATAGGACCTCTCCAATCTTCCTGTGGATGCCGTAGAAGGACACTTAGGAAACACAGGCTAAATAAAGCTTATAAACATCAAAAAGACCTCTCCAACCCGTTTGGACAACGTGGTGGGTGTAGGCAAAATCCTAAGACTGCTCTGACCAATTATATATGGATATAGTACAGAGAGGGTCATGCTCTTGCAGTGGAGACTAAAAAAGTCCTGATGATGATGATCATCATCATTTCATTTTATAGGCTACAGAGTTTGTCTAACATTCAAATAAAAAGGCATTGAAAAAGATACGGGTTTGTGACCTAAATAAATAAATAAATAAATATATACGGACAAATCACACAGATTGAGCTAGCCCCAAAGTAAGTTCGAGACTTGTGTTATGGGATACTAACTCAACGATACTATATTTTGTAATAGATACATATATAGATAAACATCCAAGACCCAGGTCAATCTGAAAAAGATCATTTTCCATCTTGACCTGACCGGGGATCGAACCCGGGACCTCCGTGTCGCAGGCAGGCGTGTTGACCGCTGCGCCACGGAGCTTGTCGTCGTTTAAATATATTGGTAAACTGGCTACAGTGCTACAGTCGAAGAGAAACGATGTTAAAGTTAATTTTGTTAACACCGATTTTTATAACGTATTCTATTATTAAAGGTGGCGATCCTCTGGTAGTCTCATTACAGAGAGGGTCATGCTCCTGCAGTGGAGTCTATAAAGACCTGATGATGACGAGTCTATACCTAAATAAAGCTAGACTTAATAATTTTGCCATGCTGCATTACTACTAAAACTGCATTGAACGCGTCAGTCGCGCCTCCGGCCGGCAGTTTGTGCGAGTCACGGTGAGTCGCGGGATGTAGGCGACTTGTGGTGTAAATAAAATTAATATGTGGATTTATTGCCCACTAACACACGCGGATATAGTCGGCCACGTGTGAGTTGGACTCACGCAACGATTTCTTTTTGTGGTTTTAAAGAAGTTTATGTAACTTAGATTAATATTGTTTGTTTTTGTTTTATATGTTTCTTTTCATCTCATACCTCTGCCCCACTTAACCGAACTAATGTCTTCTTTCAGATGCCTGGTTGACTGGAAGAGATTCCCCCCAGGGCTAAGTCCGCCATTGTGCACATTTTCTTTTACTTTTAAATTGTCTTTCATAATGTATATTGTTTTTAAGTGTATGTGCAATAAAGTGTTTATAAACTTTATTTCTCAAAAGATATTTTACATTTCACTAATAGAGAAACTTAAATTTATAATGTTTTTTAGGCGTGCATTTTAGGCGTGAGCATTAAAAAATAAAACATTTGATAAAAAAAGTTAATTCGGTAGTTGCTTGTACGCAAAATACGTAAAAGATGTAAACAATATTTTGTTATGTATTATAAACAAACTCAAACTTTCGGTGTTGGGTCTTTTAACTTGTATACAGCGTGTAAATTTAATAGTCTCTTAAAGGGGTGACTTGGATCGTCGATATGAACAACTTTTCCCATGAGATCAATTCTGGAACCACCATTTTTTTTTTACTTTCCCATATAAGCTCCCATGGCGGCTGAACACTTTCGTATGAAAATGTTGAAAATTTTTTGAGTTCCGAGCATTGATCCCATCGGAAAAGTTTTTCATTTTGAAGGGCTGGGTCACCCCATAAGGTATGTCGGGTCAATTTATTTACACGCTGTAAAGACTGCTCTTTTCCTGATTACATGGCTTCAGGTCGGTACATATAGGGTTCTTCCGGTTTTAATCGTAGCATAATAGTTAGTTGCACGATATTATTAAAAACACTCTCGGTGGCGCAAAAAAAAACTATAAATTAAGATGGAATTCAGATTTTCAAAGTATTTTGCAACGTGAAAAGACATAAGTACACCTAATTTAAGGAGGCAACTGGGAACGGATCAGATTTAGAATATTATTTGTTAATCCCATAACCTCTACATCACAAGTCTTGAATCTTTGAATCTTGAATCCTCGCAGTGACTCGCCAAACTGCCGCACGCCGAGACTGACGCTATGCACTTTTATTGGTACTGCAACATGACAAATCGCTTGTGTCGGCTTTCGATATTCGAAATCCCTCTCCCCTGGGATTACGCGAAACAACTATGGGTATGACATACCATCCACGTTTGATTTTTAGAATATTTGTCGTCACGTATATTCTGTGAATTGACGGAAAGTGCAGCGAAAGGATCATGATCGTTCGATATGTTTGGCTTGGATTACCTATTTAGAGTAAATCATTTAAATTTAAGTAACGATCTCCGGCGAGCAGCGGCTACGACTACCATGAGTAAAGATCCCTTTGAGGTAGGTGGGTGTCACAGATACCGTGTGCTCTCTGTTACAAAGATTTACCAACGGTAGCCAACTGACATGGATGACGGTGGGATTAACCACTGAGATATTGTCCGTATGGATGGGATACACAGTATGAATAATATAATTGTCATAATTTGTTAATACTGTAACTAGAAGAATTGAGAAGTTTATAACAACGACTTGAGTTTTAGTGAGTATAACAAACAATATTAAAAGAAATTTTATCTAAATGTTGTGTATCTAAAAATTTGAAAAAATTGAAAATGTCTCAATATTAAAAGATAATGAAAATACCTCAAAATCCTAACCATAAATCACTCGGATATTTGCATAAGAAGATTCGCACGCGACCTATTTCTCCTCAATAAACCGCGCAAACAGACCACACATGGGCCGATTGTCAAATGTCTGTAGGGTTGCCGATAGTTCGGAAAGTTTTGGGACTTATTCAGAAATTTTTAATGCTGCTTTGTGTTTGTTTGTAAGCTTCAATGTTATCAGACATATGTTCCTTCCAATACAGGGCCTCCTTGAGGGCTGATAACAAATTTTGGTAAATATTTCCTACACCTACGCCGGACAAAAGGCACCGGATGTGTCACACGACAAGTCCGAGCTCTTTTGCTAGTTGAGGCGTAGATAAATAAGAAATATTTTTTAAAAGTTTAAGCTTGATCAAAGAATAGCGAGCGATTATAATATAATAGGCATTAAAAATGTTAAAAACTGGCTAAGTAATTTTTTTATAAATTCTGTGGCGTACTTTCTGATGGCCTTTTACGTATTTAAACGTTCGACTAGGTCAATAATATTTTGGAGCCCCCTATTTGGACCATGAAAATCTTTAAATACCTACCTAAAGAAACTAGAGGCTACGAAGAATTAAAGTAAGATGGCGTTTTGCTCATTCATTTTATGCATGGATAAATACTGCTTTTGATAGTATGATGACCCTACCACTGTCAACCGTCGCCGATGTTATCTAGCACTCACAATGCTACAGGCCATCAAACCGTCTTGCTCACCAACAACACATCCTGATAGTCCACAAATTCAAATCCAAACGAATTCCGCTTTTACCTCAATAGTCTTAAAGTTTACATTAAAATATTTCGACGGCAAAATCAAATGGGAGAGTTGAAGGATATCTCACATTGTCATTTTCCTGCGAGTTCCTTTGACGTTCGTATCTAACTGATCGCAGGCTATTCTAAACCTTAAAATCAGTTTTGAAAGTTGAAATTTATCTGACAAATTAAGAAGAATGCAGCAAAAATGCTGATGTGATTGGCGAAATCATTGAGGTGTACGTGCCCTTCAAATATTTTAGATTCGAGTTATTTTTTGTTATGTATAAATTTATCTCGCAAGAGAATAAATCAATTGAAACTAATAATTTATTAGTAACACTATTCCCTTAGATATTTAAGAGATCTCTTGAAGAGATTAGGTACTGTAAACTAATAGTAAACAACGTTTAACAAGAAGCGTCATGATGCTTCATGACGCTTCATACAAAATTTATATAAAAAATAATAATTTTCATTATTTATATAAAAAATAAAAAAAACCTGAATGCTCTTTTTGTCAGTTTACCTCCGCCATATTGATTGTTTGCTGACGTTACATAGCCTACGACATTCCGATGAAAAATACTTACAAATAATGAAACATCACACTTCAAAGCGTTCAGTATAGAATAAACATAGTATAACAACAACCAAATGTCTCAACTAATTGATATATAAAGAATACCACTTTGTTGTTTATTTTCTAAAGTAATGGTTTTAAGACTTGCTACTTTTATTCGGTTTAGATCAGAGGGACCACCTACTGACTCAAATCATCACAATCAACACTTAGAATCCACTATATCAAATGGGCTCATGCTTTCCAAAAGTGAATAATTCCCACTCAATAACTTGTAAGTTATTGATATTAACAAAAGTCACCAGGTCATTACCAGGGGCCCTGGTCACGTGAAGTTGCGGGGTCGTTGCGTGCCGATGGCGCGATAGTGGCCCCACTTGCGGGCCCTCGCGTAATCGGTTTACTGGGCCCAGTTGCTTTGAACCAGGGCCCAAGTCACAGGATGATAGCTGTGAATTTGCTTCATAAATATCATTTACCTACATTGTGATCAGGGGTGTCATCTTTAACCGCCTGTCTGGTGGTTGCAGGTATGGTATCAACTACCCGCGCCTGGCCTCCCGAGCTGCTATTTTCTCCTCCCTAATCCATTTAAGCAAGTATTATCCCAAATATCTTTGCCCCGTTCCCCCAGTCCAACGAATTTCTACCCTTCCATAAAACGGTGTAAACAGTATTGGCAGTGAGAGTGCTAGAAATAGAGTAACTAGCAACGAGGGCAAGCTACTCTACCACTACTGCCTTTACTTTATCATAAACTCTATCAATATTTGTTTACTCTACCCATGTTTCTGCTTAGTAAAGTAAAGATCAAGTACTAAAATGACAGCCGCGGCATTCTAAATCCCAACTAATATTATAAATGCGAAAGTGAGTTTGTTTGTTTGTTTGTTACGCTTTCACGCCGTATCTACTGAACCGATCATCATGAAATTTTGCAAATATATAGAT
The DNA here is from genome assembly GCA_963082605.1 of Rhodophaea formosa. Classification (NCBI taxonomy): domain Eukaryota; kingdom Metazoa; phylum Arthropoda; class Insecta; order Lepidoptera; family Pyralidae; genus Rhodophaea; species Rhodophaea formosa. Next base: position 22,056,554 of record OY720211.1, read on the forward strand.
TAGGGAACCGATAAAGACATAGGCTATATATTACGTGGGCGAAGCCGCGGGTAACAGCTAGTCAACTAATAAATTCAAATTTACGTGTAGCGACTTACTTTACCAAAACTGGTAGACTGCCTCGAATGGGCATGTTGACTAAAATTTTTTTCATGCTGCTATGTAAAGACCTGCCAAAAATAAACACGATAGTGACAGAAATACATTTCTAAACAAAAAACTCTTTCAGTTATAAAAGTTTTAAAGACACATGTTTTTAGACGTAAATTTTTAGACGTGAAAACGCGCTGCTGAAATGCCTACATATTTGTGACGTCACAAGCTTGTATTTTGTATGGGTGGCGTGAGAACTTTGTTTGGTAGCTATACGAAATATTTCGTTTATGGTAATGGTTTCATAATAAAAGTTGCTATAAATTTTGCAGACTAAAATACAGTATAATTGTAATTAAAGATTTTCATACTTTAAAAAATGGTCCTATTCACCCAACTTTAAAGAAGCTTTAAGATCACTTATCAAATCGATATCAAATTAAAAGTGTTCTTTATAGTGTTTTTAGATAGAAATTAGTCTCATTAGAAACAAATTTTATATAATCTTAACATTAGGCAACTACCGTATTGGTAGAGTAGTAGCTTATGTACTATATCACTTGCTCTACGCGTGTTCCGGAGCCAAAAAGGTGTAAGACAATACTGTACACTGTTTGTCGTAATAGTGTGTAAAACACTGTGTGGTATAATCGACTGAGGTCTCAACTGTGCCTAGTATGGGAGTAATTCTTAACTTGTGCTGAAGTGATTCTTCTCGCAAGTTATTTTTTTTTTGACCCGGGACCCCTCGTGTTGCTGGCTGACGTGCTAACAACTGCACCACAGACGCTGTCTTTCCGCTAGCTCTTGTCCCTTAGGCCAGCGCCAATCCTCGCCTAATGCATGTGACTTGCAGCCTTCGGCCAGCACTTCCAACTAAGTTCACATAATGACCGCCCCGGCCTGTCTCCGATACAGCTACTAATGTAGTTATTTTCTATGCTCTGCGCCAAATTGTAGACCTCTCTAGTCTTATTTAAAAACTTGGACTACTTAAAGACTAATTCTACTATACCTGGTTTTAACCATTTATCAAAATCAAAACGTTTATCCAGAAAATAGGCCTTTGCAGGCTCTTCATCATCATGTCTTTTTTAGTCTCCACTGTGGAAGCACGACCCTCTCTGTACTACCAGAGCCATATATTAGCCCAGAGCAGTCAGAGGATTTGGCCTAATGTCTCCAGGCTGGGTAGGAGAGATCTCCTTGATGTTTATTATTTGTTTAGCTTGTTTTCCTTTAGTCGCCTTCTACGACATCCACGGGAAGACTTGGAATGGTTCTATTTTATTCTGCCGGGAACCACAGGGCCAACCAATTATTCCACCAAAATTAGTCAACACTATATTTCTAATTTTATCTGCGCATGTCTCAAATAAAATGTCAACTAAGAAATGATGAATGTATTACTCTGAATATTAAAAACATAGTAATTTTTTAACCTGTTTTTGTTCCTTTTAATACAATTAACTTTTTCTAAACAACCGTTAGGTTAACTACACCCAAATAGGATTAAAATACCCGGCAGCCAACCATCCATGCATTGTTAATATTAGTTGATATAAAAATATTAATATCGACACGGATTAGCCTGATTGCTCGCTACTCGCTCTATGACAATCCTTATCATTACCGGACTACTGGGCTTTAGGCTGCCCGCGTATCGGCGATTTGTCGCGAGTACTTTGGCAATTGACGTATATACTTTACTTGCAAACTTTATATTAGTTTATTTAATATTTTTGGAAAAGTCTTCTTTGCCAATGTACGAGTATAATTATTAAGAGTTTATCGCGCACAGACAGACGCGGGCGAAGAGTTTGTTTTAATACTAGCAGCCCTACCCGGCTGCGCCCGAGCATGTATTATGCCTTAAAACCTTCCTCGTGAATCACTCTATCTATTGATGAAAACCGTATGAAAATCCGTGGAATAGTTTTTGAGTTTATCGCGAACAGACAGACAGACAGACGCGGCGGAGGACTTTGTTTTATAATATGTAGTGATAGTGATGTAGGGATGAAAAATAAATTTCGTTCATGTTACTGGTCCATTGTCGGCATTCATGTCCAGCCAGCCCATTAGGTATAGGTACTATTCAAGCTGAAAAAATGTTAAACAGACAAGTTACATTATTAAAACGGATAGACGATGGATGTTCATATATATGTATATTTATTTGTAATAAAATATAGTATCGTTGAGTTAGTATCCCATAACACAAGTCTTGAACTTACTTTGGGGCTGCTCTATCTGTGTGATTTGTCCTTATATATTTATTTATTTATTAATTTAATTTATATCAATAAATAAATAAAGATATACGGACAAATCACACAGATAGAGCTAGCCCCAAAGTAAGTCTGAAACATGTGCTATGGGATATTAACTCTATATTTTATTACAAATACATAATATAGAGAAACATCCAAGACCCAGGTTAAATTTAAAGTTATTCTTCTTGACCTGACCGGGGATCGAACCCGGGACCATTCGTGTCGCAGGTAGCCATGTGTCACGGAGCTCGTCAATAGAATAAATAATATTTAACTATTATTGTTAGTTTTAGTCACCTCGTACGAGTTTCATAGACAAGTGTTCACCCAGCCGGGCAATTTGTATGAAACTGTTGTTTCTTATGTAATGCCGGAAATTTGAAAGTTTCTTTTTTCAATTTTCCTTTGCATTAATACCATAGGAAAAGTTAATCGTATTGACGGGACGAGTCGCCCTTTAAGGATCGGACATGGTTTTATTTACATATTGTATATCTTTCTAATAACTGACACCTGTTTATTTTGTTCTATTTAAATTATATGCCAAAACTTGACTGGGAGCGAATTCTTTTAGAATTAAGTCTACCTATTGTAGCTCTTTAGTCAATAACTCATTAAAAAAACTGATTCTAATAAGTGCTTACAATTATAAGTCGAGAATAGGGATAGACGTTGGTTAGATAAACCGTCTTAGATACTATCAAACGAGTTCTTATGCAAGTCTGCAGACATTATCTAAATCCGTACTCAGAAAAGGCTTCGTACTGCATTTAATAATGATACAAACATAGGTTTAATTCGCCGTGGGCGGAGATAAAGACGAAGTTTCATTAATATTAAGTATTCTGATTTGGCCGCGCCCGCCAGTGCACACTTAGCGTATCGGGACTAATCATTGGTTTAGGCTGCTCACAGACGATACGACTTTAAATGTTGGTATTTGGTAGCACACTTAGGGCGCAGACCTTAGAGTCGTGGGTTCGAATTCTACCTGTGGCCCAAAATACATAATAGTATAATTACTTGTGGCAAATTCTTTTTCATCACATATTTTCAATTTTAATAATATACCGAGTTTTTAAAAACCATTTAGATGTTAATATTAGCATGTCATTTATTTAAATGGTCAGGGATGTCATACTCAACTGCCTGTCCGGCCGGTGTCGGGTGCGCGCCCGCGGCCTCCCGAGCTGCTACTTTCCCTTCCCCTACCATCAGAGCAAGTATCATCCGAAATGACTTTATTCAGTTTCCTTAGTGCTGTTAACTCCTACCCTTTCTTCGCGAAAACGGTTTCGATGGGCAGCAGCATCGGAACAGAGATAAGCCAAACGAACTGTGCTCACCAACCCGTACCTTACCCAAGTCAAAGAATATACATATACACTACCTAAGTAGAGGAACACATTAAAACAAACGAGTGAAGTCTAACAAGCAGCAGGCGAAGCCGAAAGCTTTTAGTAGTCCGAGTTTGTTATGTGTAAAACACACAATGTTTTTCATTACTCCTGCGAGTACCTATTTTTCTTGGACATTAAGTAAATGGCGCAAACTGCTGTGAGTAAAAAATTAAACATGGATTTTGTGACAGTGTAAAATTTCTACACATTTGGAACTTTGACTACATTTGGAAAACTGTTTAAATCTATTTCGGGAGGATTCTTCCATGCTGGTTCGGGAGAAATGGAAAAACATAGAATACACCAGCTGCTTTTCATTCCGCATGCAGACCGTAAAAGCCGGTCAAGGGATTGGGCGAGAATTTAAGAAATCATGTCAATAGGCGATGCAGCTAGCAAACCATCACTATTTTGATTCCGCTTGCCACCTTAACGCCCACATACACGCTAAACGTAGCCTTTGGGTTTTTTGACCTTGGGCTCTGTCTACCCCGCAAGTGGTAAGGACGTGATAATATGTATGTATTTATGTTTAGATCTAGTAGATATGATACTCGTACGTGGTATTGTGAGTGGTATATTGAATTTAAAAATAACGTGCTTTCGGGCATAGTGGATTATTTATATCATAAAGCTTGTGGCCGTACTGTCTAGCCCACTTTGTGTGCTAAAAATAATAATTGTAAAAAATACCAAACCTAATTTTCGAACTCTTAAACATTCCACCATTGTCGGCAATGCACTAAACTCTTTTATAATCTTATAAGTACGTCAAAATTTTACAGCCCTAGTACAGTAATATGTAACAACGCATAGGGAATTAAAGTGCATATTACATTGTAGCCGCTACTGGTGGTCCTATTACCGCTCGTAAACTTTATTATTTACAGTTATAGACTTTACTTTGTGGTATAAGAAATGCATTACATCTGACGGCAGTAAACAAAGTTATAGCCATTTGAAGATACTTTTTTAATTAACATAACTACGATTTATAATGTTTGCACTTGCAATGTTGTATGAAATATTTTTTCAAGCTATGAATTGAAATAACTCGAGGCAGGTATATTTACTGTAGTCAAAAATGAAATGCATAACATTGTATATTTAAATATTTTCTCCTTACAACGTTTAATACAAAAGAATGCTATGACAAAATATAAGTATGCTGTTATTTTTCAAGCACGACTTCCACGCTGGTTTGGGAGAACGGAAAAAACATAGAATATACCAGCTGCTTTTCTTCCCGCGCAGACCGTAAAAGCCGGTCAAGGTATTGGGCAAAAATCTAAGGAATCACATTAATAGGCGATGCGGCTAGCAACCCATCACGATTTTGATTCCGCTTACCACCTTTACGCCCACTATGATGCTAAAAGTGACCAAATCTTATGACTTTCGGCTCTGTCTACCCCACTAGGGATAAAAACGTGATAATATGTATGTAATACAAAAGAATAGGTTACATGCATTTATTTGCACATTTTCTGAATATATATGTTGTAAAGGTGAAAAACAGTGGCGATCTATGGGAGAGGCCTATGTCCAGCAGTGGTCTTCCCTGGGTGATAGATAGATAGATAGATGTATAGAATGGTGAAAAATAAAATAAAAAAATAGAACTTGTATACAAATTCACCAATTACCTGGTCAAATTTTAATGGAAAGTCCAAATAAAATTTTGCCAAAATTTTGTTTTATTGTTTTTCCTTTTTTGTTGCGTTTTATGTATTATTCTACTAGCAGTCCGATGAAAGAATTTTTGAAATTAGTCCAGTAGATCCTGATATTATCGCGTTCACCAAAAAATTTAATATCAAGATAGATTAGGGATTCTAGTACCAACATTAAATAAAGAAAGAAATAAGTATATAGGTACGGACAAATCACACAGATTAAGCTAGCCCCTTAGTAAATTTGAAACTGGCGTTATGTGATACTTACTCAACGATACTATATTATATTACAAATAAATATTTAGATAAACATCCTTATATGTATGTGTAATATAATGTACTAGCTGTTACCCGCGGCTTCGCCCGCGTAATATATAGCTCCTTCCTTCTCGGTACCCTAACCCATGTGTATGCAAAATTTCATGATGATCGGTTTAGTACATACGGCGTGAAAACGTAACAAACAAACAAATAAACAAACAAACAAACTCACTTTCGCATTTATAATATTAGTTGGGATTAAAATATTGCCACATTGTTCAGAATCACCCTGTACAGCCCATAACGTGACCCAGTACCCTCCAACTCAAAACATTCTCGGCCCATCCCAAAAGTTTTGATGACACAATCTATTTATAACCGACATCAGTCCTCTAAACGGCCCTGCAGAGATCAGTCCATTAAGACCCATTGACAAAGATATATCATATTATAATATCCTCCCACGCCCGTATCGGCTAATCTGTGTGTCTGTCCGTCTGTCCGTATCAGCTGAGACAATGGCCACTATCTTTGAATAAAGAGTTCTTCTTAAATTGTTAAAATACGTAGGTATTCTTACTTCTTCAACTACTGAATATAAAATCTGCTTAGCCCTTTGATAATTCTGTATTTTTATGGTGCATTCGCCGTGTGGTTCCCGGCAGAGTAGAATAGGACCACTCCAAGTCTTCCCGTGGATGTCGTAAAAGGCGACTTAGGAAACACAAGCTAAACAAAGCTTACAAACATCAAAAAGACCTCTCCAACCCGTCTGGCCAGCGTGGACAGTGTAGGCCAAATTCTGTGACTACTCTGGATAATATATATATATTTTTTAAATATTATATTGCTGTGGTTAGTACAGAGAGGGTTGTGCTCTTGCAGTCCACTGCACTGACTAAAAAAAGACCTGATGGATAGATGGATGGATGGATGGATGGTGCATTCTTTAATTTTAATTCATGACATGACAATGTAAGCTCTAGTCCACTTAAGTGATTTTAAATAGGTATGTCGTAGATTGTAAGTTGACGTCATTTGGAGAAAATGCGCTGTGCAGTTTGTTGCCGCTTCTTCTGCACTCCGCCTTGGAAACGGTGTAAACTTAGCCGTGAGTAAATTATTGACGTCAACAATATTATATTTTTGTAAACTAATTGTAATTATGAAAAAAATTGACATTCACTAAATGATATTGAAATATCTTATGATGAATAAAATGATTGACTTTGACCTTTGACTTTGCCTTTACTCACGAAGCCATGAAAAAGGCTAACCTAATTTTACTTAAAACGTGTTTCACACTGTTATTTTTTGGAGTTCAGTCAGTCCTAACGTAAACAACTAGGTGAATAAGATAGCATTTTCTTGCAATCCACGACTTTAAATTCCTTTTAGAGATACGTATGGACGAAAATAGAAATATATTCGTCCATGCGGCACACACATAGACGCTGGAATAGACTAACATATACAACAACTGTGTAATTCTGACAATATCACATTCATAATGCGTTTAATTTATAACCTCCTTTTCTTGAAATTGATTGAAATAAATAAAAATATACCTACTTTTATTTGTAAATTGCGTTTACTTTTTCAAATTATTCATGAAGTAAATCCATTTATTTTGTAATGAATAGTTAGTCCATAAAGTGTGATTTAATTTATATGTTCAATAAAGCATATTTTACGATAGCTACCGTTCTAGATAATTAAATTTTCTGGTTACGTTTAGCCGAGCACAAACTAAAGAGGACACAGAAAGTTTCAACTTCCGTGTACGATAGTGTAGGTAGCTAACACTTCAAAATTTAACTTTTTTTTTAGCTTTAATAGGCATTGTTAATCTTCTATTTATTTACTACTAGCTTTCGACCATGGCTTTGCATCAAGAATAGTAATTTTTTCCGGTCGCAGATAGGCAGGCAGGCTTATTCACAAATTTATAATTGGTATGGATTAGTAATTATTTTGCTTGCTGATGAAATGAAAATTTTAACCCTGCTAAGCAATAGTGGGGTTAAAAATTTAATTTCATAGAGAGAACAAAGCGCACATTTATTTAAGTCACGCATATATTTAGCCACTTTATGTTACTTACGCCTGAATATCTTTGTTATTTTACATCGTCTCCTTATGTAAAAATCAGGTGATAAAACTAGGCTGAGTTTCCAAGTATTTTTCGGCTTGAGCCTAAAAATACTTGCAAACTAAATGGCCACAAGGCCATGCCTGAATTTTTCGAGGTCTAGTACTGCGCCCGCTTGAACTAAATTATTTGAAAAAAACGCTCTGTGTTTTTTCAAATGTTGTCATTTAAGGCCCCAAAAAAATCATGAATGGTTTTAAAAGTGTCACTTCTGTCGTCTCTTTGTTTTAAAAACCAATCGTAAATTGTTCGTATAATTATGAACTCTGTTTATGAGAAGGCTAACTTATAGGATATTAACTAAATGTCCGTTAACTATCAAGACCGGCAGCTTTTGTGGTATGATTGACTAAGATTTTACAAAGTATATTTACTTAACTCGCCAATTAAACTTATTAAATACTGAAGCATGTTGTCCCAACCTCTATTCTATTCTATTTAACAGTTAACAAACAGCAATCAAAGATGGCGTATAGGTCCTTTGATTGCTTAATAGGAGCTTCTGGTGACAAATCTATATGTTTTCAGGCAGCCTACTTTAACAATTTCATATTAGTAAGTCCACTAAAATCAAATTAAAAAATCATCTAAGGCAAACCCCTACTGAACCCCTTGACTTCCACCAAAAACTCCTTATCTTACACGATGAATGAATTACTTATTTGACTTTTGAAGCATGCATTGTGCCGTGAAAGCGGACCCCGAGTGCATCACTGCTAAGGATGTAACCGCGGGAAAACGCTTAGATATAGGAGGTATACATATACATCGTGTAAATTGGCCCTCAACATTCCCTGAAAGGGGTTACGTTATCAACAATATGAACAACTTTCCTAGGGGACCAATGCTTGGATTTTTTTTTACTTTTCCATACCACCTAATTACCCGGGCGGCTGAACACATTTGTATGAAAATGTAATATTTTTTGGGTATTCAACCTGGATTCCATAGGAAAAATTGTCCATAATAACGGGTTGAGTAACCCCTTAAAGGGTATGTCGAGGGTCAATTTACAAGCTGTGTAACTAGAAAATGATAAAACAGTTACTGGCATTTTCCAACCAGATTAACACAAGTAGCAATACAAATGTAATTGAACAATTTCAATTTTTAACACTCGCCCCGTATCTTATCTACAGCACTCGTGCGCCCCTACCGAATTCTCCCCTTGCGTGTAATTACGAAAACAAACACCGATAACGGGAACATGGGATTAGCCGAATGTGGACGGGTTCGCGTGACGCAGCTAGTGAGAGCTTTGGTGAAGGCTTTGCGGGAAATGTATAAAAGTGGGTTTTGGGACTTTTATACATATTTGCGTGTTCGACTTGAGGTTTGGTCTCAATTCGCAACGTTGTATAAAAATATCCTGACTCTAGATTTTCGTTGAGTCACCGGATAAATTAGGTAACTATTTTCTGAAGGTATAAGACTTCATTAGTGAACATAAGTATCTAATTTCTTACATCCGGATAGGAAGCGTAATCGCCATTAAAATTAATAATGGTTAAAAACCGGCCAAGTGCGTGTCGGGCCACGCGCAGTGTAGGGTTCCGTAGTTGCGAATGACAACTTTCAGTTCACACTATTCACACTTGCACCTTACAGTTTAACGACCAAAAACATCTTACAATGAAAATAGTATGAAATTTCACAGTTTATAAGTTGGTTGCCTATAACTTTTTAGTTTGTTCTTACTACTCAACTCTGATAGTTTTCCTTTCAACTTCAGTATATATACTACTGCTGTAATTTTTTTCACGTATCTATATATACCAAATATTTCGGAAACGGATCCCTTAATCGAAAAATGGTGTTCTCAACCTCAAAATATTTTTGAAAGACCTATTTAACGATACCCCACGCGATGGGTAAATAGAGACAAAAAAATTACTCCCTCACTTTACTTGTATGGGAGCCACCCTAAAAAAATTTTTTTTCAAGATTTTATTCTACCATTTTTTTGCCATGATTAATATACATACCCATACCAAATTACAGCTTTCTAGTACTTATAGTCTCTGCGTAAAACCGCGGACGGACAGACAGACAGACAGACATGGCGGAACTATAAGGGTTCCTTGTTTACTACGGAACCCTAAAAATGACAAAATTTGTTAAAAGAAAAATTAATTGACTTCATATCCTTACAGGCATGATTGGCTCTATATTTGTTCTAAGTAGTTTAGATATTTTTTTTAAACGATTTCAGAAAGCACTGTATGTTTATTTGATCACTGGTTGTAGCACATAAAATTTCATATCTGCTGAAACCTTCGTTAGATATGATGAAGAAAGGGTTTTAATTAATGTATGAAAGGTATAGATACTCTAGATAGACTCTTGAATGTAGTCTTATCAACCCGAAGAATCCAGTGCTACACGGACAACAACACTTCCGATCGTATTAATAAAGAATTCAAACATTAGCAAACTAAATTTCTTTTAACAAATTTTGAAATTTTCCTATAGCCTTAATATTATACGCTGAATTTAATTACATAAAGTAGTATCAAAGAGGCCAAACAGACCAGTCCTCTATTTTTAAATTTTGCCAATTTTAATAATAAAACATTTATCTAGATCGTTAGCTACTTTTTAGGGTTCCGTGCCCAAAGGGTAAAAACAGAACCCTATTAAGAGTTGTTTTATTCAAAGGGCAAGAACGGGAACCCTAATGGGAATTAAAAATTTGACCCGACTACCCGATGTCTTACTATAGAGCTGAATTTAAGTATACTATTCACATAGATTCACGTTTTTGCTGACGCTGACGCTTGACGCTGACGCTTGTTTCCCGAATAGATCGTAGAAACTGGTCGAGGGAATGGGTGAAAATCTATGGAATCATGGCAATAGTCGATGCGGTTAGCAATCGATTAGTAACTAAGTATTTTGATTCTGTTTTACGCCTATACGCCCAACCAACACGCTAAATGTGGCATTTAGTCTTTAGGTCTTACGCTTTGTCTATACCGTAAGGAAAAAACTGAACAATATGTATGTAAAATTAAAGTTGTTTCCATCCATCCATCAGGTCTTTTTTGTCTCCACTGCAGGAGCACGACCCTCTCTGACGGCACGGCTAATATATTGCTGTGGTAGTACTCTACCACAGCAATATATTAGCCAGAGTAGTCAGAGGATTTGGCCTACACTCTCCACGCTGGCCAGACGTGTTGGAGAGGTCTTTTTGATGTTTGTAAGCTTTGTTTAGCTTGTGTTTCCTAAGTCGCCTTTTACGACATCCACGGGAAGACTTGGAGTGGTCCTATTCTACTCTGCCGGGAACCACACGGCATTAGAGTATTTATGTTTCTCTAATTTTAGTTAAGTATGTGTCTTAGTCATAAACTTGAGATGGTGTCCAATAGGCTTTACTTTGTAACTTTTTATTACTTTTAAATGATAAATGAAAACGGATGAATTTATGAAAGATATAGGTAATGCTTTTCTTACTGGACATAGAATAAGTATCTACATCTTTAAATTATAGTTGGTAATATCAGTAGGTAGGTAGCAATTCATACGACATAATTATGAAGCACTCCGTACTGCACTTACTATAATTTAACACAGGGAATACAGAAAATATGCTTTGAAGCCCATTATTACACCTTACATTTATTTTTATATTAACTTAGCCAAAAAGTATTTTATTGTTCGAAAGACAATAAACTTACAAAAATTACTTAATTAAAATTTAAACAAATTACATAAATTATGAAAAAATATATACATTAACTAATACTAAAACTTTATTGTTTTTATTATGTACTTAAGTAAGTATGTATTATGGATGTAAGTTTTTATATTCCACCATACCTACTAACCTTAACACATTATTGACTTATTTATATTATTACTAGCTGTTACCCGCGGCTTCACCCGCTTGATATAGCCTATGTCCTTCTCAATACCCTAACCTATGCGTATGCCAAATTTCATGATGAATGGTTCAGTAAGTAGAACGTGAAAGCGTAACAAACAAACAAACTCACTTTCGCATTTATAATATTAGTTAGGATTAGGATTTTATTTTTTTATTGATCCTTACCTACACCTCGCCGAGTGACATACGTTAAGTATAATATTTTTGGGAAACCAGTGTTTTAATATTTGTTTGAAAACCTTTTTTCAATTTACTTATATATAAACTTCTTTGTATATAAAAACATTGATTAAGGTTTCTCGTGACCAGAGGGCTGGCCAATATCTTGGCCAAACGATCAGTATTGTAATACAACGTGGCAATGCTGCCAGCCTTCTGGGCACGCTACGACGGGGCAACGATCTACCCGGCCTTTTTTATTTGTAAATATATAGGTTTAAATTTTATTTAATTTGTTAATTTATTTAGGATTTTAAAATGTAATAAATACATAAGTATATTGAAACAACAATATTTATTTCTATAAAAATCACCGTCAACATCGCATTCTGACAAGTGGCTTTTATCTAAAGTTATAACATACATAATATACACTTTGATCAAATTGATGGAAGCATATTGCATCATTTAAGCATAGTAAGTAGGTAGGATATTAAAGGAATGGAGACTCTCCTCTTATTAAATATATTGAGTACGTAAGAATATTGTAATTGATCTTGCTATACAAAGTCTTAAATTTTTTATCAATATGGATGATGAATACATTGTACATTTATTTCTTTTTATCGCTTTCATTCATAAACAGACAAAATTTTCAAATATATATTATCGTTGAAGTTAGAATCACATATCATTAGATACTGTAAAAAGTCTTACCAAGATATTTACTTCAACGCGGGCGAGCCATTTTATGAGTCTTTAAATAACAAAACCCGTCAGTTGCACGTCTTGTTTCTATCAATTAATTTACACTAGTGATGTCCGTCACTGTCAAATTATTTGCCGCGGTCGCAACCCCTGACTCCGGCGTGACAGCGCCCGTCACAACGCTCGATAAAACTCCGGCACAGGCACATCACTAGCGCAACGATTTAAGTTACTAGATAGATCAGTCAATTGTTCGAAAATAATATTTTTGTTGTTAGGTACATTACTTATACTTCTATACTAATATTATAAAAAAGGTTTTGTTTGTTTGTATTGAATAGGCTCCGAAACTACTAGACCAGTTTTAAAAATTCTCTTACTTATGGAACAGTAATTCATCTGCGAGTGCCATAGGCTATAATTTATGTCGACAAGGTCACGGAAAAATTGCTAGTTATACAATATTTTTATTGTAACATATATCCCAATATGAATTTATATCGATCATAAGTTAATAATGTTGCTATAGGTACAAATATCTCAAGTTATTGTTTATCATGAGCAGTATGTTATGAATAGGGTGTATCTCAATTCATTCATGTTTTTTAATCCCTTTAATGTTAAAATTGCTACGTGGAAAATAAAGGAACAGTTGGGTGTTTACTGTAAAACCTTAAAACTGAACTCTACTATAAATAGGTTCTTGTTCGGCCATCAAATATATTGATAAGTCAAACACGAGAGAATTTCATTAGATTAAATTTATCTGTAATGCTTTTAATTAAAAGATTGTTATAGAAAAGATTTTGTATTTTTAAAGAATGATTGTAGTTGTTTTTTTATTTCAATAGATGAATATTATATAACGTATAGGATAATAGGAGTAACAATATATTACTAAATTAAAAGATTTCATTCAAAAAATCCTCCAATATCTTGTCTAGTTCTAGCAGGCTATGTTGCTCGTTCACGTTGGGAGTACTGGTGTCCGTCTGTCCGCTCCCGATTTCATTATCTCCGTAAATACTTCATCTGGCCGGAGAGTGAGTGACGTCAGTCTCAAGTGTCAGATTCACAGCTTGAATGTGAATGAAATATGTGAGTAGATGTGTTAGACTTTCGACTTTCTTGGAGATTTAAATTTTTTGAGTTAGGATAAGATAAATTCAAAAGTATGTACTTTATATGTACTAAAATAGATAAGGGCTCGCACATATTGCGGTTGATACAGCCACTATATTTTGTAAGCAATAGAGATGTAAGTACGCTCGCCGTTCTTTATTTATAACACCAATAATATATAAATTAATAAACTGTCTTGTGTATTTATTAACTTTTAAATATATTATAATTTTTATCCGAATTGCTAGGTCTAAATACTATGTACAGTTGCCAAAATCTTCATCTTTACATCTATATATACGTTGACCACTCTTACATTAGTTTCTGTAGTTAATTTCACTGATGCTGTCTCTGATGCTTTGATAGCGTAATGTTTAGTGGTCAATTCGGTCTTCTTTAATAAACGGTGAAATACTAGTAGTCTGTTGCTTTAAAACATTAAGCTGTAGATCTTGCTAATTTGCCTTTAGATACCCTCTCTGTACTACCAGGTACATGCCTTTAGATATATTCAAACTGAATTAATGTGCACCTTAAAACAAAAAGCTAAAAGACGTTTGCTCATTTAGGATTTATCAAATTTATGTCAAAAAACTTATAAAATTTAAAAACAGAACCCTGAGTATTGAACTTGAAGTGTCGGAGAAGGTCTATTTTATTAACAATATTTCATGACGTATCATACGTATCCTACGTATTCGTCATTATTGATACCAAAATGTCATGATTTATATTAAAAAAATGATTATACAAGTAAAATAAATACTACCATTAAGAAATGCTCCGTCAGTGATATTAATTACTCACCTTCTTGTATTACTGTAACTAGAAAAACTAACTTAACTAATAAAAATGTAGATTCAAATAATGTTGCTTGAATATTAAAATGAACTTAACCTAGGGTCGTACTTTCTACTTTTTCCTTCCCCGTAGATTCATATCTAATTTTATAAAAAGCGCATGAGAAATTTTATTGTAAAGGTCAACTATTATTTATGCATTAAAATGTATTGCTAGTATGACGTTGCCAGTAGGCAGAAACTTAGTAATTTTTGTAATCCTTGAATTCACATGCGTGCGTTCAGGAAAATGACTGTCAGTTGTCGGATTACACTCAGTGACTTGGTCTAGCATATTTATGCAATTACTAGACGAACAATCACCAATTGTGCTGTTTATTACATTTTACTTTTGTAAGTGTTGCTTTGAATTATCTTTGTAGTGCAGTGGTCTCTGAGTTCTACGTTTTATACGTAGTTCATGTTTTAGTGCTATGTTGATGACTTCGTCAGTACCGTAGAAGTATTTGAGTCACAAAGTGATTCTGTTATTAACAGGTACAGATAATCTTTTTTAATTAGCGAATTCATGTGTGTTTATCTCCTTATAATTTATATTTGTTTCAAAATATACTAATTCCCTAAGTTTGAATACTTCTTCATAAATTACTCTAAATTTTCCTCAATCTAATAGAATGTCTCTTTCTATATTTATAACTAGGTAAAGTATCAGTAAGCATGTTTTGTTACGTATCGTCTATCTAATGACGTTTTATCTAGACAGAGATCTCCTTTTTATTAAAAAGAGATATTTTATAATTCATCTTTATCAAACGTTCAGATAAATTCGAAGGAATTGTTTAGAATCAATAACTTAAAGATAGTAAACCATTTCAACCCTGTTATGTTAGGTTTGCTAGTGAGTTGAAAAAGTGCAGGTGATTTAGGTTGTAAACAGTTACCTGTTTTTTTAATTAAATGTAAATCATTCTATAAGTAATTAGAGATTTTGTTACGCTAATTTCTAGTGTTTAGGTTTATTAGTAAACAATTTCCTTGAATTATTAAGATGGGTAGTTTCACTTTATTCAAAGAAGATTTCAGTGAGTCTTGTTAGAAGTAAGTTAGTTAAAAACTTCAGGTGATTATATTCGCTGGAGCAACTTTCGACACATGAAGGAAATTACGTCAAATAATTGAAAAATCTGTAGGAAATAAGTAGGATAAAATACTCACCAGTAGGTTTCGGTACATTTCTCTTGACCTGCATCCATTTATACGTAGGGACGGCCGCGTGCGACGGATGCGGCTGGTGCCCCGTCGGGATATGGGAGTGTGCGCCCACGCACTCGCCCTCCCGAGGGAACCCTTCCCGAAGCCCCGCGAACTCATCCTTCGGCTGGTAATGCTCAAACTCTGGACACGGCAGCGGAGACCCCGTGTGCGTATACTGCATTGAAGACTCATCAACAAAATGCATGTTGTACTTCGTCTCCAAGTAGTGATTGTCTAATTTATGTTCGAGCACATGCATCTCCTCAGGCCTTGGCTCTTCTCTGTGCTTAAAAGGCTCCGAGTGAGACGGTAATGGATGCAAGGGGTAGTTGGGCTGCAACTCTCCATAGTCTAAGTTTGTGTAGCACAACCCTGTGTCTGTACTTATCACCGGGGTCGGCGGGTGTTCGTGTGTAGTTTGCCCGTGTAACATAGGCTCGTAGTAATGTCCAGGGGGCTCATAGTAGCCCTCATGGTAACCTTCATATGGAGCTTGGTAAGCGGCTCCTTGCTGGTAGTATTCTGCGCTTCCGTACCCGTTCTGTTGGTTGTTATACATCCCGACGTCCATAGTCATCATGTTTGTCACGATCACCGTGTCTATCGATAACAATAGTTTACATCACACACATCACTATGGCGCCAGATCAAAGACAGCGCGCGACGGCGAATGGCGTCCCGGAATTCGGAGAGTTCGAAGTTTTAACGGGCTAGTTCCGAGCCGTGCGATGTCGACAATCTCGACACGCGCCCGCACGTCAGGTGTGCCGACGAACACTGATCGCGCCGCGCCGTAATTTTTTAACCACACCTAAAAATTAATTTTCCGTCCTCGTCCAACGCACTGGTCTCACAACAGGTCGATAGAGACAGATTTATCTCAGCCAGTTTTAACGATATAACTGATAAGGAAATAAACTTGATTTTTGAGGTGGAAATGGTCACTGAGGATGAGTTTATTATGGGATTTGTGCGAGGTCGATGGCGAGACTGACTCGTGGTTCCATGAGCAGGTAGAGCGGCGCTCTGGGAACTTTTTGTGCTCGATAGGCGGAGTTTCATCGCCGGGTGGAGCTAAAGGGTCTCAGTGGACCAATCGGGGCGATGTTTTCCGCGCTCCATTTTGTATTGGATGTGGCGAGATAATAGTGCGAATCTGGGAGGCTGGATGCGGGCGTTCGGTTTTTTTATTTACCGTGTGAATGGTCTGTCCGTTTACGCCGAATGCCTTAATTTCCCGCTGTCAGGAATCGATTTCAAGGTGCCAACAGCCGACACTGCCAACGGTTGCTCTTTCCCTTTATTGTTACGTTTTCTCGACTCGACAGCTGTTCGCAATCTCATGTATCACTTATGTATTTTCGCATGTCAACGAATTTGACATGCAATTTATTTTTATTCTGGATAAGAAATAAGTACCTACCTATCCGAATACGTGGCAACTGGGGACAGTAAGATTGGTCAATACAAATGATTTATTTGTTAGGTATGTTTCATATTTACCACGTCTTTAGATACCTATCTATTTTTTTTTGTTTTTAGGAAATTTCAAGTCTTTCTTCCCTAAGAGTTTTTTTTACCTACAGTGGCTAAGGCCTTTTGTTCTTTTATCTACTGAGGTAGGATTTGTGCGAAAAAAATGGGTTTGCTGTCTAAGTAAAAATTATTGAGCTAGTTTTAAGAGGGTTGCCTTTTAAAACTAAGTACTTAGCTCAATTTTTACTTTCAACAAAACTTAGTTAGAATTATATTTTTATTAATTAGGTTTATTTGCAGGGTTATTTAAACCATTTTCTTCCTAATAATAATGTGAAAGATATCTACCTTTACGCGTACCTACCTGATAGATAATTAGACGGACAGTAAGATGGATGAACGTCCTAAGTATAAGAGATTTCTCATAATTTTGCGGTAAAAAAACTCAAAAATTTTATTCTTTCGATCCTTTTTATGGACCTGTACTTAATGAAAATCCTTAAGTACTTAATAGCACACACAGGAAATACAGGACCTTTGAGTTGGTAATAGGTAAATAGATTATTTATAAGTGAAAACTTCTGGCGGTTTTCTGTGCGGCGCTGTGCACTTTTTGTGACGGGGCAAAAACGTTAAAAACTCACGACAGGTCACGTGACCGACAGATTCGTCAGATTGAAAATTCGTAAGAGGGACGCGTGACCTGATCGAAAAAAACGTAATATTTTAAGTTTTTTTATTTAGGCATCTACCAAAAAAATAAATAAGTAACTACAAAAATTTTTTTTTACGAGCTGCCCTTATTTTGGATTAAAACATCCGCTCGAGCTCATATAAAACTTGAAAGCTATGGTCAAAGTTAGGCAAGTTTACTATGATTTATGATACAAGCTCCGATGACAAGTTACATTACATTATAACTTATAAAATAACATAATTTGTCATTTCAACACCAGGATCTACTGCCAAGGTGAAATGGTAAAACGTGTGTTCCAATTACAATAGGTAGCTAAGTGGGTAGGTATGTAACATGTTAGGCAAACAATGTGATATCGGTTGCAGAAATACCTGACAACATGATAAGATTAGATCTTCAAAGTCTGAGCTAAGGAACATGTCTTTTTAATAAAAAGTTAGATAATAACTACCTACTCTGATTAAAATCTTACCCCTCGAATACTTAAAATAATTTTTACTAATGATTTCGGAAAACTCACATCGATCAATCTCACGGCGATAAACATATAACATCAATTTTCTTTTTCAAAAAAATATTTTATTTTGTATAATTGTACGGATTATAAGGTTATAGGCAATTTGTCCTTATTATACAACGTGTTAAAGAAAACCGGCCAAGTGCGTGTCGGGCCACGCGCAGTGTAGGGTTCCGTAATCCGTATCCGATAGTTGGACACTTACCTCTAACAAAAATTTACACTTTAAAACCAAATATTTCGGAAACGGATCCCTAAATCGAAAATGGTGTTTTCAACCTCACAATATTTTTTAAAAACCTATCTTACAATACACAACACCATGGGTTAATATAGAAAAAAAAAATCCTCCCTCTTTACTTGCTACCGTAAAAATTTCTTTTTCAACATTTTTTTCTATCAATTTTTTGACATGATTAATATACATACCAAATTTCAGCTTTCTAGTACTTATAGTCTCTGAGTAAAACCGCGGACGGACAGACAGACAGACATGGCGAAACTATAAGGGTTCCTAGTTTACTACGGAGCCCTAAAAACGGGAGTCAAATTTTTACCAAAAAAAATTTTGTTACGCCGTGTTTGATCTTCACTCTATAGTGCGGCGGCACCCGAAGTGGCAGTAATTAAACCATAGACTTTTTAATTTGCAACAAGGACAAAAAGAAACAAAAAAAGCTACTATTTTCGTAAAATATCCGCCAAAATTAAATTTCAAAACATACTTTGCTTATAAAAAATGAATAAAATTATTAAAACTAACGTTAGGGACTGAAATTTTTTAGAGAAAAGGGTTAGCTAAAAAAATAGATAAACTTGGTTATAGCCGTAGCATTGTTCGATTACCTACTTAAACAGATATCGCAATAACAGACGGACGATTGATCTAGGCTTAGCAGTTTTATATTTTTGCAGTAAAATATTTCGCACTATAATTTTTCGACGTGACGATCGATTTAATAAGCATTTAGTAAGTTGTCGAGCTCCGTGGCGCAGCGGTCAACACGCTAGCCTGCGACACGGAGGTCCCGGGTTCGATCCCCGGTCAGGTCACTATGGAAAAAGATCTTTTTTATATTGACCTGGGTCTTAGATGTATATCTATATAAGTATATATTATAAAATATAGTATCGTTGAGTTAGTATCCTGCGACACAAGTTCACAACTTACTGTGGGGCTCAATTTGTGTGATATGTCCCTATATATTTATATATTATATATTAGTAAGTCGATTTAACAAGACTTCGCAGTATAAAGATATCGATAAAAGGTTTCAGAAGAAACAAAATTCGACGTATCGATCAGCTTGCGCCTTCAAGTAGGATTTTTCATTCAGGCAACGTAGCTTTTGCCATTGAAGCTCAGGCAATATGAAAGTTTGCTGCCTTTTCAAGCCTTGCGCAAACAGGCAATACCGAAAGCTGAAGTCCGTCCCTTTTTGGGGCTCTTTTGTGTTGTTGCCTGTACAGGTTATTCTACTCATTCCCACATCAAGTAAAGAGGCATCTAGTTGCCCCCGATGTTTGCTGTAGCCCATGTACGTTTTTTTAACAGTATGTAACATCTTTTATAACCTTTGCTTGCAATCAAAATTGAATTTTGAATCTTCAACCATGTGATTCGTCTACCTACCTATGTCTTCAACAAAATTATCATATTCAACAAGACACATCTTTTATAACCTGTTGCTTGCAATATAAAATAAATTTTGAGTCTTTAACCGGGTGATTCGTCTACCTACGTCGTCAACCAAATTATCATATTCAACAAAATATAGACAGAACCGTGGGAGGTTGCTAGTGTAAGAAATAATAGGCAGTGGAGGGCCCAAACGGTAGAGTATGAAATAATGGACAGTATAATGAGCTGGACGTGTTTCAAGAGTCGCTGATAGAGTCTGACATGCTTAAGGATGGGCAACTAATAATATCGATAATATTGAAGAGAAAAAGAAATCTAAAACCTACATCTTTATAAAGAAGTACATAGATATAAATTATAGAATATTTGAAATATCTGGTAAGGTTTGTGATTCGATCTGATTGCTTTTTTATTTTATTTTGAACAACAAGAGAGGAGTTATTAGGACTTACCTATAAGATAAACGCGTTTGTCTACCTGCCATGTATGGCTGGCAGCTGTTCCACTATTTAATATTATTTGAATTGTTTGTTTATCTACTAACAAATCAATCTGTCAGTTGAAGTTCCTCATAGCATAGCGTTTTGTTCTGTCATCTAAAAACCAATGCAGTTGTAATCTTACGAAAAAAAAGTACTTACTATTAGGAAAATTAACACATTAGCGATAAGTAAATCGTAAAATTCCAAAGGCTCCGTGGCGCAGTTGCCTGCGATACGAGGGGTTTAGGGTTCGATTCCCGGCTATTTTTCAGATTGATCTGTGTCTTGGATGTTTATCTATATAAGTATCTATATAATATTGTATCGTTTTGTAGTATCCAGCGCCACAAGTTCACAACTTACTATGGGACTAGCATATTTTGTGCGATTTACAGGAGTACCAATACCGATATAGGGATAAAGGAATTAGTCGATAAAAACTATCGATAATCCTCCAACCCTACCAGCCCTCTTGTTTTCAATTAAGTTGTCCACCGTCCACAACTGTCTCTGTCCCTCTCGCACTGTTATCGTTTCGTCTCGCTCCCCCACACTAACGGAAGCGGCTCAGTTAGGTATGATCTAATGATTAATGCGATAGGGGTAACGCCGGCTTACGGTATTGTCCAGAGGCTTTGTTTTTTTGTACTTACGGTTACAACACTCATAAATTATAGTATGATCGGGGTTGATTTCATCAATTTAACGTGGCCAAAAAGTAACCAGCCCACAGATAAAAAAAAATTTCGTCTTCCAGCCCGTCAATATCAACCACGTTTCCGTACGTTTCGTTATTTCCATACAACTTGCTAGGTCGGCTGAATACTTACGTATGGGAGTAAACTTAGGTATGGGAATGTCAATAAAAATTACACATATTTCCAGTATTAGTCCCGTAGAAAAAGTTGTTCATATTGATGGGCTGAGTCACCTCTTCAAAGGGAATATCTAAATAGATAATTTTATTTCTTTTTGGCGGGCTGTGTCACGCTTTAAGGATCAGACATAGTTTTATTAACATCCTAATCCTAACTAATATTATAAATGCGAAAGTGAGTTTGTTTGTTTGTTTGTTTGTTACGCTTTCACGCCGTATCTACTGAACCGATCATCATTAAATTTTGCATACACATAGGTTAGGGTACCGAGAAGGACATAGGCTATGTATTACGCGAGTGAAGCCGCGGGTAACAGCTATTGCTCGTTATCAAGGAAACGACTCCAATTCATGAAATTGGGTAATGGATGAGGTGACATCATTTTATAGGAACAAATTTCTTTCGACTTACTTGGTATTTGTAGAGTGACTAATACTCTACAATTCTACAAATAAATAATAATAATAATAAAAATTCTTTATTGCACCAACTTAGTAAAGGACAAAAACAACAAAAAAATATCTATATCGCTTATCACAAAAGCGATTTCTTCCAGCCAACCTTTGGGTAAACATAGACTTGTAAATCTAACGGGGTTGGCACAGTTTAGCAAAATTTTTAATTATAATACCTACCTCAATAAATTAAACACATGTTAAAATACATACATATAAATAACATAACTTTTAGATAACACACATACTTACATAAATATTCATAAAGCAAAAAATTAAACCAAATATAAACATAAAACGTAACATATTGGAAAAATAGAATGACAGAAGCAGAAGATACATATATTACTAATATTTTCAATTGGAACCTAGATAATGGAGTGTCACTAACTCTTTAAACCTCTTAATTGTTTGGGCTTTTCTGATTTCAAGCGGCAAAGCATTC
The DNA here is from genome assembly GCA_963082605.1 of Rhodophaea formosa. Classification (NCBI taxonomy): domain Eukaryota; kingdom Metazoa; phylum Arthropoda; class Insecta; order Lepidoptera; family Pyralidae; genus Rhodophaea; species Rhodophaea formosa. Next base: position 22,078,939 of record OY720211.1, read on the forward strand.
CACAGCGTCACTGCTTTAACAGTAAAAGAATTTGAATAGAAATGTGTCGTATGAGCAGGTATTGCGAGTCTAAGGATAAACGCACTGCGAGCACAAGAATCCTGAACCTCACGAAGGAAATTAAAACCAAGTTAGTCGAAAAAAATTTGTTTTGCTATTATTCTGTATAGGTATAAGGTTGTTAAAAGCGGTACCTAATGGTTCAGTAGTAGTGCAACCCATTAGTAAAATATATCTAATTCACATAATGTGATCTTTTCAACGACTCTACCCTGCTATCGGTGAATGAAAATATCTTGAATCTTCATATTGTTATATCTTTTCCCTAGAAGTCTAGAAGACCTGAAGACCATATTTAGCTTGTTGGGGCGATAATAATCTAATGCAATAGGTAAATGTGTTACCTATAATAGAATTGTTAATAGGTGTGTGAAATGGATAAGTCAATCGTGATTCTCTGTTTTATTTATTCATAAATAAATATAAATAAATATATACGGACAAATCACACTGATTGAGCTAGCCCCAAAGTAAGTTCGAGACTTGTGTTATGGAATACTAACTCAACGATACTATATTTTATAATATATACTTATATAGATAAACAACCAAGACCCAGGTCAATCTGAAAAAGATCATTCTCCATCTTGACCTGACCGGGGATCGAACCCGAGACCTTCCGTGTCGCAGGCAGGCGTGTTGACCGCTGCGCCACGGAGCTCGTCAATCATCACGTTTATGCTAAAAATACAATTCAATTTAATTAAAAAAAAAATAATTTATTCATCAAAGATTATTTAAAATATCATTTGGCGGACGTTAACATTAAATTTACAACAAAGAATTGTTGGTGTCAGTCTACGAATAAGAATCATCATCATCATCAGGTGTTTTTTGGTCTCCAATGCAGGAGCACGACCCTCTCTGTATACGAATAAGAATAGTACCTACTTATTCGTAGACGTCAGTTAAGTACAGTAATCTGCTAATGGCTAAGTTTACTGCAGAGTGCAGAAGAAGCGACAACAAACGGTTCAATGCATTTCCTATCAAACGACACAACTCAACAACACAACTTTTTGTAAATAATATTAAACCACCACTCACAATGTGTCAGTTCCAGTTTAAGTATGATCCCGAGCTTCAAAGCATTAATAGCTGAGGATGTAATCGAAGAAACCCTTAGATGAGAGAGAAGGCGTTGCAATTTAAGCATTTGATAAGTGACAAGCCTAAATCCATCCGATTAATCCTGTAAGATTTTCTAAAAACATATTCATCATCATCGTCTCAAATGCTTCTGCTGGACATAGGCCTCCCATCAAGGATTTCCAATACGACCGGTTGGCAGCGGCCTGTATTCAGCGCCTTCTTGCGACCTTGGTCTGGTCGTCCCTCCATCTGGGCGGTGGGCGTCCACCACTCCTCTAAATAAAAACATATATATTGATATTTTACACGTGTTTTTTATGCAATTCTATTTCTATATATTGATATACGTACCTACTCTTATAAGATATTAGCAGTCCGCCCGAATAGGCCCGAATGCCCTTCCAATGGTAAAAGAATTTTTGCAATCTGTCCAGTTGTTCCTGAGTTTAGCGCGTTCAATCAAACAAACAAACTCTTTAGCTTTATTATATTAGTAAATATAGATGGCATATGATGATGAAATTCTCTGTGTAAAGTAAGATAAAAACTAAAGCCGATTCAAATTCTGCCCACGTGGGTTTTCCCCCCATATCTTTTTCCTAACTTAATAATTACTTAATTTAATAAGATTATATTTATTGATTTCAAAATCTGACACTAGGCTACTAACATGAACAAAAAACAACAAAACAAACAATCACATAACGTGTAGGTTGGCTTAAAGCGCATTCCACAGTTATGATATGCAAGCCGAGCTCAGATGATACACTAATTGCATGCACGGCCACTGTATGACGATAAAAATAATTGCCAGTGAATCTAACTTATCCCGATGCAACGTATGTAGAGTGCAGAAGTGTAGCTCATGTGATATTTGTTATGTCATATTCCAGCTTAGCCCTTATATATCATAGATACATGGGTATAAAAAATACACAGTCAGTAGTAGATTTACAATTTTGTAATATATAAAAAAAATATATAACGTTCAATGAGCGACAGATTTATATGAATTTGAAATAGGTACTGCCAGGTTGCTCATAATTGCCCGTATACTTATCTAAGTAGCTATATTCATCATAATGTCTAGTGGTCATCATGTCAGGCTGTCACAACACAAACATCAAAATAAAAAAAAAATCAAGATAAAATGTGATAGAGATTACCTAGTTTGAATAAATAAGTAGGCAGGTGAATTGTCTGACTTTTTGAGTTACAGAATCATGAAAATATACTTATATGCACTTTTAATTTCTGACATGTTCTAAGATTTTTCTCAAGAGCATACGAGTATTTCATGCCACATCTGTACTCTCAGTGATGCGTGATCCCACTCCCACTTAATGTCCACGCTTTATCATAATCTAAAAAAAGCAGAACATTAACGAAAGGCAATCTTTATCGCGTTTCGGACAATGAAAGCAAGTTGACAGCCGATGTCTTCATACCTCCAACAAAAACAATGCCCTATCATTTTACATGCTATTAAAACTCTGACACGAAATCAAATTCGAAAATGCACTCTAAAATCATTGTGAATAAAGTCGATATTTCGTTATTTTATCGATCGCGCCCCCATCACTGAAAGGTAATCACTACCAAACTTGAAACATTTTAAAATCAACTTAAACCTCTTGAACATAAAATCTAAATTGCTTGGAAGGTAGCAGAAGAACGGGTTATTATTGAATAACGATATCATAGTGTTGTGACGTGTCACTTGATTAATAATGGAACTGGGCTTGTCCACTTTTGACTTTTTTTAATAATGTTGATGTAGGTAACATGTAACGCTTTTAAAGTTTGTGAAGGGTTAAAAATAAAGCTCATCTCGTGATACCTTAAAGTTCAATGAATATAAATGCTAGTTTAGAAAAGGTTAAATTAAGTTTCTTCTTACTTTACCTGCACTGAACAAGACATTATGGGGAACAATTCATTGAAATACAGTCGATTCTGAACAATGGCAATATTTTAATGATGGAATCTGAATCACTTAAAGATTTTGTGGAAAAAATGGAACAAATAATTGGACTTGCCATAAAAATTTGTCTACCTGATTGGTGAAACAACATGAGAGGTCCAATATTTTTAAAATTAAAAAAAATATTTCCAGGTAAGTATAATTTAATTCATTGGACAACCTCTGTGGCCTCTGTCACATAGTGGTCACACTGTCACACCGCAGGTTCCGGATTCGATCCCCGGTCAGGTCAAGATGGAAAACGATCTTTTTTTTGGATTGACTGGCTCTCATCTATCCAGCTCCTCATGTGATATGATAACTGCACGCTTGTTTTAACAAACATTAGAAATAACTCATGCGTCTTTATAGAAGTATGATTTAAGTATAAACAAATTATAAAAACCCTTTTTATCAACGGCGAATAGAATGTGTTGTAAACAAAGTACCTATGATATACCTAGATAATTATTTCACTTCTCCTTTTTAACAGCAAACTGTTTTGATCCGAACTCCTTATTGACAACTCCCTCCCCTTTTTATTAACTACTACCCGCGGCTTCGCCCGCGTAATATATAGCCTATGTCCTTCTACCGAGAAGGACATAGGCTATATATTACGCAGGCGCAGGGTACCGACCCTCACCAGCTATGTGTATGCAAAATTTCATGATGATCGGTTCAGTAGATACGGCGTGAAAGCGTAACAAATAAATCAACAAACAAACTCACTTTCACATTTATAATATTATTTAGGATTAGGATTAAACTATAGATTCTTTACATAGTGGCGAGAGTCTTCATCTTAGTAATTCCCAAATGTCACATTCAAAACTACTCAACCCAATTTTTACCCACGACGGAACGGAGCAGGTATACTTATGCGTTTAGGGTGAGAGATGTTTGTTTGTGTGTGCGTTTGTGCAAAGTAATGTTCCCACCTATCTTCTAAACTAATGATCCGATTTTAATGCGGTTTTCAATAACGGGTTTTTGTTTGATGAGTTCATGTTCTTAGACAGGTGTCATGGCTGTAACTTACTAGGGGGCGCCACAATATTAGTGCAAAACAATGTTGTGTCGTGGATTTTGTCAAAATTTTTAATTTTGCTTATCTTATATATATTATAATCATCAATTCTTACGCACACTTTTTCAACAGGATGCATTTTATTTATTTTAGTACCTATATAATTTTTAATTTCACAGAATTCGAGTGAATGGTGATCCTTCGAGAACAGTACTTACTTCTTTCGTTTTACGCAGGGAAGTCCGAGTTATGTCGTTCCTACGCCCTAACTCATCTCCAAACCAAATTTCATCTAAATTAGTTCAGTGATTTAAGCGTATTTTAAATTTAAACTGACAGAAATGCAGAGCTCAATCAGTTAACATGGCAATCAATATACTAGTAAGTTGAACACAAGTAGTAATTAAAATAATAAAAAACCGACTTCATCATCATCATCATCATCAGGTCTTTCCAGTCTCCACTGCAAGAGCACGATCCTCTCTGTACTACCAGAGCCATTTATTAGCTTGAGTAGTCAGAGGAAAAGAAAAAAAGAAAAAACCGACTTAAATTTTTACAAATGATTGAAACATATTTAACTCTGTATCTCAAAAACTACTGAACAAATTGATTTCAATGGAACTTGCCCTGTTCCCTAAGACGAACTATACCAAGCTAAACTAAAAATAATTATTGTCCTCCAACTTATAGTTTTTAAGATATGCACGGACAAACTTACAAAAAAACAAACATAAACCTACATACACATATGAAAGGCAATGCAAAGCTGTTAAACTGACAATATTACATACAAACGGGTTTAATAGATAACTTCCTTTTTTTTTTGAAGAAGAAAACAAGTTCAAGGCACGTCTGTCATTATGCAACTTTCTACGTGTATGTTTACCTCCCGATCAAGCGTCACAGACATCTCTATTTACAGCTGCCAATTAGTCAGCCGCCAATTAATCATGCCGCCCGTCACGCATGACAGCCGCTGTCACGGTGACAGGTGTCAGTTTGACAGCTCAAGGTTAGGCGTCGAGGGTGCAGAGTTTTTCACTTCCTGTGGAATATTTTAGTTGTTGTTTGTTGAGAACTCTTGCGCTCGAATACTCAAAGGCATCTTAGATGCATCTTGACTAAAAACGTTCTCAAATTTCGTTCTGCCACTGTCTAGATAACCTAGCAAGGCAAAGAAAATCTGAGAATTAAGAATGTCATAGTTAAGAATATTTTCAAAATTCAGGGGTTACTTTTTTGCTGAGCTTTCGCTACATCACCGGAATTTTTGGAGGTGAGAGCAGAGTGCCCTCAACCTGTATACCTAAGGCGAACATGACCAAAGGCCCCCCCGAAGGGTCGGACCTCGGCTTTGGGTTATTGCCTGTGTGCGCAAGGCTTAGAGAGTCAGCAAATTCTCATATGCCTGATGGGCCACGATGTGCATGCATAGCCTGAAGGGCCGAACTGAGAAACAACTGTCTTTTACAAAACAAGGACTGACTTTTTACCTGGTTTAAACCAATATTCGACAAAAATGAGACAACATTTAGTACTTTGAGGTTTGCTTCTACATACCTGGGCTCTGTCTGCTCCGCAATGGAGAAAGACGTGATAGTATGTATGAACCTATACAAATTAAGAATGCAAGAACTTCGACATGTAGGATTAAACCGCGGTGGCTGAATTGATAAGGCGTTGTCGTATTATGTTATGACTCGTTTCAGAGTCTTACTGCCATAACTGGATCCTCCTTCAAACTATGGCACACTTACTCATTTGACCCGAGACTCTTACTCGGTTAATGATAGAGCTATCGAAGTGGCCCGTTATTGGAGCGCTAAAATTTATCTTGTACCATCCAATCATCCATAAAGAAGAAGACTGCCTTAACAGCGAAAGAGTTCGAGAAAAAGCTAGTATATGGTGAGAAGGAGTAGCATATTTCTATATTTCTGATTGTGTATAAGGGTTACCTACCCAAAGAGTAAAAATGGGACCCTATTACTGAGTTATCTCATGTACGACAGCTAGACAGACAAAAAATATTAAAATAGAATACAATAAATATCTATGGGGGCTCCCCCATAAATATACAATACAACAAACGTAGATGCCATTTTTCATTCGATAATGTGTATAGATAACGGCACGAATCCCTTGGTGCGGGAGTCCGACTCGCGCTTGGCCGATTTTTTATCAATAAGCATGGTCAATCTATACTAATATTATAAAGCTGAAGACTTTATTTGGTTGAATCTTATTTATCTAATATTAATATCAGGAATTACTGGACCGATTTCAATAATTCTTTCACCGTTGGATAGTTGCGTTATCCATGAGTGCCATAAGCTAGGCATGTACCTCGGGCATGTGGTCTCAACGCCTTAATCGTACGATTTGTTCTCAGAGACTCGCATAGATGGCGCCACTACACAACATTGTAACTACCTTATTATGAGAATATAAAAACATGATTAACAAAATATATCTTAAAAAACAAAACAATATTTTAGGCATAATATTTTAAAATGACACCGTATATTTAGTAAGTTAAAGGCTATCGCAGATTACCGCCATCTAGTATCGACTACCAAGCAACTCTCCTGCGCCATACATTCGCCTGCTTTTCGCAATCTTAATTTGGTCCAATATTTTTGTATGAGGTGGGCAGTCTATTACGTTAGTATTATATTGTCTTTGCCTCGGGCAAAGCTTTGGCAGACTGCTAGTGTATTCATATAATTCTATTACACTCTACAATCTTACTGTGTGCTTAGAAAAAGTAAAAATGGATCATAGTTATCTGGCAATAAAGAAATTATTATATACTAGCTGTTACCCGCGACTTCGTCCGCGTGATATATAGCCTATGTCCTTCTCAGTACCCTAACCTATGTGTATGCAAAATTTGATCGGTTCAGTAGATAGGACGTGAAAGCATAACAAACAAACAAACTCACTTTCACATTTATAATATTAGTTAGGATTAGGATAGTTAGGAAGGTAGGATTATTATATTAGAAATATTCTCTCGTCAATACACCCTTATTTTAAACTAGCTGTTAACCGCGGCTTCGCACGCGTAACATATAGCCTATGTCCTTCTCGGTACCCTAACCTATAAGTATGCAAAATTTCATGATAATCGGTTCAGTAGATTCGGCGTGAAAGCGTAACAAACAAATAAACAAACAAACAAACTCACTTTCGCATTTATAATATTAGTTGGGATTGGGATTGGGATTTAACACACAAACTTTAAGAGGTGACTCAGCCCATCAACATGAACAACTTTTGTTATGGGACCAATGGTGTTAATAAAATTCAATATTATTTTTACCTTTTCCATACATTTCTTCCGATCAGCTGGACACATTAGAGTTCCGAGCATTTGTCCCATATCAAAAGTTGTTCATGTTGATAGGCTGAGTCACCCCTTAAAGTTTGTGTATTGAACTTAAAATAAGGGTGTATAAGAAAAGAGATTTATTAAGCAATCACTCGATCACCAACTAATTTACGACGGACCCCCGGGCTCGTAGCAGCTTCCCACGTTACGCTTTATGATGCTGCGGGACAAAGCCGCCGCTGTTGATAACAGATAAGGATGTTTGACTATTGATTCCTCCGACAACAGCTAAGAGAGATAATTACGACGGTAACGGTACTGTGGCGAACGAAACAAAACTATTAAAAATAATTTGGGATGCATATTAGATATTGTTATTTTTTTTTTAGAATTTACAAACTCTACAGCTCATCTCGGAATATGGCTATTTTTTTCTATGTCATAGGACGGCAAACGAGCAAGCGGGTCTCCTGATGGTAAGTGATCACCGCTGCTCATCCCATGGACAACTGCAACTCCAGGGGTGTTACAAGAGCGTCGCCAGCCTTTATTTTAGAGGGATGGGCCGCCGGCTCTCTCACTCACGGAATGAAGCATAGAAGCGGTAAAGCTACTACTCGAACGTCGATTTTCTGTGAGAGTATGATACTTCCCCGGACGAGCCGGCCCATTCATGCTACTGGATCAGGTCCTATTCAGTCTCCACTGAACGAGCTCGACCCTCTCTGTACTGCCAGAGCCATATATTAGCCAGATCAGTCAGAGGATTTAGCCCACACTCTCCACGCTGGCCAGAGGGGTTGGAGAGATCTCTGATGTTTATAAGCTTTGTTTAGCTTGTGTTTCCTAAGTCGCCTTCTACGACATCATCTTGAAGACTTGGAGTGGACTTATTCTACTCTGCCGGGACCGGAAACCACACGGCGATGTGGTTCAGTTCAGAGCGTGGCTCTACCACAACTGAAAATGGAGGTTGGCCGTTCTATGTCTTCTATGTCACCGTGAATGCATACTCCAAAGCGCCATAAACTCTTATTGCGCCATTTTGAAAAAAAAAATATCGACAAAATCCTCAACAAACGAGAATTACGAGAATCGGTTTAGAAATGCGACCTGAAGGGGAGACAGAGGGGCGGGCGGCAAAAGAGAGAATAGGTAGTATTTACCGAAGCTGAAACCTGAAACCAAGGCTCTTCACGATCGCATGGTCAACTACTAGTCTTTCCTACGACTTTGTCTACGTAATTTAAAGCCTATGTGTCTTTTGATGTGTCAGCTTTACTAAACTTTCACCAAAATCGCGTGAAAGTTTATCAATCTGGTTTATTACATCGAAACTCATTGTGCGAATTTTGTACAAAAGCTTCAAATCATTTTATCAAGTATCTACAACAACAATCTACATTTGCACAACATTTTTACAAGCTTTTGTTAAAATAGCTTTGTTTATTGTTTATTGCTCTTCTTCTTCTTATTTAAGAGCTTTATAGCTCTTGTCGATGGAGTATGCGCCAAACTTCTCTATCTTCTGCTTTAGACTTTAGTTCTTGATACGACATGACACCAGCCTTCTTCTTTAGTTGGTCAACAAAACTTTTCCTGGATGGAAAAAATCAGTTGGACAGAACGAAAAAGTAATGAAGAGGTGCTAGAAATTGTAGGTGAGAAAAGAAGACTGATAAACGAAATAGAGAATAGGAGGGGTAGGATGATTGGTCACTTGATACGACATGATGCCTTCTTTATTAAAAACATACTGGAGGGTAAGGTAAAAGGAAAGAAGGGTCCAGGGAGACCAAGGAAAAGTTTATTGCTCTGTGACAGTCAAATTCTACAACTCAATTTTGAGGCACTTTTTTTTACAACTAAGTTGGCAAACAGGCATACGGCCCACCTGATGGAAAGCGGTTACCGTAGCCAATTGACGTCTGCAACACTGCAGAGGTGTCACTCGATTAAGGCAAAAGATTTTGCAAAAAAATAGCATATATAAACTTAATCTGGTGTTGGACGCGGAAGGTGACCTAAGGCAATTCTAAACTAATTAAGATAAACCCAGTGTTTGGGTTCAATAGATTTGTTCGGCAAGCACTATTCAGTATGAATCACTTTTTTAATATCACATAAAAATGAGTTTCTAAAAAAGTTCTATCAAAAAAAAAAACTTAACTAACTTCTTAGTTAACTGGAAAACAATTTCCTCTAAAACGAAACGAAATATTTTTTAACGTTTCAACATTAACAATTTACGATTACTGACACCACCGTTTCAGTTTTGACCTTGATGGAAACTATTGTTAATATACAATAGTTTCCATCACTTTAAAATAAATTAGAGTCTTCTTAACTAAGTTACATAAAATTGGAGGCATCTTGGAGTTAGTTCCACAAGTTGTCGCCTACAAGACGGATGGTCTCGCGGCGGCGGCCCGCGACATCCCGAGGGATGAGTGAGGCAGGTATCAGACAGGGGTCGCAACTAGGCATTTGCAGTTTATTTTTACGTTTCATTGAACTGATTTTCAAAATATAATATATACTTAATACAAATAAATCAATAATCGCGTTACTATAAAATTATTTTTAGAGAAAAAATCTTTTATGTAAGAAAAGACCGTGACCGCGCGTGTTAACCGCTACGCCTCCGTGGTGTAGCGGTTAACACGCTAGGCTGCGATAAAAGGGGCCCGGGGTCGATCCTCGGCCCTGTAATGGTTGAAAACGGTCTTTTTCAGATTGACCTGGGTCTTGGATGTTTGTCTATACACATAAAATACCTATAGCATCGTTGAGATAGTATCCTACGACACAAGTTCACAACTTACTGTGGGGCTAGCTCGATCTGTGTCATTCGTCTTTATATAGGTACGTAGGTCTATAAAAGAAAGAAAGAAATATAGGTATCAAAGTCAAAGTCAAAGATTTTTACTCAAAATTGGATAATTGTATCTCTTTTTGAACGTCATATTTATTACTTTCATATTATTTTTAATTTTTAATATGCAAAATCGAAAAACTAATAGCGTTTCATAATGACCAGTGGTGAGAAGAATACGCCGAAAGAAACTCAATCCAGACTTGGTCCCTACGTGCCTGAAGGGCTTCGATTACAATTTCTAATGTTATTTATATTAATTACAATAAATTACAATCAATCAAATTACTGCCACGCATTTTTATCATTTAAATAATCATTAATACAATAATATGCCTTAGGTATGCATACAAAGCCCTTCGGGCGAGGAGGCGTGAAAAGAGTTTCTTCTGGCGTTTCGTTTCTGCAGTGGTCGATTCCGAAACGCTAGTCGTCTGTAGTTTTTGAACAATATTTAATAAAATACATATTACTTAATAAGATCATTATGAATCGGATTTAAAGGAAAAAGGACGTGCCTGCGAAGGCCTATTTGCTGAATGGACGTTTTGGTTTAAGGTTTTTTTTTATGAAAACTATGCGCGGGATGAGAAGCAGCCATTCTACGGTACTTCCAGTACATTCTACGTTTTTCTTTTCTTATAAACCAGCATGGAAGATTATATTAACGTATAGTTATATCTTTCCTAAGTTTAATTACTTTCTCGAGAGTATGGAAACTTTCCCAAAACATCCTGTTCCTGCAGGTCTTTGCCCTTGCCCTTGTCAACCGGAAGTGCGACACCCGATAGCGAGATAGCGTCGATACCGTGATGTTGGCTAATTAGTTTCAACTACACAGAAGAATCACATCAAATGATATTTTTATGAAGTACGATATTCGCTCTGTCGTGCGGTGTGGTTAAAGATAAACTGGTATATGAATTTCCAACCCGTCTGGTCAGCGTGGAGAGTGTAGGTGAAATCCTCTGCCTGTGACTGCTGAGGTTAATATATTGCACTGGTAATACCAAGAGGGTTATGCTCCTCTAGTGGAGACTAAAATACACCTGATGATGATGATATGAATTTTAGGGGTTCCAGTGCTGGCCCCATTTGTTCTACAAAGTTCTAGATAACCTTACAAAATATTTAATTACTGTTTACAATTTAAAGCCAACACTGTTGTCAAAATTGTGCTGCCTTGAAGGCAATTAACGTAGCTAAACAACTGCCATCAATTTTGAGTTGACAGCCAGGACCAAGGCCGTGTGGTTCCCGGCAGAGTAGAATAGGTCCACTCCAAGTCTTACCGTGGATGTCGTAAAAGGCGACATAGGGAACACAAGCTAAACAAAGCTTATAAACATCATAGAGACCTCTCCAGGCCGTCTGGCCAGCGTGGAGAGTGTAGGCCAAGTCCTCTGACTGCTCTGGCTAATTTATGGCTCTGGTAGTACAGAGAGGGTCGAGCTCCTGCAGTGGAGACTATAAGAGACCTGATGATGATGATGATGAGCCAGGACCAAGGGCTTAACTTGCCTACCAAAGCACGGAAGAGATAGCGAGCAGTTTGTGTCACTTGTGGTCACCCATCCCAGTGGGATCCGCGCCCGGAGTTGCTTTACATGCGTAAGGGCTTCTCGTCTTCACTATCATTTTCAGTAGTTGCCACCGCACCGTCACCGCGTGCCGGATGTTTTTATGTAATAGGTACATTTCTTAATCTTATCTCATACCTACCTATCAGCCTACGTTGCACTGATTTGAAAAGTACCTACCTACCATAAAAATTAATGTTATAAGTACTTAGGTATTTTGTCTAGCATAAAATGCTAACAGAGTTTCATGCACCGCTGTCGTAAGTAAGTAAATTTTATTGGGGAATAATCATATAAAAATTGAAAGTGATAAGAGCAGTCATTTCAATTAAATAGAAAATATTCAATAAAAAATATCATAATATCTAACAGAATGAACAACTTTTCCATTGGGATTAACGCTGGAAATAAAAAAAAAATACATTTCCATACAGAAGTGTCCAGCCGGCCGGACTTTTTCAATGAAAAAATTTTTTTTTCGTTTCCAGTTTTAGTCCCATAGGAAAAGTTGCTCTTATTTACGGGTTGAGTTACCCCTTTAAGGATTGGACGGGGTATTATTAACATATTGTAGAATGTAGCCGTTTCTTTACCCTCGAAGACCGTTCGAGCCTGGCGCGAAAAGATGAAACAATATGCATTATAAAAAAAAAACCTGACTGCCGTTTTTGATACTTTACGTCCATCATATTGATGTCTCATAGGCAATATCACTCCAGCCATACATTATAAAAAATAGTCTTTCCAGTAATACGAATTTAGAGTTCTTGACGGGAATTTTAGCGGACTACACGGTGTTTGTTTTGTTATTTGTGCAAATTGTTTCTAGTGGACTTTATAATGTGAAATCGGTGTAATTTAGTGTTATAAAAGCCCATGTCCAAAAACAATGTGTGTCCAATTGGTTTGGCTCGGGAGGATGGCAAGAGACCGGACGGTATGACACTTGTGCCTTGGAGATTGGGAAGGCCGTTGGTGTGGGATGCAACCTGCGTCGACACTCTCGCACATTCCCATCTCCATGGCACTAGTTGTAAGGCTGGCATGGCTGCAGCTACCGCCGAGTCCTCCAAACGGCGCAAATATATATGCCTTCGTGACGCATATATTTTTGAGCCGTTTGGGGTGGAGACACTGGGTCCGTGGGGTCCATCGGCTCATAAACTTTTCAAGCTCATAAGCAAAAGGCTGGTCGAGGTGTCCAATGACCAGAGGGCTGGTAGCTATGTCGCACAAAGAATAAGCATTGCTATTCAGCGTGGCAATGCTGCCAGTCTTCTGGGCACATTACCGCAGGGCAATGACCTGCGGGACATTTTTAATTTATAAGTAGGTTTTTGTTTTATAGGTAAGTTTTGTTTTAGATAGGAATATATTTTTTTTTAGGTTAATTTAGTTTTAATCAATTATGTTTACTTTTAATTTAGTTGTTAATATTTTAGTCTTTGAATAAGGTATATATAAATGTCAACATGTTCAAAGTTTGTCTCGTAAATAAATCTATGTGTGGGATAATTAAAATAAACAGTCATAGTGCAGCTGTAGTCAGATTTACATAGCGGGCTGGTTGTCCGCCTTGCTGCGTTGGCTACTCAGGTTGGCTATGATTGAACCAGTGGGTTCTTGAAGGGTTATCGCCTGGGGCTCCATAGAATCAACGAAATGAATTTACACCATCATTTCGTTGATAACAAGAAAACTCGAAAAAACGCGGGAAATTTTTTACTTGATACTGGCTAAATACGTAATGCATGAGAGCCATAAAAAATACGAATTTAATGACAACTCACACTTCAATCCCGGTCAAGCCGTTTAAGCTACAGGAGGCAACAATGGGACAGACAGTATACAAATAAATACCTACGCGCGAAAAACATTACTTTTCATCTGGGTGGGACAGTCGGGTAAAAACTGTTTGATTGTTTATGAATAAAGTTCAGTAAAATAAATTAAAACCATGTAAATATATAAAACGCGCATTATTTAAGAAAAGAAGAAGCAAGAATTGACGATTTTCGAGTTATTTATTTAAGTACAAAAAACCGGCCAAGTGTGAGTCAAACTCCCGCAATGAGGGTTCCGTACAATATGCTTCGTGAACACACACACAATGAGCAAAAAATGTTTTATTCAATTGACTAGCGCCATCTAGTGGTGTTTTAGTGAACTATTTCCCTAGATGAACTTATTATTGTGAGTTTACCTCTTAATTTTCAAGTGAATAGAATTCTTATTATTATTCCTGTAATCTTCAAGGAATGAACTATATTTTGTAATTTTTTCAAAATTTTCGGCCCAGTAGTTTCGGAGATCAGGGGGGGGGGGGGGAATGGTCAATTTTTGCCTTCTTTCGTGAATAAAATCAAAAGTATTGATTTTACCCGAACAATAAAAAATATTTTTGAGATCCTCATAATGAGCCCTTTCATTTGATATATGACACAGTAAGGTTTGCAAAACTTTTTTTTTAAATTTTGTAATTGGGCCCCTCAAAATGACCCTTATTTCAAAAAAATCTTTATTTACTTTGCACATCCGTGTTTGGGTCATAGGATTACACTATCTTACTAAATTTCATCTATTTTGGTTCAGTGGATACGGAGAAAATCGGCTGTGACAGACGGACGAACGGACAGACAGACGCTCGAGTGATCCTATAAGGGTTCCGTTTTTCAACTTTTGTACGGAACCCTAAAAAGATACGAGAAGTGTTCTATTTGTGATTTTTTTCTATAGGAACAAAGATTACACAATTCCTACGTATGCTTTCACGTGCGTAGCTAGATTCTTGAATGGAGTATTGATCTACATATCTCATGAAGTTAGTCATATCCAAAAATACAAATCGGCTTCAACCCAGTACTTGTGGATGCATATTATCGTCGCTACATGTCAAAAATCACGTTTTCAAGTGCTGAGCAGCGTCTAAATTCGGCTAATGATAGAAATAAACATGTGACGTCACCGATAGCACCTGGTTATTTCCAAACGATAGCCTTATCATGCCTTATCAGCGATCTCTGTGGTTCGTGATATCAGTAACGAGCTGTTAGTGACACTGATACTGCATCGCTGATTTTAAAATCTAGATAATTTTTTGTTTATTTGAAAGTACTCGTAGTAAGTCTAACATCCGAATATTCGAAATAAGTACCTTATATAAACTAATGATAATCTAACTAATCCTTCCATGCTGGTCTGGGAGAAAAGCAAAAACGTAGAATGTACCAGCTGATTCTCTTCCCGCACAGATCGTAAAAGTCGATTGAGGGAATGGGCATAAGGAATCATGTCGGCCGTGTGGTTCCTGGCAGAGTAGAATAGGGCCACTCCAAGTCTTCCCGTGGATGTCGTAAAAGGCGACTAAGGAAACACAAGCTAAACAAAGCTCATTAACATCAAAGAGACCTCTCCAACCCGTTTGGCCAGCATGGAGAGTGTAGGCCAAGTCCTCTGACTACTCAGGCTAGTATATGGCTCTGGTAGTACAGAGAGGGTCATGCTCCTGCAGTGGAGACTAGAAAGACCTGATGATGATGATGAATCATGTCTATAGGCGATGCGGCTAGCAATCCATCACTGTTTTGATTCCGTTCTCATCTACAAGCCCACCAACATGCTAAACGTGGCCTCAAGGTTTTACAGACCTAGGCTCTGTCTGCCCCGTAAGGGAAAAAGACGTGATAGTATCTATGTATGTATGTATGATAATCTAACTGTCTTTGTGTTGCTAGGTTATCTAGACAGTGACTGAACGACATTTGAGATCAATTTTACTTAGTTAAGAAGCATCTACGAGTATGTATGATGCCTTTGAGTAATCGGGTGTTATTTATTCAAAATGGTTTTAAACATTGTTTGACTAAAAGCCACGTTGTTTGCCATACTGTTCACCTTATTGAGTTCTGAAATGACCAAGTATGGGGTAGTTAGGGCCATTCTAAGGGGCCACTTATGGCAATACAGACAGAAAAAACAATCTCAGAGGCAGAGTAGAATAGGACCACTCCAAGTCTTACCATGGATGTCGTAGAAGGCGACTTAAGGAACATCAAATCTTATCAACATCATAGAGACCTTTCCAACTCGTCTGGTCAGCGTGGAGAGTGTAGGCCAACTCCTCTGACTGCTCTGGCTCTGGCAGTACGGAGAGGGTCGTGCTCCTGCAGTGAAGACCAAAGAGACCTGATGACGATGACGATACGCTGGTATAGGTACACTAGACACATCTGACGAAAACAAGTACATGAATAAGTTGCGTAACAAAAAAAATAAAGGCGTTTATGACAGTTCACGTCCGCCACATTGCTTTTTGCTGACGTCACAAAGCCAAGTCAACTCTATAGGCTGGGTTATAGGCCTATACAAAACAGCAGAAAGAAATAAACAGTCATCCAGTAACTACGGTCGGTGTAACCTGGCCGAAACGTCTGGAGAAAACGGTATGTTTCGCGTTAATTCCCGATATTGCTTTTAATAATCATGCAACGCGAAAGTTTAAAAGTAGTTATAAGAAATAAACAGACAAATATAGACTAATGTGCATAACATTATTTTATATTTGTACACCGTAGGATTTAAATATGCAACACAAATTAAAAAGGGTGAGACGCACAAAAATCAAGCTGTAACTTATAGAGAAGTGAAAAAACTGGCAAAAGAAACAGAGGGATGGAAACAGCTCTTAAATTTGATGATGATCAGTAACAAAGTTAAATAATTCAAATAATAATCCACAAAGAATCATCAAGAGGGAGAGAAAGATCAGGCTCACGCCTTCGTGATCCGGACTAAGCGTTAATGAGTCAGGTTATCAGTCAGGAATTCCTAGATATCGATCGCCGATACAAAAACAATCATCACCGTTACACAGTAGTCAAATCGCCAGTACAAAGAAATTCATAAAGTATCGAGAACGCAGAGGTGTAACTGGACATCAAATTTTTTTTTCGTGTCTTTCAGTTTTAGTAAATATTTAAACGTTTCTAATTTAAAGCGTTAACGTATAGATACGGAGCAAACTTTTCCTCTCTCGGAAATGTGTCTAAAAACGAAAGGACAATTCAAATCTTTCCATCCTCCTATTATCTAGTGGTAAGCGGAATCATCTCTGTCTACTCAGGCTAGTATATGGCTCTGGTAGTACAGAGAGGGTCGTGCTCCTGCAGTGGAGACTAGAAAGACCTAATGATGATGAAGCGGAAACAACATAAGATGTTAATTTACCTATCGTTTTTTTTATATTTAGCTCTATATAGGTATTGCCACACTCTTATCAGTCTGATTGTTTTAGGGTTCCGTAGTAAACAAGGAACCCTTATAGTTTCGCCATGTCTGTCTGTCTGTCTGTCCGTCCGCGGTTTTACGCAGAGACTATAAGTACTAGAAACCTGTAATTTGGTATGGGTATGTATATTAATCATGCTAAAAAAGTGGTAAAAAAATCTGGAAAAATTTTTTTTTTGGCTATACTATAATACAAGTAAAATGGGGGAGTATTTTTTTTTCTCTATTTACCTATCGTGTGAGGTATCGTTAAATAGGTCTTTCAAAAATATTGTGAGGTTGAGAACACCATTTTTTGATTTAGGGATCCGTTTCCGAAATATTTGGTTTTAAAGTGCGAATTTTTGTTAGAGGTAAGTGTCCCCCCCCTCTATCTGCTAAACGGTTAAATATAGATACGTGAAAAAAATTACAGCAGTAGTATATATATTGAAATTTAAAGGAAAACTATCAGAGCTGAGTACTAAGTACAAACTAAAAAGTTATAGGCAACCAAGTTATAAACTGTAAAATTTCATACTATTTTCATTGTTAGATGTTTTTGGTCGTTAAACTGTAAGGTGCGAGTGTGAATAGTGTAAACTCAAAGTTGTCATTCGCAACTACGGAACCCTACACTGCGCGTGGCCCGACACGCACTTGGCCGGTTTTTTTATATTTAGCTCTATATAGGTATTGCCACACTCTTATCAGTCTGATTGTTTTAGGGTTCCGTAGTAAACAAGGAACCCTTATAGTTTCGCCATGTCTGTCTATCTGTCTGTCCGTCCGCGGTTTGACGCAGAGACTATAAGTACTAGAAACCTGTAATTTGGTATGGGTATGTATATTAATCATGCTAAAAAAGAGGTAAAAAAATCTGGAAAAATTTTTTTTTTGGCTATCTCCCATACAAGTAAAATGGGAGTATTTTTTTTTCTCTATTTACCTATCGTGTGAGGTATCGTTAAATAGGTCTTTAAAAAAAATTGTGAGTTTGAGAGCACCACTTTTCGATTTAGGGATCTGTTTCCGAAATATTTGGTTTTAAAGTGCGAATTTTTGTTAGAGGTAAGTGTCCCCCCCCCCTCTATCTGCTAAACGGTTATATATAGATACGTGAAAAAAATTACAGCAGTAGTATATATACTGAAGTGGAAAGGAAAACTATCAGAGCTGAGTACTAAGTGCAAACTAAAATAGTTATAGGCAACCAACTTATAAAATGTACTGGAAAATGTAAAATTTCATACAATTTTCATTGTTAGATGTTTTTGGTCGTTAAACTGTGAGGTGCGAGTGTAAACAGTGTGAACTCAAACTTGTCATTCGCAACTACGGAACCCTACACTGCGCGTGGCCCGACACGCACTTGGCCGGTTTTTTTGTGTATCTATTTCCAAATGCTGTATAAGTACCTAAACTCGTATTTCATATTAAGCTTAATCTCTTGCCACATTCCATCAGGTTTTTTTTGTATATGGAATATTTCTAAATGTCATACACTTAAATATTTTAACATATGGAAAGATTCGTTAGTTAATCAAGTCAAATTCTGAGATTTAATGATTGAGACTATTCGAGACTGATACCGAGTTTGTTTATAAGTATGTCAAACACATACGGATGATGCATAATCAGATTAATATAATTCTTTGATTATTATGCTTTTACCTAACGCCTATGGCTAAGGCTTAACCTTATTTTAAGCTTTTACTGCGGAACCGTCATCTTATATGCTTGCAACTTTCGCTATGAAAATGCTGTTTCTGAGAGATTCATAAAGTGTTTTTGGATCTCTCAGAATAGAGGCGCGAAGGAAA
Organism: Rhodophaea formosa; assembly: GCA_963082605.1. Classification (NCBI taxonomy): domain Eukaryota; kingdom Metazoa; phylum Arthropoda; class Insecta; order Lepidoptera; family Pyralidae; genus Rhodophaea; species Rhodophaea formosa. Next base: position 22,097,964 of record OY720211.1, read on the forward strand.
GCTAGTATTGCATAAAATGCCACTTCTATCCTCCTAATATTTGCAGTCAATGTCATAATTACGACACAGCGTCACTATTTATCTCACACCCTGTTCTTTCAAACCACCAAGCTACAAACCACACCTATATCACACAATTCTAGTCCCTAAATCTACGAATATAAGATTGACAGGGATAGTAAGAGGTATGTTGGCAGTGTGAGAGCATAATACATCATATTTATCTAAGCAAGTCGGTAGCAAGCAATTATTCCGTGCGAGGGCTTTGGGCAGGCTTGTCCGTCTATCTTATCGCCTAAACACGTATCTATGAGTACACATAGCCGGTAAATATCTGAACTAGTATGTCAATTATATAGAAATTGTGTCATTGTTGTGGATTTTATCAGGAAATATGATATTTGTAGTAGGTACTTATACGAGGAACTTGATAGCCATATATAACATTTTTTTTTAAGTATTGTTTTACGGCCCTGGATACAAGTCCTTTATAGCCTTTCTTCATTTATTTCGTTGGCGGTTTGGTTGGCGAGGTAATCTTCTTGGTTGTCAACGAAATGATGGTGTAATTCATTTCGTTGTTTTCACGGAGCTCCTGGCGACAACTCTTCGCCAATCCACAGGTTTCATCATTGACGACGCAGCAAGGCGGACAACCACCAGCCCGCTATGTAAATCTCACTACAGCCGCACAATGACAGTCTTTTTTATCCACACATTCATAAATATGGGCATTCATAACACAAAATAACACCAATTTCACATTATAAAGTCCACTAGAATCAATTTGCGAAACAATAGTCAAATAGTCAAAAATTTTATTCATCTTAAGATATTTTAAATATCATTTGTTGAACGTCACTTTACATTTACAATTGGTTTACAATGTTATGTTATTGTTAACGTCAATAAATTACTTAAAGCTAAGTTTACACCGCTTCCAAGGCGGAGTGCAGAAGAAGCGGCAACAAACTGCACAACGCATTTTCTCCAAATGACGTCAACTTACAATCTACGACATACAAGTACCTACTTAGAACTAATATGTGGACGTGAGCTTACATTGTCATGTGATAATTTAAAATTCAATTAAATATGTCAAATAATAATTTTAAACAGACACCGTGTAGTCCGCTAAAATTCCCACCAAGAACTCCCCATATATAACATCGATCATGTATATGTCAAAGCCTTTTTTCAAAATATTTTTCAACGCAATAACATGTTATGAGTATGCTATATTGCACCATAATAAAGAGGATATCTATAAAATAATACATTATCATTGACATACACAGGTGGTAAGTACTAGATTTACCTTCTCTTTCATTATACGAACCGCTAAGGACTGGAATTCCCTCCCTGCGTTGTCGCTGTTTCCTGACATGTTTCCTGACTTTACTGATTTTCAAGCTGCAACTGTCTCCGTAGTCCAGTGGTTAAGGCATTTGCCTTGTTGACCCGGGGGTCGTGGGTTCGATTTCCACGGGAAGCATACTTTGTTAAGTTGTTTCATTGTTGGCATGAATCACCTGATTGTCTGATAAGAAAGATGATTCCGTGCTTCGGAAGGCACGTTAAGCCGGTGGTCCCGGCTGCCATCTGGTAGTCGTTAAAGGAACCACGTCAGAGACCGAGAGGCGTTTCCGAATAACTCTGACACCAGGGTGTGCAAGGTCGATTGGCCGTGTCACCTACACGAAATGATGATGAGTAAAGAGTGAATAGAATGTCTATTCACTCTTGAGTTGAAAATTTGAGATTGAGTGTCACTTTAGAGTTACAATAATTAGGTGAGTCTGTTTACTAACTTACTTACTGTTCTGGCTGAGTCACCGGAAGAGGATTTTGGCCTCTCTCCGACACCAGACGCCAATGTTCGGAAAATCTTCCTCTCCGCTATTAAGTGTATGTTCTCCTCTTTTTGTGTCAGTGTCCAAGATTCGCTTTCATACATCAAAATTGGTCAGATAACCGTTTTGTATATCCGTAATTTTGTCCTTCAATGTATTATCTTGGACACCAATATTTTATGAAGCGCTGATGAACATCTTAAGGCGTTCTGGATGCGCTTTTTATTCCCTCCTCTCTTTGGTCGGTATCAATTTAAACCTTTCAACCCCCATTGAGTTTGTTTGATTTGATTAAAACAGTAGTCAAATCAACCGATGTTACAAATCCGGCGTTATCAACAGAGGGGTGTCCGTTAATCCCTGATATTAAACGGGTGGACACGGCGTTTATTAATTTCCGAATGTTTGGACTTCCAATTTGGCAATCACACCAACTGTGTGGACCCCCAAAAAATGTATTGTAAACGTATAATTTAATTACAATACTGATTTATTATTAGAGATACTTATTATTTACCAAATAAAAGAAGTATTATACTTGCTTAATTTGATTGTACCAATTTTGAATCGATTTCAAAAAAGGTGGTTATATATTTGATCCGTAAGTACGTAATATAGTCAGACTTACACCGTCTTATTCATCACCATCATTTCGTTTAGGTGACACGGTCAGTCGACCATGCACACCCTGGTGTCAGAGTTCTTCGGAACCGCCTCTCGGCCTCTGACGTGGTTCCTTTAACGACTACAAGATGGCAGCCGGGACAACCGGCTTAACGTGCCTTCCGAAGCACGGGATCATCTTTCTTAACAGAAAATCAGGTGATTCATGCCTGCAATGTCCTAACTAAACTAGAAACAACTTAACAAAGTATGCTTCCCGTGGGAATCGAACCCACGACCCCCGGGTCAACAAGGCAAACGCCTCAACCACTAGACCACGGAGGAGGCGGACCGCCTTATTATAAAACGAGAACTTTTGTACGCAGTTTAAACCATTATCTGCCCAAAACAAATTGACACTGACACTGACCAAACCTCAAAGTATACAAATAAGTTAACTTATTTTTGTAAGACAGTGGTTTAAACCAGGTACTAAAGTTAGACCTTATTTTTTAATAATTTATTATATTTTATAATAAGACGGACACACTTTTTGTATATGGTTGTCTATAATACCATTATTGAAACCATCCACGATCAGCCATCGACTACAAATAACGTTATTTAAAGAAACCTTCCATCCCCCTTCTTTTAATTCAGTACCTAACGTTTATTTATCAATTAACTTCTTTATTAACTCGGTAGAAATAAAACACATTAAATCTTAAGCTGGTTCGAAACAGAAAACAAAAAAAAAAAAACTAACAGAACCACAAAATTATTCACTTGTTAAAAATGGCAGTGTCAACGAAAAGTAATATTTCAAAATAAATTAAAAAAATGTTCGACAGCCCTGTCAAAAGGGGCATCAACTTTATGAGAAAAATTTATACTAAATTGAGGCTTATTTACTCTAGCCTTAGGGTTGAAAGTAAGTTGTGTTTTTGGTTAGATGTTCATTCAATTATTGTAAAAGTGGCTTGTCTTTGTAATTATGCGGCGATGGCGCTGTCGTCGTCACAGATAAACAAATAACAAGAGGACGCTTTCCGGTGAAAAAAGTTTGGAAAAAATGTGGTCAAGGGTGAGTCGGGTCCGTTGACAATGGACACTCAACTGGAGTCTCAGGAGATATTTGAAAAACTGTCTTAATAGTTTAAAATAGAATGATGGGCTAGGATTTAAGCAGTCTATAATGCAATCATGTAAAACAGTAAATTAAAAAAAAAAGACATCAACGGGTTCAAAAAGACGCTGGTACATTACAATCATATAAGAAAAAATAATTTTTAAAATTCTATACTAAGGCCAGGGAAAATGTTATAGTATGTCTTATTATGTGTATGAAAATGTCATGATATTACTGAAACAATTATAATATTACCTAAATAAGTTAAGAAAAATAAGACGTTGACGTTTAAACCGACTTCTTTGTTAATGAAATGGCACCCCAAATTGATTTGGAATTTGTGCACGGGCCCCAAAACCAGCGTTATCAAGATCAGCCGCGGACATCGTCACACCGACGGACAGCGAGTTTGACAGATATTAATATTGGCAATTAGCGATACAACCTGGGCGTTGGAAATAGCGAAATGTAAGAATTTTACAACATAAAAAAATATGGAATAAATTCCACGCGGGCAGTCGAAGCTGTATCTTAGTTTGTTACCATCATCACTTTCATCAGTTCTTTTTATCAGCATGGATCTAAGAATAATCAGGATATGCCCTTGGAAAATGTAACAGTGACGCACATAAAAATCCCTACACTCGTGTCGCGACACTAGCGCACGCACACATCGGCGAAAAAATCCCTACACTTTTCCCCGGTCGAAATGCTTCGAAATGTCAAATTTCCCAAATGTCAAATACATGCTGCACACATGTGACTTGATGTGACGTAAGTTATGCTTCACTTTTGATGTGTCTAATGCCGGGTCCATATTATTCCTAGGTCCATGTTTATCAGGCTCCACTACAGGCAGCTTCTTCATGAACTTTTCTGACTACCAGAGTCATATGTTAGCGAAAGCAGTCAGAGGATTTGGCCTACACTCTCCACACTGACCAGACGGGTTGACGAGGTTAGGCTAAGTTTGTTGTAATGTAGATAATAGCAGATTTTTGAATTTCTATTTCGATTTTCGATTTCGATTTATAATTTATACTTGCATTTTTACCTTGACACCCAAACCCTCAATAAACGGCATAGCCTGACTCTGCTCTGTGGCTGAAAGTAACGCCTTAATTACGTTAGTACTTATTCAGTGCCTAAACATAAATTCATACATATAATCACGTCATTATACCGTGTGGGGTAGACATAGCCCAAAGTCATAGAACCCAAAGGCCACGTTAGCGTGTTAGTGGGCTATAAGGATGCGCTAGTCCGGAACTCGAACTCGTCGGCGTACGTGGCTAATTTGTGTGATATTTCGCTGAGAAAGGGATAGACTCGGTTATGAACAGTGCGGAACTATTTACACCGATTTATAAGCACATCGGAACTACAGCGTAGTGTGTGCAAACACAAATATTGTTGAAAATCTAAATCTTCGTCGTCTAAAAATTCGCGAGTATGCGTTTGGGAGAAGTGTTCTTGTGATAAAACAGCTGAATGTTTTAATTAAAAGTAAAGTTATTTAATTTTTTTAATAACCAAACTATGCTTGTATGAATTTTGTTTTAGAGATTTTGTACTCCTTCCGGTATTTAATTGTGCCCAAAGAAGCGTTAAAATTACGTGTTAAAACGGAATGTTTTGAGACTCATAACTTTTAAAGAACTTTTAATTTTACAATATGATTCCATACAAGCATAGATAACGACAAGACAAATCGATAGAATTCAAAACTTTAAACAGACGATACCGAACCACGGAGTCATCACCCTACAGAATTTGTATGGCGAAACACCTGACTCGCGTACCCTTAAGAGCGTATCCTAGCAGTATTTTTTCAATGGTTTCCTTACAAATGTATTTCTCTATTTTCTCGCTGAAAACTGCTTCTAGAGGCACAATTCTTTTTTTATAAAATCTAGTACTGAAATAGGTATAGATTTAAACTGTTTTTTAGAAAAAAAAAAAACAAAACATAGGGCCATATCTATTCTAGTACCTACTAGATTTTATGAAAATAGAATTGTGCGAAGATTTTATAAAAAAAAGAAACGAGGAGATCCGTAGAAGAACGAAGGTCACCGACATAGCCCAGCGGATTAGCTCTTTGAAGCAGCAGTGGGCGGGGTACATAGCGCGAAGAACCGATGGCCGATGGGGCGGAAAGGTTCTTGAATAGCGACCACGAACCGGCAAGCGCAGCGTTGGACATCCACCGGCCAGGTGGTCGGACGACCTTATAAAGGTCGCAGGAAGGCACTGGATGCAGGCCGCTCCGAACCGGTCGTATTGGAAATTCTTGGGGGAGGCCTATATCCAGCAGTGGACTTCCTGTGGCTGAGATGTTGATGAAACAGTTTTCAGCGAGAAAATAGAGAAATATATTTGTATAGAATAAGGTGGAGAACGGAATCAAACTAGTGATGGGTTGCTAGCCGCATCGCTTCTTTACGTGATTCCTTAGCCCAATTCCTTGACCGGCTTTTTCGGTCTGCATGGGAAGAAAAGCACATTAAAAAGCTGGTACATTCTATGTTTTTCCTTTTCTTCCAAACCAGCATGGATCAAACCCAGAATATAGAGTGTTATATTACGTAAAAGTGTTTGTTACCAACAAAATGTGTATAAAATGACCTAAAAGGAATTTCCAAAATGCCTCATCTCGCCCATAGGCGCCAACATGTCGTCTCCTGTCAAACCGATGTGTGGAAACATAACCACGCTTCAAAATAAACACGACTCATGACATTGTGATGATAGGTCAGTATTTAGGGATCCTTGGGAATTATTGTTTGTATATAACCACACATTCTCGTGGCTATTTCGACTAATCTTTTGAACGATGCGGCTTGGGAACATAACACGAGCTAGATGGATGTGCCTAATGGCTACACATTCAGATGAGACTAGAGAATTGTAATCTTCTTTTTCACCTTTTCCAACTTTATGATTGGCACAACATGTCAGCTCCTTACACCTCACTCTATCGCTGATCATATTCTCTGCCACATCTTACACATGTCCTCTCTTACGCATTTCATCCAGCTTTTATTTATTCATTTATGTACACAGAAAAACATGTTAAGACAATATATATGCTTTTCTTTGGTCTTCCCCTATTTCTTCGACCTCTAACTTCCATTCTCAAAACTCTTTTCGTTACATGATTTTCGATATTCCTCATAACATGGCCTACCTACCTACCCCTGCTACTTTCAAACTTATTCTTACGTACTTATTTCTTACTTTGTGCTTTCCCGTTACGCCACCTCTCAACATTCTCATTTGCACAATATGCAATAGTCTTTCATCTACTGTTTTAGTGGTCCACGATTCGGAGCCGTATAATACAACAAGTCTTATTATAGCTTTGTATTTAGACGAGCTCCGTGGCGCAGTGGTTACCACGCCAGCCTGCGACACGGGGGTCCCGGGTTCGATCCCCGGTCAGGTCATGATGGGAAACGATCTTTTTCAGATTGACCTAGGTCTTGGATGTTTATCTATATAAGTATATATTATAAAATATAGTATCGTTGAGTTAGTATCCTGCGACACAAGTTCACAACTTACTGTGGGGCTAGCTCAATTTGTGTGATATGTCCCTATATATTTATTTATTTTTTTGTATATTCTTCCTTTAAGAGGGCCCTGAACGCGTATATCTCCATACAAACGGACTAAGGCATTGAAGCAATGTTTGATAATGTTTGTGTAAAATTAAGCATTAAATCAATTAACCTCATTATAATGTACGTACGTTTCTGTACAGCTTGGTAAATTTATAATACCACTAGCTGTTACTCGCGGCTTCGCCCGCGTGATTTATAACCTATGCCTTCTCAGTACTCTAACCTATGTGTATGCAAAATTTCATAACGATCGGTTCTATAGATACGGCGTGAAAGCGTAACAAACAAACTCACTTTCGCATTTATTATAGTTAGGAAGGATTAGAATAGTTAGGATTAGGATAATATAAAATTTTATAATACATACCATAAAAACACTAGTAATGTAGAGATCTAGTTGCCTGTGCTAGGTTTCCAATGAACCTGTATAACGTTTGACGAGCTCTGTGGCGCAGCGGTCAACATGCCTGCCTGCGACACGGATGGTCCTGGGTTCGATCCCCGGTCAGGTCAACATGGAAAATGATCTTTTTCAGATTGATCTGGGTCTTGGATGTTTATATATATAAGTCTATTATAAAAAATAGTATCGTTGAGTTAGTATCCCATAACACAAGTCTTGAACTAACTTTAGGGCTAGCTCAATCAGTGTGATAAATTACATAAAGATCATATTATAGTCTGAACTCTGAACCTATATTGACCAAAACCACAAGCGGAACCCTCCCTTTGTTTTTGTATCGCCCCGTATAATTGGCTATCGACTTTTTGTAAGTAACGTGATACGGTCGTAATGTGTTAAATAGTATCAGCTTGGTGTTATAATCTGTGGCCGGATTGACGCGTGCTTGATTACTTTTGTGATTTCTTTTGTAAATAATGTTGATGAAATTAATTTCTAATATAATCAGACTATCTGGTGATATATAATGTGTTTGGTATTGATTCACATTCTCAAAATGAAAACAATAAATTTTTGTTCTTTCTAGAAAAAAAAATTATCAACAGCTCCATACATTTTGGATCGGGTATTCAACGTACTATCATCATCATCATCATCATCATCATCATCATCATCATCAGGTCTTTTTAGTGTCCACTGCAGGAGCACGACCCTCTCTGTTCTACCAGAGCTATAGGTATATTAGCAAGAGCCCAGAGCAATCAGAGGATTTGGTCTTCACTCTCCACGCTGGCTAGAGGCGTTGGATAGGTTTCTTTGATGTTTATAAGCTTTTAAATAAATATAAATATATACGGACAAATCACACAGATTGAGCTAGCCCCAAAGTAAGTTCTTAAATAAGACTTGTGTTATGGGATACTAACTCAACGATACTATATTTTATAACAAATACATATATAGATAAACATCCAAGACCCAGGTCAATCTGAAAAAGATCATTTTTCATCTTGACCTGACCGGGGATCAAACCCGGGACTATCTGTGTCACAGGCCGGCGTGTTGACCGCTGCGCCACGGAGCTCGTCAGCTTTGTTTAGCTTGTGTTTCCTAAGTCGCCTTCTATGACATCCACGGAGAGACTAGGAGTGGTCCTATTCTACTCTGCCGGGAACCACACAACATACTTTGAAAAAGCTTATTATTTTTTCTCGTTTTCAACTCGATCACAGAACAAAAGTTCTACGTTTTAGGGTTCCGTAGTAAACTAGAAACCCTTATAGTTTTGCCATGTCTGTCTGTCTGTCTGTCCGTCTGTCTGCGGTTTTACTCAGAGACTATAAGTACTAGAAAGCTGTAATTTGGAATGGGTATGTATATTAATCATGCCAAAAAAAGTAGAAAAAAATCTTGAAAATATTTTCTTTTACGGTATCTCCCATACAAGTAAAGAGGGTGTTTTCGGCGTTTAAGCGTAACAAACAAACAAACAAACGAACTCACTTTCGCATTTATAATATTAGTTAGGATGTCTTTCTCAGTACCCTAACCTATGTGTATGCAAAATTTCATGACAATCGGTTCACTAGATAGAGCGTGAAAGCGTAACAAACAAACTCATTTTCACAATTATAATATTAGTTATGATTAGGATAAGCATATCAGGTGGGTACGACAACAAAAACAGAATAGGTCCTAATAAGCTGCCTGGTGGTACTCCAAATGCGTAAATTCTATATTGTGACTTCTATGCTACTTTGTTCCATTTACTTTCCACATATTTCATTGCCACAGCTTATTTTCTGTTTTCAAGGTAAAACCAAATCCAGTCGGAAGCTATACTCTCAATGCCTAAGTTATCTCATGTTTGGAGTACTTTAATAATCGTGAGACACAAAATCGAAAGCACATTTCATATCAAAAAATACAACAGTACTTGTTATTTTATCATGTATGTAAATGTGATCTAGTATGTCACTCTCACGAAGAAAAATTGCCATTGATGTATTAGCTTTTTATAAAAATAATATATTAGCCGTGTGGTTCCCGGCAAAGTAGAATAGGACCACTCCAAGTCATTCCGTGGATGTCGTAAAAGGCGACTAAGGAAACACAAGCTAAACAAAGCTTATTAACATCAAAGAGACCTCTCCAACCCGCCTGGCCAGCGTGGAGAGTGTAGGCCAAATCCTCTGACTACTCAGGCTAGTATATGGCTCTGGTAGTACAGAGAGGGTCGTGCTCCTGCAGTGGAGACTGGAAAGACCTGATGATGATGATGAAAAATAATATTCACGCAATTATAAAAACAATAGCAATAAAATTTTAATCTTATCGATTCAATAACGACTGAAACAAGAATTTTTATGTTCCAATTGTAATACTTTATTTTATCGTTAGCTATCAAGCACTGGAAGGAAGTTATACTTAGAATTAAATCGAAAAAAAAAATGCTAAAGTTGTCGGCGGCGACAAAAAAAACGCGATGGCGGCAACAGAAATACAACATCTGTAAAAACTTTAACCGTGTCATACCCAGACGGACAGGCTGGCGGACGGAGATCGAAGTCTCAGTAATAGGGACCCGTCTTAACCTTTGGGTACGGCAACCTTATAAAATCTTTTGTCATAACAATTATTTAACATAACAAAACCTTTCATATACCGTTTAATCGTTATATAATTTAACATATAGATTTGTTGTTACATATAATAAACGAAATATATACTTATTATTAAGCATAATAATCATTGGTTATATAAATTAAGTGATAGAAGATCCTAATCTACGTTCTGTGACTAAGTCGCTTTCGCACCCAGTCGTCGCTCGCTCGCTTCGCTCGCTCGTTCATGTAGTGGTCTATGTGTAACCATAACCTAACCTACCTTCTGCTACCAAGTCGCGTATCCAAACCAGTCGCTTTCGCACTCAGTCGTCGCTCGCTCGCTTCGCTTGCTCGCTCATATGGTGGTCTATGTGTAACCATAACCTAACCTACCTTCTGTTACCAGTTGCTTTTGCACCCAGTCGTCGCTCGCTCGCTCATATGGTGGTCTATGTGTAACCATAACCTAACCTACCTTCTGTTACCAGTCGCTTTTGCACCCAGTCGTCGCTCGCTCGCTTCGCTCGCTCGCTCATATCCTGGTCTATGTGTAACCATAACCTAACCTACCTTCTGTTACCAAGTCGCGTATCTAAACCAGTCGCTTTCGCACCCAGTCGTTGCTCGCTCGCTTCGCTCGCTCGCTCATGTGGTGGTCTAGGTGTAACCATAACCTAACCTACCTTTTGTTACCAGTCACTTTCGCACCCAGTCATTGCTCGCTCGCTTCGCTCTCTCGCTCATATGGTGGTTTATGTCTAACCATAACCTAACCTATCTTTTGTTTCCAAGTTGCGTATCCAAACCAGTCACTATCGCACCTACGGTCGTCGCTCGCTCGCTTCTCATAATCAATTTGATTGATCTAGATTTTTATTGATATATATTTTAAATAGTATTCGTTTTGATTGTTATATTTTATGGCATGTATACTGAACGAGTTGTATGACAGGTGATGTTTAGTGTTCATAAACGTTATAATAAATGAGTGTATGGTTTTCGAATTGAAAATTTTATGAATATTATAGCTTTTAAGAATATAAACAGTAATAATTATATCAAGTAAACGTTATATCTTTTGAAATTTATTGAAATGAAAATATATAATTTGTTATTATATCAAACAATACGCACCCCCTGCGGTTAGATGTTTTTGGTCGTTAAATTGTGAGGTGCGAGTGTAAACAGTGTGAACTCAAATTGCCATTCGCAACTACGGAACCCAACACTGCGCGTGGTCAGACACGCACTTGGCCGGTTTTATATTGAGAACAGAAAGTTATGCTGTTTGTTGGCTAGTTCTATACCAAACTCATTGTATAAAATGGAATCGATATGGTAGATAGTTGACTTTGATCATCGATTTTTATCTAATTAACTTAAAAGTCAACCCAAATGACACTTACAATGTATATTATTTTGGATTCGATTGGATTTTCTGAAGCACATCTTTAGAATTATATAACGATTCTCCATACATTAAAATGTTCCCATTCATTCGACCGTATGGTAGAATAAGAATTTTTTACCTACATGCATGTAATGTTTTGTAATATTCTGATATCTATGAATGTTATACATATATATATTCAAAATATCTTAATCTGACTATTCTAAATCTAAATTCTTTTCATTCCCAACGCTTTGATTTTGTAGATAGATCGGCCACGCCATTTATTCGTCTGTAGGACGCTCTACTTGAAGTGATTAGAGCCCCTAGTCAATTAAATTGGCCTTAAATCGAACGCAAAAAAATTAAAACGAGCGTGCTCGGCACTGGCAACCAGAGTGGCCAGGGACGTTAGACGGAAAAAAAATATGGTAACTATAGTTGCCGGGACGTTAGAGTGGTTAATTTCAATGCTTGGTATACATGTATTATTAAAATTTTAAATATTTCATTCATTTATTTCACTTTTACAGCTATTTTTACAGGACTTAACCTAATCTACTAGTGTATGTAAAAAAAACTTAAAAGATAAGAATATGTAAATATTCTTATCTTTTAAGTTTTTTGTTAGTAAGATTAGCTTTTTATACTCGTACAACAATCTCTGTATATTATTTAAAGTTTTGTTTAAAGTCTAGGTAATAATATGTTTCTTTTCACTTTATATTCATACGTTTTACTTACATACAAGAACCTTGAAAACATTATACTCCTAGTTTTGGTCTGTATGTTTTCGCGATTGTTACACATTTAAATAAAATACAATCGCGAAAACATAAGAAAACATTATGTAACGGTGTACGGGCCGAAAACAGCCAATAAATAAACGCGATAAAAACCGTATTAAAATAATTTTATTTAAACTCTACTCGAGTTAATATTAAATCTTATTACTCATAGAAGCATTCGCTGATCGATCTAAAGATTACAGATCCACCGCATGACAGCAATAGACATTCCAGAATTCCCTAAGGAGGCAACCGGGAACGCATGTCAGACTCCTGTAGAGAAGCGCTGATATACCACGCCATTCTTTTTGAAACTCTATGTTTATCTATATAAAATTTTATTTTACTTAGCTTTAATAAAAAGAGATGCAGTTTACGTGAGAAATATTTGAATTTTCTGAGACACGCGCGGCCGGTAGGAGGTCTGAAATGTGGGTAACTGTACTGTATTCTTATCGAGGAGTATTGGTTTCGCTGATCTACAGTTGTTGTGCTGACGTGTTTGAACACAATTTTATCATTTCACCTCAAAATTTCCTGCACTTCAAATGAATATTTGTATTTTAATTTTGACATGGCTGGTCAGGGGTACCATCCTAACCTGGCTGTCTGGTGGTTGCAGGTATGGCATCGGCTACGCACGCCTGGCTTCCAGAGCTGCTACTTGTTTGTTTGTTTTTCGTATGTGTAAGTGGCCAACACTGGTGTCAGATTTTTCAAGCTGCCTTAAGGCATCTGACATAGCTTAACGACTGCCATCAACGATGACAGCCGGGACCAACGGCTTAACGTGCCTTCGGAAGCACGGAGGAGCTCGAGATATTTTTATGCCACTTTGCGGTCACCCATCCAAGTAGGGACTGCACCAGGGGTTGCTTAACATATGTAAGCGCTCATAGAGCTCACACCCACTGGACCATCGGGCTGCTACTTTCTCATTTCTAATGGATCCGAGAATAGCATCCCAAATACCTATATCCCGTTCCCTCAGTCCAACAAACTCCTACAGCAGTAGGAGTAGTAGCTGGGTAGCAGCGTCGGAACCGAAATAAGTCAAGCAAATTGCGCTCACCAACTCGTGTGCCAAGCGTGGTAAGTATGGCACTCTCTATTATGGAAATTCTTTGGGGAGGCCAAACTAAAGAAGTGAACTTCTTAAAGCTGGATTTATGAAGCTGGCAGACGACTGTCTACCGACTGTCTACCGTGTGTATATCGACTGATATAGATCCGCATATAATTTACTTATCATCATCATCAGGTCTTTGTTGAGGGACTCTCTGTGTCACCAGAGCTATATATTAGCCAAATCAGTAAGAGGATTTGACCTACACTCTCCACGCTGGCCAGACGGGTAAGAGAGGTATCTTTGATGTTTATACGCTTTGTTCAGCTGGAGTTTCCTAAGTCGCCTTCTACGACATCCAGGGGGAGACTTGGCGTACTCAATATACTTGCTACTTTTAGGCCTTGACACCAATATGCAATTTCCAGACCCTTGCTAGTTATAGACGACCTTGTTTCCCCTTTTCTAGCAGTCTGTCCGTCTGTATGTAAATCACACGTGAGGTGTTGCCCCATCGCGATAGTGTCGGCTGCAGGAAGCCAGGAAATTGCATCGGGCGCTGCTTCGCGGCGCATTTATAACGAGTACCGCCTGAACTCTTTATTTTGTTTCGTCAAATATATAAATAAATCTATAGGGACATAATTCACACAAATTGAGCTAGTGGGTACTACAGTTAGTTGTGACGAGCTCCGTGGCGCAGCGGTCAACACGCCTGCCTGCGACACGGATGGACCCGGGTTCGATCCCCGGTCAGGTCAAGATGGAAAATGACCTTTTTTCAGATTGACCTGGGATGTTTAACTATATAATTGTCTATTATAACATATAGTATCGTTGAGTTAGTATCCCATAACACAAGTCTTGCTTAAGAACTTACTTTGGGGCTAGCTCAATCTGTGTGATTTGTCCGTATATTTTTATATTTAACTTGTGTCGTAGGATACTGATTCAAAGATACTATATTATATAAAAGATACTTATATACACATCCAAGACCCAGATCAATCTGAAAATGATCGTTTCCCATGTTGACCTGACCGGGGACCAAACCCGGGACCCCTCATTTCGTGGGTTGGCGTGTTAACCACTGCGCCACGTCATGTATCTAGATACAAAGTGTATTTGAGGTAAAATAATAATATTGGAGTGGGCATGTCGAATAAAAAAATAGTGTTGGTATGGAAGGACCTCCCATAAATAGACACAACAGTGAAAATAATGCATTACTAAACAAAAAATATTTCAGGTATTAAGGCCGCACACTAGGCACAGAAGCGACGCCAATCATTTTATTCCTAATACTTAACAAATAGAAAGAAATTTAAGAATGTAAATCATATAAGTACTAGTTAAAACCTGAAGTATTTTTGGAATCATGTTTAATATTATCAGAATCAGTCAGAATTATGAAAATCAGATTACCGGTACCGTTTTTGGCGGTAATCACGTTTTCTCTTAATGACTGATTCTCATAATATTAAAACATGATTCCAAAAATACTTCAAGTTATTTACTAGTGCTTATATGATTTACATTCTTGAATTTCTTTCTATTTGTAAAGTATTAGGAATAAAATGATTGGCGTCACTACTGTGCCTAGTGTGTTAATAAAGTAATTAAAAGTGTGACTCAGACTGTATGTCGAGGGTCATTCTGTATGCAAGATTCAATCGTTTATTTAATATAGGTTTCTTTGAACACTTATTAATTGTCATATTTGTGTTTACAATTTGTACAACAAAAAATTTTTGTTGACGTCAATAATTACTTATGGCTAAGTTTAGGCCGCTTCCAAAGCGGAGTGCAGAAGAAGCGGCAACAAACTGCACAGCGCATTTTCTCCAAGCGACGTCAACTCACAATTCTAGTTAAACCTTATAAACTACTTATATATATGTGGACTGAGTGTGCATTGTTTTAATGAAATGTCATGATAAAAATTGAATTGGAAAAATTTATGTCATCATTGAAATGCATACTGTATGTATATGTATGTATGTATTCATGTATATTGTTGCCTCCTGTAGCCTGAACCTAAACAGCTCGACCCATGTTGAAGTGTGGTGTCATTATATTCGCATTCTTTTCCTGAGTATCATTGGCTATGAAACAATTGAATATATGACGGACGCAATCTTTAGGAATACAAAGTTTATTGAGGTATAATTTAAAATATTAAAAAAACGACTTCAACCCGTATCAATTTGTTTCAATAAATTTAAGAAAAAAAATGAAAATAAGTGTAATCTGAACGGCATTCGTCTAAACATTTTTTGGTCTTTGTGTATTTTTTTCAAAAAGCGCACTACTCATTTCGATAAATGAAAATGAATGAGACTATCTGTAAAGTATTACCTATCAAACAAAAAATATTTTTTTTAACCGGTCTAGGTGTCTTCGAGAAATCGGGGAACATACTAAAAGAAAGATTACGACGAATTGAGATCCTCCTCCTTTTTTTGAAGTCGGTTAAAAATAATATTGGAGCTCATAGTAAAATACTTTCTTAAAAGGAATAAGTATAAAGTTTTCAGCACACTTGTATATCACTACATTCAAGTATATAGCGAATTTTGAAACGAAATGAAATGAAATGAAATGTTTATTTGCTAGGGTCATCACACACATAATAATTTCCCGCCTTTTAACAATAGGCATGCAAATTTTGATTTTTAAAGTAGTTGTAAAATAAAATGAAAGTTTACATACATTAAAGTCAAATAAATCAATTCTAGGATGTCAAAAATTCGTTGATGTCATAATAACATTTGTCAACCAACCATTTATGCAATCTGTGCTTAAAAAGTTTAAAACTAAGCATCCTAAGATCGACTGGCAGTTTATTATAAATTTTAATTGTCATAAGGTAACAATTTTTACAATTGATCATGATGATTTTGATCATGATAAGTGAAGATGTGTGAATGGCTGTGCAGTAATTTAAGTCTTTTTTTGTAATATTTTTTATTAAGTAAGCTGTAAATGTTCCGAAAAGAAAAAAATAATTAAGGGTCAGTTTTTTATAAGTTTTTCTTGGAAGAGAATTTTTTGAGTTGATTGGAGAACAAATAATATTTTTTAATGTCAGTTTTACCTACTGAAGGTGCACGTATTTCTTACGTACCTATCCAAAAGGAGCCAGCGCATAAAAAGCATTCCCCAGGGCAGTGGACGCCGGGCTGTCGGCCATTGTCATCGTCTGACACGTCTCACGGCTGTCACAACAAGACTTGTCGCAGCGAGGATGTTCAGGGGTTCCCAAACTGGTTTTGTTAGAGTTTGAAGAATAGATCTTTGAATTCTGTGGCTACCTAGTGTATGTCGACCTCTGTGGCTCAATAGAACCTCAATAGACCTTTGATTCGCAGGGTGCCGGGTTCAATCCCGCTTGCCTAGTCAAGCTTTTTTATGACACAGGATGGCAGACGAGCAAGCGGGTCGCCTGATGGTAAGTGACCACCGTTGCCCATAGATATCTGTAACTCCTCATGGATGTGTCAGGTGCGTTGCTGGTCATTTATTTTTTCCTCCCTAAAGAGGAAAGATGGAAAACAACCATTCTCATATTGAATCCATGTATGCATATTCACCATGCTATTCTGATATATATACACTATAATAGATACACACTGGTACCTTAGGAACTGCTTTTCATATTGGCTGACTGAGTCTCTCCTTTAAAGGTAAATTTACACATGCTGTATATTTATTTATTAACACGCAAAGACGCGATAGAAACTAGCTCATCTGACTATAGTCTAGTTGCATTTAGACATGTCTAACGTCTGTCCAGTTTGAACACCACTGGTCTTGATTGTGAATCGTTCAATGATTCGGAAGGACGCGAGTTTTTGTAGCAGAGTGGGCTCAGGTAACCAGCCACCAAATCTGATGTTATCCCATTCAAACAGACACAAATTTATTTATAATGTTTAGTAAAAAATGTCGTCTATATTGAATATTTAATCTGGTAAATTGTTGCAAAAAGGAACGTATCACATCAGTGCACAATGGGGGAATCGTAACCGCCGTATCGCTACCCTTACAATTTTTTTTAATTAACCTATAATGTCCCACTGCTGGGCAAAGGTCTCTCCCATTTCCTTCCACTTGTCCCTATCCCTTGCAGTCTCTGACCAGTTACGCTGTTACCTTTACAATACTAACTAATATTATAAATGCGAAAATGAGTTTGTTACGCTTTCACCGAACCGATCATCATGAAATTTTGCATACACATAGGGGAAGGTACTGAGCAGGACATAGGCTATGTATCACGCGGGCGAAGCTGCGGGTAACAACTAGTAATAAAAATAAAATGTGAGTATAGCCGGGTTTACATAACTAATTTATTTCGCGTAGCTTTCTATATTATAAGGAACAATAACTTTGACGAGCTCCGTGGCGCAGCGGTTACCACGCCAGCCTGCGACACGGGGGTCCCGGGTTCGATCCCCGGTCAGGTCATGATGGAAAACGATCTTTTTCAGATTGACCTGGGTCTTGGATGTTTATCTATATATGTATTTGTTATAAAATATAGTATCGTTGAGTTAGTATCCCATAACACAAGTCTTTCTTAAGAACTTACTTTGGGGCTAGCTCAATCTGTGTGATTTGTCCGTATATTTATTATATTTATTAATTTTTTTACTCTTATAAGTTTATTTTCATAGCAATGTATCTAAATGATTAATAATAATTAAAACTACTTAAAATTAATTAAAATATTTACAAATTATATAGTCCCTGCAAACCATCACCTCGCGGTAACGTGCCCAAAAGGCTGGCAGCATCGCCTCGTTGGATGGCAATGCTTATCCTTTGTGCCAAGTAATTGCCAGCCCTTTGGTCACGTGATACCTCGATAAGCCTCTTTGACAAAAAGTCAAAGAGACGATGGGCTGATGGACCCCACGGACCCATGGTTTCAACCCCAAAAGGCTCAAATATGTAGCTATTCCCAATACTAACATATTTGCGCCTCTTGAGGCTTTCTGCCGCGGCTGCTGCTGTACCGGCCTTTGACTGGGTGACCTGAAGATGGGACGACGCTAGGGTATCGACGCATGTAGCATCCCATACCAAAGGCCGGCCCAAACGCCAGGGCACCAGAGTCATTCCATCCGGTCTCTTGCCATCATCACGAACCAGACCACTGGGTTCTAAAGCGGCAGGCATGTTAATGGTGGCAAGAGAGCGGTGGATAATATTGTTTAGGGCGGCATGACGCCCTAAACGGCCGGCACTCCTGGGGCATGATAGGCCGTGGTGTCCAAAGCTATCGACGGTATCCCCACAGGGGCAACGATGAGGGACCATACATACCATCATTGAGGAGCATTTATTGGCATCGAATCGGTAGGCTGGGTATTTTGCACAGGCATATTAGCTGGTTGAGAGGATTTATTACCCATCATCATTTTAAGAATTTGAGATCCCATCCCACCCATTTGACTCATTGTTGGATTCGTCTGGCCCATTGTTTGATCCATTGGCTGACTCATCTGACCCATTGGTTGACTCATTTGTCCCATATGACCTACATATTGGTTTTGCTGACCCATTTGAGGTGAAGCGTTATTTATTAATAACATTTTAAACTAGCAACTTGACCATGCTCCAAAAGACCTTCTTAACTTGACCTGCCTTCGTATTTACTAATTAAGTTTTTTTTCTTACATTCTTTTATTATTGAGCATGTTTCAATAGGTGTATTCTTCGCATGATACAGGTATGATGAACTATATATACTGTCACGAGAGTGGGTTGGGGATAGGAAAGAAAAGGCCGATCTTATGAAAATGCCTTTATTTAAGTGCCAAACGTGTACACACAGCACTCACTCACACGCGGAACTGACGCGGCACTATACACTTGCACGGAACTGTCACTTGCGCGGAACTGTCACTTGCGCGGAACTGTCACTTACGCAGAACTGTCACTCGCGTGGAACTGTCGCTCACGCGGAACTGTCACTTGCACGGAACTGTCACTCGCGCAAAACTGTCACTTGCGCGGTACTATCACTGCACTGTTCACTCCACTTTTCACTTCACTTACTACTCACTGTTTTTCTTTTTTTTTCTCTTCCCTCTTTCTTCTTCGGATTTCACTTTTCAACTAACTGGCCTCACGCCGCGCCTAGTACTGCTTATATACCCCCCGAATGCGAACAAAATCGCATCATGGTTGTTCCAAATTCAAACCATAAATTTTCTATCGCCTTCTCTTTCTTTCCCTTCCATTTGGTCTGGGACAATCTAGAAATTTCTTCCAGTATCCCCTTCTCTCTCACACATCTTCTGTCCTGTATTTTCACTTCTATTTAATCTAGAATAGCCTAGAAAATTCTTTTAAACTTACAAAACAGAGTAACGTGGGCTGTGATTCGAACCGGGGTCTTCCGGTTCTTAGCCCAACGCCTAGACCGTTAGGCCAGAGATGTTCTGACGTTAATGTTGAAATTTCCCTTTAGATGAATTCTTTTTCATTCGAATTCATGACGTTGACATTGTCATTCAGCGTGCTACGCGACAATACTTACTGATGAAAATCACTACATCACTACATATTATAAAACAAAGTTCCCCGCCGCGTCTGTCTGTCTGTCTGTCTGTCTGTTCGCGATAAACTCCAAAACTACCGAACCGATTTTCATGCGGTTTTCTCCAATGGATGGCGTGGTTCTCGAGGAAGGTTTTAGTATATAGTTTGTTAAGTTTTTGTATACATTTTTGTACATACAAACGATATTTGTTGGAGGTGTCGTAAAAAAATGAGCCGTTTGGGAGCTTTCAACGAAAACGCTGTCTAAACCCTTTGAGATATAACAAAACAATGTATGGTGGCATTGTGTATCTTATTTAGGTCTACAGAAAAGACCGCGATGGCATATGTCTATATATTAAGGATAACATACTATATTCATTTTAATACTTAAAAAAATGGGCAATTCGCTATTTGACAATTTTCTGAAATATATTTTATAATATCTGTAGACTTATTTTAAACCCCCCTACAATTATATTTTTTTCAAATAAGCTTTATTTGATATGAAAACATGATTTTTTTATCTTTTGGTTTGAAATTCGCGCTAAAACACTGTGTCACGTGACATTTCTATGTTATGACGTCACAAATCAATAAACAAAGCACGGCTAATACGGCGCTCTAACTGTTTTGTGGTGTAAATTAAACAAATTTAACTGGAATTGTGAAAATGACAAGTTACAAAACGTGTGCGGTGCCTATGCTTAAAAGTACGAGAATGAAATGTTCAAATGTCCCAACAAATTGTTTATACACGTTTCTAAAAGTCCAGTCCGCCACGCCGAGCCGAGACCCACAGTTTCCATCTGATAAGTCTGTGATATTCTTTTGTGCGGATCACTTTGATGTAAGTATTTAGAAGTAATCAATATGTTCGATTTTACAAAATAAATTACACCTAACCTAACTTCTTAAAATCATCACTATCACTAATAAATAGTATAAAACAAAGTCGCATCCTGCAGTCTGTATGTATGTTTGCTTAAATTTTTTTGCGATCATAAACGAATCGACTCTGGGCGGCACTATCCGCTTTACTGTAGCCTGACTCCATTTCGTGAAACTCTTTTTATAGTATAAATCGAAATATTTGAGAGATTTTTCTTCACTTTTTATCAGCAAAATATAGAACCAATTATGGAGACATACGAGTATGTATGAGAACAAACGACTTGACGTTGATCACGTTGACTTTGACGTTTTGTTTATTGAGTTATGACGTCATACGAAGATTAATCATGGCCGCCACTTGTAGACCGCAGATAAAAAAAACTGAGATTAATATTCCAAAAATAAAATATTAATAAATTGTTTTAATGCAAAAAACATACTGGATGATAATTGTTTAGTTATAAGCTACCATAAAAAATATATTTCATATTTTATTGCTACAACTGTCTAATAGCGAATTATCAAAAATCATGCGCAGGCCAGACCCTTAGAGCTAGAAATTTGAAATTTTGCTCACGTATTCCTCTTATGACATAAGCATCCACTAAGGAAGGATTTTTCAAAAGTCATCCCCTAAGGGGGTGAAATGGAGGATTAAAGTTTATATGAAACTTTTTATTCCTCGGACATATTTGTATGAAATTTCGTGTGAATTGAGAACGGCAAAAATAAAGAGTAACATTTTTAATAGTTTCCCGAGATAAACTTCTAAATAATAAGTTAAACTAAACATATATGTTTAGTTTACCGCTTTGTAGCGTCATATTTTATAATCCCCGCATTCCAAACCTGAAGTCACCGTGGACGAAGTCGCGGGTAACTGCTAGTATTATATACAAAGTCCTCCGCCACGTCTGTCTGTCTGTCTGTTCGCGATAAACTCAAAAACTACTCCACGGATTTTCATACGGTTTTCACCAATAGATAGATTGATTCACGAGGAAGGTTTTAAGGTATAATACATGCCCGGGCGCAGCCGGGTAGGGCTGCTAGTATTCTTATAAAAGTACAATTAGAAATATAGGTCGGGAAGGCGAACCCAGGCAGTTGTTTTATAAATTAACAAACGTTAACCGTAAAATTTTCCTGTTAATAGTAAAAAGTTATTTTTCATACCTTTAATAAAAAATTTCACGTGCTTATAGTGTTATCTACAAATTGATTAATTACCCATACGTTATGATAGTCCGACGTTTGTATCTCAGATTGGTAGATATAGGGATTATTTGGACTTACCTCGCTAGATAGCATCGCTATGATTTTTGAACTCTCTGATTTGGGACAAGATAATTTTCAAGGGCTTAAGCAGTAGCAATGAAATGTTTCATACCTACTTTTATTTACTAATTTTTGGGGTTCTGTACCTCAAGGGTACAAACGGGACCCTGTAGCCCTAGGATATACTTTTTGTTGTTGGTTGAAGTATTAATATATATTTAATGTAGCACATAGCGCCTCTATATTTATAGTTGCAGCGCAGTTCTAAACAATACTCGTAGAAAGGAATGAACTTGACATTTATAAAGTGTTCTTTATCATCATCTCTACATATACTACCGCGCTTCGGAAGGCACATTAAGCCGTTGGTCCCAACTGCCATCAGCTATGTCAGAAGCCTTGAGGCAGCTTGAAACATCTGACACCAGCTACACACACGAAAATCAAACAGAAAATAGGTACATAACATACATATTATCACATCTTTATCCCTAGTGGGGTAGACAGAGTCAAAGATCATGCGACCCGGCCACATTTAGCATCATAGTGGGCTTAAAGGTAGGAAAGCGGAATCAAAATCGTGATGGGTTGCTAGCCGCAGTGCCTATCAACGTGATTTATTAGATTTTCGCCCAATCCCTTGACCGGCTTTTACGGTCTACGCGGGAAGAAAAGCAGCTAGTACATTCTATGTTTTTCCTTTACTCCCAAGCCAGCGTGGAAGATATCTCTCTTCTAAATAAGTATGTTGCAAAACAACTAATCCCACCTGTCAATCAACCAGGATATCAATGACATGCTCCCGACGACTTTACAGGCACAAAGCTCACAAAGACGTGTTTGTAAACTTTTTGTTGTACTCAGAGGTTGTGGTTTTATGACAATGCTGTTTGTAAACTGATTGCCAAAACAGAGGATTATGGTTTCATGACCATTACAAAAAAAGCCAATAAGTTGTAACAAAACTTATTAAACATAGGTATTAATATAAAGTCCTTTTTTTTAACTAGCTATTTAGGTCCCACTGCTGGGCAAAAGCCTCCCCTTCTGTTCTCTAAAGTATAAAGTATATATATTTATAAATTCTATAAAGTCCTTATTAAATATATTTGATTGGTCCGAAACTGCATTGGACAGAGACAAGTAGAAGGAAATGGGAGAGACCTTTGCCCAGCAGTGCCACAGTAAAGGTAAATTAAAAAATAATAATAAGTTAATTGTCCAAAAATTAGGTAAAAGTCTGAATTCTTCGGAGGCCTGCCCCCATTTTTAATATATAAATTGAAAGAAACAAAGATAACATTTCTTTTCATTTCTCTGATGTAGTCATAGTTATCGGCATAGACGCGTATTTGCTTTCAATTTCCTATCAAGCGTATAACTTGAACTTTCCATACATTATTTTTGTAAGAAACTTGGTAAAAACCGTCCTTAAACTAATTAATTACTTATTACTATTGGAGCGGTGGTGGTGATTATGGGTCTGAACAAGCGGCAAAACTTTCGCGTTTCAAAACAATTGTTTTTTTTTTAATATGAAATGGGTTAACTCTTGATGCCTAAAATTGAGCGAGTTTACAGAAAAAAAAGCCTATTCACTCTATGTTTTAAAAAAAGATGCAGTAAGTATATATTTTTATTTATTTTATTTATTTAAAAACTTTATTGAGCCTATAAAAGCTACAATAGGTAGACTTAATGCTAAATGCATTCTCTCCCAGTCAACCTTTGGGATAACGTAAACAGAGAATAAATAAATAGGTGTCACGAATAGAAGCTGTTCAAAGAAAGATACAACAAAGTTTTACATAACGGATATAAATACTTAAACTTATAAACATACATACTTAAAAAATAAGATATAAAATAAATACATAAATACAGTTATTAATATATACATAATCTTGATATAGGTACATGATATATACATATACATTATTATATACACAGTTAATATGAAAATGATAAGTCTGCTAGTTAATTATTTAGAAAGAAAGGAATTGACTTTTTTCTTGAATATACCTATGCGGTCGAAAATTCAGACGCAGGCTATGAATTTTAATCCTTAGCTGCTGCTGTGCGCATAAAAATATGAGGCGATTCTCCTCATATTTTTTCACTTGGTACGAATTCTTGGAATTTCAACAAGGTGTTTACTTCATAGGAGAAAAATATAAGAATGCATAGAGGAATTAAGAAAATGCCAGTAAGACGGTGAGATGAATGAGAAAGAGAATAAAATAAATCTCTGATGTTATAGTTATCGGCTTCGATGTGTACTTGCTTACAAATTTCTAACAGGCGTATAAACTGAGCAAACCGCACTCTTTTTCTTCTTTTGCAAGAAACTTGGTAAAAACGGTTGTTAATTTTTTTAAATTATAATTTTAATTTTATTTATCAGTCAAGTCAATTTCACATATAAAATAATACACTAAAATAAAATTACAACCCACTCCTTAGCGTCTCTGGCGCAAAGGTGCCTAAAATACTAGCTGCGTTACCGCGCTGGATTGCTATGGCCATCCTTTGCACCAGAAACGATCCAGAGCCAGGTGCCCAATCTCCCTTATAAGGCGCTTTGCGTCAGAGCCCGAGCTGCCAATTGTCTCCACAGCAATAGGCACAAAGCAATATGTGACTCCATTGCCGCGTACTTCAGCCGCTTCTTCTCCGCCGCATCCTCGGCAGCCGCCGCAATACATGCAGTCCGACTCAAGTGGCTAGGCGCAACCGTACTGACGCAGGTAGCGCCCCAGACCACGCATCTGCCTCTTTTCCAGGGCACTATGTAAGTCCATTAGACCTCTTCCCATCCGATCTACTTGGGCCCGGCGGCTCTAGCAAACAGGACATTGGCAGTGACAAAAGCTCTGCGCGAACTATATCGGTGAGTTGAGTTGAGGGAACCTACCTAAGCAGCGACGACAACACGACAAGTTTTTATGTAGGAACTTACGGCATATTGGGGTCGTGGCGGTCATGAGTTCAAGGGTCCAAACCAGCGGCAAAAACTGCGCGTTTCAAACTCATACATATTTACTTTTATAATACCTACATGCAAACACTCTTTTTTTATTAGTAAGTTATACGAAAAGACTTAGATATCTCTCAGGGTAGGTACTTCGAAAAGGTTTCTAAGGGTATTTTAAAATTTGAACGTTCAGTATGTTGATTAACTTGTGCATAAAATACCTACTCGTAACTGGTGGAGGGGGTGTTCATTCTGTGTGTTTCTGTATCCCCTCAGAATACCAAAACCTCCGGTAAACACACTTCAAAGTCCACCTTAAGAAAATAGACTACCTGTAAATTTTCATACAATAAGCGATAACGCTTCCCACCCCTTGAAACATAGTCCAATTTCAATATTTTTTTACACATTGTTGATTAATTGGAGAAGTAGGGATGTACGTTTTGATCATCATCATCATTTCGTGTCGGTGCTACGGTCAGTCGACCATGCACACCCTGGTGTCAGAGTTATTCGGAACCGCCACTCGGCCTCTGACGTGGTTCCTTTAACGACTAGGTACCAGATGGCAGTTGGGACCAACGGCTTATCGTGCCTTCCGAAGCACGGAGTCATCTTTCTTATCAGACAATCAGGTGATTCATGCCTGCAATGTCCTAACCAAACTGGAAACAACTTTTGACCCCGGGTCAACAACGTTAACGCCTTAACCACTGGACCACGGTGGCAGTTACGTTTTGATATTTAAGATATATTGCTCACAACAAAAGTTATGAGCATCTAACTAAATATCCATATTTTTTACATAAAAAATACCCGGGGCATTTGAATTTATTTGAATTAATCTAAACCGAATCAAAAAAAAAAAGAAAAACGGTTAGCCCTAGATGAAGGTGTGCTAAATCGAAAGACACCAAAATTTCCTCATTTCGTAAAGGTTTAGAGAGGTGGAAGAGTTATCGCTTTTGTATGAAAATAATAGGTAGTCGATCCTCTTAACTGACTTAAAGCATGTAAGATAACTTGACTTCCGCAAAGTAACGCCTAAATCAATTCAATAAAAAGGTTCATATTGTGACTGGAAAATCAATACGTAAACAAAAGGTAGAAGGTGCCCTGAAGGGACAGGCAAACATTACGGTAAAGCGTAAATGTGTTTTCCATTTTATAGGTACCAACACCAGTATGTTTTCATCTTGAAATAATTTCTAAATTACAGTTAGCTCATGCAATCTTACTTGGACAACAGAAATTAATTTAACTCAAAGTGCAAGTCACAATATTTAAGAAGTAGTATCACACTCCCTAGTCAATCACAATGAAATAATTTCCCCTTAGGGCAAACTATTTCAGTAACATTTTTGAACTTCCCATTGAAATTAATTCGACTGATGTTTTATCATCTAAGGTTTTTTTGTCTTGTAAAACCGTTGTAAAAGAGAGAGAACTTTGAATATTATAACTATTGGAAGGATTTGATAAATTGTATAAGTAGGTGTTAGGTTTCCTTTAATTTTATACAGTAGTAGTAATATTAGTAGATATTTATTACGAAAGTATACTTTCCTCTGTGATATAGGTTATCTGGTTTTATCGAGCGAAATTGTGCAATATTTATTATACGAGTAATAATAATAATTAAGGATGGTATGGATCAATTGAAAGTAAAATTCAGAACTGTTTCGGTATTTAATATAAAAAAATAATTGAGTCAGTACACTCAGGACATACAAAAATAAAAATCAGCTAATAAAATCGTTTACGGGTAATACTTATAATTTGTTATTTACTTACAACTAACACACATTTATTACTTCCTTGAAAATGTAATTATTAAAAAAATATATATTTAATTCATACCAACCAATTAAGATCATAAAAATTCTTCTGATTAAACAGGAAGTTTAAATTCTTAAAAGTAAATATTTGATGGATATTTGTAATTAAAAAACTTAAATGTAATGTTTTAATTTAAACCTTACATTTGAAACAATGACTGAATCTTAAAATTACAGTGTCAAAAAGTTTTGGAGAATTAAACCATCAGTTCATTCGAACCTATGCATTCGGCAATGAGGATGATATTGCATCTTATTGATAAAATTATCTTATTCTAACCTAACATTAATTAACACCAATTGCTATATGCATAAACTCAAATGATAAATGACAGAATTATGTTTATTTACAGAAATATATTACTACTAAGTGGAAAACTTGTGACATTCATAAAAGATTCGGTTTGTGGCTATTAGAGAAGATAAAGCATGGTTTGATTGACTGAACCGCACTGCTAATCGATACGACAAGAAGTATACGTTTTTCGGTTGTAAATTAACATTTAGTAAGATAATCAAGATTATAAGAAAGAGCCCCAAGTTTTAGCACCACATACAAAATTCATACGTATTAACGGACTATTTTCCTTCTTATAGGTACTATTACTATTAAATACACGTTAAAATATTAGTCGTTTTGTATCCAGAGATAATTCAGCCTATCGATACGAACATCTTTTCATACGGGTCATATTCTAATAAGAAATTTCAGGCGGCTTTTTGTTTTTGTACAGAAATGGCAAACTTTTGTTTGGTTTACATATGCCGCAGTCATCTAGTTGAATCTGCTATTTGACTGATTGACTAGCGCATTCATTGAATGGCGACGTTCAATTGAATGACGAAAGGACCACTCGTCAAGTCGTTGAATGTACCGTTCAACATATTGACTGAACGTAATTTAGCGAAGTCATTGAATGGGATATAGCCGACTTTGTAATCTTTGGTGGTAGCAGGATTTCCAAAGCTTTACTTAATCTCAAATTTTGGCAAACTTTCTGAGTTTAAAAGTAGCCGGCGGCGACGTAATAATAGGTAAATCCATGATGTCATTCTATTTTATTACAAAAACCGCACTTTAAAGTAAATTTAATCGAAAAAATATCAACACCGTGCTATCTGTGCCAGCTGTTTGACGCCATATTTGTTTTGGTGACTTCTAGCGCCGCAGTGGGAAAAAAATGAACTAAATTTGAATCATCTGACGGATTTATATCTGCTCTATTCAAAGGGCTATGTTACAATCCGCTAACTAGGTGGACGTTGATAGACGCTTGTTCAATCAACGTTCGGCCTAGTCATTCCATTAATGGAGTCATTCAATGAACGCGCTAGTCATTCAATCGAATAGCAGATTCAACTAGATGACTGCGACATATATAAGATATGGGAAAAATAATCAACGCGAGCTGAATTTTTTCCCCCTTATTTTTTAATATAGTAAGTGTGATAGTATAACAGAATACACAGATTAAGAGTCCTCCTACTTCTATGTCAGAATAACATAGTGATAGCATAACAAGACCTACCAAACATTTTGTTTGATTTCCCAGCATTGGTCCTAATCGAAAAGTTGTTTATATTGACAGGCTGAATCACCCTTTTAAGAGGAACGACTACCTGTAATTTTCATACAAGAAGTGATAACTCTTCCACCTTTACGAAATGAGAAAATTTTGGTGTCATTCGATTAAGCTCACCTTTATCTAGGGCTAACCGTTTTTCTTTTTTATTGATTCGGTTTAGATTAATTTAAATTAATTAAAATGCACCGGGAATTTGTTATGTAAAAAATTTGGATATTTACTTAGATGCTCATAACTTTTGTTGTAAGCAATATATCTTGAATATCAAAACGTAGGTAGAGCCCTACTTCTCCAATGGATCAATAATGTGTAAAAATATATTGAAATTGGACTATGTTTAAGGGTTGGGAAGCGTTATCGCTTTTTGTATGACAATTTACAGGTATCTCCTTAAGAGTTCAAAACCATCAGCATTTCAACTCAAGAAGATTCACTTTGCTAGATGCCTCCTACATTAGTCATCGCTTCGTCTCTCAGACGCCGAGTAGGTTTTGTGGTTGACGGCGTATTGAATCACCCGGGTCTTCCCGGTGCCGTCCTTCACCGAGTAGTAGCCTCGTAGGTAGTCCCCCTGCCCAGTACTTGGGCCGAACTCTTTAGGGCGTTTATTCTGAAATACAGAGAAATTCAGTGTTATTTTCATGATTATTTACATAGAAATATTCGCACTTTCAACCGGTCGTATTGGAAATCCTTAGGGGAGGTCTATGTCCAGCTGTCGTATGACTTATTGCGGCTGCGATGATGATGATGATGATTCTCACTTCTATGCTGGTTTAGGAGAGATTAAAAAACAGAATATACAGCTGCTTTTCTTCTCGCGCAGACCGTAAAAGCCGATCAAAGGATCGGGCAGAAATCTAAGGGATCACATCAAAATTCTCATCACTATTTCGATTCCGCTTTCTACCGTTACGCCCACTTTGATGCTAAATGTGGCCGGGTTGTATGACCTTTGGCTCTGTCTACCCTGCTGGGGATAAAGACGTGATATGTATGTATGTAAATATTCGCTATCAAAATTTACAAGTGAAATTCCAAAAACCTCGCAGAACTAGAACTGACATCATAAACAACATTTCGATAAACAAAAATCAAATTCACAAAAAGTTTTCGTTTAGCCCGGCAATTTGTATGAAAATGTCCAAATATTTTTCGATTTCTCGTACACGTTACCGCTGAGGATGAAACCGGGATCACGCTCAGATAAGAGAGTGACCGATACTAAAGAACAGGCACTAGATTCACCAAGATTCAATCGTTTATTTAATATAGGTTTCTTTGAACACTTATTAATTGTCATATTTGTGTTTACAATTTGTACAACAAAAAAAATTTGTTGACGTCAATAATTACTTCTGGCTAAGTTTAGACCGCTTCTAAAGCGGAGTGCAGAAGAAGCGGCAACAAACTGCACAGCGCATTTTCTCCAAGCGACGTCAATTCACAATTCTAGTTAAACCTTATAAACTACTTATATTTATGTGGACTGAGTGTGCATTGTTTTAATTAAATGTCATGATAGAAATTGAATTACAAAAAAATGATGTCATCATTGAAATGTCAAATTCACTCTCAATATTGCCTTCGATAAGTACATTTTGTTTTAGGCTCAATAAACGACATTGTAATTACAATGCCGCATACGAATAAAAAAAATTGCACGATTTTAATTTTCCGGTTGACCTTTGAAGTAAAGTGTGCACATTTTTATGGCACACGCCGTAAGCGCAATTTTGAAATTGTTTTGGCGATGCGAGTACAAGATCAATGCACAAGGTCAAATTGCGTGCGTGTTTGCAATGAAATAGTGTTCTATTTTTGGGGTTTCGTACCTTACAAGATAAAGATAGAACCCTAATAGGATCACTCGTTACCTTGTCACCGCGAATGTTGGCTGTATCTGACAAACATTTGTATGAAAATGTTTGTCGGATATATATTCGACTTTCGCGGTGAAAGGGTTAAAATAACCTATTTGCTCGCGCCCAGCTAGTAACTGGAAGTCGCATACTAGGCCTATCAATTCGTGCTCAAATAAACGTTAAAATGCCACAATGTGCTGTCTTCGTCAATGTGGTATCTTAATAACAATAAAAAGGTTAATAAATAACATTCTGATATAATCTTTTAAATTGGAAGTACGAGTAAGTAGAAAATAGCAGATTTTTGCATTTCTAGAATTACACAAAACCTTAGTAAACGTTGTTGCTCCTTGACACGCTAGTTTCGTATGGATTTTGATTATTTATGGCGTATGAAATATGTTGAAATGACGTCTCTAGTAACGCGCGAGCGACAGTCACATTCTTACGCCTCCTCCTCCTATCCGGATGTAAGAAGTTGGCATGTTCACGTTTGCTAATAAAGTGTGAATCCGTGTATAATATACTTTATAGTCTCCAAACACTTATAATCTTTAACACTTACCAAGTCCAAAATTCAACTCCAAGGGTACTATTTTTGAAATTCGTTATAGAGCGGTTTTTTCTTACAAAAAATCATTCGAGTACGAATGGTCACACGTTCAAAAATAGTGTCCCAATTCTTCCCGTGGATGTCGTAGAAGGCGACTTAGGAAACACAAGCTAAGTAAATCTTATAAACACCAAAGAGACCTCTTCTCGTCTGGCCAGCATGGACATTGTAGGCCAAATTCTCTGACTGCTCAGATTCAGATTCAGATTTTTATTGCAAGTCACAGTTTCATAAGATGTTACATATACACGATACAAGTACAAGTGACGCCCTGCTAGGGCACTGCAAACATGAGGGGCAACTAGATGCCAATTTACTTAAAAAAATCGAATTAAATTACTTTATTAATTAATTATCAATAATTAATATAGATAGAGTTGAGAAACCGAAGAAAATTATGTATCTTTTTGCCTATCATCAAAAAACTCTGATATACTATAGTAGCATTTATCAACAAGGAACGTTTTGAGGTGGTTGTTAAATCGGGCATTTTCTTTAATATTTTTGAGATAATTTAGGATATGATTGTATATTTTTATTACCATATGGTGGGGACTTGAAGAAACTAATTGCATTTTAGTGAGAGGTCTTTCTAATTTGTTCAAATCCCTATTATTTCTCTTGTTTTTATTCTCCCGCTTCACGTACATGTTTTCTTACAAACTTGCATGGTTCAAGAATATAAATTGATGTTAGGGTCAATATTTTGTGTTTAATAAAAAATGGTCTACATGATGCCATTTGATCTATATTTACAAGTATTCGGAGACATTTTTTCTGCAAAACAAATATGTCATTCACTTCACAGCAATTTCCCCACAAGACTATACCATATGACAATCTGGAGTGCGCATATGCATAGTAGGCTGCAAGTGAAGTTCCGAAGTCTGTCACACGTTTTAACTGGTTTAATGCATACGTAAACGACGATAATTTGCTTTTTAGTTTTTGTATATATGGCTTCCAGGTCAAATTTGTGTCTAAATCGATCCCTAATAGTGTAGCAGTACTGACTGATTCTAATTTTGTGTTTTTAAACTTGTAAGATATTTGAAGTGGAATTTTTTGAAAAGGTTTAAATTGTATTATTTTTGTTTTGTTTAAATTCAGTTCTAAATTATGATTTTCAAGCAAGTTAGTAATTTTTTCAAGAGCAGAGGTTAATTTATTTTCCAAATCGCAAGCGCTAGAACATGACACCAAGCTCTAGCTAATGTATGGCTCTGGCAGTACAGAGAGGGTCGTGCTCCTGCAGTGCAGACTAAAAAAGACTTGATGATGATGTAATTGATGATGATGATCTATCTTTATTATCGTAAAATCGCCTTGGGACGTCCAGTCTACACGGAGGCCGTCAAGACATTGCTCTTGTGGTTTAAAATAGATCATAGCACGTGCGTAACCGTAACTTATTACGTACTATCAGCTGTTAGTATCAATGACCATGTGATTTTGACCACACGTTGCGCAACGACCACACCTCCTGTTACGTGTTCTTTCCATTCATTAGTATTCCACGAATTTTAATTGTGTTGGAGCCATGAAATACTAAGTATGATTTGCCTTGACTCAGGCAATAATACCATTAGGTGATCAACATCAGGTTCTTTTTTATAGTCTCCTCTGCAGGAGCATTTATTTATTTATTTATTTATTACACTTTATTGCACATTTACAAAAAAGATTACAAGAAATATCACTATGTATAGGAAGAAAAATGTACAAAAGGCGGCCTTATCGCACAGCAATCTCTTCCAGGCTACCTTCGGGTAGTTGAAAAAAAAAAATGAAAGAAAATATACTTGGTACGGTGCAATAAGAAAGAGAAACAAGATAGCTTAAACATAAATATATAAGTTATTATATATACATAAATACAAATATATGAGCATGACCCTCTCTGTACTACCAGAGCCATATATTAGCCTGAGCAGTCAGAGGATTTGGCCTACACTCTCCACGTTTTTCCAGCCGGGGAGACGTCTCTTTGATGTTCATAAACTTTGTTTAGCGTGTGTTTCCTAAGTAGCCTACGACATCCACGGGAAGACTTGGAGTGGTCCTATTCTACTCTGCCGGGAACCACACAGTATGCTAGTCAGCAATGGGTGAGTAAATTTGAGCATAGTTTTTGAAGGGAAAGCTTCTTCAGGCGTGAAAAGCACTCTGAATGAACCAAAATCATGGAACTCGCGTCAACTTCACCGAACGCTTACCATGAGCTATATTTGTATTTTGTTGGTGAACAATAAGTTACTTAGTTTTCACATATATTTATTGGCAGTGAAAGACAGTAGCAGTGGCAGTCTTTGGGGACTTTTGTTTTATAAAACTGGTTAATGCGATCTGAATCGCACACGAATGGTTCCTACCTACATAGTAATAACTATCTATTACTCACTCTAATACACTTAATAAAAACGCCATCTACCTATAATTTGCGCCAGTGGTCGCGGGAAAACAGTACAATATAAAACTTATTTAAAATAGTCGGAAGCAATTAGCCTAGACTACTAGATAGAATAGTTTTTTTTTTTATCAACTACAGACATAAAAACAACGGAAACTTTAAGATACATGCTGATTTTGAACCTTTGAGCTATATTGAAATCTCGGAATCAGAATCCCTATTGGAATACAGAATTGCAAGAAAAAATATGTAAAACGAAAAATGATTCATACAAAAGCACTGGGAAGCTAAATTTTATTTTTAAGTTTTCACCATTTTTTCTTACATTTCTGTGTTCCATTAGGAATTATTGGCTACTTGACTAAAAAAATTTTCGTGTCGCAATGTAAGGACCTGCCAAAAATAAACACAATAGTGACCGAAATACATTTCTAAACAAAAAACTCTTTCAGATATAGAAGTTTTAAAGACACATATTTTTAGACGTTAATTTTTAGTCGTGAAAACCATAGATATCAGAAGTAGTGAAAACGCACTGCTGAAATGCCTACATATTTGTGCCACAACACAACTTTGTATTTTGTATGGGCGGCGGCGTGAGAACTTTGTTTGGTAGCTATACGAAATATTGCGTTTGTAGTAATAGTTTCATAATAAAAGTTGCTTTAAATTTAGCGGACTACAATACAGTATAATTGAAATTTAAGATTTTCATACTTTTAAAAAAGGTCCTATTCACCCAACTTTAAAGAAGCTTTAAGAACACTTAACGAATCGATATCAAATTAAAAAGTGTTATTTATAGTGTTTTTAGATAGAAATTAGTATCATTGGAAACAAATTTTATATAATCTTAACATTAGGCAAATACCGAATTCTAAAGTTTTAATATAGCTCACAAATCCTCTGGCTACTCAGGCTAGTATTATGGCTCTGGTAGTACAGAGAGGGTCGTGCTCCTGCAGTGGAGACTGGGAAGACCTGATGATGATGATGATGATGAATATAGCTCATAGGCTCTAAATCAGCCTGTATACTACGAGTAGCAGCCATAATAATGTAAACTACCAAGTCACGAATGTTTTGTCAATTTGTCACTGCACATTCTAAAATTACCCTTGTATTGGTCAGTTTGGTAAAGTCAGTTTGTATTGCTCTATCAATGTTTGACGTTGCGACTCAACGATCGAGATAGCTATCCATGTAAGGCATGATTCGATTAGTGTAGCGATTAAATTGATATTGGTGTCACGATTATTATGTTTGACGTGACTTTTGACATTGTTAGGCCAATTTTTAGGGTTCCGTACAAAAGTTGAAAAACGGAACCCTTATAGGATCACTCGAGCGTCTGTCTGTCCGTCCGTCCGTCTGTCACAGCCGATTTTCTCCGAATCTACTGAACCAAATTAGATGAAATTTGGTAAGATGGTGTAATCCTATGACCCAAACACGGATGTGCAAAGTAAATAAAGATTTTTTTGAAATAAGGGTCATTTTCAGGGGCCCAATTACAAAATTAAAAAAAAAAGTTTTGCAAACCTTACTGTGTCATATATCAAATGAAAGGGCTCATTATGAGGATCCCAAAAATATTTTTTTTTGTTCGGGTAAAATCAATACTTTTGATTTTATTCACGAAACAAGGCAAAAATTGACCATCCCCCCCCCCCTGATCTCCGAACCTACTGGTCCGAAAATTTTGAAAAAATTACAAAATATAGTTCATTCCTTGAAGATTACAGGAAAAATAATAAGAATTCTATCACTTGAAAATTAAGTGGTAAACTCACAATAATAAGTTAATCTAGGGAAATAGTTCACTAAAACACCACTAGATGGCGCTAGTCAATTGAATAAAACAGTTTTTGCACATCGTGTGTTCACGAAGCATATTGTACGGAACCCTCATTGCGCGAGTTTGACTCACACTTGGCCGGTTTTATTATACTTACATTTTTAAATATCCAACCATATATTTTTAGAAAATAAAATTTCATCTTAAATCTGTCAGCCATTTCGGTGGCCTTGAATTAGTAGGATTGTATAAAAACTCGAAAAAAAAGTAAATTCGCGAGAAATTGCTAGTTTTATATAAATCCATGCCATGTGGTTTGTAATGTAAGAGAGCAATAAAAAGGTATTTTATGAATTCTCTAAAGAAATTACATTTACATACAAATTAAATTGTAATTCCTTCCCAATGGGAAACCAGTTTGTATGAAAGTTATTTTTATGATTCAAACCTGGATTTGCCAATAAAATAGGTGTCACTTGTAAAAGCATACTGTTTGTTTTTCTTGTGTGTAGGTGACTAACACAGATTTTCAAGACGGACATATAATACAAAATATATTTTTACATGCTTTTGACCTTTATAAAAGCGGCTACCGGGAAGTCGTTGAGACGATTAAAAACCTTTTCATATATTGAGATCTCTATCGATTTAAATATATGTATGTATTGTGAACGGTTCAAAACGAAATGATCACGATTATTTTGTTTGATGTGGCCTTTGAACTTGAATTTGATATGTTGAGTTGAATTGCAACGGGTGTAGTATCGTGGTGTAATTGTACTTGTGTGGGTGTTTTGACAATTGATTGCGAACGCCCTGGAGTGGAATCTATGTGAAATTGGTATCAAACTCAAAAAGATCACACTAGCATTTGCCAGCGGTTTCGCTTGCGTTAGTGAAGATATCCTTTACCTTACTGTATGTACCAGTCTACTATAGTGATTTTAAAAGCAAATCTTAGTTGATGAATAATTTTAAGACGAATTAGTTAAAAAAAGTTAAATTTGTTCAAAAGTTAAATTAGAGTTAAATTCAAGTACTTATTTACATTCTAACTTTTAAAGCGATGACCCGACAAATAATAATAATTTTCCATACCCAATAGGAGATCCCTTTGAGAGATGAATTTCCAAAATCTTTGCATTAGTTTCTCTTTCAATTTTGTATGAAAGTGTGACCCTTTAACTAATTTTCAATTATCCTTGCTAAGTGCTCACTTAGATTTAAAAAATTATATCTATCTATGATAGATTGAACAAGCCCCAAAGTAAGTTTGAGACTTGTGTAATGGTATCCTAACTCAAGGATACTGTTTTATAACAAAAATATGTATTATGGATTAACGTCCAAGACCCAGATCAATCAGAAAATGTTTTTTTTTATCTTGCCCTGACCGGGATCGTACCCGGGCCCTTCAATGTGACAGCCTGCCATAACGACCACTAAGGAGAAACGACGAAAGACTCAATTTTTTGACACAAAACGCTGTATGCTTTATCGTTAATAGTGAATTTAACAAGTCATTCATTAGGTATTAAATATCCTTTCAAGTTTGATATAACTTAGTCACAATCACTTATACAAGGTGTATTCTTTTGAGAGTTTACGTGCATTATATTGATTTTTATTCATGTAAATATATACGGACAAATCACAAAGTTTGAGCTAGCCCTATAGTAAGTTGGAGACTTGTATTATGGGATACTAACTCAACGATACTATATTTTGTTACAAATACATATGTGGATAAACATCTTGACCGACCGGGGATCGAACCCGGAACCATCCGTATCGCGGCGTGTTGACCGCTGCGCCATAGCGCTCGTTTTAAATTTATTGATATTATATAGCCTATGGACGCTTCGGGGAAGAATACAAATCTAAAGACACCTCACACATCGAATTCGGCCAAGCAGTTTAGGCTACAGGAGGTGACAATTGAACAGACATACATACTTTAAATAACATCAAAAGATTTGGACAATTTCTTCCGCGATCAGTGGTCATTCAGCTTTCTCCCGAGGTCCGCAAATGCTTCATACATTTCACTTTCTCTCAATCAGTAACGCTGAGTGCATAAAAAACGGTTTTATGGAGACTACGTTACGCCTATACTTTGTTTTAATAAAAAGTATTGATAGAGGAACATCGATATAATAACATAATAAAAACCGGCCAAGTGTGAGTCAAACTCGCGCAATGAGGGTTCCGTACAATATGCTTCGTGAACACACACACAATGTGCAAAAAATGTTTTATTCAATTGACTAGCGCCATCTAGTGGTGTTTTAGTGAACTATTTCCCTAGATTAACTTATTATTGTGAGTTTACCACTTAATTTTCAAGTGATAGAATTTTTAATATTTTTCCTGTAATCTTCAAGGAATGAACTATGTTTTGTAATTTTTTCAAAATTTTCGGCTCAGTAGTTTCGGAGATCAGGGGGGGGGGGGGAATGGTCAATTTTTGCCTTCTTTCGTGAATAAAATCAAAAGTATTGATTTTACCCGAACAAAAAAAAAAATATTTTTGAGATCCTCATAATGAGCCCTTTCATTTGATATATGACACAATAAGGTTTGCAAAACTTTTTTTTTAAAGACCTTCTTATATTCAATACATTGAGAAGTAACTGCTATAATCAATAATCAACCAACTAAAGAAAAAGGAACAATCCTAGTTGATTTGACCTGGCTGTCGGCATTGTTGGCAGTCGTTAAGCTAGGTCAGATGCCTTTAGGCAGCTTGAAAGATCTGACACCAGTGTTGGCCACTTACACAAATGAAAAAATTTGTTTGAAAAAGGAGGACAAAAATCAACGAAATAAAAAATAGTCAGATGAATGTAACTGGTAAGATATTTTTTAATTAGTAAATAGAATAGAATACACAATTAGTCTATTTCCTGAATTTAAATGTGAAAATTAAAACGCTCAGGTACCTACCATTTTTTCGCAAAACAACTAAGTGATCATAAAAATTATATTTGCAAACTGATAATGCTTTATTTTACCTCTCCAACCCGTCTGGCCAGCGTGGAGAGCGTAGGCCAAATCCTCTGACTACTCAGGCTAGTATATGGCTCTGGTAGTACAGAGAGTGTCGTGCTTCTGCAGTGGAGACAGGAAGACCTGATGATGAATGCTTTATTTGCGTAGTATAATGCATAGTCGTAACATTTGTATTGAATTAGGGATCCGTTCTGTATTATAAATAATTACCAGTTTTTTTTGTGGTTTAGTAAAAAGCAGACTTGAAACATCTGCTCATATATACCATCAACTATTAGTGACTACAATAAATGACATAAACCCATTCCACTACACCACCATAGTCAAACTAAGTATACCACCACATTAACGTAACATGGAGACATATTAGGTCATCCGAAGGATTGGCCAAAAATCGAAGGAATTGCTTTATAGGCAATTTCCTCGCCTTTGTAGTGCATCAGGGATGTTTGCGTACTACCACACTGATGGCTTTCACGCAATAATACGCAAGAAAACCGCATCCCTGATCAACAGAGTGAGAGGTAGTCAGATTCAGCATTCTGAGAACAGTGGCTGAAAATTGGACCTCTCCACTATGGAAATGCCTAGTGAGAAGAGCAATTTAATTAATTCTAAAATTCAATTAATTTTAATTATAACTATTTCTTTCTCTATTAATATCATCAAAATGTATGGATTTAAATTATCTGGAAATAAAATAAAATCTGGGAAGACAATGGTTTGAAATAGTATTCTGTATTTATTTTTATCCATCCAAGTGGTGATCGCAACCAGGGTTGCTTTACATACGTAAGTGGTAACGGTGCTAACGTCTACCGAGCCATCGAGCTCTTCATTGCATAACTGCTTTTGTTTATTCATTCAATGTTTCTAACGATGAGATTTGGTTACGAATCGTTGAATTGAAATACCGCATATGCGTTACAAGTTACGTATAATATGTACCCACTTACAATGATAACTTATTATGTAAAACGAGCTCGCGTTCTAGTCTTTTTGCAACGTGAAAATTGTGTGCATTTTCACTACAAGTGAACTGTGTTATTACCAAAAAAAAAATTTTTAAAAAGTGAAAGATAACCTTGTAAAAAAAAAACTGTGTTATTTACGATTGAAAAACGAGGTGTTTTAATTATTAACCGATTTATGTAAAATAAGGTGGCTGTCAATTCGACCCGCATCTATGTCAAAGGGTCAGAAAAAATTGTCCACTTTATGTTTGAGTTAGTTTCTTGCTTCTTTTTTCACTTGCACAGTTCAATTAATGTGCACTACGCACCTTTTAAACCGAAATTTAAAATGTCTTTACTAGTGTGTAAGTAGGGCAATTTCTCAAGTGGTCCATGTCTCAAAACATTTTGATGAAATTTGCACTGTTCCATACTGTTATCATATTGTTTTACACACAAGTCATATAGGAAACCTATTCAAAACATTCAGTTTAAAATATGACCTAAAAATGCTGTCTATGTTGAAATGTTAAAAACTTCACGTTTACAAGCTATAAACGTTTTAAATTATTGTTAGTGAAGAGAAATCGCGACGAAGCTTATTGCAATAAAAAATGCATTGATTTGAATGCAAGTAGACGTATATTACCTGTTTGGAATAAGTAGCCACAGCCCACTACCGTGGTTGTCAGACAAGTGAATGAATAATTGCTTACAGAAATGTATATTAAACATATAAATATTTTAATGGAAAAGTTATTATGTCTGTCTGTATATTATCTTTTCACGATTAAACCACTAACGGGACGCCCATTTATTACTTTTTATTTATGAGGATATTTCGACAATTTTTTCGATCATTCTTCCCCCGTGTCGTAAGATTTTTCTCGACTCCTGTGAGATTTTTTAGAAATAGCAGCAGTAGGTAATCGGTATTTGTTTTCATAAATAGTGATTATAAATCGCTATCGCTTTTATAGGGTTTTGTGTAACTTTCAAGTGGACTCTAAGAAATTGTCAATTATTTTCATACCAAAACGCTTAGTTCATATTGTTATCTGAAGTAAACTTCAACTGGACTCCACGAAAAAGTAAATTTATTTTCGTACTAAACCATTTGGATCATATTATTATTCAAATCGAGAAATGTTTGAAACAGGACAACGTAGCGCAGATCCGGGAAGCAAAGGTATAGAAGTCGAAATTAGCAAATCGCCATAGTTCAATGCGCACCGTGTCGCGGTCACGCGCCGCGAAATACGTCTACAGCGATCAGTGGAATGCGTCTGGTTGAAACATTCGAGGAGAAAAGTGATACGCGGTTTTTTCAATAGGGACGCTCAAACTTTGACAGCGTATAGCGGAAACACATATCTGGTCCTGACAAATTACCACGTTTAGGAACGCGTAAGTTAATATTTTTTTAATTAAAATAATTTGTTCGAATAATGAGTTTTGCGTTGCCAAAAAAAAAAATTGAGGCTCATTTTTGGTCACTTTTGGTCACTCTTCCATTTTTGATACAGTGGCTTTGTTAATAAACAAAATTGCTCGATTTTGAGCGAGGAAATCAACCTGAGATTCATCAAGAGTACCTTTCCATCCGAAAAAGTTACTGTTATATGTAGATTTTGAACTGGCGGTCGTAATTGCAAAGATGTCATGCAACTTGGGTCCATCAGAATACATTAGTTACGACGAATTTTGCTGAAATGATATATTTTGAATAATATGACATCAAATGGCCTTTGAAATAAAATAAAAATTGTGGCAATATCAATTCAACAGGTTGTTTTATATAGTTCCTAAGATCGAGTGCTCTTTATGAAAAACCCTATATATACTCGTATGTGTATTCTCTTACTATTACTGGCCAATTTTTCAATGCTTGTCAGTACATGCATCGTGTTAACTTTTATTAGCTATGTGTTTGCATCATTCCCACTTAATATTATAAATGAGAAAGTGAGTTTGTTTGTTATGCTTTCCCGCTCTGTCTACTCGACCGATCATTATGACTCTTGCATACACGTTGTTTGAAGTATGGAGGACATGAGCTACAATTCATCCTGGAGAAAAGTAATATTCTCCAGGGATCGAAACTGACGCGAGCAGCGCCGAGGACAAAAGCGAGTAGTCTATAAGTTGGACACATATTTTTTCTACGTTTTAGGCTTGTATAGTCTATCTAGACTTTCGAGCTATTTTAGCTGAAACAAAATCACTTTACAACTCGACTATACATAAGATTTTTTATAACGTTTCCTGCCCCCGTAGCATGGCACGCGCGACAACGTTTATCGACTATCGCCATCTTGTTTTTCGCAATACTGAAGAGCGAGAAGTAGATAGTTTTTCGCGCGATATAAACGGCGTCGCGGGAGCCATGCTACGGGGGCTGGTGTTATTATAATCACAACAAAGTTTAAAGTTGAAAGCGTGCTTCCGGTTCAAGGGCAAATAACAATTAATTGAACCCGTTGTTTTGTATTTAATAAACGAAGTATTAGTGAATTTTACGGGGTACAGTTAGAAGTATTAGTTAATTTTACGAGTGCAAACTCTATTTAAAATAAATAATTTGAAAGAAATCGGAGAAATCGGCATCTCTTAAAATTTGTTCTGTGACGCCCTAGATAACCCTTAAACAATTTTTTTAACTACTGCTTTTCTTTGCGTTTTTGTCAAAAACGGCCACTTTTGGCGAAAGCGCTAAGTAAAGCTTGCTTTACTCTTTTGTCTGTAAACAGACATAGCGCAGGTTGTTTAAAACTTTGGGCCACGTTGAGCATGTTGGTGGCCTTGTAGGTGGAAAATGAAAACTGCAAACAGTTTAGTTCATAAAATAGTTTAAAGGGTTTAGACAAAACTTGTGTTGGGTAGGAACAAATTTTGAAATAATAATTTGTTACATATGATTTTTTTCAAACGTAGCAGCACTGGACAAAGCAGTCGAAGGAAGTTCCAAAACTTGCAGACACAAAAAAAGATCTAAAGAAGATTTTGCCATATAAGGTATTTGTTCTTGCGATCCCTGGCTCCGTCGAAAAATTATAAATACGTCATTCATCTTGTACCTACAGACCTATAAAGTTATCGAATCAGGTTCAGTGCTCGTTGCGCCACCGACCT
Organism: Rhodophaea formosa; assembly: GCA_963082605.1. NCBI lineage: Eukaryota > Metazoa > Arthropoda > Insecta > Lepidoptera > Pyralidae > Rhodophaea > Rhodophaea formosa. The sequence goes on from OY720211.1 coordinate 22,140,333, forward strand.
TGTGGTCTCATTCACTGCCGCGTTATGTCACAGAGAGAGCATGCCTCTGAAAGGTTTCCCTTGTGTGTTGGTCTTAGCCCAAATATGTCAGAATCTCGGGCAGTTCCCACGCTGCTCTGATTGCAAAAGCTTTATCAAATTATTTGCCTTTTTACGTAGTTTATTTTGTTTTTCGAGTGTGATCTGCCTAAATGGTCAAAGGCTAAAGGTAGGAGACATAGCTTAACGACATACAGGGTGAATTCATTTACTACAACTGGTATAAACGACCAGGGAACTACCCCATTATATCGTAAAACGGTAAAAAGAAAATAATATAAAACCAAAATTTTATTATGATTACAAATGTGAAAGTTTGTGATGATGATGGTAAATAAGATGAATATTGGTTAACCGAGCGTATAAAAAGCGCGAACGAGGCATCTTTACGTTAGCTACCTAGCTGTTCTCCACTATACAGGTTGCATTTATCAACCGATTCTCGTGAAATTTAGTGAGCAGGTACAAAAATTAATAGTATTTTGTCGACTTACAGTTTTAATGTTTTGAGGTGCACATCTAACAGAGCCTTGAGTCTTTAAAGTTAGAAATACAGGGTGGATTTGGATGTAACTTAAAAATTTTATAGTTTATCCTTAAGGCTTATTTATATATTCGTATATTCCTTATCTTCCCGTGGATGTCGTAAAAGGCGACTTAGGAAACTCAAGCTAAACAAAGCTTATAAACAGCAAAGAGACCTCTCCAACCCGTCTGGCCAGCGTGGAGAGTGTAGGCCAAATCCTCTGACTGCTCTGGCAGTACAGAGAGGGTCGTGCTCCTGCAGTGGAGACTAATAATGACCTGATGATGATGATCCTTAAGGCGCTCTTTTAGTAGCGCCACCCAGCAATTAATTCTTTTAATCCAAAATTATATCAAATTTTAAAAATCTAACAAGTACATAACTAGTGAATTACTTGTAATTTTTGTATTCATTTTCACTAATAATCGTTTGATAAAATAAGAGAAAAACAGGTTAAAGCCAAAAGTGGCCACTTTTGGCGTTAATCGATTTTCCTCTTTAAATATGGCACCAGTAAATTACTTGTAATATACCAAAAATTCTTTGAGTAATTTAGGAGATTTGTACTTGTTAGATTTTTAAAATTGGATACAATTTATGATTTAAGGAATTTAATTGCTGGGTGGCGCTAGTGTTACTATAAGAGCGCCTTAAGAATGTTAAACAATATTAAATCCGAAAAAGTTGTGGTGTGTGAAATATGCAGGAAATATATTTGAGTTTCGTTCATTCATTTTGTATTTATTAAAGAAAAGCGCATTAAAACGCTTAAAATTGACATACCTACTGTTGTTATTGCAAAAAAAAGTAAGTATAAATTCAACTTGATAAAAAGTAAAAAAAAAAACTTACATTGACGTCATAGACGAGTGAGTATTGCGGCAATGTCGTGACAGAGTGACCCTCTCCCTCCCTGGAGTAGAAGCCTAGGTTCAGTGGACTCGCCTTCAGGAACGAGATCTTATCTTTGGGCAGTGCTTCCTTTAAATTCCAAAACTCTTTCATGAGTAGTACAGTATCTTCGAAAGTCGGCTTGATTCCAAAATCTGACGAATTTTTTATAGGTGAGGTATCTCCAATATCAACTGGTGGCAATTCGTAAGATTTTAACTTGGATGGTTCTGAAGGTTTGATAAGAAAATCTATAATTTGCTTTGGTAAGAACGGGTGTGTAACTTTGGTATACTTCATTGATTTGAGTAATTTATTTAAAGCGATATACTTCTCGACCTCAGGCAGTTTTGTGTCTGGATTGTTAACGTAGCTGAGCAAGGCTTCCTCTAGATTTTTGTATGTCTTGTAGGCCGTCTCCTTTTGCTTGGCCCCTGGGCCGGTGTCATCATAGTTGTTTTCTACGGCGAATTTTATTTGTGCTTCTGAGGCGGCTGATTGGGGTTTCGAGTAGAATTGTCTGTAGTCCGCTGATGCGTACGCGCAGAAGAAAGTAACCTGTAAAAAAAATACATTGTACAGTTAAACATTATTTTTCAGGTTCCGTACCTCGGCTTTCGTCGTATCAATAATAGTTTTAGATAATTTTATAACTATGCACCCGAGTTTCGGTTGTGTTTTGTAGTTGGTTGTAGACCGTAAAAGCAAGTCAAGAGATTAGGCAAAAATCTAAGGAATCACAACAATAGGCGATGCGGCTAGCAACCCATCACTATTTTGATTTCGCTTTCCACCTTCACGCCCACTATCATGCTAAAAGTGGCCAAGTCTTATGACTTTCGGCTCTGTCTACCCCACTAGGGATAAATAAAATGTGATATATGTATGTATGTATGTAGGTCTAATACCGTCTAAAAAAAGATTCCACATGACTAGATACAAATTGAAGATTATAGAAATATTGGAGCGAATACATTAATGGTTCCGACAATTAGGCACCACGTAATAACAGGTTTTTACGAAACGCTCGAATTAATATAAACTTGTTACGACAGTTAGGTAATGTTGAATGTTAATTTTGTTTGCACTCTCTCTGCGTACGTGACGATCGTGATCTTGATTCGTTAATGGTATTTTTAACACGTGGTAGGTATAGTACACTTATTTGAGAAATGCGTTGATGTTCTGTTTATGTAATACTAGCTGTTACCCGCGGCTTCGCCCGCGTAATATATAGCCTATGTCCTTCTCAGTACCAAAACCTATGTGTATGCAAAATTTCATTAGATACGGCGTGAAAGCGTAACAAACAAACAAACAAACAAATAAACAAACAAACAAACAAACAAACTCACTTTCGCATTTAAAATATTAGTTAGAAAATTTCATGATGATCGGTTCAGTAGATACGGCGTGAAAGCGTAACAAACAAACAAACAAACAAACTCACTTTCGCATTTATAATATTAGTTAGGATTAGGACTAGCAATTTGTTATTGCCAGCGTAAATTATAGCTTATGTCATCCGCAGGTAAATAAACATTGTATAGGTGAAAGGCACATTTTGAAGACCATTGAAAATAGAAGAGGAAAGATGGTGGGACACCTATTACGGCACGACGACATGGCATATAATAGAAGGAAAAAGGGGACCGGGAAGGCCGAGACACACCTTCATGAAACAAATAAAAGAAAAACTTAATGTTGCTACTTACAGAGAAGTGAAACAACTGGCGGAAGAAAGAGAGGAATGGAAGAAGCTCCACCGACAGGAGCCCAGCAGGCCGATTTGCTAACTCGGTGTACAACGATTTGATTGTCACTTTAGCATCCATTACGGTTTTCATATCTTGAATAAAAATAGTCATTTATACCGAAGCCGTAATGAATATTGAAATTACCATGAAAATGATGTACACCGTAGCTGTCAAAAGTTAGCAAATAGGCCTGCAGGTCTTAAATTTAATAATGATGATGATGGTGAGGTGAAAGAATTTTAAAAATCGGTCCTGTAGTTTCGGAGCCTATTCAATGCTAACACGCAAACAATCCAATCTTTCTTCCTCGACGACGAACGACCCTCTCTATACTACCAGAACCACACATTAGCCAGAGCAATCAGAGCATTTGGCTTACACTGCCCACGGTTGCCAGACGGGTTGGAGAGGTCCGTCGATGTTTATAAACTTTGTTTAGCTTGTGTTTCCTAATTCGCTTTTACGACATCCACGGGAAGACTTGAAGTGGTCCTGTTCTACTCTACCGGGAACAACACATCTCCAAATTATTTATTTCAAATGGGGGCAGCGTTGACCCCCAAAAATTCAGGCTTCTCCTTAATTTGGGCCAATACTTTTGTTCATACGGCAGTCCATACGTCAGTATTATATTGTGTTTACCTTGACTTAACATCTTAACATTATTTTGCGTAATTCCAAACGATCCACGTCTAAGATCAAGATAGCTTTCTCATGGTATTGTTTTCTTGAATGGCACATTGTTTGCTATCTTGGGTCATCTACATGACTCTGTTTCACGCCCCCAGTTTTCTTAATAAGTTTAATAATTGTGAGATGAAACGTGTCATTGTTTTTAACAAACGAGTCATTAAGTATGTTAGGTTAGGTTAGGATGATTTTTTAAAACCTAACATGAATAAGAGTAAGTAGCCTAACATGAGTAAGAGTTAATAAATAAAATAATTATTAAAATACATAGCAACGGGTTACTCACGTAAATATTCAGCTATTGGCCGACGTGTTTCGACCTCATTCATAGGTCATCAGGGCGAATGTGAATAAAGACACGCGCACGATGTCGACAGAATAGGTACCCACAGACAATCGTAATACTTACCGTTAGCCAGTAGCTGATTAATTATAGGAGTAACCCGTTGTTGTTACCTATTCTATTTTAATAATGTCTTCTCACGTTACTTTTCATCACGTTAGTTTTGTCAAAAAATAAAATCATGTTCTTATTGACCAAGCACGCGCAAAGCGTCTCTGCTTCAGTTTGAGCAAAAATTCTTCAGCCAACCCACTGTCCGGCTCTTCATAATCATAATCATTTATTTGCAAGTATACAGTAAATTAAAGATCTTATTCTAGAGTTTGCACCTGTATACAAACCTGCAGGCAGGTATGCAAATGTTTTGAGTACATAAAAGAATGAGGTGAAATATAATTAATACAATTAAATGAAAAATAATTGAATTTATAAGTACATATGTCATTAAAATTTAAACATTAATATTTTTATGTAATTTACAGTAGTCCATATATTCGTTCCGTGAATAAAAACAATTTTCAAGTAACCATTTTGTCAATTGTGTTTTAAAACTTGTGCCCTTTAATAATTTAAAATTGTTGGGAAGAACATTATATATAACTATGCACATGTTGTAGACATTTCTTTTATATATATCTTTATGGCATATAGGTTGATATAATCTGTTCGTATTTATCGTCCGTGTTAGTCTAGAAGTGGTTTCGCTTCTTTTTTGCCAAAATTCTGGATGAGAATGAACGAAAACACAAATGTCTCTAATATATAAACTAGGTAAAGGCAGAATATTCAATTTTTTAAACAATGGTCTACAGCTGTCTTCAATCCAGGCATTGCATATGGCACGAATGCATTTTTTTTGGACTTTAAACGCTCTGTCAACATGAACTGAGTTTCCCCATATAATGAGGCCATAGCTAAGTACTGACGATACGTACCCATGATAGGCTGTAATAGCAGCTTCAACTGATATAGTTTGTCTCAGTCTTCTGAGTGCAAAAACAAATCGATTCAATTTATTGCAAACTTGTTCAACGTGCGCTTTCCAATTTAAATTTTTATCAATTGTGATTCCGAGGAATTTTGTACTACTGACGTTTTCAACTTTTTGACCATCATAATTAAGTGATATTGGCAATTGTTTGGAGTTATATGAAGAGAATTGGATGAAATTTGTCTTCTCTTCATTATCATCATTTCTGTAAACCGTCCATTTACTTGGGTCAATTGATTCAGGTCAGAAGCTCCAGTTTCAATGATGAGGTCTTTCTGCCAAAATCTGAGTCATCTGGGCAGCGTTAGGGAAGCTCCGCAGTATCATCTTATACAAAATACCTCAGTGTCTTAATTAATAACTCACGTGTTCGAAACGTGATCCCTTTCTGTGGACCTCGCAGTAACCCACACCCGAATAAGAAAACTCAAGGTCGCTCAAAGAGCTATGGAGAGGGCTATGCTTGGTGTTTCTTTACGGGACTAAATCAGAAACGAAGAGATCCGTAGAAGAATAAAGGTCACTGGCATAGATTAACGCATTAGTTCTAACGTGAAGAACGGATGGGACAGAAAGGTCATGGCAATCACGTACCAGTAAGAGCAGCGTTGGAACCTACCGACCAGGTGGTCGGACGACCTGACCAAGGTCGTTGGGAGGCGTTGGATGCAAGCTGCTTTTTACTGATTGGAATCTTTGGAGGTGTCTACTGCTGGACATACTAAAGCCTAATTATGTGGACTTCTTACAAATGAGATGATGGGAAATACAATGAAAAAAATTTAATCGTCACAGCTTTTTATGGTATAATCTAAATCTAAGCAAATATAATAGAGAAAAACCGGCCAAGTGCGTGTCGGGCCACGCGCAGTATATAGGGTTCCGTAGTTGCGAATGACAACTTTGAGTTCACACTGTTTACACTCGCACCTCACAGTTTAACGACCAAAAACATCTAACAATAAAGATTGTATAAAATTTTACATTTTCCAGTACATTTTATAAGTTGGTTGCCTATAACTTTTTAGTTTGCACTTAGTACCCAGCTCTGATAGTTTTCCTTTCAAATTCAGTATATATACTACTGCTGTAATTTTTTTCACGTATCCATATATAACCGTTTAGCAGATAGAGGGGGGGGACACGTACCTCTAACAAAAATTTTCACTTTAAAACCAAATATTTCGGAAACGGATCCCTAAATCGAAAAATGGTGTTCTCAACCTCACAATATTTTTCAAAAACCTTTTTAACGATACCCCACACGATGGGTAAGTAGAGAAAAAAAAATTACTCCCCCACTTTACTTGTATGGGAGCTACCCAAAAAAAATTTTTTTTCAAGATTTTTTTCTACGACTTTTTTGCCATGATTAATATACATACTCATACAAAATTACAGCTTTCTAGTACTTATAGTCTCTGAGTAAAACCGCGGACGGACAGACAGACAGACAGACAGACAGACAGACAGACAGACAGACAGACAGACATGGCGAAACTATAAGGGTTCCTAGTTTACTACGGAACCCTAAAAAAGACTCATTTATAACATAAAAGAAATACCTATAAAATTGCTCAATAAATAAAATGCTTCATGATTATGTAGTTCGTAAACCTCATTTTCATAGCTGCATCCGGTTATATTATGTGTTTATTTTATAATTACCATTCATTAACATTCAATACTTTTATGGAAATTGATTTTTCCGGTTACTTATAAAAAATCTTAATAAGTAGGATCTTACTCATTAATTGCTTTATGAATAGTTGTAGCTTTTGAGTTTTTAAATCGCTATACTGACATTGTATTATGTATGTATATGTCGGGTATGTTTACACTATTTTTCTTCTTCTAGGTATCTATATTACACTACATCGGGTCTTTCATATATTTCCACTTGCCCTGCATGATCGATAACCGTATTTTTACCTTCTTATCGACACCAGCGACGCTTTGTGACTCTGGATCTGTGTAACCCGTAAGGATTGGAATGGTAAACAATAACTCTCAATTCTGAGCAGTAACTGTATCTATCTATAAAAATAAAACCATCCTCTTTATTCTCAATCATACAGCGTATAAGTTTACCCTTGACCATATCATTAAAGGAGTCACTCAACCCGACAATATATACAATGCAAGGTACCCAAACAATGTTTCCACATTTTCATACAAAAGTATTTAGCCAACCGAGAAATTTGTATAAGAAAGTCAAAAATTTTTCGAATTACTAGTATTGGTCCCATAGGAAAAGCCTCTGTGGTCCAGTGGTTAAGGCGTTTGCCTTGTTGACCCGGGTCGAGGTTCGATTCCCATGGGAAGCATACTTTGTTGTTTCCAGTTTGATTAGGACATAACAGGCATGAATCACCCGATTGTCTGATAAGAAAGATGATTCCGTGCTTCGGAAGGCACGTTAAGCCGTTGGTCCCGGCTGCCATCTGGTAGTCGTTAAAGGAACCACGTCAGAGGCCGAGAGGCGGTTCCGAAGAACTCTGACCCCAGGGTGTGCATGGTCGACTGACCGTGTCACCTACACGAAATGATGATGATGATATAAAAAGTTGTTCATATTGACGATTTAAGTCACCCTTTAAGGGAATATCGAGGGACAATTTACACGATGTATGCTAAAGTTGCCGTGTGGTTCCCGGCAGAGTAGAATAGGACCACTCCAAGTCTCCCCGTGGATGTCTTAGAAGTCGACTAAGGAAACACAAGCTAAACAAAGCTATAAACATCAAAGAGACCTCTCCAACCCGTCTGACTAGGGTGTAGGCCAAATCCTCTGATTGCTCTGGCTAATATATGGCTCTGGCACAGAGAGGGTCGTGCTCCTGCAGTCGAGACTAAAAAGACCTGATGATGATGATGATGCTAAAGTCACTATTAAACTATTCCATGGACACGTTTCTTCACGCAAGCTAAATAGTTAAGTTATTTTGGCCCTGGGGCCATATAACTTATAGTGGTCTAAGTCCTTACGTAAGTTCGCACGTTAGGAGCTGCTGCTCTAGGTCGCGGATCGTTGGGTATCGCGGCCAAGGTACACGGGTTCACTTCCGAATTATAGATTTGGAAAGTAGGCCTCTCAGAAAACAATACCTATATGTGGAATGTGTAAACAACACGAGTATGCTCGAAACAAAACGACTTTATCCTTTATGTATTAAGGTTTAAAATACAGTATAATGAGCTATCAGATCAAGTTTATATAGGATGTATTTTTTGGATCTGGGAATATGTCCTCTGGGAATAGTTGTTCAATATAATGGACTGATATCATGCCCCTTGAATATTATTTCACCATTTTGTTACACACCGTATAATATTTTCGAAAATGAAAGCTATATTTAGTAGCTCTACTTTCAAAGTCTAGACGTGGTGAAAGTTAAAACTTTGTCGCGTTACTTAATTGATAAGTTCCGAATAAATAAATATAAGTATACCACACAATTCGAGCTGGCCCCACCGTAAGTTGCGGACATGTGTCGTAGGATACTAACTCAATGGTACTATAGGAGTACTGGAGCCGGTACTGGTACTGGAGCCAGGGTTGCTCCAGCGTTAGAGTTTCTGTTTGCCGGATGGATATGTGCGGCGGAAAAGGCACCCGCCATTTCTTGCAGTACCGAACGTTAAAACGAATCTGTTAGCAAAAATGCAACTTGTGCGTGCCATTCACGTATAACCAAATAAGGTGCGTGCTCACGCACCTTATTGTGGACCTTTTTTCATGTCCATTGAGTGAGTTTGCAAAGGTAACTTTATTTGTCATTTGTTATAGAAATTATTAATTAATTGCGTTTTTGTAAAATTGAATTTATTACTATTTTTCTATAATATTTATTTCATGAAATTGTATATTTTTCTTTTATATTATTTAATTTATAACGTTTTTAATGTATTGTTTTTTTTTTCGTCTTGACCTGACCGTGGATTTAACCCGGGACCACTCGCGTCGCAGGCTGGCGTGATAACCACTACGGCACGGAGGCCAAATCTCTATAAAGTTCTTATAATTACCGTATTATAATTAACTACAGTAAGCCCTGTGGTATGTTCGCAAGGTCGCAGTGATAGTAACGTGAGTGAGTGAAATTCCAGTACCTACACCGGAACTAGGTACGTACAATGATTAACTACTTATAAAGTTATAAACAACTCGGTCAAGTAATTAATAAAGATATCGCGTATTCGAACAATGAACGGTAGTATTTAAAATACTTAAAAATTAAGTTATGGCAAAAAAAATTACGCGGGCAGTGAGCTGTGTGTGGGTTGTTTTTCACTATTATACTTTAAGATGGTTTTTTCTGCATTCATAATGCTATTCTGATATATTCCTATTAAATTAAAAAATAAGATAATGGGAATACGCCGTGCGGTTCCCGGCAGAGTAGAATAGGACTACTCCAAGTCTTCCCGTGGATGCTGTTAGAGGCAACTGAGGAAACACAAGCTAAACAAAGTTTATAAACGATCAAAAAGACCTCTCTAACATGTCTGGCGTGGAAAATGTACGAATCCTCTGACTTCCCTGGATAATATATGGTTCTGGTAGTACAGAAAGGGGTCGTGCTCCTCCAGTGGACCAAGACAAGTGGACAAAGACCTGATGGTATGGGAAAAAATTCTCCGCAGGCAGGACTCGAAACCGTTCAATACTTTCGGTTCAGTAGTTTCGGAGCCTATTCAATAGAAACAAACAGTTAAATTCTCCTCTTTATAATATTAGTATAGATGGATAAATGAACTTGTATGTTGGGTTTTATTACTGGGTAGGTATTTGTACTCACAAATAATTTATAGCGCATTTGTTAGTTTTATAATTCCTGTAATACGAGGAAATGAAAGTTACCGTCTATGATGATTTAGTGCTAATTTTGTACTAAGGTGAGGATTATCTAATATACTTGTATTAAATTAAATAAATCGTAGAGAAAATAAATATTATAAATAAACCTTATTATGAAATCCATACTTTCCAGCCAAGTAATATTTCGAAAGTGTATTGTAACTACCGTAGAGTACGATTTTATGATGAATTTCTAACGGACTCCAGAAAAAGGAGGTCTTCAATTCTCCTAAATATTTTTTTTGTATGTTACTTCGTACATCTGTCACTTATTAGTTTATCCTAATCCTAACTAATATTATAAATGCGAAAGTAAGTTTGTTTGTTACGCTTTCACGCCCAACCTACTGAACCGATCATCATGAAATTTTGCATACACATAGGTCAGGGTACTGAGAAGGACATAGGCTATATATCACGCGAGTGAAGCCGCGGGTAATAGCTAGTTTCATATAAAAACAACTAAGTATATTCACAAAATTAATAATAAGTACTAAAGTAGTGTATTTCCCAACTGGTAACATTAAAATTTTATCAAAATTTATATTAATTATATAAATTATTTATGTTCGCTAATGAAGAGCGCATCAATATATAATAGTCTCAAAATACTATCTTATACATAAGAAAATTGCGCTGGGACGACGATCTATGAAGGGTTCCGTAGAAGCAAGCAAAGATTAGCCAAAATACTACTGTAATTCTTCGCCAGAAAAATTACTTTGTTGTTCATAGTGCATATACGAATTACACATAGTTGCGGTTTGTTAAAATGTGCTTTACCTCAAAAACTGCTGACTATTATGTCGGTTAAACCAATTTTTCCTTTTTTTAAAGTCTTTTTAAAGGGGTAGTGACACACAGTTTCTTTGAGAGTTAGGTGTGTAGGTGGGCATATAAGTTGGAATTCAGATTCAAAATAGTGACGGGTTGCTTGCCGCATTGCCCACATGAAGCCTTAGATTTTCACCAATTCCATCAATTGGCCTCTACGATCTACGCAAGGTGCTCTGCGATAATCTACGCGAGTTACGCCAAAGCGTTTTTTCTCTCCCAGCACAAAAGTAAATAACAACGTACGAAAAAATCTCAAGTCAAACAAAAGACATCAACGCGCGCGCTCGACAAAGACATATTTTACCAAATTTACTTATTGCGTTTTTATGAATCAAAACCTTAAGAACTCACTTATTTTTCATATGAGCGACAAATGTGATGAATGGCGAGTTGTTGTAGTTCAGGAAATTAGTTGATCAGGCGCAAATTACAAGCCACAGATGCGGGAATTTCAGTACACAATGCAGTTGTTACAATAAGATGGCCTCTGTGGTACAGTGGTTATCACACCAGCCTGAACACGAGGCCCACATTCCGGGGACGGGTAAAATAATCTAAAAATAGTGTTAATCATTTTTATGATGTTTGTTAATTATGGCAAAATAAACGTTATTTTCAACCAAATTGAAGCAAATAAAACTATGGCACATAAAAATATTGCACTTAATAAGGCCAAACAAAAGTGAATCCATGAAAAATTTATGGTGCTTATACTGCGTTTGATCAAAGATGCCTTTGATTTATAGCCCAAGTAAACTAATGCTTGTTTTAAATTTCCGTTTATGTGTCACCTTTGATGAAGAGATGTTACCACACGCTAAAGGTCTGTTTCGTAAGACCAGTAACTTTTATGATCATGTTAAGTAAGTTAGTTGACACCCATCAAAGTTTAATTTATCAGATTTATAACATCCTCATGGTTCAGTACAGACCTTACTTTGCTAACTTAGTGGTTATGCGTTGGATTCCTAGCGTGTAGAAATCCATGCACTATATTTCCATAGGTTTTGTCCTTTATTTGTCATTTGCAAATATTTGTACTATATACAAAATTACTAAATAATATTCAAATTGCATGTTCAGTTCAGTTTTATTCTTTTTCTTTAATTTTTTTCAAGTGCTACAAATAAATCGACCTCCTATACAAAATTACAAATTAGCTGCTCTATTTTTATGGGAAATAATTTTAATGAATTAAATAAACCAAATCAATTCATATCATGGACTAATTAAATTGTTATTCCGTCAATTTATTTCAAATTGTATATATAATAAGTTTTCAGAAGTTAGAACCCAGCTTATTAAACTAATAAACTAAGCTTAAAACTAACTTAGTTTTGAGTTACAGAATAAATTTCACTTACCAAAAACCAACGCATTTTCGTAAAACCAAATTTAAAATTCGAACACAAACACAGCACTTATAGGGATGTCCGCATCGCCTTCAATCGATGTTATTCGATTCAAATCGTTCGAACGCGAGTCGCGCGCGGATGTTCGTAGCGGAGTGGCCAGTGCTGTCCGGTTGTCGAACAAACGGTAACACAGCTACACTCTCGCGCAATCTCTGGGGAAATCGGAACTGGTAAATAATAAGGTCTAACAAAATAGCTTGAAACTTTTTACATTGCTGCTTAGAGGAATATGTGTAACGAATAACAACAACACAAAACAAACCAGACTAGAAAAAGTGAGTAGAAGTTTCGTATTGAAAACTTCTACTCGCTGTAATTTTGTAAAGGTATTGTTTTTAAAATTGAAATCGGATTATAAACATTAATATGCCTTATCCGGTCGTTTGTACGAAATTTGGTTGAGATTGGCTTAACTGTTGTAAAACTAAAACCAAACTACGTTTGTATGGGATTTCGGCTTTACGTGGGACTCTTAATGACTGAGTTTCATAATATTAAAATATGATTCCAAAAATACTTCAGGTTATTTACTAAGGCTTATATGATTTACATTATTAAATTTCTTTCTATTTGTAAAGTATTAGAAATAAAATTATTGGCGTCGCTACTGTGCCTAGTGTGGGGCCTTAAGGAGTGACACTGGCTATAAAATAGAAAAAAAACCTGTCATGAAATTTCTGAATTATGCCACTTGCTATATTGGGTACATCCATAAAATTGAATCACTTTCCCCAATAAGCAGATTTTAAAATAATTTTCAAACTAGCCTATATAATATGAGCAAATTATTCATCGAAGTGATATGAGTTTATTTTTATTTATATTGCGCATAGTAAATGACTTAGAAAAAACTAAACTCACAGTCTATATTAGTTTCAACTATTTATGTTACACGTTATATTTCGGCGACTAGTCGCGAGATACTAACACAATTATTGATCGTACTTAGATATATAAGTACATTATAGTTACTGATAGTTTTTGTTTACGATCCATATGTTTGTAAGAACTGTTATGTTCCCACAATTCAGACGGTTAGTTTTGACATGCGTAATAAATATTGTTATTGTAACAATTCAAAATATTTTAATAAGTAAACAACATTGTTAATGATCTTCCAGGCTAGTCTGGGAGAAACGAAAAAAACCGGCCAAGTGAGTGTCAGGCCACGCGCAGTGTAGGGTTCCGTAGTTGCAAATGACAACTTTGAGATCCCATTGTTCACACTCGGCCCTCACAGTTTACCGACCAAAAACATCTAACAATGAAAATTGTATGAAATTTTATATTTTCGAGTACATTTAATAAGTTGGTTATCTATAACTTTTTAGTTTGTACTTAGTACTAAACTCTGATAGTTTTCCTTTCAACTTGAGTATATATGCTACTGCTGTAATTTTTTTCCCGTATCCATATATAACCGTTTAGCAGATAGAGGGGGGGGGGGACTCTTACCTCTAACAAAAATTTGCACTTTAAAACCAAATATTTCGGAAACGGATGCCTAAATATAAAAATAGTGTTCTCAACCTCACAATATTTTTAAAGACCTATATAACGATACCCAACACGATGGGTTTGTATAGAAAAAAAAAATATCACTCTTTACTTGTATGGGAGCTACACTAAAAAAATTTTTTTTCAAGATTTTTATCTACCACTTTTTTGGCATACTACACATACCCATACCAAATTACAGCTGTCTAGTACTTATAGTCTCTGAGTAAAACCGCGGACGGACGTACAGACAGACAGACAGACATGGCGAAACTATAAGGGTTCCTAGTTTACTACGGACCTTAAAAAGTGTATGTAGCCAATTGATTCTCTTCCCGCGCAAACAGTCAAGGGAATGGGCGTAAATAGGTACTCAGAAACTTAGATTATATAAAACCTAGATAGACTCTTTTAGCCTAAAAGCGTAGAAAAAACTAGCGACCGACTCGTAGTCAGTCGCGCACACACACAGCTACCAATTTGACGGATTTTGAGGACATAAATTGACAGGACGCGTGTGATAACACAAAGCTGTCACGCACACAAGCATTGAAAAATTGGCCTGTTTTTTAATCATTGAAATAAAGGCATGACGTTGTCTAGAGAGTATAAAGTCAAAGCTCACAAAGTATAAGGTGATGCGACTTTTAATCGATTTCCAAGTAAGTAATGAAAAGGAAACAAATAGTTTTTTTTTTCTTTTGGTAGAAAAATAATGTTTAAAATAAACTTGTAAATTCCTACGACTCATCCACGTGGGTTTCAGTTTTGTCAAATACTAGCTAGAGGAGCCCGCTGGTCCAGTGGGTGTGAGCTCTATGAGCGCTTACGTATGTTAAGCAACCCCTGGTGCAGTCCCTACTTGGATGGGTGACCGCAAGTGGCATAAAAATATCCCGAGCTCCTCCGTGCTTCGGAAGGCACGTTAAGCCGTTGGTCCCGGCTGTCATTGTTGATGGCAGTCGTTAAGCTATGTCAGATGCCTTAAGGCAGCTTGAAAAATCTGACACCAGTGTTGGCCACTTACACATATGAAAAACAAAAACAAACAAACAAAATACTAGCTTTCAACCGCAGCTCCGCTCACGTTAGTGTCGGATCCCTCGGAACAGTACTTTTCTCCGGGATGAAGGGTAGCCTATGTCCTTCTCCGTACTCCAGACAACGTGTATGCAAAATTTCATGATGATCAGTTCAGTAGGTAGGGTGTGAAAGCGTTACAAACACACTTACAAACTGACTTTTGTATTTATAATATTAGTTGAGAATTTGGGATTATATTCAGCTGTGGCATCCTTAATACCACTGCTTTTAGTTACCAGTTTTGATACAGAACGACAGCCGTTGATCTCCGCAATCCAAAGGGTACACCAAAACTAACCCAATGATAGGTTTGACAAATGCAAGATGGCGTTCGGGACGTACAGTTTTTAACGATTAAAAAACACGATATTATCTTTCTTTTCGGATAATCAGACATGTAGTATCCTAACCAGACTAGAAAAAACTTTGTCAAAGTACGCTTCCTATTGGGATTTGAACCCACAACCTCTGGCTTACAAGGCAAACGCCCTGACTATTGAACCATGGAGGCAGTCCCATTCGGCGCTAGAATTCCAGTTAATTTAAACATCATCATCATCAGGACTTTTTAGACCCCACTGCAGGAGCACGTTGCTCTCTGTACTACCAGAGCCATATATTAGCCGGAGCAGTCAGAGGATTTGGCCTACACTCTCCACTCTTACCAGACGGGACGGGTCACTTGGATGTTTATAAGCTTTGTTTTTTTTTTTTTTGTTATAGGGACATATCACACAAATTGAGCTAGCCCCACAGTAAGTTGTGAACTTGTGTCGCAGGATACTATCTCAACGATACTATATTAAAATATATACTTATATAGATAAACATCCAAGACCCAGGTCAATATGAAAAAGATCTTTTTCCATCTTGACCTGGCCGGGGATCGAACCCGGAACCCCCGTGTCGCAGGCTAGCGTGTTGACCGCTGCGCCACGGAGCTCGACAATTTAGCTTGTGTTTCCTAAGTCGCCTCCTATAACATCCACGGGAACACTTGGAGTGGACCTATTCTACTCTACCAGTAACCACACAGTGGAATACCAAACAATCGGTAATAAAATCGATAAATCCATCCATTGCAACAACCTGGCCATTTTCGTCGTGACCACTTTTATGGGCAATTCTGATAATGCCGACTGAATAGATAATGATAGGGTTTATGATTTATTGTAGCTCTAAGTATTGTTTTAACGAGCCGTTATTGTATTATCTCGTTGCAACATGGTTAAGTGTATGTTGTTCGTCTATTTTGTGTCACTATTTTGAATCATTTTTTATTAATTTCATTTTGTATCAATGAGTTTGTGTCCTATTTTTAGAATACCTTATAAATAATTTTAAAATATATAACGAATGTTATTAACGATTTCAATTTGTTTATACATTTTGAAATATTTAAACATACATACATAGTATCACGTCTTTATCCCTTACGAGGTAGACAGAGCCTATGTCCATAAAACCAAAAGGCCACGTTTAGCATTTTGATGGGCTTAAAGGTGGAATGCGGAATCAAAATAGTGATGGGTTGCTAGCCGCACCGCCTATTTACATGATTCCTAATATTTGCGCCCATTCCCTAGGCCGGTTTATACGGTCTGCGAGAAGAGAAGCAACTGGTACATTCTACCTGTTTTTTCTTTTCTCCCAGATCAGCATGGAAGAAAAACGAAATATTTTTTTTAAATTAATTAACCTTAGTAAAACTTTGTAAATGTCTCATCTTCAAATAGGAAACAGTATTTTTTCGTCAGAATAACCGGTTTTTAGGGATTGCCAATGAGTGCCAGTAAGGGCCCGGGATACTACGGCGTCGCGCATCCCGAACTCGCCTTGAAAATGGACTCCTGATGAGTCCGAAACTATAGTCGGCAATCCCGACAAAGTAGCACGAGAGTGACCCGTTTTTAAATATTAATGTATTTATCTCACGTTAGTTTCAATGATATGATTGCCAATGACTTTAAGACTATTTTAATAATCTTAGTTCTTAATTTTAATATCTCAGTAGCCTTCAACCATAACCAACTAAACCACAACAGCCTAACATTAATGTAAAACTTAATTCATTCCTCAGAGACAAAACACCGTTTATGACCATTCAACCTTCAAATGATAAATGATTGATAGCTTTTATCCGCCCACAAACAACTACTACACTGATCTTAGAGTTAATGTTAGCTTTTGACTATATACTCTCTAGACACCGTCATGCCTTAATTTCAATGATTAAAACCAGGCCAATTTTTCAAGGCTTGTGTGCGTGACAGCTTTGTGTTATCACACGCGTCCTGTCAATTTATGCCCTCAAAATCCGTCAAATTGGCAGCTGTGTGTGTGCGCGACCGACTATGAGTCGGTCGCTAGTTTTTTCTACGCTTTTAGGCTAAAAGAGTCTATCTAGGTTTTATATAATCTAAGATGATAGCATGTGATTCAAGTTTTGTTACGACTGGCAACACTATTTTGTTTTTGTGGTATTATATATATGTTTATAGGGCAACATTGTAAAACTCTCTCTTCTTGGTTGGACCGCAAAGACGGGAATAAACGTGTCAACTCGCCCCAGCATTTTATTTGGAAAATCCCACTAGAACCGAAGACCTCAAAACAATCAACCTACACACAGTCAGTAACTTGATTGTCAAGCGGTCACGTAGCGCTTATTATAATCTGACTTAGAAGTTTGGGTTTAAACTCTGCAGCAATCTTACTCATATGGTCAATGACATTTCCAATCTCTTATTGGCGGTGACTGGAGAAAAACAACATGAGGAAACCAGCACTTTCCGCATGAAGATATTGGCAAGACGCCGTGTGGTTCAAGGCAGAGTAAAATAGGATGACCAAGTCTTCCCGTGTTTGTCGTAGAAGGCGAATTAGGTAACACCAGCTAAACAAAGCTGATAAACATCAAAAGACCTCTCCAACCCGTCTGGCCAGCTTGGAGAGTGTAGGTTAAGTCCTCTGACTGCTCTGGCTAGTAGCTGATCCTCGTCTTTATCGTCACTTACCATCAAGTAAGATGGGAGACGAATTTAAAAAAAAAAAAACAACAGAGAGGTTCATGCTCCTGCAGTGGTAACTAAAGTACCTAAAGATGATGATATTGGCAAGAGCCTGGCTCTTAAATATCAGACAGACGTAGGCTAGTAGTACACTCACATATAAAGTCAGGTACAGGTCGTCCCAGTCTGCACTGACTGGGATGACTTCGTGCGTGCATCTCCCTTCACATTAGCGCTGAGGAAGAACTCCGGATGAGGTCGAAACATGTCGGCCTTTAGCTGACTTCATACGTGAGTGACCCGTTACCCATTTTATTAAATGAGCATTATTTATAAAGTTGATGTTAATAACTTTGGATATTAACGAAACTTTTTCATAATGACCGCCTGTAGCACACAGCCGCGAATGCGGAACGGAAGCGTTCCGGAACGAAACATTGGCGAAACCGCGAAACGCTGCCTAGTATGATTTTGTTTGGTGCGTCTCACACCGCAAGCGGAACGAAACCGAAACGGAAGCGTACAACAGCGTTTCCCGGTTTCGCCAAATTTTTCGTTCCGGAACGCTTCCGTTTCGCATTCGCGGCTGTGTGCTACAGGTGTAAAAGCAAAAGAAAATTACTCTGCATTCAACTTACAACAGTACTCAACATACTTAGTATAAACATTTACTTTACCAAAGACACTGTAATACTAACGTGCTTAAACTATCTATTACCTTCAATAATTGACTTAACTACAACCGCCTACCAATAATGAAAAATTTATTTCTGAGAAACAAAGCGTCATTTTGTTCAACCTTCAAATGATAAATGACTGATACATTTTATACAACCATAAATATCGAGTGAATTGATCTGAGTTAATGATAGACTGTGAGAGTAGTTAACTGGTTATGATGAGAACATAAAACTAGGAATAAAATAGACAGGGCGTGGAGTACGTCACACAAATGACGCCACTCTTTTACCTTACATTGTGTCGCATAAAAAAACTAAAAATTTCTAAAAAAATAAAATGAGTCTGTTAGTTAGATTATTAAAAAACATTTAACACGTGTTTTTTCTCTTGTCAATCAAACAAAAAATGACAAAGATATAGCCCGTTAAAATTGTGTGTGACGTCACTAGCCAGTACACTATTTAGTGGCCTGTGATGTCACAAGCCCCCACTCATGAACTTTGACACGATTTATCTTTTGACATTTATTTTTTAATTAACGTAAGAATAAATACATACGTGTCCAATATTTTTTGATTGTCTAAGTGACGGTCTAATTTTATTATTAATATTTTGACCCATGGAAATAGCATATTTAACATTTAGAAGAGTTTGCATTGCATTTGCATGCTTATTTAATGTAAGTATATGTGTTCGCGCTTGTATCGCGGCACGTTTGCAAGCTTTACTATTTGCATCACATTATGTTTCTTAGGGGCCTATCCTCATAGCTGGGCATTAACTCGTTAATCCGTTAATCGTTAATTAACGAAGTTAACATTTTGATTAACGGATTAACTTTCAAGTTAACTTTTAAAAGTGTTAACGGACACCTTAACTTCCGTTAATATGTAGAAGTCCGTTAATCGTTAATCCAATACCTAAACGTTACCGCACGGCACTGTGCGCAGCGCGAAAAACAGGTTAGTCTAGTATGAAACGACAAGTGCCGGGCGGCGCATGGCAGCGAGTGGAACAAAAACAAAACTAGATATATTATGTCGGCGCGTGCGAGTGAGAAAGAAAACTGCGAAGAGATTTGTTTCGTTTGATTATTTCATTACTTAGCGCCGATTAAATTACACATTTGAATTATACAAGTAGTTTGTTTTATTCCTAACCCGTTAACTTCCAGAACCTAAACCAACTGGTTTTATAAGTTCACTAATGCAAAGATATAAAGATGCAATTTTACACATATTAAGGGCCCACACTAGGCACACTAGCGACACCAATAATTTTAAGGAACTCAAGAATGTAAATCATATAAGCCTTAATAAATAACCTGAAGTATTTTTGGAATCATGTTTTAATATAATGGGAATCAGTGATTAAGAGAACTAGTGATTAACGCTAAAAACGCCCGTTTTTGGCGGTAATCTGATTCTCATAATTCTTACTGATTCTGATAATATTAAAACATGATTCCAAAAATACTTAAGGTTATTTACTGAGGCTTATATGATTTACATTCTTGAATTTCTTTCTATTTGTAAAGTATTAGGTATAAAATTATTGGTGTCGCTAGTGTGCCTAGTGTGGGGCCTTAACGGATTAACGATTAACGTTAACTTCCGTTAATTCTTCCGAAATGTAACGCTTTAACGTTTAACGAAGCTAACTTTTTTTGTAGCGGATTAACGATTAACGAAGTTAACTATTTGATTAACGGTGCCCAGCTATGCCTATCCTGATATTTATAAGATCATTCATGGATAAAAATAAGCTATCGCAACAATGGGTCAAGTATAGTTTATAACGTGTGACTGATATGACCTGCGTTTTGGATATTTTTACATTTACTTGTGTAAGTATATTAAAATACTTAGTCATAACGTCTGAAGTATTAGAACTAGAGCTGCAATTTAATATTATTTATATTTCAAGGTACAAAATTACTGTATTTGAACTTCAACTTAATGTCTTATAATTGTCAAGCCGGACTCAAATTGATTAAATCCTACGCATAGTTTCTCACATCGTGCCTATGACCCCAACCTGCATACTTTTGAAATATTAAAAATGTCCTTAACGGGTAAACACGCAGAGTCATGTAAGTCCTTTCAATTAGAAAAAATATTAGGTCGGGGAAAAAGTAATTTCGTATTTTTATGTCTAAAGTTGTAATCAAATATGTTTGGTAATGTTGTATGTATCTGGCTGAATTAGATACCATCTGAAAGGTACAATTTTCAAGAATTATATAAAAATGTACAAAATATTTCCCTTGATTTTTTAACAGATTCTTTGTTTATGAAAATGTATCAGATAGAAAAAAATTAACATTTTAAAAAGTTAATTAAAAAATAAAGAAATTATACAGAAATACGCAGAAAGTGAATTTTGGTATCTATGAACATACCGCAGTCCCGGTAAGAATATCACAAAGTTGGTTAAGCGTTTTGTGTCTGAGAATTTTGATGTCAAAGTTACACCTCTTTTGTATGGACGGATAAAATCTTCATACAAAATACGAAATTACTTTCTCCCCGACCTAATATTTATAATTTAACCAAAGTTGGCATTTTCTTATCAATCTTTAGATAACAGCCTCTGTGGTCCAGTGGTTAAGGCGGTTGCCTTATTGACTTGGAGGACGTGGGATCGTTTCTAACGGGAAGTATACATTGTTAAGTTGTTTCCAGCTTGGTTAGGACATTGCAGGTATGAATAACCTGATTGTCTGATAAGAAAGATGAGTCTGTGCTTTGGAAGGCACGTTAAGCCGTTGGTCTCGGCTGCCATCTGGTAGTCGTTAAAGGAACCACGTCAGAGGCCGAGAGGCGGTACCGAAGAACTCTGACACCAGGGTGTACATGGTCGACTGACCGTGTCACCTACACGAAATGATGATGATGAGTCTTTAGATAAACTGGCTTGAATTTAGAATCGTGCGCCCCGATTTTTTTTATGGTCACCCGGAGCGACTGAGGGCAGAAAAGAAGTTAGGTTCAGGTTTTTTTTATGACCACCCGGAACGACTTAGGGCAGAAAAGAAGTTAGGTTCAGGTTTATTTTTATGACCAACCGGAACGTCTGAGGGCAGAAAAGCACACGGGCGCACGATTTTAAATTTCAACCGATAAACTTTCATAACAAAAAGCAATACTTAGGTAACGTTTGAATTCGCTTACCGGCTTTAACATCTCTATTTGTCAGGGTCATTGGCATCCTCGCCCGCAAGACAACATACCTACAGGCAACAGCTTAATTATAATTTTCAACAGTCTGTTAAGACATGTGTATACAGGTACATAAGGTGATTAATAAATTACTATGGTCAAACATACGTAACCATGTGTCGAACTTGACAATGGGTCACGCATATCTAACCTTCGTTGAGAGAGCAGGGTCGCTATTATGTATGAGCATTCATAATTATATACGATACAACATCCAAGACCCAGGTCAATCTGAAAAAGATCGTTTTCCATCATGACCTGCCGGCCTATTTACTAACTCGGATGACAGGTGTCGATGCCTATTAATCAAGAATTTATTGTAACAATGCGGCTTTTGTATTTCAAATTAAAAGTTCGAGCAAGCAAAACCCGCATTGTAACAGTAAATTCTAGATTGATAGGCATCGACACCTGTCATTCGAGTTGCTGACCGGGGATCGAACCCGGGACCCCCGTGTCGCAGGCTGGCGTGTTGACCGCTGCGCCACGGAGCTCGAAATTAGCATTTGTCCAAACAACTAAAACTACAAGACGTTTGAAAGAGGATGGTCAAAAGGTATGAAAAAGAAGAATCTATTTAGTCCTTCAATTAGATATTAAAAAATATCAGCGCGCAAAAAATCGGCGCCTGTCGTCAACAATTTTTATTAAAAATTGTTGACGACAGGCGCCGATTTTTTTTCTTATTCTGATAAGGCAAATCACTGATATTTTTTAATATCTAATTGAAGGACTTTTTATGGTTGGAGAAGTTGTTAAATCAAATAAGACAATTTAATAAGTGTTTAAACTTCCACGCTGGTCTGAGAGAATGTGTCAGCTGTTTCTCTTCCCGCGCAGATCGTACAAGCCGATCGAGGGAATCGCGTGAGGAATCATATCCATATGAGGCAACCAAGCCATCACTATTTTAATTTCGTTTTCCACTTTCAAGCCCACCATGTTGGTAGCTAAACGTGGCCTTTAGGTTTTATAGACCTGTGGGTTTCTTACTACCCCGCAAGGGGACAAGACGTGATAGTATGTATGTATTATTAGTGTTCAAAGAAACCTATATGAAATAAACATCTTGAATTTGAATTGAATTTGTCGTAAGCGTCACGATATACTGTTGAAAAGAGTTTCTTTCGGCATTTCTTCTCTGCAGTGGCCGGTTCCGAAATGCTAGTAGTCTGTAACTTTTGAACAATTATTAGTAAATGCATAGTGCCGTGTGGTTTCCGGCAGAGTAGAATAGGACCACTCCAAGTCTTCCCGTGGATGTCGTAGAAGGCGACTTAGGAAACACAAAACAGCTAAACAAAGCTTAAAAACATCAAGATACCTCTCCAACCCGTCTGACCAGCGTGGAGAGTGTAGGCCAAATCCTCTGACTGCTCTGGCTAATATAGCTTTGGTAGTACAGAGAGGATCGTGCTCCCGCAGTAGAGATATGAAAAGATCTGATGATGATGATGATGATGATGATGATGATGACCTAATACTTAATAAGATAATTTTAAATGTGATTTGACGTGAAAAAGTGCCTGCAAGGGCCTATTTTCTGAATAAACGTTTTGAATCTTTGAATCTTTTGATACCAGATCCCAGGCTCTTACACAGCTGAGGGTAGAACCAGGATTAAATTAGTAAATAAGATATGGGAAGAAATTCCACGCGGGCAAGTGCGTCTTAGTCTTTATATGAGTCATCATCATCATCATCAGGTCATTTTTGTCTCCACTACAGGAGCATATAAAGATAAAATTGCAGTTCAAATAATTCATAGGTCAAGTTTAATAAAAATACATGTGATGACCTCCGTGGTTCGATCCCCGGTCAGGTCAAAATGAGATATAATCTTCTTCAGATTGACATGGGTCTTGGATGTTTATCAATATATTTATTATTCAAAAATATAGTTTCGTTGGGTTGTTTTGTTTTTCGTATGTGTAAGTGGCCAACACTGGTGTCAGATTTTTCAAGCTGCCTTAAGGCATCTGACATAGCTTAACGACTGCCATCAACGATGACAGCCGGGACCAACGGCTTAACGTGCCTTCCGAAGCACGGAGGAGCTCGAGATATTTTAATGCCACTTGCGGTCACCCATCCAAGTAGGGACTGCACCAGGGGTTGCTTAACATACGTAAGCGCTCATAGAGCTCACACCCACTGGACCATCGTTGGGTTAGTATCCCATAACACAAGTCTCGAACTTGGGGCTAGCTCAATCTTATTATTATACATACATACATACTATCACGTCTCTTTCCCTTGCGGGGTAGACAGAGCCCATGTCTGTAAAACCTTGAGGCCACGTTTAGCATGTTGGTGGGCTTGTAGATGAGAACGGAATAATTATAAATATATATTATTATATATTTATTTTATTAAGATGGGCCAGTTTGCCTTGTATGATAAAATAATCATGTGTCGAATTTGACAATGGTTCATGCACGCCTCACCTTCGTTGATTGCCCAGGGTCGACTTATGAGCAATTTGTAATTACTCCTAGAGTCACGCGGAACGATACTATTGAATTTTCGTAATTAATAACATGCCTTAGACAAACCCAACCATTATATGCGTTTTGATAATCCTCAAGTCCTTGCAAAAGAAAACAGATACATTCCAAGAATGCTTCGTGAGGCTATTGAAATTAAAAAACATCCTAATTTCAATAGAGAGGATGGTTGGCAGTTACCACCAGCTTGGGATCCAGTCATCAATTTAATCAAATCTCAAGCTAAGCAGAAGACTGCAAGACCTTCAGACACCGTGAGCCAATACTGCGTACATCCGGAACGTTATCAATAAATATTTTATAATAATAATAATAATAACCCCCCCGTGGGACCACCTTGTCGTGGTGGGGGGGCTTAAGGGGAGAGAAAGGAGAGCATACAATATATCACAGGATTTTCTTAAAATGCTACCTGACCATCCAGGTACCTCCTCTCCCTAAACTAACGGTCCTAACCCAATCTATAGCGCTTAACCACCTGCCTAAAGATGCATGGCCAAGGGGGAGCTTGGCTTTAAACGGTGGACTCCCGATACCGGGCGCCCTCGGGACGTAAATAGCCTTACCTTTGTACGCGGGGCTCTGCAGAGGTGGACCTGTTATTTCCCTAGCTTCTCGTGGGTACGAAATGGAAAGAATAAACCAAAGATATTTTTTAAGGTCTCGCCCTAGTAGGTCTCGAGACATTACCAGCGCCAGCGCTGAAAACAACGACGTAGGTAGGAGAAGTGAAAACAACGCGAAGCCGAACAGGCGGGCTTCAGTTGTTCAACATCCACAAGCAGCCGATCAAGTAAGTGAGCTCTCTGAATTTAGTGATCCTTTTTCCGCATCATCAAGCAATTCTATATATTTACCCAATTCCTCTCCAATTCAGTCTTCTACAAGTAGCTCCAAGCCAGGGGATGTTGTACAGGTGGCAAATTATGCCAATGATCCTGTACCCACCTCTAGCAAACCGAGTACGCGAAAGAGATGGTCTATGGACATGAACGTCTTTATAATGCGCACGTACTTAATTTTAACAAATTTAGAATCTGATTTAAAAACGTATCTAGAACCCCTACATACAAAGTTCATGGAAAAATTTCCTCACATGGATGTAAGCCGCCAGAGAATAGGTGATCAAAGACGAGCAATAATCCGTAATAAACTCATACCTCCACAAACTTTAGCTATCATTTACAAAGAAGCAGAAGCAGAACTACAATCCATGCTCAACCAGCAGATTACCATCCACTCAACACAAATTACTAATACTACTCAAAATACCAATCAGCAAACTTTATCATTAACACCACCTTTAGTCAACTCAGGTACGCGGATGAGATGGTCAACCGATGTTAATGAAGCAATAATGAAACACTACTACAGGATTACGAATTTAGATACAAACCCTACAGCTTATAGGCCAATCTTACACCGCGCTGTCACTGAACAGTATCCGCACCTAAAAAATATGTCTGAACAAAGGGTATCAGATCAAATGAGGGTTATATTAAGGAATAAGTTAATAAGTGATGAAAGGCTAAAAGAAATAAGAGAAGAAATATCTGTAGAACTTGAGACTGAAATTGATAATAGAAGTCTGAATTCCCTTAATAATTTACATGCTAGTATTGCTATGTCAGAAACTGTGTTGACAAATTCAATAACATTACAACACGTAGAATATAGCGAACAAACTGACCTTCAAAATCCAAATTCAGAGGCAGATAACAATTCGATAAGTAGGCTGCATAAGATGTTAGAAGATAACATCATCAAAATCCAATTAATACTTATGCTATTCCCATCCTCACATACTCTTTTGGAATCATTAACTGGTCTAAATCTGAGTTAAAAAGTCTAGAAATAAAAATAAGAACTATGTTAACTTTTTATAGATATCACCACCCAAAGTCTGCAATTGAACGTATGACCCTTTGCAGGAAAGAAGGAGGAAGGGGTTTGATAGATTTAAGTTTATTACATACGAAACAAATCCAAAGTTTATACCAATTCTTTAACAATAAAAAATCCTCCAGCTGCCTTCATAATGCCGTATGCACAATAGACAAAAAATATACACCTCTTAAACTTGCCGAAGAAAGAACTGAAAACTTAGATATTTTCAATTATACCCAAAAGAAACATTCCACATGGCGCCATAAAGAATTGCACGGACGACACCCAAAGGACTTAGATCAACCTCATGTAGATAAAATAGCATCTAATAAATGGCTTGATACAGGAGATCTTTTTCCAGAAACAGAAGGATTCCTTATTGCCATACAGGATCAAATAATAGCAACAAAAAATTATAGAAAATTTATTTTAAAAGACAGGAACATTACAAGTGACCTATGTAGACAATGTAATCATAAACCGGAAACCATTCAACATATCACTGGCGCGTGCAGCAAACTGGCTCAAAACGACTACACTCACAGACATAACAAATTAGTTAATATAATCCATCAAAAATTAGCCCTCAAATATAAACTCATCACAGAATCTAATACACCATACTATAAGTACACACCCCAGATAGTATTAGAAAACAATTCTTTTAAATTATACTATGACCGAACCATACTTACCGACCATACCGTTCACAACAATAGACCAGACATAACATTAGTAGATAAACACAAAAAACATACATTCATAATAGACATTGCAATACCAAACACACACAATATACAGGCTTCAATTTCAGAAAAAATTAGAAAATATACAGAATTACAGGAGGAAATAAAAAGAATGTGGAGGATGAGTTCAGTATCAATTGTACCAATAGTTATATCTACCACTGGTTTTATCCCTATTGATATCTGGCGACGCCTAGAACGCCTAGCCTAGAGGCTGACGATGACAACCCTGTGTCTCATAACATGCAGATTGATATCAAGAGACTTCTCAGCGACATATCCAAGGAAATGGAAAAAACCATAAGGAAAGAAATTAAAGAGGTAACTCAGTCGCTACAATATCACACAGCTAAAATGGATGAACTTGTTACAAATATAGAAAGCATGCAAGTCAATATCGCAAATTTACAAAAGAAAAATATTGAGCTCACTAACCGTAATAACCATCTGGAAACAAGGGTGGGGGCCCTTGAGCAACGCATTCAAATGATGGAGCAACAGAAACTATGTAATTGCATTGAAATACACAACGTTCCAGCTAATGACAATGAGGATGTATTAATAACCGCAACGAAGATGGCCAACGTCCTGTCTCAAGATAGCAGTGATATAAAACAAGCAAAAAGATTGCCCGGTCACAACACGCGTCCTGGTCCAATACTAGTCGAATTTGCATCGGAACAAAGTCAAACTAAATGGCTAGCAGCGTCGAAGTCAAAAAATACTAAACTCACTCCATCAGATTTATGTCCCATCACTTACCCGAATAAATCGAATGAAAGAATGTTCATTAGCGAAGCCCTTACTCCGTATAATAAACATCTACTATGGTATACAAAACAAGAACTGAAAGACATCTACAGATTCATCTGGATAAAACAAGGAGTCCTGCGCGTACGTCAAGAGGGAGACAAACAGAAGCCCGTCATCATTCGGTCCGTAGAAGACGTAAAAAACCTAAAACACCTTTTTAAAAGCGCAACACAACCCAAAAACACTACACAGGTATAAGTGCCAATAGCTTTTGTTTTGTTTATAGATACATCTACAATAATATGGATGTTAACTTCGAAGATATATTTGAATTGCATAACTGTATAGATTTAACCTCTTTTTTGCAATCATTTACTTCAAGTAACATTGCGCTTTTATGTATACACATGAACATAAGGTCAATCATCAAAAATTTCGCCGCACTTGAACAATGTATTAGTACGTCACCTAGAATAGTTGATGTCGTAATGCTAAGCGAGGTCAATATATCCAAATCCCTTAGTACCTTATATCAACTTGAAGGATACGACATGTACACGGAGTTGCGAAAAAAACAAAAAGGCGGAGGCATCATCATTTATATACATAAAAAACATAAATTTCAAATAGAATACCACAAAATGCATTATTGTGAAAATCTCATAGGAACCATTACTACGCCTTTGGGTTACTCCGCAACCCTGTGTTGCATGTATCGCCCTCCCAGTAACAGTAAACACTTATTTGTAAAAGAACTAGACACACTTCTACACAAAATAGGCCATAAATGTGATTTATACCTACTAGGAGATATAAACATTAACCTGCGAGCGACCTATCCTGTAAAACATATTTACAATACCACTATGTACAATCACGGATTAGCTTGTGGGATCAATGAGTATACGCGAATAGAATTAGTGAATGGTAGAATTTGTAAATCTTGTATTGACCATATTTATGCACGATCCCGCACACTAACTTTGTACACAGCGGCGCTCGGAACCACACTGGCCGATCATCGCCTCATAGCAATCGCAGCTAAACAGGATAGGTGTCCGGAACGTAACACACGGGTTGATTTCAAATACGTTACGAGGTACGATACAAAAACATTATCACAAAGTTTAAAACAAATAGACTGGCAACCCATCAAAAAAATAATTTGCCCATTAAAAATATATAAAATTATAATAGATAATATACAGAAAAGCTACAATGAAGCGACAATTAAAATTAAAAAGCCTATCAATGTTATAAGAATAAATAATAAGTGGATGAATAACAAAATTAAAACAGCGTGTGATCACAGGGATAAATTATTTATTAAGTGGACGTCTGATCCCACAAATCTGATTCTAAAACAAAAATATAATTCATCTAGAAATTATGCTAATAAGATAATTCATAAAAGTAAAAATGAACATGTCCGTCAAGAAATCAATAAAAATAAAAATAATCCTAGACTATTATGGCAGCTACTTAACCAAATCACAGGAAAAGCAAAAACTTTAGCAGATACTGTTATACTTAATGCCTTTTCAAAAAATTACATTACAACTAAAGAAATAGCGAATAACTTTGCCATGGGGTTCTCCAATAGTGTAAAAAATATAATACCTAAATGCAATAAAAAACTTCTTGATCAAAGCCGATATACATCCCCTGTAAATATTTCTTGCAGATTTAAAAAAATTACCGCCAACGAAGTTAAAAAAGAAATAAAATGTATGAATTCTTCAAAAGCACCAGGTATAGATAAAGTTAGAGCTCAGGACTTAAAATGTATTGAAAAAGATATGAGTGAAGTAATAGCACATTTTATTAATACTACGGTAAAAGAAGGAAAATATCCAGATCTACTTAAAATGGGAGTTGTTAGACCTATTCATAAAAAAGGCACTAAAAGTGACTATGACAACTATCGCCCCATAACAATCTTATCAGCTATAGACAAAATAGTAGAAAAATGTATTTCTAAACAGATAAGTACTTTCTATAAAAATAATAATATTATCACAGACAGGCAATTTGGATTTCAGACTGGTAAAAATACAACACAGCTACTTGCAAAATTCACTGATACTATTTACGAACATCTTAATAACAGAAAGCACGCATTAGTACTTTTCATTGACTATAGCAAAGCCTTCGATACTTTAGAACATCATACACTACTGGAAAAGCTCGATAACTGTGGCATACGCGGACCCCTAAAAGAGTGGTGTCGAGACTATTTAGAAAGTAGGTCTTACAGAGTAAAGATAGATGAAGAGGTTAGCGAAAAAATTTCCGTTACTCATGGCACAGCGCAGGGCTCGGTCTTGGGTCCCTTGCACTATATCATATACGTCAATGATGCCACCAAACTAGTTACAAAAAGTGATATCTATCAGTTTGCAGACGATACTTGTCTGATTGCTGCAAATAAGAACTTATATACTGCACTAGAAGATCTACAGGATGACTTTACGTCTTTGATAAAATGGTCCCACGATGCAGGTTTAGTCATCAATGCCGATAAAACGAAACTAATGTATATAAGCTCAAGTCAAAATAGAATAACTCACAATCTTAAACTAGTTGCCCATAGCCACACATGCTTGCACAATGGACTCAAGGATTGCTCTTGTAACACGGTAGAAGTAGTACAAAAACATAAATATCTTGGCTTGTTAATTGACGATAGACTAAAATGGACTGAACACATTCATTACGTATGTGATAAGCTTCGTGCCATTTTAGGAAAACTTACCCTAATTAAAAACAAAATCCCTTATTCGACATTACTTAATCTTTATAAAGCATTAGGGGAAACAATTATTCACTATGGATTGACTAGTTATGGAAGAACTAACAAAACACACCTTGATGCAATATATCACCTACAATTAAGAATTCTAAAAGCAATAGTACCAGAAAAAATTAAAAATAGGTATCTCAATAATATACACCAACTCTTTTATTATTGTAAAATTTTACCCGTGCACGACCAAGTTACCTTTATGATCATTGATGAAAATTATTATAACCAAAATTACCAAAAAGTATTAATAAGAAATAAACAAACACGCAGCACTTCAAAAATTACCCTACAAGTACCGAAATATAACAATTTATATGGAAAACAGCTATTACAATATCAAATACCTAAATTAATAAACCATTTACCAACGACATTAAAACAAGAAATTCATAATAGAAATCTCAAACATAAATTAAAAAAATATCTACTTAATAAATTGGAGAACACTTAAATCACCCCGTGTGGTACCGATTACTTCTCTTCACATTTCTTATCACTTAACTTCACTACCTGACCGTTCCTTATTCTAAGAGCGTGGCACCATAGCCGCAGCACAAAATACCTACGTTTAGTTTTATAATTGTTGTATATAGACAATTATTATTTTGGATGCTCGATGTTGAATGCCAGTGTACGTTCAAATCTAATATAAGGTTTTTGTTACACTGTAGCAGTTAAGATTTTCTGTAACTTAATTGTAAAGTTTGTTTAAATAAAAATAAAAAAAAAAAAAAATTAGACTTGCCAAAATTCACATACATAACTTTACAAAAAGCGGCCATACTGAACACTTGCAGAACTGTGCGGAAATTTCTCCAGTTGGACTCCGAGACTCCAACCAATGGACCCAATAGTTAAATTGTGATAACACTTGGCTACCAGCCCGTGTTATTACAAAAGTACCAGGCTACGCCTGAGCACAAATTGTGATAAAAACCAAATAATAATAATAATTTTCTTTATTCAGACAACTAAAAGTCCACAAGGTACATCAATTCATCAAGCTGTTAAAAATTGAATAAATAATAAATTAAAATCAATTTAAGATAATTTACATTCACATTAAATAATTCAAAATAATAAATTAGGCGGTAGATTTTGCAGTTCTTATAAAGACTAGACAAATGTCAACTTACGAGTAGTCTACCTGCGACCACGAACACTGTAAAGTGCTTGAAACGTTAGGTGTATAAATAATGTAATAAACGCGATAAAAACCGTATTAAAATAACTTTATTTAAATAATAACTCCTGTGAAATTGTCAGCACCTTTGATATTAGTACCGTCTTTTTAACTTGATTTGTAGGTATGAATAATATTAATAAATATCAATGACTATATCGCAACTTATTACCTTCGTTAGAGCGGTGTAGACATAGTCAAATATAGATATTTATTATTTATTTACTAGCCAGAAAGAAAAAACGTAGAATGTACCAGCTGCTGATGTGGTTAGCAATCCATCACTATTTTGATTCTGTTCTCACCTACAATCCCAATAACGTGCTAAACGTGACCCTAAGGTTTTAATAGACCTGGGCTCTGTCTACCTCGCAAGGGGGAAAGACGTGATAGTATGTATGTATTTACTAGCCTGTTAAATCCCACAGCTGGGTAAAGGCCTCCCTCTCTACTTTCTATTCATCACTGCTTTGGGCTTAAGTAAGTAAAGATAAAATAATGCATAAATTTAATTTTATTCAAAAGCAATCTCGCCCACATGCCCAATCTTCCGAAACGCTGCAAAAATGTCTCAGCGAAAAAATTGGTTAATTCGGAGGGGCGGGGAGGGGAGGGAGTCCGATCCATCACGGCCGCTGTCACATGCCATTAGCGAGGCCTAGGGCAGGCACGGCTGGCGGTAAGTTCGGGAGGGATATTATTCTAAGAGAAATAATAAAATGGTTGAATAAATTATATCATTAAATCCCAATCCAACCCAAAGGCAGTCCTGACAAATAGCACGTGAGTGACCCGTAGATATATATAATGGTTGACTAAAATTTCAGGCGTGCATCTAAATTATTAAGTGAGCGACTAAAAATGCAGAGAGGGCGACTTCGGGCAAAACCTCAAATACCTACCTATAACAAAACAATTGATCATAGTGTATAGGTTCATTAGGTTTTCTTGTGACCAATATAGGAGCAACCGAGAGAAGTGAGCGAGCGTCACCAAGTTATGGCAAAACCCCAATATAAAAAAAAGACTTGGTTTAATTAGTAAAACCGTGTGGTTCCCGGCAGAGTAGAATAGGACCACTCCAAGTCTTCCCGTGGATGTCGTAAAAGGCGACTTAGGAAACACAAACTAAACAAAGCTTGCAAACATCAAAAAGACCTCTCCAACCCATCTGGCCAAATCTTCTGACTACTCTGGCTATATTGCTGTGGTAGTACAGAGAGGGTCGTGCATCTGCAGTGAAGACTAAACCAGACCTGATGGATGGATGGAATTAGTCAAATATTTTATTCATCGTAAGATATTTAATATGTATGCCAGAAGGGCCAAGACCAATTGGATTCAAAGACGCGTACAAATTATCAAATTTGATTAGCCTCCATAGGGTCTTATCTTCTAAACTGCTTATTTGGATCGACTTGATTGGGCAATTGTTACTTGTTTTCATTACATAAATGATTTTCCGAAATGTACTTTTTTTAAAGTATCAATATGTCACTCACGTGTCGGTAAAATATGTGGTATCATTTTAACTGACTGACTAAATATGCAAGCTCAACACCACATTACTCTAAATACTTTCCCTTTATGTCAAATGGCACCAGTAAGTGGCTGTTATTATTCAACCCGCTATTACTGAACCGGGTCGGTGTTAGATCATAGACAACATTGTAGAGTCTAAGCTGTATTGATTGCTCGGAAATTACTGTTATGAAATGCCGTCGTATGAATAAATAGCCAAATATTTTATTCATCGTAAGATATTTCAATATCATTTGTGAACGTAAATTTTCATTACAGCTACAACTTGTTTACAATTTTATATTATTGTGTCGTCAATAACTTACTTATAGCTAAGTTTATACCGCTTCCAAAGCGAGTGCAGAAGAAGCGGCATCAAACTGCACAATGCATTTCCTCCGTTCGTTTTTATAGATGTTTATAATAAAAAAAAATGAAATAACCAGTAACATAATATTTCGAAAACAAGACAATAGTAAAAAGTTGAAAATGGATTTTACATATATTAAAATAGCAACTTGTTTTGCTACGAACGCCAACTAATAGCGCTAAGACTGGTTATATAATAGTGAACTGATGTATGACATATATGTTCGGTGGTTACTCAAAAATCAGTCCATGCACCTAAATTCTTTTATCACAAAAAATAATGAATCGATTTTACTAATTATTTTATGTAAATAGAAACTATGTTGTGTAATATGGCTTCAAACTGGAGGATTCGTGCTGCAGTTGAACATAGTGCCTAGAAATAGAGAAGTACCCGTAATCCAATCAGATGCTTGCTGTAAGAGCAATTACAATATTGTTTAATATTAAATAATGGTATATCGAGAGCATACACTCTCGTATATACACTACATACCTTAAATTACTTCAAAATGTTGGTTGCCATTGCAAAGTACAAAATTGCTGATTGCCACGTAACTACCTGAACGAAGCTTAGGCTCTACACTAACTACTAAGGCATTAGATTGCATTCCAACTAGAGCAACCGGTGGTTACTTGCTGATATTTGAATAATAGCTGTGTAATTATAACTACTTATTTCAAAAGTGATAATTCATGGACGAATAGTTTTGAGTACATTAACTGGATTAAATATTTGGGTTCGTTACTGCAGAACGACGGAGATGTTGACAGAGATGTAAAACGCCGAATCAACTCAAGATGGCAGAAGTGGAGGGAAGTCACCAGTACCACGTGTGACCCGAAAATGCCGTTGAAACTTAAAGGCAAAATATATAAAGCTGTTATTAGACCTGTGATGCTGTACGGCTCGGAATGCTGGGCTACAAAGGTGCAAGATGAAAATAGACTTCATTCGGCTGAAATGAGAATGTTGAGGTGGATGTGCGGCGTGACGCGGATGGATAGGATTAGAAATATTTATGTAAGGGGAAGTTTAAAAGTAGCGCCGGTAAACGATAAGATTAGAAGTAATAGATTAGGTTGGTTTGGTCATGTAATGAGGAGAGAAGATCGGCATATAACAAGAAAAGCACTGAGCATGAAAGTAAGTGGAAACCGAGGAAGGGGGAGACCAAAAAGAGATGGATGGAATGTGTAAGGCAGGACATGAGGGTGGCGGGAGTGGAAGTGAGTGTGGCGGGAAATAGAGAAACATGGAAAGATAAGACATACTGCGCCGACCCCAGATAATGGGATATGGTAAGGAGGATGATGACATTAACTCGATTGCCAATTGGCAGCAATATTAAGAATCGCAAACAAACTAATACTTTCTTAATTTGAGTTCTTTTAGACATCTTAATTTATAGTAATAACTTGGGTGTACGGAAGAATATCAGTAAGTACTTATTGATCCTTTGATTTTTATCATAGTATACCTAACGGTACATAGTACGTTTATTTAGGTTTTACCCACGACTCCGTTCGGTCAGCTATAAATCGCTAGGGAGTACACTTTTCCGAATAGCTAGAGGAATTCCACTTCACTCCCACTCTCTCGCACTCGCCACCGGAATAGAGTGGGTAGAATAGGGTTAGCTCAGGTTACTGGTGACCGCCCGCCGGTCCCGAGTAACTTGCACCAAAATAGACCTTTCTGAAAACATAGCTTTCAGCTTTATATTACTTATAACTTCTGCACTAATAATGTTTAACTAATAAGTTGTTATTTTTGCATAGTAAATATTTCATGAAGGATCCAAAAATGCGTAGCCCGCATTTTCTTTTGCTGTGCTCTTACGAAATTCGTTCAAATAAACGTGTAAACAAGGAATATCTCCATCCAACTTGGGTTCAGGCAGACGACCATACACATGTATATATTGTATGGGCTTATGTATGTTGAATGGGCTTTAACCATCGCATGTGTACAATATTATATGCCTCTGAATATAGAGTCACGTATTGTTTCTCAAGGGATATTTATATCCTAATAATATAGGTAGCTTAATGTTTTCTTATGTTTTCGCGATTGTTACACATTCAAATAAAATTATTTTAATACGGTTTTTATCGCGTTTATTACATTATTTATATGTTTCGACCAACTAACCTAACGTTTCGAGCACTTTACAGTGTTCGTGGTCGCAGGTAGACTAAGTTGACATTTGTCTAGTATTTTATAAGAACTGCAAAATCTACCGCCTAAAATATTTATTAATAACGTTCCGGATGTACGCAGTATTAGCTCACGGTGTCTGAAGGTCTTGCAGTCTTCTGCTTATAGCTTGAGATTTGATTAAATTGATGACTGGATCCCAAGCTGGTAGTAACTGCCAACCATCCTCTCTATTGAAATTAGGATGTTTTTAAATTTCAATAGCCTCACGAAGTATTCTTGGAATGTATCTGTTTTCTTCTGTAACCTTGGCGACCACGTACCGGCAAGCGCAGCGTTGGACTTCCACCGACGTGGTAGACGGAAGACCTGACTGAGGTCGCAGGAAGGCACTAGATGCAGGCCACTTCCAACTACTCAAATTGATAAACTTTGGGAAAGGCCTATGTCCTGTGAGTTTCGGCTGAGATGATGATGTTGACGATGAAATAGGATCATCATCATCAAATTAAAGAGCTGGGCTCTTGACGGTGGAGCTTCTTCCATTCCTCTCTTCCGCCAGTTTTTTCACTTCTCTGTAAGTAGTAACGTTAAACGTTATAACGTTCTTTCATGAACCAAATAAAATAAATGGGCCCTTAATTATACGTATATTGGGAGGACCTACTTCATATTATACTTCTTATGCTGTTAAAAAAATAAAAATCGGTGCAATTATTACCCCTTTATTAAAATAAATAGGATGGCCAAACAATATTTAATAGGTGTTTTTTTATACATTCACAGTGCTATTCTGAAAGTATAGGACCGAAGTGGATTTAGTTAAGCGTTAGAAAGAAAGAAAGTAAAATATTTTATTCGGAACCACACACAAAAGAAAAATACATTCAATTAAGAATAATTAAATTCTTAATTAATTAGGTACAGGGGACCACAAAGTAAAGTATACTATCTCCATACTATTGGTTCTATTACACGAGTATTATAGGTGGTACCTATACTTTTTGTGCGGTCCAACTGAACATTATTTTAATCGTATAAAGACCAAAAAGCTAGGTTAAAATCTTGCCGCGTAATATTTTTTTTTCATTATCTTATTTTCTTAATTTAATAAGAGACATCTACCATCAAATCTATCAAACTTTCCTGTCAATGTATTCAATCCCCAAATCTCGTATAATTTGTTGTAAGCCCATCCCCTAATTTTAAAGCCAGTGACCCGACACCCCATCTGTTGGACCCCTAATCGCGTCAAATTGAGTGTTTAAAGACGTTTTAAAGTCAGGGGTTGAAACCACGGATTAAAACGTTTATGGTTGATGAGGGATGTAATGATAGGTATTTGATTTCATCATCTTTTGGAAGCAAGGGGATGTAAAAGGTAAGTACTTACATAGGTACTTAAAAATATCAAACTAGAACATAATGAATGACAGAACAATCAAATTATACATTAATAGGCATAGATAATACCTACCCATAGATTTAAAAAAAACATTTTTTTTCCTCTCTCTGACCTAAAACACCTATACTTCAACCGACATAATATAATCATCGGCTTCATCATCGTAAATTATAGCCTATGTCATCATCATCAGCCTATACTCGTCCACTGTTGGACATAGGCCTCCCCAATTGCACGCCATCGAGATCTATCTTCGGCTGCTCGCATCCAGCTTCTACCAGCCACCTTGCGCAAATCATCACTCCACCGTGCCTGAGGACGTCCTACACTACGTTTGCCGAGACGTGGTCTCCACTCAAGAACTCGTTTGCCCCAACGGTTATCGGTTCTGCGGCTAATATGGCCAGCCCACTGCCACTTCAGCTTGCTAATCCGGTGGGCTATGTCGATGACTTCGGTTCTCTGCCGGATCACCTCATTTCTGATTTGATCCCGCAGAGAAACGCCGAGCATAGCCCTTTCCATAGCCCGCTGAGCGACCTTCAACTTGTGGACCAGCCGTGCCGTTAGTGTCCACGTTTCGGCTCCGTATGTCATGACGGGTAGGACGCACTGATTGAAGACTTTTGTCTGTAGGCACTGTGGGATCGACGATGTGAAGACCTGACGTAGTTTCCCAAACGCAGCCCAACCTAGCTGAATTCTTCTATTCACCTCGCTCTCGAAGTTGTTTCTACCTAACTGCAATGTTTGCCCGAGGTATACATATTTTTGAACAACTTCGAGAACGGCACCGTGTACTGCAATCGGTTCCGGTAGTACATGTTCGTTGAACATGACCTTGGTTTTATCCAAGTTCATCCGTAGGCCGATGCGTAAAGAAGAATCAGCCAGGTCATTCAGCATCTGTTGTAGGTCCTGCAGCGTTTCTGCCACTATGACGATGTCGTCAGCAAATCGCAAGTGAGAGATGTACTCGCCATTGATGTTGATGCCACGTCCTTTCCAGTTCAGCGTCTTAAACATATCCTCCATAGCATTTGTGAACAATTTAGGAGATATTACGTCTCCTTGTCTCACTCCTCGATGCAACGGTATGGGACTTGTCTGCTGATTCTGTACTTGGACGGACATGGTGGCGGCCTTTTACATACATCTCATCACTTGGATGTATCGCCAATCTACTTGGCATCGCTGCAGGGACTCCAGAACGGACCAGATTTCAATCGAGTCAAAGGCCTTCTCACAGTCCACAAATGCTAGACACAGGGGCTGATTATACTCTTCGGTCTTCTGTATAATCTGCCGCACTGTGTGGATGTGGTCTATGGTGCCGTATCCGCTCCGAAACCCAGCCTGCTCCGGTGGTTGGAAGTCGTCAAGTCTTCGCGCAAGACGGTTCGTGATCACTCTTGAAAACAGCTTATAGACGTGGCTTAGAAGGGAAATGGGTCGATAGTTCTTCAGCAGGGTTTTGTCTCCCTTTTTGAAGAACAGGACGACTACACTCCTACTCCACGCCTGCGGAGTTCTCCCTTCAAAGAGGACAGCATTAAAAAGTTTTTGGAGCTCCCTCAGTACGGGTTTACCTCCTGCCTTTAATAATTCTGTTGTAACGCCATCCTCTCCAGGGGCCTTTCCATTTTTAAGCTGTCCAAGAGCGATCTCGATTTCGCCAATGCTGATTTCTGGCAGGTCTTCAGTGAAATGGCGTGTTAATGTGGCTCTAGAATCCTCATTTTCGGGATCAGGTCGAGGTGCATGCGAAGCGTATAACCGGCCATAGAAGTTTTCCACCTCTGAAAGGACTGCCGGCTTCGAAGCAACAACTTCTCCACTTGCTGTGGTCAACCTCGTCAAGTGGCTTCTTCCAAGAGATTTTACGAACACTTTTGACCCCCGGTTTTGCTCGATCGCTTTTTCAATAGCAAGGGTATTGGAGCACCGGAGATCGTGTCGTACGTGCTTGCTGATCTCTTGGTTTAGAGCCCGTTTTCCTGACGAAGTGACGGGTGGGTTTTCACGTCGTTCCTTCATTAGCCCTAAAGTCCTATCCGAGAGCTTTGACTTCCTGCCCTTACGCTGCATGTTACAAAATCGCGTACCTTCTTCCCTGAGAATTCGAACCACATTTTCAAAGTTCTGGTCAACGTCAATTGTGGTTTCCACGGCAGCGAATCGGTTCTTAAGATTTGACTGGAACGTTTCAGATTCCGTCATGGTTTGGAGCGGAGTAGGTCGGAGCCTGGCCTTCATCAAGCGGACACGTTCAGCTTTGAAGTCGATATTCAGAGAGCCTCGGACAAGTCGGTGATCGCTACCGGTATTAAACCTGTTGATCACAGAGACGTCTCTGAATATGTGCTTTTTGTCCGTCATGATGAAGTCGATCTCATTTTTTGTCATAGTGTCGGGGCTTTGCCACGTCCACTTCCTTTGGGGCTTTTTCTTAAAGAAGGAATTCATCAAGAAGAGCCCCTCTCGTTCGAGGAAGTTGACGAGCATTCGCCCCCTATGATTTCTACTTCCAAATCCATGGGATCCTACTCCCGATTCGTTGCAATTTTGTACTCCCACTTTAGCGTTGAAGTCCCCCATAACAACGTTGTAGTGGGTCTTAGTAGTGAAGTGGAGGGCCCTCGATATGTCATCGAACATATTCTCCACTTCATCGTCTGAGTGTGTCGAGGTCGGTGCGTACACTTGCACCACCTTGAGGCTATACCTCTCGGTGAGCTTTACAATGAGGTACGCCACCCTACTCGACACACTGGACATTTCCACAACGTTGTCAGAAAGGGACTTATTTACCAGAAACCCAACGCCGCCTTGGGATTGTTGGTCTCCCTCGCGGAAGTACATTAGGTGGCCTGATTCGAGGGTTATGGTGTCCTCCCCCTCTCTTCGGACTTCACATAATCCTAATATGTGCCACCTAATCTTCCCAAGTTCCACTTCAAGTTGCGCCAGATGCGAGTCAAGCCGTAGCGTGCGTCCGTTATACGTCGCCAGGGTCAGTCGGTTTTGGTGGCCTCCCGTAACCCGGAGATTTTTCGCACCCCCTACCCCGCCGTTACCATGGTCGCCACCATGACCAGGAATAGCGGGGCTGCCGGGAACTGGGGGCCGTGGCCTTGTGTGCTTATTCATAATGGGGGATATACCCATAATCGCCACGCTGGGCAGGCGGGTTGGCGATCGCAGTGTAGACCGGTTCTACGGCCCACGTAAGGAGACGCTGCTGCCCATCTCCTTAGATAAAGTTTCCCTTAGTCGCCTCTTACGACACCCACGGGATGAAAGGGGGTAGTGCAATTCTACGCCGACACTACACGGTTGTATGTAGCCTATGTCACCCGCAGATAAATAGGCTTTCTTTAGATAAAAAAACTTGAGAAAATCTGTCCAGTAGTTTCGGGACCTATTCAATGCAAACAAACAATCAAATCTTTCCCCTTTATAATCAACTAGCTGTTCCCGCGGCTTCACCCGCGTGATATATAGCCTATGTCCTTCTCAGTACTCTAACATATATGTATGCAAAATTTCATGATGATCGGTGCAGTAGATAGGGCGTGGAAGTGAAACAAACAATAAACAAATACACTTTTGCATTTATAATATTAGTTAGGAGTTAGGATTAGGAAGTTAGGATAGGATTAGGATAATACGTCATATCATACCATATGACTCATATGGTCACACGGGTATACCTCACAATCAGATGCCATGATCGTGCGTGCTACTCTTCTGCTGTCTTTGTTACTCTTTGTGCTGTCTTTTCAACCTGTTTGTCTGTTATATTTAGGTTTTTGTTCCTGGGCTCTGTCTACCCCGTAAGGGATAAAGACGTGATAAGTATGAAAGTATTATTAAGTAAAAGATGTAGTTTAAAGCATGTACTTAATAAAATATCTTTCATAAAATAGGTAGGAACGTTATTTATTTGCATATTTCATGTGTATAATACCAATACCTGCTGTTAATATAAACGTAGATACCTACCTACATAAAATCTACATACATTTAAACGTAAGATGTAAGAAATGTTAATAAATAAATAAATAAAAAAGCAAGCTTAAAAATTCGCTAATATAAACATATTAAATGAATACTCACCTAATAAATCTACCGAAGAAAAAAATTAATACAAATATAAGTTAACAACATAAGAGCTTCATTATTATTCAAAGGTAAAATAAACATGATTTTTGAAAACATCCCCTAATTTCGTGTAAGGCTCGTTGACACACTGGAGAAAAAAAGGGGACCAAGCGCTAACGAAAGTGTCAATCTCCGTATTGGAATAAAAGTATAATTTCGAGACATTTTAGAGAGTACAGTATGTAGTAGATGAACAAAGCTGGTCAGCTCTAGTGTAGGCTAGACATTAGGATAGAATGTAAAAAAAATATAGTTCATAATAGAACTTCATGCTTAACTAAGTTTACATAATTAATATAAGTTATGTGTTTATCCGCCATATAGGTACATCTTAGTTTATCCATAACAGACATCCTATCACTCAGATTTGACTACTTTAGACTTGTAGATTATAGGTTTATCCAAATCTTGTCTTGTCTTGATATTTAAAATTACATGTTAGGCTACATAGGCTTGATCTTTTTAATTTGATAAGTGTATATTATGAGTACCTAGGTACT
Organism: Rhodophaea formosa; assembly: GCA_963082605.1. Lineage (NCBI taxonomy): Eukaryota > Metazoa > Arthropoda > Insecta > Lepidoptera > Pyralidae > Rhodophaea > Rhodophaea formosa. The sequence goes on from OY720211.1 coordinate 22,182,178, forward strand.
TAATCAATTTATCTTCTTTGTCTTATAAGGTAACACAATTTAAGAAGCTAACGTTTGTATTTGTAAGAACTCAGGACAAAAATACGATTCAATCTTTACACACAAGTCACAAGACTGCCCTTCTACAGCTCGCTACCATCTCTATGTCCTCCCTACAAGGCCAAAGTGATCGATCACGCAGGTTCCAGGAGCCGGCGGGCGCAAACACGTGCGATTCCCGGTTTAATAATAAAAATGGATTTTGCTCCGAGTCCATGGCTAATTGTCATTTTTTCTCATCCCTTCCAGGCTGAGTCACTACATATACATACAAAGTCCTCTGCATCGTCCGTCTGTTTGTTAGCGGTAAACTCAAAAACTACTGCATAGGCGGTTTTCACCAATAGATGAAGTGAGTTTTGAAAAGGAACATTACTTACGACTACGAGCTAGAGCTATAAGGCTACGTTTAGGAAAAAGGGAATCTTAACAGTGATGACGTTTTCACGATTCTTGTAATTTTTTGGCAGCTTTTACGATGCGCTGAACCTAGGGATTCTCCTAAGCTATCAACCTGTCATGTTTTTTAATCACATTCATAGATAAGTACTATCGAAGGATAGAGCAGTAAAACAGGGCATCAGCATCATTGAACAAAGACCAAATGGCCAAAGACTAATGTAACATTAGCATAGTACAGCTAAGTGTTGTTCCCGGGAGCCATGGGGATTCCGGTGAGCCGGGTAATCAAAATCAAATCAAAACGTTTATTCAGAAAATAAACCTTTGCAGGCACTTTTTCACGTCATATCATATTTAGAATTATTTTATTAGATAATATGTATTTATTAATTGTTCAAAAGCTACAGACTACTAGCGTTTCGGAACCGACCACTGCAGAGAAGAAACGCCGAAAGAAACTCTTATCAACAGTTTTGGTCGCCTACTCGCCTGAAGGGCTTTATATGATTACGAATATTTATTCCTTATAGTCTTTTTCTTTCTTTTCTTTTTTCTGTTTTCATGTTACAATTTCAATATACATAGATTTATTATTTTTGGAACATGTTTATGTTAACGATCGAGTGTGCAAAGATAATAAACAACATAATGATACTTAAAGTAGTCTCAAAGAGGCCGAGCAGACCAGTCCCCCCTGTTCCCAGCATAGTAGTAGAATAGGAGTGGTACTATTTTAATCTGCTACACAGCTCACAAAACACTCACTCACCGAACGAAGCATAGAAGCGGTAAAGCTACTAGGTACTCAAATGTATCTTCTGTAAGGGTCAGATACTTTCTCGGATGAGCCGGCCCATTCATATTCCTAGCAAAGGTGAATTTCGCTGGCAGGGGTGGCTCTATCACAGCTAAACTACTTAATAATACTTGTGAGTACTTCATTTTCACAGGTATTTCTCTGCAGTTAATCTTACCAGACAAAAATCATCCTCCCAGCTAGTTCTCAGGTTAGCCTGAGTTTTTTGTTTTATTCTAAGGCGTGAAACTAACAGATAAGGCGTACGGTGAAGGCGCGGGCGGCGTAGTCATGGGACACTATAATAATAAACCTATATTGTCATACTCAAAACGACCACCATCGCAAAAAAGAACTTCTTTGCTAGCCGCCGCAAGATGCCACGAGCGGCAAGAAGGCGAAAGGCGCATAAACCAGCCAACTAGCGCCACCCCTCGTTTTATTTCTTTTACTACTAAACAAGATCAAATTGAAAAAATCTACGTAAGTAGGTTCTCTAGTAAATGACTCGTGTTATATTTTGTATTGCTTTTCATTATTTTGCATTTGGTAAATCAAGAGAATTAGGTGGTACTCATTACCGCCAAAAGCAGCCACTTTTGACGGTAATGAGTAGATCAATCTCTCTCTCAATCTGAAATGATGATATTAATAAAAAGATCTACTAAAAATACTACAAGTAATTTACTCAGGAAGTACTGACGATTTTCTCATCATCATCATCATCAGGTCTTTCTAGTCTCCACTGCAGGAGCACGACCCTCTCTGTACTACCAGAGCCATATACTACTAGATTTTCTCAATTTGTTCTTATTTCAGAGTACAAGAATTAAATAACGGGTGTCGCTAGTTTCGATGGAGTAAGCCTTTAAAGTGTGCAGATAAGGCTTAAATCCTATCACAGTGTAATAAGTTCTCGCCGCGTCGCCGCTGTTTCGGTATTAGGTATACCTATGATCTTTACCTACTCCTAAGTCGCCAAGCATAAAATTACAAGCACCTCTTAAGATATCCAGAACATTACCATCAAAGTGCACATTCTATTACCACAAGTAATAATTTGCCTTCCAAATGATTTCATTGTGCTCTCACCAACCACTTGAATCCGTCATTGATTGTGCAGAAGCCGCGGCCCCCACCCCTCGCGGCGCGCGATCCATCATTCTGTCATCGCGCGTCCCTCTGAACGGACGTCCCTACACAATGCGAGCATTGTACGCGGGTTTTTGTTTACTCGCCTTTTTGGGATGTGGATTTACCAAAAAATATATTTATATATATTTTAATTTTATTAAAACTCTATTGTTGTTATAGTAAATGCGAAGTTGGTTTTAAAGATTTGACGTGGGTTTGCCTTAGGTTGTATTTAGTTTTTGAAAAAAATTAAAACTACTGTCTTACGCAGTGCAAAACTTAGAATAAAAAGAAAAATAAATACAGCATAAGTTGCGGCAAAGCAAAGCACTATAATCTGTTGCAAAGCTTCCAGGATACTCTAGAACTTACTTGTAAAGTTATTATTTGCATGCTGTGCGTATCTGTTAAAGATGTAAACACTAGATTAAGGTATTTAATGTTTATTAATGAATGTTTGTGTTTGCATTGTAGATGTGCCTTAATAAATAAATAAAATCTTACCCGAACATTGTCTGTCTCGCTCGCATTTTGGAATATTCTGGCTTTTGGCGGTCGGAAGTCGGGACCGAAATTGTGTGGAACTTTTTTAACCCATAAGATAATGTATAAGGTAGTTAGGTAAAATATGGTCAACTCGGTTGTTGCGGAGCAGTGGCTTAATATAATAAATATAAACGGATAAATCACACAGATCAACCTAGCCCCAAAGTAAGTTCGATACTTGTGTTATGGGATACTAACTCAACGATACTATATTCTATAAAATATACTTACATAGATTAAAATCCAAGACCCAGGTCAATATGAAAAAGTTCATTTTCCATCTTGACCTTAGCGGGGATGGAACCCGGGACCATCCGTGTCGCAGGCAGGCGTGTTGACCGCTGCGCTACGGAACTCAGCGGAGTAAAAATTCAATGAAACACACGTAAAATTTACTATTTTATATTTATAAATATGTAATTTAATCTATAATATACGCCCGTTGCGGATCGACAACAAACAATATCACATTGGCTGCGTGATTTAAATAAATAATATGGAAATATTTACAGAGTAGTGCCTGAGAGATTCCTTACTGACTAACCGATTCGCTGCTTATCCTGAAACAATAAAAGAAAAAAAGTTTAGGAAACAATTATTTACCCAACTGACATACCCAGAGGAAGGGAAATATTAATTACGTTTATGTTTAGCTCGAATACTCAAAGGTAACTGATAACGGAAGCACTGAGATGTGTTGTTGAAACTAAGTTAATGAAATGTGAAATGAGTCGTGTGGTAGGCTGGCCGTAGGTAGCTAACTAACATCGTACTCGACATTACTGTGTACGGTGCTTGTTCGTACAAAAAAAACTATAAAACTCATTGATTCCTTTCTTGCATATTTTCCAAATCGTATTATCCCGTTCACAGTTCAAAAATGAGACACAATATAGTAAAACAATTGAAACAGACCATATATTGTGTATATGTGGATGTCGTAGAAACACAGGCTAAACAAAGCTTATAAACATCAAAGAGATCTCTCTAACCCGGCTGGTCAGCGTGGAGAGTGTTCCTTGATCCTCTGACTGATTTGGCTCATATATAAATATATAAACAAATAACCAAAGGCTCCTATGCAAAGTGAGGTAGTCGTGCCCTACACCCAAGAAACAGACATTCAAAAGCAATCGTGTCACGTGACGTGGACGGCGCCTTCACTTAAGGGGGAACAGTAGGCACAGTAGCGACGCCAATCATTTTATTCCTAATACTTTACAAATAGAAAGGAATTCAAGAATATAAACAATACAAGACTTAGTAAATAACCTGAAGTATTTTTGGAATCATGTTTTGATATTATGAGAATCAGTCATTGAGAGAAAAAGTGATAACCGCCAAAAACGGCCGTTTTTGGCGGTAATCAGATTCTCATGATTCTCACTGATTCCGATAGTAATAAACATGATTCAAAAAATACTTCAGGTTATTTACTAAGTCTTGTATTGTTTATATTCTTGAATTCCTTTCTATTTGTAAAGTATTAGGAATAAAATGATTGGCGTCGCTACTGTGCCTACTGTTCCCCCTTAAGGTGGTACGATTTTCATACTATTATATATTTAACATTGTAATGACATAAGGCGGCATTTATTTTTAATTCTATTTTCGGGAAATTATGTTTTTCATGAGAATATAGTAGTCTTAATAGCTTAAATCAGAATAAAATTTTAGTTAAATTTATAAATGTTTGAGTGTGTGTGCTTGGGACGTCACAGCGAGGCAAATGGGATGTTGCCAACCCGTGCGACCGTTCGCTGCGAACGCGCGCCGTTGCCGTCCTTCCTTGTAATTTTAGTGTGGCAAATTTACTTTATTGTACTACGGGAAGTGTTATGTTGCCAACTCTATGAAGTTTGGAATATTTATTGGAAAAGTATACTAATAAACTAAAAACTATTTAATGTGTATTCTATATGAAATAAAAACAATAAAGTACACATGTGTTTCATAACATTCTAAGTATGTACGATACAGTTGGTCCAGAAAAACATGTTAGAGGAGGTTATGAAGTAATGTAAAATTAGGTAAAAAGATATTCTAGATGGAAACTCAGAACGTACGGCGACGGGCGAAATTGAACTGTCACTGTCACAACTGTCAGTGTCAAATTAACTGTGATTCAAGTTGCCTACCTATTGAAGTGAGTGCTTTGTGAAAGTTGACTTATTTGTGAGAGGTAATCAAAATTATAGTGAGATATCTGCAGCATAAGTAGTAGGATATGATGCAGCGTACATCACAAAAAGATTATGAACGACATCAATATTCGGGACCTAGAAAATGTATGGTAATTCTGGTTTGTAATCGTACCTGTTTATAATAATTTTAATGAACAAGGTTAATAAAAAAAAACATAAAACATTAATATGTGTGTGTAATGAGTAAATACGTTAGTAACTGCCTATCTACCCTGCTCATCTTCCTCCATTATAAACAACTTCAATAGAATCAATATGGATATAAATTCCTGAATTTATGTACCTACATACACAGACAACACAACCCAAAGACAACGCTTAGAAGAACTTTCCTACCGAAACAAAATCGCCAAAAACGGCCAGGCGACCGACCGTCCCTTGACCACGAGCTTTCCTATAGTGAACTTCTAGCCACACTTATAGCGAAAAATAAGATTATTTTCTACGAACCCAGCACGGACCAGGATAGCGATTTGTTTACGTACTGGATATTTGACGTGTCGGACGACCAGTCAGTGTCAGTGTTGCAATTGCTTAATGACTTGATATCCTTAAAGGAATTTTGTTTTTGACTCCAAATCTAGAACCCTTGCCTCGTAACAATACTAACGTATAGCGTGCTATAATCACGTACATGGTGGGCTACAAGCATGCCGGCTGGCCGTGGCAGTTGCTCCCACAAACTGCCATGCATAAAAAGAAGAGTTTTTTCAAATCTATGCTGCCATGGCTGCCACTCTGGGCGGTGGCGTTAGTGCTGCAATAATATAATAGTTATCACTATTATTTTAGTCTTTCCCACACATCACTAGATGGCGTAGTCTAAAACAAAGTACTATAAATAAATTTTTATATTTTTAAATATGTAATTTAATCTATAATATACGCCCGTTGCGGATCGACAACAAACAATATCACATTGGCTGCGTGATTTAAATAAATAATATGGAAATATTTACAGAGTAGTGCCTGAGAGATTCCTTACTGACTAACCGATTGGCTGATTATCCTGAAACAAAAATAGAAAAAAAATAAAGAATACAATTATTTACCCAACTGACGCAACCAGAGGCCGGAAAATATTTTTTTCGCTTATGTATCGCTCGACTACTCAAACTAACTAATTGAATGAAATTAAATAAATGTGGAATTAATCGCATTGCCCTTTTACTGGCCGTAGGTAGTGAACTAAAATCGTACGTAACAATGCAAAAAATGTACATATCAATTTTGCCGACTAACTGTGTACGGTGCTTGGTCGTACACTATAAATTCATTGATTCCTTTCTTAGATATTTCCCAAATCTAGTAATAAGTATAGATATAGTAAAAAAAATTGAAACAGACCACATGGCTGACTGACTGACTGGATGTCGTAGAAGGCGATTTAGGAAACACAAGCTAAACAAAGCTTATACACCAAAGAGACCTCTTCAACTCGTCTGGCCAGCATGGAGCTTCTTGGCAGAATCCTCTGACTGCTTTGGCTAATATATGTCTCAATAGCCCAATCAATGAAGACCAAAAACTGCCGAATAGGGGAAATAATTCGTGTAACAGCGATTTTTGGCATAATTGTAGGGAACAGTGTCTAAAACAACATACTAAAAGTACTGATGGATGGGGGTGAAGCTAAGGGGTGGGGGGTGTAAAGGTCCCTTTTTAAGGTTTGTTTAAACAACTCGTAAACGGAGGCTCCTACCAAAAAAAAAATTCTTATAGACAAGTAATCTACATAAGATTTTCTACCAAAAAGGTTATATACATTTTTTGCTGGGATCAATATTTAACGAGCTATGAAGAAAAGAAGATGGACAAAAAAAATAATTATGTTTCTTTATATATGGCATGGCATATATAAAGAATATAGGTATGGCATTTATTTAAAAAAAAACTAATTATCTGCTAAATCTAAAATATCATCATCATCATCGTCGTCGGCGGTGTTTTCGATGGAAACTCCCCGAAGGCCCGGCGCCCACTGCACGCTCGAGGGCTGTGTGCTGTGTTTGCGTCTAGAGCACGGCGCGCACCGCAGTCATGAAGTACAACACGCGGCGTATAAGTTGAACTAAGTGTGAGCGAGACACACCTATATTAATCAGTGGCAATGTATTGCGGTGTCCTACTCACACTTAGTTCAACTTATTTGCCGGGCACTGTAAGTAGTGAGTATCATTCCTAGCGCTTACACGCCCCAGCTCAAGGTCACTGGTGCCCGAACTCACGTACATGAAGTGTCACCACTGTGACACGATTATATCCCTCTAATACAACTACAGTATTCAACTAACCACAGACTCCTATACAAAGTAAGGTAGTCGTGCCCTACTCCAAGAGACAGACATTCAAAAGTAATCGTGTCACGTGACGTGGACGGCATCTTCACGGTACAGTTTCGGTGTGAACTAAGCGCTACGATGTTAATTAGCTCCCTTTGAACGCTTCGACATTTGGTACTCGTCTTCCTCAGTTTGTACATATATAAGACAGTCAAACTCACTGGTTGCCGAGCGTGGCGCGCACGGCGTGCACGACAGTGCTGGGCGTGGGCAGAGCGAGCGCCTCGAGCGAGCGAGCGTACGGCATGGGCACGTCGGCGCCCGTCACGCGCCAGGCGGGCGCGTCCAGCTCGAAGAACGCCGGCGACTCCATCACGCGCGCGCAGATCTCCGCGCCGATACCTGCAATTCAACAACACGCCTTCATCTATACAGGCACAGTCTGGGAGACGTAAGCTGAGCTTTGCATTTGTGTGAGAAATCACCAAAAGTAAATTCAGACAAAAACCTTTCAAAAAATAAATGTTATTATATATCGTTCGTATGTTTTTAAAATAACTATTTAAATTACATAATATTTCTTCAATTGGTTATTTAAAAGTTTTCGTATTGTTCATGTACTTGTGTTTGCAGCCATTTCACTAATAAATCGAACAAAATATGAAGAATTAAATACGTCACGTTGCTGCCATTACAAGGGTGCAGTGTGACAGGTGTGCGGCGAAGATGAGATGCGCCGCGCTTTTAGCTGACGTCACACCTACTGAATATATAGTCTATGTGCACTCACACAAATGCAAAGCTCAGCTTAGGCCTCGCGAGCTGTACATATATACGTCGTCAAAAACAATTCTTGTAAAAATACTAAGTCTCGCAATTCAGTTCTTTTACCAACACCCTCACTGACAAGTGTTCTATGTTCTAATATCCATAAAGGCAAGGGTTGTTCTGCAATGTCATAGGTCCTACCGGAGTGCGGCCAGCCCTGCTCGACGGTGACGAGGTGGTGCGTCTTGGCGACGGAGCGCGCGATGCTGTCGAAGTCCAGCGGCCGCAGCGAGCGCAGGTTGATCACCTCGCACTCGATGCCTGCAAGCGTACATTGTATCGTTAGGGAGTGTTATATTTTTATGCAGACAACGTTATTACACACGTTTAAGATAAGTCCCATATCCCACCAAAATCATAAATGTAAATACGTAGTGTTATGTGTTTACGTTAAAGAGGTTTTGAGTTATAAAAGGGACAAAAGTGGCACCAAGTGGTTCGTGTAATATCAAACTCGGCGCTGGCTAGCCAGTTCCTTTGATTGAACTTGGCTTGACACGCTGCCGCGAGTCTAGATCTAAAAAGTCTAAAACTGGATGTACCTAAGGTCCGTTTTATATTCCCACGGAGTAAACTGACATTTGGAGTGTTGACTTTTTTTTTTTACATTTAATAATACGGATGTGCCCAACCGCTCATTGTCGTAAGATTTATCATATTATTTTTCGTTTTTTTTGTATTTTCACCATTGGTCATTACGAAACGCTAGTAGAATTTCGACTTCGCATATTAAAAATAATAACAAAAAAATAAGACGTTCAAAAAGAGATACAATTATCCCATTTTGAATAAAAATCTTTGACTTCGTTCCATGTAAAAAGTGTTATAAGTAATATTTGATTTTTACGAATTTCGATAACTTTAAATTTTGATAATTAACTTTTTAGCAGTGATACAATACACTCAGAAATTCTAGTTTTATTTATAACACTAATAATAATATACACTCGTTTAAGAATAACACTGATCACATGGATAAAAATAAAAACCATATGTTTTCACTAGTGAAAAAAACATTAACCTCTTTCTGTATATAATAGTAAATCTTACGATTCATCCGCAAATCGTAATCGTACCGCACTAAACGTTTTAACATGGCGACATTCTTCACATGCAAAATGTCAAACTACTCCGATTTTAAAATGAACCTTAGTGCATTTAAGCTCAAATACAAAATAAGTTTACGTACACAATAAACATTAAAGTTTTTTATTAATCATTAAAGTCAAATTCAGCCAAATACACCACATATCCTTTGAACCAGGTATGATGCGGAGAGGTCATCATACTCTTCCGTTTCCAAGCGGCGCCCTATTTCGCTGATGAAGCATTTGCCTCTGGCCACCACGGACCAGCTATTTCGACAGTTACTCAATTATATTCAATTATAATATGGAGGGATGTACGGACGGGGGTGTACTAATGAAACACTGTCGATGAGGTTCGTAAACTGAATGCATCTTTATTGTTGAGAAGATGGGTTTATATACAGTACAAGTAATAGGGCATAGGTAAATTGATATGTTGTCTAGATCGAGGAAGTAACCTAGGCGTATCAAATAGAAAAGGACAGAAAGGGTTACAAGGGTTAAGTAGTCATGGCTATCTAGTTTAAGGAAGTGATCTAGGCGTATCAAATAGAAAAGGACAGAAAATAATGAGGGCGTGCGTCATACATCACACCTCCTCCCAATTTTTTTGAGACAAAAATTAACAATAATTTTTGGCTTATAAAATGTAAGAATTAAAATAATACAGTTTCGCCTATCTTCTTTCTTTTTTTTTTTACAGAAACCTCTTTTTACATTTTTGCATAATAAGGAAAAATTAATACATGTAGTGATTGTTATGCTTACATGTATATAAATGATTATATATGTTAAAAGAATTAATACATTTTTTTTTTCAATGTGTTGAGTAAAAAGGTTATACAAATGTAGTTATACATGTTATGCTTACATAGTCATATGTATATAAATGATTACATATGTTATAAGAATTAAAACATTTTTTTTTTCTTTTTTTTTTTTCAATGTGTTGAGTACATGATCTCTTAAGCTAAGATTATACAAAAGGGTATACAAATGTAGTTACACATGTTTATGAATTAGTAAGACGAGATTATATCTCTCTAAGATTACAATCATAATATCGATATCTTATTTCTATTGTATGATTAATTAGAACAAGGTAGATACAATGATCTAGATTAATTATTGCTTACGTGGTAACTGATCATCAGTATGTCTCTTTTATTCCTATGTAAATTCAGTGTAAGTAATATGAAGATGGATTCCTTATTAGGAATACGACTTGATCTAATAAATTTTATTTTCTTATGCATTACATCTCGAAATTTGAAAGAGATTATACTAACTTATAAAAAGACAAACAAAAATAACTTTATCAGAATGAATCCCTTAGTGGTGTCGCCCTTATTGAGAGACTTAATTTTGGTAATAATATGATAGTACAATTATATCTCCATGGAAGATCTCCTGTATTAATATTGGTATTAGTATTAGCATGACGTGTGTGTGCATCACTGTGTTATCTAGATAATTAAATTCAGTGGAAAAAGTAAATAATAACAGCAATTTCGTTTTAATGCTGCTTAGTAATAATTGATCATAAATTCATCAGTTAGATCTTATGTGAATTAGTGACATGTGAAAGTACATAGGTATAGTGTAAATAATAAAGATCATATTATAACATTAACAAGGTACATATCACACACAGGATACAAGGTAATTATTGTGAATACACATTATTCATTTATTAGGACATATTTTGTGTCTCTAAAAGGCTCCTTATCTGGGCCTAGCCGGAAACGGCATTTTTGCTCGTTTGGCATTTTATTCATTATTCATTTCTTAGAACATTTGTGTTTCTAAAAGGCTCCTTTACTGGGCCAAGCCGAAAACGGCATTTTCGCTCGTTTGGCATTTTTCAGGCAAATTTCTAAATATCAACCTCACGTATGGTAGCTCGACCTAGACATGATCGGATTAGATAGAATAGATTCTAGCCTGCTCTTGTGTCCTTATGACCTTGACATTTCCATGATCCCTTTCAGCAGTGCAGCTCGTGCAACCTACTAATCATGTTTTACAAAACTTATTACACATTTATATATTTGTAGATATACCTAATTATCTTTGCCACATTATTTCATTTTTCTGACGTTGAATAAAAATAATACGATGCACAGAATTGTCACAATCAATATGAAACATGAGATGATAACTAACAGACAGCATACGCTGCATTCCAATCTTAGACGCTAACATCAACACGTCATACACGAAGCGTTACTTCGTCACTTTTCATCGTCCTATTTTGAACAAAAATATCCACTAATCATAGAATACCATTAAATAAATGTTTTATCCCGTTAACAACATTAAGTAATTCGCTATTTGACAATTTTCTGAAATATATTTTATAATATCTGTAGACTTATTTTAAACCCCCCTACAATTATATTTTTTTCAAAAATGCTTTATTTGATAAGAAAAAATGATTTTTTTATCTTTTGGTTCGAAATTCGCGCTAAAACACTGTGTCACGTGACATTTCCATGTTATGACGTCACAACTCAATAAACAAAGCACGGCTAATACGGCGCTCTAACTGTTTTGTGGTGTAAATTAAACAAATTTAACTGGAATTGTGAAAATGACAAGTTACAAAACGTGTGCGGTGCTTATGCTTAGAAGTACGAGAATGAAATGTCCCAACAAATTGTTTATACACGTTTCTAAAAGTCCAGTCCGCCACGCCGAGCCGAGACCCACAGTTTCCATCTGATAAGTCTGTGATATTCTTTTGTGCGGATCACTTTGATGTAAGTATTTAGAAGTAATCAATATGTTCGATTTTACAAAAATAAATTACACCTAACCTAACTTCTTAAAATTATCACTATCACTAATAAATAGTATAAAACAAAGTCGCATTCGCAGTCTGTATGTATGTTTGCTTAAATTTTTTTTCGATCATAAACGAATCGACTCTGGGCTGCACTATCCGCTTTACTGTAGCCTGACTCCATTTCGTGAAACTCTTTTTATAGTATAAATCGAAATATTTGAGCGATTTTTCTCCACTTTTTCTCAGCAAAATATAGAACCAATGAGGCTCAAAACATTGTATAGAACAAATATGGAGACATTTGTATGAGAACAAACGACTTGACGTTGATCACGTTGACTTTGACGTTTTGTTTATTGAGTTATGACGTCATACGAAGATTAATCATGGCCGCCACTTGTAGACCACAGATAAAAAAAACTGAGATTAATATTCCAAAAATAAAATATTTATAAATTGTTTTAATGCAAAAAACATACTGGATGATAATTGTTTAGTTATAAGCTACCATAAAAAATATATTTCATATTTTATTGCTACAACTGTCTAATAGCGAATTATAATATTTATAATTGAAAGAATCAATATATTTTTGCAATTTACATCTAGGTTAAAATGAAGTCGTATTCTTTGAGCATTGTTATTAAATTGCATTAAAATTACTGTTTCTGGTATAAAAATTCTTTAAAGTTACTCCTTATTTTTGCGTATTCAATATTTTATAATTTTTCAATTACTCTTATTGTAATCGTATTTGGTACAAGAAATGTTTTTATAAATTTCTTTAGAATAATTTACACAATCTACAGTCCTATTAGTTGACAGCCATACAATGATTCACATCTCACTGGTAATTTGATATGTGATGACTGTTCTTATTTATTATCGACTGATACCCTTCACATACCTGTTCGAGGTTAAGGTCAATGTTTCGTTCTGAAAGTTTAAAATTAAAATCTTCCATATCTAACTCAAATCTAATGGAAAGTTAATAGAAAAATATAAACAAATACTTGTAAAAGCATATGTTTCCTTGTCTTGTCCGGGGTGAAATACTGATGTTGTTGCTGGCTGCCGCTGCGATGTGCTGCTGGCTGCTGCTAATCTCTGCTACTGTAAGCTGCTGCGTACTGCATACGCTGGGTGGGCCGGGCTATACCCTGGACTCCGTGGGCCGGGATAACCCTGGACACCGCTCCATCAAATAAATCTTCTCTATTCTTTCTTCAACATCTCAGAAATCTTCATAAAATACATTATTTCTTCATAAGTATTCTTCATAGTTATGACGTCACTTATATCATTCTTACAGTTAATATTTTCTTGAATTTTCTTATTTTCGATAAGTTTCTCCGTAATTCGTTTGTTGCACACAAGTCTTTTCTTCTTTTAATATTTCTTCAATGTGCGCCGAATTTCTTTTCTTCATCGAGGGCGCGGTAAACGCGAACTGATATTCGTGCCCCCAGTACCGACGAGGCACGGCACTGGCTAGGGTCGCCATATGGAGGGATGTACGGACGGGGGTGTACTAATGAAACACTGTCGATGAGGTTCGTAAACTGAATGCATCTTTATTGTTGAGAAGATGGGTTTATATACAGTACAAGTAATAGGGCATAGGTAAATTGATATGTTGTCTAGATCGAGGAAGTAACCTAGGCGTATCAAATAGAAAAGGACAGAAAGGGTTACAAGGGTTAAGTAGTCATGGCTATCTAGTTTAAGGAAGTGATCTAGGCGTATCAAATAGAAAAGGACAGAAAATAATGAGGGCGTGCGTCATACATCACAATAATACGTATGATACTTAGCAGATTTCTCCAAGGCATTTGATTGTGTAGATCATGACAACTTACTTTTCAAACTGCAATATTTCGGAATTTATGATAAATCTTTGATATACTTAATTCGTATTTAGTTAGCTGATTACAATTGTTAAGGTATGACTTGAACATAACATTTTTGATCAACTGTTAAGATGGGTGTACCCCAAGGCTCCTCACTACAATCTCTGTTGTTCTTTATATACAAGGTAAAATATTGACAGCTTTCAACCCCCTAAAAGGGTGATACAGCTCGTTGAATTGAACAACTTTTCCTATGGGACCGTTGCTGGAAACTCTAAAAAAAAAAAAGACATTCTCATACAAATTTACCTGATGCAGTCGATGTGCACCCAAGGACATTAAGCTTCCAAATCCGTAAAGGGTCTGGCGATCTGATAAAAATCGCAGGAAGGCGCTGGATGCAGGCCGCTTCCAACCGGTCGTATTGGAAATCTTTGGGGGAAGCCTGTGTCCAGCAGTGGACTTCTTAAATAAATATAAATATATACGGACAAATCACACAGATTGAGCTAGCCCCAAAGTAAGTTCTTAAATAACACTTGTGTTATGGGATACTAACTCAACGATACTATATTTTATAACAAATACATATATAGATAAACATCCAAGACCCAGGTCAATCTGAAAAAGATCATTTTTTAATCTTGACCTGACCGGGGATCGAACCCGGGACCATCCGTGTCACAGGCCGGCGTGTTGACCACTGCGCCACGGAGCTTCTTGCGGCTGAAATGATGATGATGGTGATTTCTTACCTTGCCCGGCGAGTTCGGCGGCGGCCTTGAGCGCGTGGTCGGTGGCGCGGCCGGCGCACACCAGCGTCACGTGCGAGCCTTCTCGCTCGATCTTGGCTTTACCTGCAATTTTTAAATGAGCATGAATATGATGCATATATAACCCCTTTCAACCAATTTGATTCCCGGCGTGGGCAAATACTTATATAGACAAAATTTAAAAATTTCGTCAAAATTAGTTGCTCCCGCAAATTTTCACATTTATAATAATCAAAAGTAATTAGGATTGCCTTGCATTAGTACGAATGCCGTGTGGTTGCCGGCAGAGTAGGAAATAGGACCACTCCAACTCTTCTCGTGGATGTCGTTAAAAACGACTTAGGGAATACAAGCTAAATAAAGCTTTTAAAATCAAAGATACCTTTCCACCACGTCTAGCCAGCGTGGAGAGTATTAGCCAGAGCTGTCACAGGATTTAGCCACTAAATCGTCTGATATATGGCCTGGTAGTACAGAGAGGGTCGTGCTCCGGCAGTGGAGACTAACAAAGACCTGATGATGATGATGATAACATACAATTTGACTAGTTCGGTTCGTCCGCACGGTCAATTAATGAGAAGTAATAGGGAATATGCATGAAAAAAATATCTGTTATCTTACCAGTTTATCCAAAAATATTCAATAGTAAAGTATTGAAGGTGAAAACAGAATAAAATTTGGTTGAAAAACAAACGAGATAAACTGATTTTACGAAAATATGTCTATCTCACTCGCGAAAACACTATTTTATATGGCAAATGTATGCATGACATAGACTATGACGTCACTAGTCCATATCGGACTTCTCTTTCTTATTAAAAAAGTTTCACATCTTCGTCGTTAATTAAGATATTTTAAAAGTTCTTTCATATTTTAGTACTGTGGTTATTAAGGATTATACTAGGCAAATAAAAAAATTACGTGCATACTCCCTATTGAAGATTGCATGAGTAGGAAATAATAAAGAAACAAACCAATAGGCAGTACAAATTCGTTGGACAGGGTTTCGTCAGACATGGGGAACGGCACGCCGTACAGAATTTCGTCCTCTAACACCACCACAGGGTCGTTTTCTCTGATGGCGGCCTTTAGGAGACCTGGAAAGAACAAAAAAGAACATTATTATTGATGTATTAATTCAGGCATGGCGCTTTATACAAGCGGAGTAAGAGATTAATAAAATAAATATATAGGGATAGTTTATAAGTGTTTTTATGCATTCACAATGCTATTTTTATTATATTCTTTTTTTAAATACAGAATAAGGTATGAGTGGAATAGGATATGGTGAGAAGCTTGACGTGTAGGTTATGAAGCACGGTGGCCTAATTGGTAAATTGGTAAGGCATTACTCGTACAGAGAGTAGAGACTGCCGCTTTATTTTAAAAAGAATAAAATATTTAGGAACTTATCACGCAGATTGAGAAAACTCCACGGTAAGGTTAGGAGTAATTGGACTAGGGGAACCGGATAAGATATTTGGGATGCTGGATTGGGTATGAGAAAGCAGCTCGAAAGGTCGACAGTTGAGGATGCCACCCTTGACCGCTATCACTTATATATCGCCTACCTTTGGCATCTTCAGAAGAGTATGGTATAACGACCTTAAGGCTTGGGCAGTTAAAAGCACTAAAGCACTGGGAGTGTTGGGCGGCCAGTCCAGACGCTATGAAGCTGCTTTATAGTTTGAGGACTGCAGTAAATCGCTTTGCTTACCTTTGGCATCTTCAGAAGAGTACGGCATAACGACCTTCACTTCAGGCCTGGGCAGTGGCTGAACCAGGCATCGAAGCACTGGGAGTGTTGGTGAGTGCGGTTTGTTTGGCTCATATCGGTTTCGATGCTGCTGGCCATCGAAACAATTTTTTAAGCTAGAGGTTAGGAGTATTTAGACTGGGGAAGCCAGATAAAGGCATTTGGGATGCTACTTTCTCGGATGGATTGGGGATGAGGGAGTAGCTCGAAAGGTCGAGTGCACGTAGCCGATGCCATACTTACAACAACCGGACAGGCTGTTGAGGATGCCAGCGTTGACCACTATCACTTATATATCGTCTACCTTTGGCATCTTCAGAAGAGTACGGTATAACGACCTTAAGGCCTGGGCAGTTAACAGCACTGAAGCACTGGGAGTGTTGGGCGGCCACTCCAGACGCCATGAAGGTTCTTTATAGTTTGAGGACGGCAGTAAATCACTTTGCTTACCTTTGGCATCTTCAGAAGAGTACGGCATAACGACCTTCACTTCAGGCCTGGGCAGTGGCTGAACCAGGCGCCGAACTGGGAGTGTTGGTGAGTGCATTTTGTTTGGCTTAAATAGGTCCCGACGCTGCTGCCCATCGAAACCATTTTTTAAGCGAGGTAAGGCAAGGAGTATTTGGTCTGGGGGAACCGGAGAAAGGCATTTGGGATGCTACTTACTCAGATGGATTGGGGATGTATCAGCTCAAAATGCCGGACCGAACCCGATGCCATACTTACAACTACCGGACAGGGAGACCACTATCACTTCTCAGGCAGTTGAGGGTGACACTCTGACCACTATCACTTCTATATCCGGGGGTCGTGGGTTCGATTCCCACGGAAAGAATACTTTGTTGTTTCCAGTTTGGTTAGGACATTGCAGGCATGAATCACCTAATTGTCTGATAAGAAAGATGATTCCGTGCTTCGGAAGGCACGGTAAGCCATTGGTCCTGGCTGCCATCTGGTAGTCGTTAAAGGAACCACGTCAGAGGCCGAGAGGCGGATCCGAAGAACTCTGACACCAGGGTGTGCATGGTCGACTGACCGTGTCACCTACACGAAATGATGATGATGATGATGATGACTTCTATATCGCTTCACTCACCTTTGGCATCCTCAGAAGAGTAAGGCATAACGACCTTCAAGCCTGGGCAGTGGCTGAACCAAGCACCAAAGCACTGGGAGTGTTGGGCGCCCACTCCAGACGCCGCACCGTTGGGGCCGCGGAACACAATGGGAACGTGCACTCGGCCCGCTGACATGTAGAAGGTTTTGGCGGCCGAGTTGATGATCTGTAATGATAATTTTAATAAATTTGTGGTGGAGCTCTCACCTCAAGCAAAAAGTTTTTATGCTGAATATAACCTTTTGCTCAGATTCTATAAAAAAAGGTTCAATGGTGGGCTATTCAGCAGTTGCGATTCATGTAAAGTAAAAGGGCCTACTCCGTTTAATACAACATTACGATCCAAGTTACGATGACATAAGGATCGTATTAATAGCGATTGTATTGAAAAAGAACATTTATTCGTATATTTTCTTTAACAAATGTCTCTTATCTTACAAACCAGCAAGTTTTTATGCTGAAATAACAGCTTGGTAGGGCGCAAGCGACATTCCGAGCTCGGTGACGGCTAGGATGACACAGACAAATACAGAAAAATTAACATATCAATTAGAAGTTACATGATCAATGGCCTGCATGGAGAAGTTGAAGGTCATGAACTCGACGATGGGCCTGAGGCCGTGGAAGGCCGCGCCCACGGCGATGCCGGCGAACCCGATCTCCGTGATCGGCGTGTCGATCACTCGCTTGTCGCCGTATTTCTTCCAGAGGCCTCTGGAATATATAAAAGTCCAGTTAACTAAATACACGAAGTACTAATGACGTTTGTAGTAAAGCAGTGTGCCATGTGGTTCCTGGCAGAGTAGAATAGGAACACTCCAAGTCTCGCTGTGGATGTCGTAGAAGTCGACTAAGGAAACACAAGCTTTAAACATCAAAGAGACCTCTCCAACCCATCTGGCCAGCATGGAGAGAGGCTAAATCCTCTGACTGCCCTAGCTAATATATGGTTTTGGTAGTACAGAGAGGGTTGTGCTCCAGCAGAACAAAGACCTGTTGATGATGACTAATGGCGTCCGTTTTCTTGGCACCTCTGTGGCTTATTAGTACCATAAATCTTGTAATATCCTATTTTCATGAAATAACTGCAGAATTAGTGAAACCTGTTACAGTGTAAGTTAAAGATGATTGATTATTTGTTTAACAATCAAAAATAATACAAATTCAAACATCATTATAAGACAGTCAATGTGTAACAATTAAAAAAGGCCAGACAAAAAATGTCTTTTTATCGCAGGATACCAGGTTTAATCTCGGGCCAAGTCATAATAAAAAAATATCTTTAAGATTAATAAATTATATGAACAAATCACACCGATTGAGCTAGCCCCAAAATAAGTTCGAGACTTGTATTATGGGACACTGACTGAACAATACTATAGTATATTTTATAACAATGATGTTAAATAGATAAATATTCAAGACCCAGGACAATCTGAAAAAGATTACTTGCGATCTTGACCTCTCTTGTGCAAGCCTGGCATGAGAACCACTAGGCCACAGAGGAGATCGTTTATCATAATACTAAAGTATAGTAATCTCCATTTTATTACATAATACCAAAAAATAATTACCTCACTCTTTATATAATTTTTTTACTTAAGTACTTAGTTAAGTTTTTTAATGAATACATTTTATTTACACCAGTTTTCCTTCTTGTATTGTCAAGATCTAGTTGAAGACAGAATTGTAATTATTCTGTAGGAAAATATTGTTGAGTAACAATATCCTCTTATGTTTTCCTTCCTTGATTAAAAGTTCTTTTTTTATAGTGACAACTAATTATACAACAATTTAGACAAACAGGTATAGTTAAAGAACATTTGCAATATTAGATACTGGACGTGCGACTTTTTCTATGGTATTCGGTATTAATGGTGCCTGGATCTGGCAACACCGCTTTCGTCGCGTTGCAGGCCTTAACCTCAATGATTTTGGATTCTCAACATTTTGTTCAAAATTCATCGTCCCGCATCACCAGATACTCTACTTATTTTGTTCATACAGCTCCGGAAAATGTCTGGCACAGGTACATCACACCAATTCACTGTGCATTGCTGTTTAACTTACAAAAGCCTGTTGAGGATTCCCCATCTTATGCAGTAATGGACAAAAATGTGGAGTGACCACTATAAAAGTAAAAATTGCTGATTTCAAATTGTTTCTTCTTGGAGTGGGTATTCTTCCAGCTTAATTCACCGACAGGGGCTTCGAAGCCCAGGGCAACTATTATGACAGTGAGTAGCTTATTCATATGTAAAATGATAAAGAAGAGTTTTTACAACTGGCCGCGTGCCTAATGTCAGTGCTTCTTGGGTATCATCATAAAATATTTTTTAATATGTAATCACCACAGTCTTTCCTATATTAACACTGAAGAGTAAAGTAGCATAAGCCCAAGAAAAATAATGCATGAGTAGATGAATAGTAAAATATTAATAGTCAAATATTTTAACCATAAGTTGTTACCATATGTCATGTTCAGGAAGAAGTTATGTTCTCTGTAAAAAATTAAGCAAAGTATTGTCTGTCTCAAAGATTACAAAGTACCAGTCTGTCTTCATATCAATGCATATCACGGCACAATTAATCAGACATTTAAACAATCTGTTAAGATAAATCTTGCAGTCCTAAGATAACACACCACTGAAGATCTGTCAACAAACTTTTTGGTTATGTAACCTTTTTATTTGCTTAAAAACGTATTATATAGCATTGCAAATCACAAACTTTATTAAACAGATTATAGTTTAATAAACTTAAACCATATTATGTTATATTTAGCATCAAAAACAGAAGATAAGGTTATATTTGATGATCAAAATTCTACCTTGTAACTTTGTAGGCACCGTCGTATTGAGCCACTTCTTCGCCCATAACGAAGACCCTTTCGTCTCTTTCCATCTCCTCATCAATGGCTTGATTAAGGGCATCACGTACAGTCACAGGTTTCGATGCCAAAGCCTTTGAAGTCGAAAAACAGCGGCGTGAAATCCTGGCTACCAAGCCCAGTAGGGCCGGCGAAGATATTTGTGCCATTTTATATGAATACACAAGAATTAAACACTGTAAACTGACCGGATGGCTCTTAGAAGCCTTTATGGGAAGTTTAAAGGATGTTTATATGTGATATTCGTCGCGTAAGATGGTAAAAACCGCTGTTTGAACACGACAGAGGATGAATGGAGGTCGTAAATAGCAAGGTGAAGTTCGTCCGTTAACGTGTCAACTCTTTGTGTCAACTGTCAAGGTGATGACAGTGTGATGCGTTCAGTCAAACAAAAAATATTTTTATATCGTACAAATGCCTAACCTTTTTTTAGAATTGAGTTGGGGCTAGAAAAGTATTCGCATAACTTTTACTAAGTATTATCTCCAAAATTATAAAATAGATACATAGGCACAATTATTTGTAAGAAAAGTTTTTTATAAAAACAAAACAGACACGATGACACGAACGCATGCTGAGAACCATACCATAAAAAATACTAATACTAACAACTAGATGTCGCTATGGGTATTGAAATTTACAAAAAGGTTCCGGAGGAGAATGGTAAAAAACAGAACCCTTATATATTTTTTTATAAGCTATCGAGACTGCATTGTTGAAAATTGGTGTTGGAAGATGTATATTCTGTAAACCGCTTTACGATTTGATACATGGAACTGAAATTAAAAAAAAACTTTTTTCATGATACAAATACAAGCGGGGTCTATTAGATAGGTCTTTAAAAATGACAATGAGGTTTCTAAAACTATTTAAATCAATAGTTCGAAGGAAAGGCTTATCTAAAGTGGTAAAATGTGTAACTTGTAAAATAAATGAGTGAAATAAAATATACTTACCTACTGTCTTCGAGCGACACGGCTTTTCCGTACCGGAACAGAAGCCGTGTTGCTCGAAGCCTACTACTGTAGTCTACTCAATGATCGCTTTCAACAAAAATTGGTTTGAACGAGATAGGTATAATTAGTAGGTACCTAGTTATTGAGACAGGTATTACTTTTTCATAAACCGCAAAAATAACTAACTTCATTCATAAAAAAACCTATGAAAAACAAAGTAATGTTTGATGTGAAAATTAAAGTGGTACATTGGCTAATCTAAGCTTGTTACCACGAAACCCTTCAAGGGCGAGCCCGTCTCCCACTTAGCCATTTTTTTCATATTTACTTCGGAAGCAAAAATACTATTATTAATTCAGTTTTTGGAAATTTTATCAAAAACATACACTCATTTGTTTTTGACAAAATTCCCAAAAACTGAATTAAAAAAGAACTTTTTATTTATTTATCATTTCTTTCAACTTAACCTGCTCAAAAATTACATGAGAATCGGTTGAGAAATGTGACTTGCAGAGGGAAGGGAACAGCCGGACAGACATAACATTAAACACGCGCGCGCTCGGTCAAAAAAAAATAACGGCGCTGTGCACTTTTTGTGATGGGGAAAAAATGTTGACTTCGCGACTGGTCACGTGACCGACAGATTCGTCAGACTGAAAATTCGTAAGACAGCGCAGGGCGATTGCGCGAATGTGCGTGTGTGTTTGTGTTACAGTTTGCTACGCACATCCATGTATGGTGACTGCTGTTAAGGCGCTTACACCAGCCAACTAGCGCCACCCTTGGTTTTATTTCTTTGATTACTTTACGATCAAATTGACAAAATCGACATAGGTAAGTACTTCACTAGTAAATGACTTGTAGTATTTTTTGTATTGCTTTTCATTATTTTGCTTTTGCTAAATCAAGTGAACTACGCATTACCGCCAAAAGCGGCCACTTTTGGCGGTAATGAATAGTTCTCTCAATTTGAAATGCTGATGTCGATGAAAACTTCTACTAAAAATACTACAAGTAATTTACTAATGAAGTACTTACGTAGATTTTTTCAATTTGTTCTTATTTCGGAGAACAAGAATTAAATAACGGGTGTCGCTAGTTTCGGTGGTATAAGCCTCTTAAGTGACAGTATTTAAGTTTTCACTTCTGCCGGCACTTCCAGAGTGCAACCAGTTTTTTTTATATGAAAGCTGTTGATATGAACTCATGCCTTATTGAGTAGCTATCGACAAATCTCGGCCATTCGTCCAGCCTCTTAAATATTCGCAGCTGAAACGGACCTTACGTCGCGCTCGTAAATAAAGGAAAGCGGTGATCATTAAACCTAAGGATAGTGTTGTGAACCATTTCGATTTTTCACAGGCTTTCAAATAAGTACAAATAAATACCTAGGAGGAGCCCGATGACCTAGTGGGTGTGAGCCGTGTGAGCATTATAAGCGATCTCGCATGTTAAGCAACCCCGGGCGCAGTCCCACTTGGATGGGTGACCGCAGGTAGCAAAAAAATATCTCGTGCTCCTTCGTGCTTCGGAAAGCACGTTAAGCCGTTGGTCCTGGCTGTCATCATTAATGGCAGTCGTTAAGCTATGTCCGATACATTTGGGTAGCTTGAAAAATCTGACACAGTTTTGACCAGTGTTGGACACACACGAAAAACAACAACAATATCAATATTTGTTGTGGTAGAGCCACGCTACCGGCGAAACTCACTTTAGCTAGTAGCTAGAATGGGCCGGCTCGTCCGGGGAAGTACCGAACTCTCACAGAAAATCGACGTATGAGTAGTGTAGCTTTCTTTTTCTTTCTTTTTTAATTATTGCCTCCACCGAGATTTCAGTGATTCTGCCAATGTCCAGTATAATGAGATACTAAGTATCGGTATTGTACGGTATGTGGCATCAAAGATGGCGCATGTTCTTTGGCAGCCTCGTGGGAGATTTTGGCGACAAATCTATACGAGTCCATTCAACAGTCTACCTTAACTATTTCACAAATTGTTCTCGAGCACGAGCATTTATAACACCAAACTACACCAATTTCATATTTTAAAGTCCACTTAAATCAATTTGCAAAATTGTATAAGGCAAATGACAACTGAACCCCTTGACTTCCCACCAAAAACTCTAGTGTAGCTATATTGCTGCTATGCTTCGTTCGGTGAGTGAGAGCTGGAGGCCCATCCCCTCTCCCCTCTGGGAGGGAAAAATAAAAGGCCGGCAACGCTATTGTCACACCCCTGGTGTTACAGTTGTCCATGGGCAGCGGTGATCACTTACCATCAGGTGACCCGCTTGCTCGTTTGCCGTCCTATGACATAAAAAAAAAAAAACTTATATTATTTGGTCACCACACAAATTGAGCTAGCCCCACAGTAAGTTTGAACTTGTGTTGTAGGATGCTTACTTAACAAAACTACTATAATTAATAATACTTAGATGCTCATATTAAATAAACATACAAGACCCAGGCAATTTCAAAAAGATCGTTTTTCCAGGGGTATGGAGCACTGAAGAGTTGATATACATAGCCGACCCCAAATAGGGAAAAGGCAAGGAAGAAGAAGAAGATCGAGCCCTGGACTACTACTCGTTTCGCCGGCTGGGAGGTAACTATTGCACGACAAAGGCCATCGATTGTTTGTCATTGAAACCGTTTTTGAAGAGAGGAATGGTTAGGAGTTTGTTGGTTTGGGGAATGGGAGAAATTTGAGTTACTTACTTGGATGGATTGGGGATTATACCCTGCCACCCTATTTACTAACTCGGATGACAGGTGTCGATGCCTATCAATCTAGGATTTGCTGTTACAATGCGGTTTTTGTATTCCAAATAAAAATTTCGAGCAAGCAAAACCCGCATTGTAACTGTAAATTCTAGATTGATAGGCATCGACACCTGTCATCCGAGTTAGTAAATAAGGGGGCTGATCGTAGTAGTTATGGTTAGTAAATCTGACACCGGTGTTGGCCACTCTCACTCAGGCACGGTCGCAGCCTGAAATTTTGGAGTGGTCACTAATAAGTAATAATATTTGCATCAAATTTATTGCGCAATACATAATATTTTCGACCTAGATGTCGTGTTTAGATTCTATGGACGAGCACCGTGGCGCAGCGGTCAACACGCCAGCTTGCGACACGAGGGTCCCGGGGTCGGTCTCCGGTCAGGTCAAGATGGAAAACGATCTTTTTTAGAATGACCTGGGTCTTGGATGTTTATCTATATAAGTATATGTTATAAAATATAGTATACTTGAGTTAGTATCCTGCGACACAAGTTCACAACTTACTGTGGGGCTGGCTCAATTTGTGTGATATGTCGCTATATATTTATTTATTTATCTTATTATAAAGCTGAAGAGTTTGTTTGGTTGAATGTTTGGCTAATCTGATTCAGTTTATTGCAAGTCTCAAGTTAAAGGTTGTTACATAGAGATAAGTACATGTGACGCCCTGCAAGGGCACAGCAAACATAAGGGCAAAAAATTATCATTAAAAATTCAGATATTTTGTAATAACATTTATTTATGAGGATCTTTTGTAGATTTTTTGCAAATAGAGAGTATTATTTTATATTTTTTATGTACTGAGGGAGGTACTTATGTATATATCTCAGGAATTATTGGATCTTTTACCGTTGAATAATTACGTTATCCCTAAGTGCCATTGGCTATTTATGTACCACGGGCGAAGCCGGGGAAGACTGCTAGTTAGTTATAAAAACTAAGATGTCATCGAAAATGAACTGCATCACTACTACGGGTAGATTTTAATTACGAAAAACATAATTCGATTTTTAAATTCATTGACGTTCACGATTCTGGGGCACTCACGTTACCCCTCTCCCTTCGAACCACCCCTGTATCTTTACCATACTTGGAGTGTTAGGCTACTATTGAAAGACACTGATAATAACTAATACAATTATAAATAAAATACCTCTTCCAACCCACCACACCGAGGCAACGTCCCAAGAATGCTGGCAGCGTTTCCCCGCTGAATAGCTATACTTATACGTTGTGCTAAATAGCTGCCATACTTGTTGGCCAAGAAGAAAATATGTAAATTATAAAATGAAGGGTTAAACGGCTCGAGTCTTTACCAGCACTAGTTGTTGCAACCATGATAATTCGTTACTAGAAGCGCAACTTACATCTTCGTTCGGGTACATTATAAGTATATTTTTTGGTCCATAAAGTTTATCACAAGCTCTTCAGGAACTCTTTCTAGGATATCTTTTACAACAGTTGTCTGTGACAACAGTTTTTTAACAGCAACTTGTAATCTTTTCTAGGTAGTAATGGAAATTAACGTTTAATATACCTATAACTTTATAATAAGTATAATTTTATAACTTTCAGCTTTGACTATTTAATTCTGACATTTTAAACGCTACAAACTAGTTATGTTTAAAGTATAAGAACACTGGTATTAGTTCTATCTGACACCTTTTCAAATATTTAAAAAAACCGAATATTTGGAAAACCTCCATTATTTTATTATAATGGTGCAATAAAGTTTTAAGCGAAAAACTGACGATCTTATAACACCAAGGTACTCGTATGTCGTAGATTGTAAGTTGACGTTATTTGGAGAAAATGCGCTGTGCAGTTTGTTGCCGCTTCTTCTGCACTCCGCCTGGAAGCGGTGTAAACTTAGCTTTAAGTAAATTATTGACGTTAACAATAACATAACATTGTAAACTAATTGTAAATGTAAATTGACGTTCACCAAATGATATTGAAAATATCTTAAGAAGAATAAAATTTTTCACTTTTGATTATTGACTATTGACCTCAAGATAGCATAGAACCGTTGTAAAGAATTTATACAGACTTTGTCTGCAAAAAATATACCACAATCAAAGATATATGAAGGTGTGATAGTATGCTAAACGATAAGGTATACTTTTTAACATTTTAGAATAACCGTAACGGGTCCACTAGAGCTTGTTTTGTTTTGTTTTGTTGTGCTCCGTGCTTCGGAAGGCACGTTAAGCCGTTGGTCCCGGCTGTCATTGTTGATGGCAGTCGTTAAGCTATGTCAGATGCCTTAAGGCAGCTTGAAAAATCTGACACCAGTGTTGGCCACTTGCACATACGAAAAACAAACAGCTTGTTTTAACGCTAAACTGTTACTTGGGGGTGGTATAAAACAGAATAGGGCTGTCTGGTTGTATGAATAGAAAAGTTAATAAATTTTAAATTATATCTCTCTATTTGTCTAACCATTTATTTCAAATGGCAACCGCTTCGCTATAGAGTTCTTCAGCCAAAATACTACATCGACCTATCAATCCAGTGTATGATTAATAATGCTGTTATCTCATGTCTCATCTAGGTGCTATATGCCTGTGGCTACAACCTTGGCCGACTTACCCTGTGCGGAAGATATCCCCTTCTGTATGCAAGAAGCCGTTGCGCTAATGTGGTACTTGTAAATATTAAATTAAGGAGCGAATTCGCGTGCGAAGCGAAATCTAAGTCGCCCCGGGCAGAGAATTCAAAAGCTTTGCAATTAACTTGACAGAGTAACGTTTTCAGTTTAAGTATGATGGATAATATAAATATCCTTTGGAAATTAAAAAAAAATCAGTTAGTTATATTGCCCCTTTATAAAGGGACAGGAAGAATTTGAAAGTGGGCCCAAAAGCTGTTTCATTTACAAACGAGGCGTAAGTCGGTAGAGACATATCGAACGATAAGGTAGTGGACTGATGCTAAGTTCATCATCATTAGGTCTTTTTAGACTCCACTGCAGGAGCATGACCCTCTCTGTACTACCAGAGCCATATATTAGCCAGAGCAGTCAGAGGATTTGGCCTAAACTCTCCACGCTGGCCAGACGGGTTGAAGAGGTCTCTTTGATGATTATAAGCTTTGTTTAGCTTGTGTTTCCTTAGTCACCTTCTGCGACATCCACGGGATGACTTGGAGTGGTCCTATATTCTACTCTGCCGGGAACCACACGGCAAGTTCATACAGCTAAGTTCATACAGCGTGTAAATTAACCCTCGATATTCCCTTAAAGGGGTGTCTCAGACCGTTAATATGAACAACTTCTCCTATAGGACTCGAAAAACTTTTGACTTTCCCGTATAAAAGACAATATAAATACTTGCGTAATAGACTGCCCAGTGCCCACCTCATACAAAAATATTGGACCAAATTAAGGTTGCGAAAAGCAGGCGAATGTATGGCGCAGGAGAGTTGCTTGCTACTCGATACTAGATGGCGGTAATCTGCCTAGCCTAGGTTAGCCTTTAACTTACTAAATATACGGTTTCATTTTAAAATATTATGCCTAAACTATTGTTTTGATTTTTAATAAGATATATTTTGTGAATCATGTTTTTATATTCTCATAATACGGTAGATACAATGTTGTGTAGTTTCGAGTGGCGCCATCTATGCGAGTATCTGAGAACAAATCGTACGATTAGGGCGTTGAGATCACATGCCCGTATTAATTGGCCAGGCGGCTGAAGACTATATATGAAAATTGCTTTTTTGTCGTTAACTAACGGAGCTTCAGGTGTTGAAAAGGACTTCGTCATACAATGAGGTTTTCGTATGGTCAATAAAAAAAAACAGTGTGGCAATTGGGGATAGCCGCGATAATGCTATTGCATAGCATTTTTTATCAACTTATGGAATAATAATTATGTATTAATTTTTATTTATGCAGTATTTTTTTCTTTGATATTAATTCAAGGTCAAGTAACACTTTTTGAGCATGGTGACCTTCGAGTAACACGGCCTCTGTACTGGACGGAGGGAATGGGCAAAGCGACAATTTACTATTACAATTTTTCTGGCATTTTTCGCGGGGGAAATGTGCACACAAGTTAAGTTCCGCACACCTACATACAAAACTTAAACTGTCACTTGATAGTAATTATAACATTGTCACAAAAAATAACATAAAAAAGAAACAATAATTTGTGTACAGATGAGTCACACACCTAACGCATAGACATGCATATGCCTAATTTGGCTTGTACCTTGACAGAGGGGAACGCAGCGTATGGCTACTCCCTTCCAGTACAGAAAAAATATTTGAAATTCGAATTCAGGGGTGTTAGGTTTTATTTTCGTTACGGAATTTCTTGATTCGGTCGCCGCGCTCAAAACCCGCGATAAAAGCTATGCAATAACTTAAAAAAAACATACTAGTACTTTTAAACCGCAACGTATATCAAAATGCCAGCGATTGTGTCTCAGTTTACGTCTAGGCTAATTAGCTCACCAAACTGTATTAGGTACAGTAATTAACGACTATATGACCCCTTAACTTTGGCAATTGGCTCACTAGACGGCGTGAGAGTTAGTTAAATCAAAATCGAAATTACAGTTTGGGTTCACTTTATAGTTGGGAATTGTTTTGGCTCTGTGTGGGTGTAGCTTAGTTTTAAATCTTTTGTTACAGGTAGTTTCAGTAGGACAAAAAGAAAATTCGCACTTTATTATGCCTTAGGTATGTAATTTACTATTGAGCAGCGATTTATTTAGCAATTTCGGTATTAATTTTCGATAAATAGAACCTACACAAGCTACCCTATATGACCTTCACGGGTCCAACAGGGGTTTTATTACATGTATATTGATTATTTAACTACCGGACTAATTATATTTTTATAAGAATCATTATTTCGTTTACTTTTCCCTTAACAATAGTCTAGCAACATGTTTCTCAAACATCTGTAATAAAATATGAACATTTGTTAACTTCTCCCCAGGGCGCTTAAAGGCTTAATTCGATTTGTTAGGAATCAGAACTAGTAAGGCCGCGGCTGACCTTTTGTCCCGAAAGTCCTAATATTGCAAGTTTTGGGTCAATAGTGTGGTTGTTGACTTTACATTATGTTGTACAGTGTGTTTAGTGTTGAGCTAGCGATAATTTAATTTCACATTCTCAACTTGTAAACAAAAATCTTTAATTCTGAGAACAAGCCTGAAATAAAAAAATTAAAAATATGAGCTGCTCCATACATTTTGGATCATTATTTATTCAACGTACATTAGCTTATAAATTTTTCTCGATTTCAGACTTGCTCAGAGACCAAAAGTTGTTCTTTTGTTGGTTGTTGAGGTAACAATTTGGACGTAGGTATTATTTCCCCCCTGTGGTCCATGTATGTTAACATGAAGTAATAATGTACTTGATTAATAAGAAGTAATCGTACATGAGTCAAAATGGGTGTTTAAGTAAACTTGGCCAAAATGGGTGTTTACCCATTTTGGCTTTTTATTTTTTTTTATTAATTAATATTCTTTGATTTCCAGTATTCTGAAATCCAAAGTAATTAGGTACTTTAGCATGAAAAACAAAAACTGTTTTTGACACACCGCCAAAATTTTTATACGTGTAGTGGTATTTAGTGAACAATTTTTCAAGTAACACTACTTTATTTTCAATCGCTAGAATTCTTATAGGTTTACCTGTGCCCTACAAGTAATGAAATATATTTTCTATCTTTTTCTTCAAAATTATAGGCTCATTAGTTTCATAGATAAGAGGGGTATGGAATGGTAAATTTTCGTCTACTTTCATTTGATATTTTACATAACGAGTCTTTTCATTGATATATGACACAGTAAAGGCCTTATTTTAAAATTTTTTTGCAGAAGTTTCACAACTTAGGGAGCAATCTTTAAAACGCTCTAATAATGATAATGACTTAATGACAGAGCTACATCTCATGTTTTTATGCAGCTCAAATCTGTAATACAGCGTGTACATTGAATCTCGACATTCCCTTATAGGGGTGACTCGGCCCACCAATATGAACAACCTTTATGGGACCAACGTTCGGAACTCGAAATTTGTTTTGAGTTTCCCATACTAATTAACCGCGGCTGAACAATTTTGTATTAATATGTCGTTTTTGAGTTACCCAGCATTTATCCCATAGTAAAAATGTTCTATTCATATTGACGGGCTGAGTCACCCCTTCAAGGGTATGTCGAGGATTATAAACAACTAATAACCTCCTTTTTGGAAGTCGGTTAATAAACGCAAACAAATGACGTGTTATACGACGCGTTGAGCACACACCAATTATGTGCCAATTAAAAAGGCAAGCTTCGTTACTCTGCCATTAGTTAAATGGCGCCAAAGAATTGTTTACACATATTTTGATTTACATAATGGAAGGGCTAAAAATTCCTTTTTTGTGACAAGCTTTTTAATAGCGAATACATACTATAATGTGTGAACATGATGACTTTATTTTGTTAACTGGACCGAGGCAGCGTCATCGAAGCGTCGTTTATTAGTCATTATTTGTCCGTCTGTCCCACTGTCCGGCTATTCATAAATGACATAAAAAGTTATGAGAGTGAAACAACAAGGTACCTAACGAACAAAAATAAATAAGTCTGTGTATCAGGGCCAGACGGGTTGGAGAGGTCTCTTTGATGTTAATAAGCTTTGTTTAGCTTGTGTTTCCTTAGTCGCCTTTTACGACATCCACGGGATGACTTGGAGTGGTCCTATTCTACTCTGCCGGGAACTACAGGGCAAGTCTGGGTATAAGTAATAATAAAAATAAAATCTATATCATCATCAGGTCTGTTTTAGTCTCCAGAGCCATAATTAGCCAGAGCAATCAGAGGATTAGACCTACGCTGGCCAGACGGGCTGGACAGGTCAGGTTGAAAATCAATATGTGGGTTTTTTTATGTCATAGGACGGCAGACGAGCTAGCGGATCACCTGATAGTAAGTGATCACCACTGCCCAAGGACTAAAGCCTTTTCCTAAATCGAAAAATTAAAAAAAAATACACTGTAGGTATATACAATATACTTGTATGGGAGCTACCCTAAAAATATTTTTTCAATATTTCTGTCTACCACTTTTTTGGCATAATTATACTATAATTGTAATACCTATACCAAATTACAGCTTTCTAGTACTTATACTCACTCAGTAAAACCGCGGACGGACAGACAGACAGACATAGTGAAATTACAAGGCTTCCTTGTTTACTACGGAACCCTAAATGGAGAATCTTTTTTTTAAGTCTGTTGATTATCACCTTTTTTCTATCTTTTTGTGTGTTAAACATTAAGAAGTGCTTATTTTTAAAAAACCGGCCAAGTGCGTGTCGGGCCACGCGCAGTATAGGGTTCCGTAGTTGCGAATGACAACTTTGAGTACACACTGTTTACACTCGCATCTCACAGTTAAACGACCAAAAACATCTAACAATAAAGATTGTATGAAATTTTACATTTTCCAGTACATTTTATAAGTTGGTTGCCTATAACTTTTTAGTTTGTACTTAGTACTTAGCTCTGATAGTTTTCCTTTCAATTTCAGTATATATACTACTGCTGTAATTTTTTTCACGTATCTATATATAACCGTTTAGGAGATAGAGGGGGGGGACACGTACCTCTAACAAAAATTTGCACTTTAAAACCAAATATTTCGGAAACGGATCCCTAAATCGAAAAATGGTGTTCTCAACGTCACAATATTTTTCAAAGACCTTTTTAACGATACCCCACAAGATGGGTAAGTAGAGAAAAAAAAATGACTCCCCCACTTTACTTGTATGGGAGCTACCCAAAAAAAAATTTTTTTTCAAGATTTTTTTCTACGACTTTTTTGCCATGATTAATATACATACTCATACCAAATTACAGCTTTCTAGTACTTATGGTCTCTGAGTAAAACCGCGGACGGACAGACAGACAGACAGACAGACAGACAGACAGACAGACAGACATGGCGAAACTATAAGGGTTCCTAGTTTACTACGGAACCCTAAAAATGGGGTAATTCGTTAATTACGAAGGCTTTCAACCAGCCTTTACATTGCTTTAAATCACGCCCCTATTGTTTACTCATCGTACGTTGACCGAGTCTCCTTTGTTTGTAACACGCGATTTTAAGGGGCATATCGTTGTCATAAATATGGCTGTACTTACTTTTTTTTTTAAAGGAATCAGTAGCATTTGGACGTTCACATTTTTGGTGCTCACTCGTTATGTACACCGTTTGCCGTGTGATGTCGAGCTCCGTGGCGCAGTGGTCAACACGCCAGCCTGCGACACGGAGGTCCCGGGTTCGATCCCCGGCCAGGTCAAGATGGAAATCGATCTTTTTCAGATTGACCTGGGTCTTGGATGTTTATCTATATAAGAATATATATATTATAAAATATAGTATCGTTGAGTTGGCATCCCACGACACAAGTTCACAACTTACTGTGGGGCTAGCTCAATTTGTGTGATATGTCTCTATATATTTATTTACCTATTTATGTGATTCTCGGCAGAGTAGAATAGGACCACTCCTAGTCTTCCGTAGATTTCGTAGAAGGTGACTTGAACTTTTTACGTGAAAAACAAGCTAAACAAAGCTTATAAACATCAGAGAGACCTCTCCAACCCATCTGGGCAGGGAGGTGAGTGTAGGCCAAATTCTCTAACTACTCTGGCTAATATATGGCTCTGGTAGTACAGATAGGGTCATGCTCCTGCAGTGGAGACTAACCAAGACCTGATGATGCTGTCATATTTTAGCATTTATAATATTTTTATGTGATAGGATAGAATATGGTTCTCCTTACCCACCAATCTGAGCACACTGTGCTTCCCCATTAGATAAGATAAGATAAGATAAGATAAGACATTTATTTGTGAAACATGTTGCAGTTTACATACATATAAGTAGGATTACATACATGTATTGTAGATGTTATATAAATAGTCGAAAATGAACATGTTCGGCCACATGGCATACAAATATTATGTTAAACATTGTTACAAGACATGCATATTATAGAGTTATAGCAACCGTCAATAAGCGAAAATAAAAATATATTATTCATTGATGCTAAAATAGTAGTCACAAATGATTAGCGATCTCACATCCGGAAATTACGATGTATCTCTATAAATTAGACATCGGCAGAATCACTATAATCTTGGTGGAAGCCATAAAATAAAAAATAGAATAGAATACAAACTTTCGCATTTATAATATTAGTGGAATAGGATACCCCCTTAACCACCAATCTGAACACCGTGCTTCCCATTAGCGATCTCGCAGCCGGAAATTGCGATTCACTGTCGAGTGTTTGTCTGATATTCTCTTAGGCTGGGAGCTTGCCGCTTCAAAGGGCAGATGTTAGATTAATCATAATTTTAATATTATGGTCTGGCATGGTAGGGGATGGGGGGAATCGGAGACAATGAGACACATCTTGTGCTACTGTGACTCTTTGGCTGAGCGTTAGGCCCTCTTCGGATCGGTGTATCCGATTGATCTAGAGGAGTACAGGCATTACACACCAGGTGATATCCTGAAGCGCATGCAGTCCTTCGGGAATCACCGTGTGGGTGAGTGAGGTATGGTACGTACAAAATAACCCAAAGGTTAGACATGCTTCCGATTTATAATCGGCCCCAAAGAACATAAGATAAGATGGTATGGTATTTCACATTATGGGTTAGGGTTGTCACTTGCAATTGCCTGTTCGGTGGTGCAGTACTGCAGGTTCCATACCTGCAACCACCGGATAGGCAGTTGCGGGTTACTCAAAAAGTGCGCGTCTCCACTTACATTTACCCTGAGGAATCTTAAGGAATGTAGTATGGTGTAGTTATGTTTGACAGTATGTCTGTTCCATTGTTGCCGCATGTAGCCTCAACGCATTGACCAGTTTTTTATGTGTGCGGTGTCAGATTAGATTCATATTCTTCATAGTAAGCAAACAATCAATATGGTAGTCGTAAACTTTCAAAAAGCATCTCTTTTATTTATTTTTTTATTCTGATTGTTTACAGTTTAGCTTACGAAAAACAACACCTTCACAGTGGCTGTATGACTACAACGTCATGTCACGTCGAGGCATCAGGAAAAGCTAATGAGGGTGACAGCTGTCTCCAAAGCCGGCCGTTGACCCTTTACAATGCATGTGCTTAGAACTTTAGACTCCATCAACAAGAGTAGATAGGTAGGAACAGTTCTTACTGTTCCTACCTATCTACTCTTGTTGATGTATTACTATAAAGTTATTACATTAGCGTCTACGAACTTAAGCAACCCCAGACGAGGTCCCACTAGAATACGCGACCAGAAGTGGCATAATAAATATCTTGAGCTCCTCCATATTTCGGAAGGCCCGATAAACCTTTGGTCTCGGCTGTGATCATTTATAGCTGTCACATAGCTTTATCTTCATCATAATCATCATCATCAGGTCTTTCAAGTCTCCACTGCAGGAGCACGACCATCTCTGTTCAATTCAATTCAATTCAATAGTTTATTGCTTCCTTAATGTATGTGTACAGGTCTGCTTATAAAATGTATAGTAGGTAACAATTAAGGGCCACAGCGGGCGTTGCAATGGGAGAAGGGCTGCGTCTAGTTCTTGTCAAATTATAAAAAAAGAAAAATAATCAGTCTGTTGTATATATAAATTAGTCAATGGAATGTATTTAATAATGTATTTTAAATTATCTTTTATTTCATTTATTAGCCTTCACGGAGTAAATTTGTCTTCTAAAAATTCATTAATTGTGTAATAGCATTTCTTAGTAAGTAGTTCCTTAACATGTCGCAAAAATGATTTAGTATTCTCTATATTTTTAATGTCATCTGGAAGTTTGTTGTAAAGTTTTATACACATTACTAGGGGACTGGACGAGTGTAGCTGAAGGCGCGAAACCGGCAGTTGCAACTTTTTTTTATGTCGAAGCATGTATTTTGTCATGAGGTCTTTTCTTTTTGTGAAGAGATCGGGGTACTTGCGGACAAATTTGCATGTTTCCAAAATGTAGATGCACGGTAGAGTTAAAATTTTGTGTTTATGGAAATAAGGTTTGCAGCTATCTTTTTGTTTTATATTAGCTATTATTCGTACCAATCTTTTTTGTAAGGTAAAAGCTTTATCCCAATCGGTGCCGTTGCCCCACAAGAGAGTTCCGTAGCTGAGCCACGAATAGGCATACGCGTAGTAAGAGACCAGCGCAGTTTCGACGTCGGTAGATTTTTTTACCTCTCTCAGGGCATACGCAAATTTGGATAATTTGGCACAAAGGTTTTGTACATGGGACTTCCAGTTTATGTGGCTATCTATATTAATACCCAGTAGAGTAAACTCCTTGACTACCTCCAAGTCTATTCCGTTCAAACTTATATTAATTTCTAATGGTTTTTTTTGGAATGGATGAAAGACCATTAGTTTTGTTTTTAAATAATTTATTTCCAGATTGTGCTCTTTTAGCCAGTTTGATGTTCTCTGGAGAATTCCTGACAGATGATCGTTCAAATTTGTATTATCTTTAACGGAGGTGAGGATGGAGATGTCGTCGGCAAATAGGACACAGTGTTCTTTTATTATTTTTGGGAGATCGTTAATGTAGAGCAGAAACAAAAGGCACCCGAGAACGCTACCTTGAGGAATAGAAGATGTAACTGGTTTGCAGTCTGATCGGACATTTTCAATTGTGCGTGTTTTGTAATTGAAATATTCAATCTCTACAAACTGTTTCCTATCCTTAAGATACGAAGCAAACCATTTATGAGCTATACCTCTTATCCCATAGGAGTATAATTTGTCAAGTAAGATATCATACTGGACCCTGTCATATGCCTTAGTCATATCCAACAACATTCCGATACCATATTTACCCCCATCGAGTGTATTTAATATTTCTTGGACATACTTGTAGACTGCTAAAGCAGTAGAGCGATTTTTACGGAATCCATTCTGGCTCTCATCTAACAGTTTATATTTTTCGCAAAAGTTATATACGCGATCAGCCATCACCTTTTCAAAAATCTTTGCAGCAGTTGGTAAGAGTGCAATAGGACGATAATTGTTTAGATCTGATTTTTCATTTTTCTTATAAATGGGTCTCACAATTGTAATTTTTAAAAGGTCGGGGAATGTGCCTTCATTTATTGATTGATTTATTAATAAAGTGAACGGTAGAGTCAATTCGTCTGCACATTCTTTGAATAAGGTTGGGGGCAGTTCATCAATGCCATGGCTTCTTTTATTTTTTAATGTTTTAATTATTTTATTTACTTCCTTGGCATCAACAGAGCGAATGAAAATACTATTTTCTGTTGAGTTACGCACGGGGGTTATAAATTTTTTCCGCTTTTCGCTGTCACCTACGCTTGTAAAAAAGTTATTAAAATTATTAGCTATCTGTTTTGGATCCGTTATTACTGTTTTGTTAATTTTTAGTTGTATATTACTTTTTTCTTTAGCGGGTTTTTTATTTGTGCACTCGTTGACCACACTCCACATAGTCTTAACTTTATTATCTGATTTTTTAATTCGGTTTTTATAGTACAATTTTTTCGAAGTCGCTACTGTTTTTTTTAATATGTTTTCATACGTTTTACAATAATTGTTTAGTATGTTATTATTTGTTCTTAAGTTTAAAAGTTTTAATAATCTTTTATGTTTACACGATTTTTTTATGCCTACAGTGAGCCAATGTTTTTTTAATAATTTACTAATTTTTAACTTCCGTTTCGGTATACATTCATTTAAAATATTTATCATTGTCGTGTGAAATATACTATAGTTTTCATTTACATCTTTCTTTTCTGAGAGGAGATCGCACCACTTTATTTCAAGTAGTTTAGACTTGAATGAATTTATTGTTTTTGAGTTGAAAATTCTTTTTTCGGTGTACCATATATTTTTTCCTATTTCTTCTTTAGTTTTAATGCTTATCGATGTGGCAGAATGTGCCGAAAACCCGTGTTTCTCTACTTTTGTTTTAATTGGACCACTGAAGTTTGTGAAAATCAGATCTATGCATGTCGCTGAGGTCTTTGTGAAGTGTGTAGGTTCGTTTATGTGTTGTGAAAATTTGTGTTCTTTCATTAGGTTAAGGAAATTATAAATTTTTGGTTTCTTTTTTAAAATATTCATATTAAAATCGCCGCCTATTATTACGTTGTATGTCGAATACTTGTTATTTATATAATTTAATACTTTTTCTAACTGTTTCATAAAAATGTCAGGCCTTATCCCATTCCAGTACAAAGAAATCAATAAAGTATTATCTTTCAACAATTCAACAGCACATAATTCTAAGTTATACTCTAAAGATATGTTTGTTATATCTCTTCTTTCCCTGAATTCTATCTGGTCTTGTAGTAGGATGCAAACTCCGCCGCCCTCGTATTTCTTCCGACAGTAAGATGCTGCGATTTTGTAACCATCAAAGTGTAATACGTCAAGTTTATCTTTAGTTAACCAAGTTTCCGATATGCAGATGGCTTTATAGATAGGTTTATCATAAATGAAGCTTTCTAGTAGGTGTTTCTTGTTATTAATGCTTTGAAAATTCTGAAACATTATATTAAGATGTTGTTTTTCTACGAAAGGAACTATTCTTTGCAGGTATTGAGGTTCTACTCAAACTCGGTTCAATATTTATGTTCCGCTCGTTGAGCTCTAGTTTCTTTCCATCTATATATAGTTGGTTGTTTCTAATGACAGCATATTTTCCGCTGCTTCGCGCTTTAAACATTTCTTGTCGCAGCAGTTTCACTTCTTTCAACTCCTTTCCATCCATAAATTCTGAAATAGACAGGCCACTGCCTTGGAAACAATATTTATTATTTAAAATATATTTTGTCATTTTTTTGCTGATTAATTCAATAATTAAAGGACGATGTCTATTATTATTGAATCTTCCAATCCTGTGGGTTTCCTCAATGTAGCCAAAGAGGTCTATATTCAATATTTCCCTAAAGGCTTCGGCTACTCTACTATGTAAATCGTATTCGGATTCTTTGTATTCGTAAAATCCATATAGTACAATTTTTTTATTTTTGCTGTCCGTTAATATTGTCTCTGGTAGATCATTTGTTTTTGGGCTCCTTAACTTATTTCCAATGTCTTTAATTTCATTTATTAATTTTTCATTTTCCTTTTTTAGTGCTTCAATGTTTTTGTTTATGTCTTCTATTTCTCTTTTCCTTTGGTCGTTTTCTTGGTGTAGCGTTGTAGTATCTTGCTTAATTTCTTCTTTTAATTTTGAAATGGCTTTGCTTATTTCTATTCTTATGGTACTTTTTAAGTCCATGATTATCGACTTGTTGTTTTCTTTCAACTGTGAGGATATTATGTAACTCAGATTTTCGAGAGTTAATTCGCTGTTTTTGTTTAAGTTTTCTTTATTTAAGGTATCTCCTAGGATGCTTATGTCTTCAGAACATATCGAGTCATTTATTTGAAGGGCTTTTTTGTTTCTTGTAGTAATATTACACGTTTCAGATGAGCTTGTTGAAGTATAGTCATCGTGATGGTCACGATGGCGTATTGGAGTGTTAGAGTTGTCTCCTTTCGGTATTTTACATAGGCACTCTTGGCAACGCCATCCCATTTTATGTTCTTTTGTCATGGTGTTATGGAACCTCTTGCTGGGTACGTTGGCACACTCCAGGTCGTATCGTTCATTACATATTGCACAGTCCAAGTACTCTTTGCTTGTAATTTCTGTTTGGCATCCCGCACACTTCTTTGTTGTCATTATTGCAGATGTTGTAGACAATACTGGTGGCGCCATCTATCAGTGATAGCGTTAGTTTTTAATAATGTAGCAGGTAATGTGCGAATTGTGTATCGTGCTTGTGCTTCTTTTTGTGATGTGCTTCTTGTTATTCTTGCTTTTTATGTAGTATTGATCGTGGCTAACGTCGGTAGATGTCGCTGTACATATTCGTATTAATTTTATATAATCTCAGTAGATGGTGTTGTTCATAAAAATATTGACTTGAAGATGATATTGCTGATTCGATTAAATATTTGATTCAATAGGAAATTTTGTACCTTATATTTTGGTTGTTTCTCCACTCAGTGATAGATATTGAGAGCACGGTGATGAAATTATCCACAGAATTAACTTCACTGCACGTCCGACATCAGAAGGGAAATCACGATTGGACCGATTATTTGCACTTATTTCTTGCATATATTGTAACTTATATATACGCTATATTTCCAGAGGATAACACTTGCACTTGGGTTTTGTTCTAATACGAGTTGGTATATGGTAGATTTAAGTATCTTGACTATTGTTTTATATTTTTAACAAATTATTTACACGGAGCTAGTATTACGTTCGCAGCGGTGGCGCCCTCTCTCTCGCAGCGGTGGCGCCCTCTCTCTACCAGAGCCATATATTAGCTTGCGTAGTCAGAGGATTTGGCCTACACTCTCCATTCTGGCCAGACGGGTTGGAGAGCTTTATCTAATGCCTTGTAAATCTGACTCCAGTGTTCATCATCATCATCATTTCGTGTAGGTGACACGGTCAGTCACCCATGCACACCCTGGTGTCAGAGTTCTGCGGAACCACCTCTCGGCCTCTGACGTGGTTCCTTTAACGACTACCAGATGGTAGCCGGGACCAACGGTTAAACGTGCCTTCCGAAGCACGGAATCATCTTTCTTATCAGACAATCAGGTGATTAATGCCTGCAATGTCCTAACCAAACTGGAAACAACTTAACAAAGTATGCTTCCCGTGGGAATCGAACCACTACCACTTAACCACTGAACCACGGAGGCAGTTAGGCAGGCACTCCAGTGTTGCGGTCCTACACCATACAATCATCTTTTCGGGCGTTCAAATAGCAAACGTGGTGTCTGGTATCAGATGTAGGAATTTTTAAACTCCCTGAACACAATCCATGTAACTTAAAACCTGTTTATTTATAGCAGCCATATATTTACATTATAAATAAATAAAATAAATATATAGGGACATATCACACAAATTGAGCTAGCCCCACAGTAAGTT
This sequence comes from Rhodophaea formosa, assembly GCA_963082605.1. Taxonomy (NCBI): domain Eukaryota; kingdom Metazoa; phylum Arthropoda; class Insecta; order Lepidoptera; family Pyralidae; genus Rhodophaea; species Rhodophaea formosa. The sequence continues at coordinate 22,222,422 of OY720211.1, forward strand.
GTGAACTTGTGTCGCAGGATACTAACTCAACGATACTATATTTTTAGATAAACATCCGAGACCCAGGTCAATATGAAAAAGACCTTTTTACTTAGTGACCTGACCGGGGATAGAACCCGACCCCCGTGTCGCAGGCTAGCGTGTTCACCGCAACACAACTGTTGACCCCGGATGTCTTCAAAGATGGCAGTCGTTAAGCTAATAGTACTAAACAATCTAATTTGATATAATATGTATTACTTGGTGTTGGTATGCCGTGTGGTTCCTAGCAGAGAAGAATAGGACCACTCCAAGTCTTTCCGTGGATGTTGTAGAAGGCGACTTAGGAAACACATGCTAAACAAAGCTTAGAAATGTCAAAGAAACCTCTAACCCGTCTGGCCAGCGTGGAGAGTGTAGGCCAAATCCTCTGACTGCTCAAGCTAATGAATGGTCCTGGTAGTACAGAGAGGGCACGACCCACCTGCAGTGGAAACTAAAAAAACCTGATGATGATGATGTATTACATTGTCTTTTCATGCAATGGCAAAGATATGACATTTATTTAAAATAAAAGATTTTTACAATTGAGGGACGTCTTGGGTTTCCACCTAAGCCGATAAGACTCGCCGGGGGTGTGGGTCTGGACCACTCGGGTCCAAGGTGTTGTCACTCACCAACAGCTCACCAAAAGCAGTCCTGCGGCCTTTAATTTTTTTTTTCTAAGACCAGTTGATAGGGCTGTCTTTTATCCGAGATTCAAGGGATGGGGCGCACACAGTCGCCAGGCCATAGAGGGCGCTGGGAAGGTCAAAAATTTACCCCCTTTCCCCGCTGGAAAAATCTTACCTTTGTACTACTGTTACATAAGAATCATAACAACATTATCACGTTTTTCTTCCTTGCGGGGTAGACAGAGCTCAGGTCTGTAAAACCTTTCACGTTTAGTGTGTTGGTGGTCTTGTGAGAACGAAACAAAATAGTAATGGGTTGCTAGCCGCATCGACTATTGACATGATTTCTGATGTCCATTCCCTCGATCGGCTTATACAATCTGTGCGGGAAGAGAAGCAGCTGGTACATTCTACGCTTTTTATTTTCTCTCAGACTAGCATGGAAGCAACAAGAACAAATAAAGGAATACCTATCTTATTCCTTAATCAATTCAAGAACTTTGATTTTTAACATTAATCAAGTGGTACTCGATATGATTGCTAGGAAAGTAATTATCCGTATCAATTACAATCCCAGCCGAGGGCGCTCGCCCCACTCACAGGCAAATTTATTTCTGGCTTTTGTAGGACCACTTGCTTCGAGGACTCGACTGGAATTGGTAACGTCGTGATGATATATCTAATACTGCAGGTTAATTTTATTCCATAAATAATTTACTTAATACCTTTAACTGAAAAAATTAAACTGCCGAAAAGCGAAAATCAATCATCCTCAATCAATCATTGTCTTTTCAAAATATATATGATGCCAATTTCAGGGTATAATTTCCCTTTCCAATAAAAAATAATAATCAAAATCGTACTACTCTGTAAAAAGTAATACGTGGTCATTTATAATGCTAAGTTTTACATAAATAATAACATGTTGACTTGATAACCTCCTCCGTTTTTTCGTCGGTTGCAAAGTTTAATATTGTTCGTTTTTCGTATGTTTAAGTGGCCAAAACTTAGCCAGATTTATAGTCAAATTGTCTTTTTCACAGTTTGTGAATAATTTTCTGGGGATTCATTTTTCCACAAGCAATATGCATGCAAGCCATAACCAAAAATAGTCGGCAGCGTTTTGTTAACAACTCTAATGTTGTAGATTTTCATGGGCGATGATAACAATTACAATGTGTTTGACATGCTCGTCTGCTCGCAAAATAAAAAAAAAAACTTCAAGTTTAAGCTAAAAATCATGCCGAGTGTACAGCTCTTAAAATGTCGATTACCGTCCACAAACAAAACTCTGAAATCTGAATGAATGCGACGATCTCACATCGGTCTCGTTCAGACGCTCGCAATGCACTCTCTTTGTTTATCAGTCAGGCTACCACGTACCGGCAAACGCAGTGTTGGACACCCACCGACCAGGTGGTCGGACGACCTGATAAAGGTCGCAGGAAGGCGCTGGATGCAAGCCGTTTCTAACCGGTCATATTGGAAATCCTTAGCCTATGTCCAGCAGTGGACTTCTTGTGGCTGAGATGATGATGAGATGATGATGTTTATCAGTTTGTAGAAGGATATTAAAACTCCCACAAGTGAAATTTATTTATATACTAGCTGTACCCGCGACTCCGTCTGCGCTGACATTGAAAACCGTATTACCACAAAGCTTAGAAACATCAAAGCGACCTCTCCGACCCGTCTGGCCAACGTGAAGAGTGTAGGCCAAATCCTCTGACTGCTCTGGCTAATATATGGCTCTGGTAGTGCAGGGAGAGTCGTGATCCTGCAGTGGAGACTAAAAAAAGACCTGATGATGATCCACTAACTGGGTTCCAAAGGATAGCCTAGAGCCTGAAAAGTAAATCATGTTTCTAATTCGGAAAAAAGGCTACCGAAACTCACTATTCTACGCGGACAAAGTCGCAGGCACAGCTACAAAAAAAAAGTCAAAACAACCACTATTTCTCAGAAGCATTTATTGATAAAATTCTTTTATCTAAGCGAATAGGAAATTCTTTAGCAGACATAAGGCCATATGAAATCAAACGTACACGTCTAGAGTTTGTGACGGGATCCGTCACCGCTTTAACAGGATCTCTTGCATCCTTTACTGCGCTGGTAGTTTCCTTTGTGCTGGTAGTTTCCTCGGCGCTAATAGTTTCTCCTACGGTAGTACTTTCCCCTGCGTTGGTACTTTTCCTTGCACTGGTAGTTTTCTCTGCGCTGGTAGTTTCCCCTGCGCTGGTAGTTTCCCCTGCGCTGGTAGTTTCTCTTGCGCTGGTAGTTTTCCCTGCGCTGGCGGTTTCCTCCGCACTGGGAGTTTTTCCTGCACTCCACTGCACTGCTGAAGATGAGCCAGAACTCGACGCCGCTCTGGCATCAACCGTCGAGCTATCATCCTGCGCGGGTAGTATGTGGTATTGTCGTAGCAGCGCTACCAGCGCTGTTTTGATCACCATCATTGCGAATTGGACACCTGTTAGATACTTATAAGTAAAAAAGGTTGTATAATTAAAGTAAACTTTCATTATACAAATATATCTTTTTTTAAAATTATATTTCTTCTTTTCTTTCATGTTGGTTTGGGAGAAAAGAAAACAACAAAGAATAAACCAGCTACTTTTCATCCCGACCTTAAAAGTCTGTCAAGGGATTGGGTGAAAATCTAAGGCGCAGCCAGCAATCCATCACTATTTTGATTCCACTTTCCACCTGAAAACTTGGGAACAGGGGTTTGGTGTGGAGGCCCGAATAGACCGTGTGATGAAACCAAAACCCACGCGGTGAAAGTCTAGACAAAGCTAGTCAACCAAAAAGAATACAAAACCTGGACAGCCACGTGGTCCGCTACTGAAAGACAGGAATGGCATCGCGGAGTGCTCCTCTAAAAACCTCTCCGGCCGAAAATCTTCTGCGTCAGGGCCCCAGACCTTCCGGTCGCGATGAATGGCCCAGATGTGGATAAAGAAACTTGTTCCTTTCTTTAATTTTAGTCCTGAAGCTGAAAGAGTAAGTTATGTTGACGTGAAGATGATTTCGTTCTTTGGCTTAGCTGTAGAAGATTATTATAGATTGTGGGTCCCTTAGCAAAAAATCTTAGTGAAGAAACATAACAATTCTCCAAATGTGTCTGGAAAGATTCAGAACGCGTGTGTAAAACCGGAGAACTATGTCAATATGTGATCTATCCTAAAGGGCATTGGGTAAAAGTGGCCTGATTTTCAAAATTTGCGACCACCGTTCAAAGTTTACTCATTCGAAAGATCATATTAAGATGTTTATTTTCATCTATGGCCGTTTCTGTCTACAGTGTATCGGAGCCGAGATATCGGCATTCATAATTAAAAAATAAATTACAATAATGTCGTCTAGATAGACAAAACAGGATCTTTATTTTATTATTTTTTCGTGTAAATATTACTTGATTCTATGATTTATATTATTTATATATAAAATAAAAACAGTTACAGTGGGGTATGCGACATTCATAATTAATACAACAAACATTAATATATTATTTTTATTACGCAGAATTTGATGATATCCTACTTCAGGCACTCATGCATGTGTACTTATATATTTTTACGAAAAAATTGTTTCATATGGCATAAAATGACACGGAAGACATGATAAGTCTCACACACAGATTTTTTAAGCCATTCGAAGGTAACTGATATGTCAGATGTGGATTAGAGAATTTTCTATAACAAAAGACCGAGGGTGAATGTGATTCATAACTTTTAGTGCGTTAAGTAAACAAACAATGGGAAGTTCCTAGAAAGTTGAAAGGCCCGCTACCGGTCGCGTTCATCCAATCACAGCGCAGGGTTCATTTACCTGACTCGGTTAGGCTTTGAAAATCGAGCAGGGTGGAGTGGAGGGGTGAAGGAAAGAGGTGCAGGCGCAGGCAGGATTCACTTCCCGTTTAACCTTTGTGTTGAGTGTGTGCAAGTGCGTTATATACTTTTGATTACCACGACCTTTGCTTTGTTTTTGGACTCTCTCTTTATTATCTTATTTTGTGACCTGGCATTACTAACTGGACTAAGAGTTTGCTGTAGTGATTTGGACTTTAAAACAATATGGATGCAGATAGAGCATCGTGTGTTGGCTGCCATCGAAGTTTGAACCGCATTGGCGGCACTCGCAGGAGATCTATGGTGTTAACGGCTCAACTGATGGAGCAAAACCCATGTTTAATGGCATACTGCATTGAAGTTATTAACATTCTTGAGGTAAGTGATGACATTTCTTATATAATTATTAATTGTTTAACTTTCTTATTTACACTAATATTAAAAAACAGTTGGTTTGTTAAAACGTGATAAACTCAGGGACTGTTGTGTCAAACATTATTTCATGTAGGTACAATATCCCAGTGTCAATTATATTTTGTTTGAAGTACATATCTTAAAGCGATCTCACTCGTCACAAAGCCATTCCTAACTTATTGAAAACTGGCCACTGGTTATATTTTCCCCTTTACCTTGATTATCTTTTGAGTGTCAAAGAAGATTAGTACTTGTGTTTCTTCCGCTTGCTCCCAAACCGGCATAAATGCAATAAGATGCAGTACGTGCCACTTTTTTTAGTGATTACTATATGTTTGAGACTTGCTATATGTTCGTAAGTCAAGTAAAAGAGGAAATGATTTCATATTTACTAAAAAATAAATAATTAAATCAATTTACCCAGTTAGATTTATCTAGGTACTACGATGTGTTTTAATTATTTTTAACCTATATATGGAGCTAATACGTATACAAATATATTGATTAAGCCTATATTTTGTATTTTACAGTTTGGTGGCGATGAACGGATATGTCGACCATGCTTTTTTCGAGCTCAGCGCTATGTCTCAAGAGATCAACAAGCAGAAGTTGCACCAGACCTACTTGAACAACATGCAGATGATCAAGTATTAGAGCATGATTCATCGCAAGGAGGCAATACAGAGGAATCTGAATCAGATCTTATTATTAATGAAAATATGCGAGACCAACAAGTGCAAGTTAGTAGACCGCAAACGATTGAAGTTCCTGGATATTCCAGAGCACCACTTAATACACAGTTATGTATTTTTGCTGATTGCACCAACACCAATCTTCAACGAATTCATGTTGACATAAGAACCACAATTCTTCAAAATAAAGGATTTTACCTTCCACGGGGTACACGTGTATGTAGAGAGCATTCAGATTCAGGGTTTCAAGATATTGAAACAAGAACACGTCGTGTAATTGCAAGTTTCTCGTCGAAGCAAGTGAAAGACATGATGGATATTTTAAGAAATCGTAGTATTTTTTTAGATTTTGAGAGACTTTCTTCCATTAATAATGGAGTCTTTCATTATTACATTGGTTTCTCTAAGGAAAACTTTATGCGAATTCTTGAAGCAACCCCAAGTATCACACAACATCACAAAAAGGCTAAAACAGCCCTTGCAACAGTTCTTGCAAAACTTCACACCGGTGAATCAAATCAACGACTTTCTAGCGTATTCAAAATGACAAGAAAAACTTTTGAAAAAATAATGCGAGAAGTGAGACAAGAATTAATGACAGAGTTTGTGCCACAGAATTTAGGCTATGATCATATTACAAGAGAAGAAGTCATATCACGTTGTCTGACTATCCCAAATGTATTATTTGGAAATCCAAATGCTCCTCTGAGTGAACGTAGAGCCATAATTATATTAGACGGGACTTATATATATTTACAAAAAAGCAGCAACTATTACTTTCAAAGAAAATCCTATAGTCTGCACAAGTTTCGTCATTTACTAAAACCCTTTTTAGTAGTATGCCCTGATGGTCATATAGTTGATATTTATGGTTTATATGAAGCTACTACTTCAGATGCTCGTATTTTGTCTGAGATTATGAGTAGTGAAACTGATACATTTCATTGGTATTTTCGTGAAAATGATGTACTCATTTTAGATAGAGGCTTCAGAGATTGCATTGATGAAGTGGAGTCATATGGATACAAAACGTACATGCCAGCCTCCAAAGACGTAAATGAAAGTCAGTTAAGTGTGCGACAAGCAAATGATTCTAGGAAAGTTACTATTTGCCGTTGGGTTGTAGAAACAGTAAATGGCAGATTAAAAAATCAGTTTCGCCAATTACGTCACCAATACTTTAATGTAGCTGCAAGGCATCTTTTCGACGAGATAAAAAATTGCTGCGGCATTATTAAATGCTTTTGGCAAACCCCTAACCGACCACCGCTTGGTGAACGAAATCGTAAACAAAATAATTCAATGTGATGGTGACAGAAACAGGTTAAGTGAATATGTTATAGAAAATAATCTCAATCGTAGATGGGCTCGTTTTCAGTCTATTGATGCGGCTTTATTAGATTTTAATGATTTCCCAATATTAAGTATGGACGAGCTTATTATATATGCGTTGGGAACGTATCAAATTCTCCAAGCCCGCAGTTATTACGGGGAGCATGTAAAAAATGGTTCGTATATAATTGAAATATATAAGGAGCCCCACATAGAAGATTTTAGAGAGCAGAATTTGGATTGTCGAAATCCATGGCTACTTAGAGGAAAAATTCAATCAAGACACGTGACAAGCAGAATTTATTATGTTTATATTTTATTAGAAAGGGAACTAGAAGGAAGCAGCGCAATATTGGGCCATTATTGCTCATGTGTTGTCGGAAAACGGACTCTAGGCTGTTGCTCGCATGTAATGTCCATTATATGGTATTTGGGATGGGGTAGATACCAAGATAATCTATCTCCCCCAGCTCAGTTTTTAGACACAATAATACGACATGATCAAGAAAATGAAGTTTACGATGAACCGGAAAATAACTAAATTGTATAAATCGGAAAATAACTAATCTTGTAAACTAATAATAATGTAATATATTCATATTGATATTGTATGTGCCTATAATAAATGATTTGTTTGTGTGTATCTGTTGCATTTTATTTATCACTAGCAGTCCGCCTCGGCTTCGCTCGTGGTACCTACATAGCCTATTTCACTCCGGGATAATGTAGCTTTCGAATGGTGAAAGAATTTTTTAAATCAGTTCAGTCGTTTCTGAGATTACCCATTACAAACAAACAAACAAATCTTTCCTCTTTATAATATTAGTCTAGATTCCTATCCATAACGACATACTATACGCTTTAATCAAATCATTTTTGTTAAAAAATATTACATCTATATAGACGACTTACTTATTATTTGTCTTATTTTGATATTTGATATTTCGGCTCCGATATAGTTTACATCAATAATGTTTTGTATATTGTTATTCTCAACTATAAGGCTAATTAAAAATACTAGTTATATTAGTGGTCGCTGAAAAAAAAAATCATGCCAAGGCTCATACAAAATTACCCAAACCCCTTTCCTATCCTTCCCTCTTCTCTTATTTTTCCGTCTCACCTGAGATATTTACCAGTGTTTATAACCTCAGCTATTTTGCATCAGAACCTTAGTAATATGAATTGGAGAAAAGTTTCACTTAGGCTGTCAACTCTACAAATACGGCATCACTGAGGCTTTGGGTCTAGTTAGCCCTGTTCGATTATTATATGTATTTGGTAGATGACAGAACAAACCATAGATATAGAAAATAATGGGATAAACCCAAAGTTACTCACGCAAAGTGATGTCCGACCCGGCTTGTCTGAAGATCACTGGGGCTATCGGGTACAGCCTCATGGATTCCTTGATTGCAGCTTCTAGATACCGCAGACGTGTGAGATCCTCTACCGTTGGTAGCCGGTCAGATGCCCCGAATACTTCGCTTATCCTGCATTAACAAATAGTTGATATATTTTTACAGTCTGGCTTAGGACCCATTTTTATTTAAAATTTCCATGGTTGTTTATTATACAGCATACACAAAGAAGTACTCTGATCAACATTCTAGTTAACTATCACTAAATTACTTAGAAAATGATTAACCATAAAACAAAAAGCTTTATTGTCAATCTTTCCATAGGAAGGGATATTGCATTGGTCCGAAACCAAGTCTGTGGCGCAGCGGTCAACACGCTAACCTGCGTTCCGGGTGGACGACGAGTTCCGGGCTCGATCCTTGGACAGGTCATGATGAAAAACAATCTTATTCGGATTGGCCTGGGCCTTGGATGTTTGTCTTTATGAATATTATGTATTATAAATATGGTATCGTTGTGTTAGTATTTAAAAATAAAAGAAAACTGATAAATTCTCTTACTCTTGACAAGCTTTGGCCTGAGCATCGGGGTACCATGAGAGCATAAGGATAGTGAAGCTAAGGGATACCGCCGTGGTGTCAGTGGCCGCAAAAAGCAGAAGAAGAGCCTCTTCGTGCAGTTCTGAATGCTCAAGTTGATGGCGATGGTGACTGAGCTGGTACAAGCTCAGAAGACTTAAATTTTCTTTATCATCTGAAAGAAAACAAGATATGTCCACTCTTTTACTTAGGGGAATACTTTTTTGTGAGCTAATTAGTACAGCTAAGTTTGTAGACTCAGGTATACAAATTACTTAAAACGACGATATGTTTTCTCTTCATATTTCCATCATTCATTGCCGCTCTTCAATCACAAGATGCTGCAATGTTGTCGATATATCAGACAAATCTCAAACATAATCGTGAATAGTCCCGTAGTAATATTGAGTAGTAGTATACTGAGCTATTCATTCGTATACTATATAGGAATGACAATAGAATAAAATAATTGCAACGATGCAATTATTTTATTCAATTGTCATCCGATTCACACGGTTATTCAAAATAACTCGGTAGGAATTTGGAAAGTCAGTCATGTTTTACGACAAGATTTAGGTACAGAGAGATATACTGATATACAAGCACTGCAACAGGTAACACCAAATAAAAGTTAGGTAAAAGTTATTTACTGTGTAAAAAAACCGCAATTCATTTACCTTGGGAGGATTTTACACAATTTTCTTGTTTTTCGAAGACTTGGTAGTTCGAAAGCGCCTGTAAGAATAATAATGTATTAACCAAAATCAAATCTGGCTGAAATGAAAATATAATTCTGTACGGTCGTTTGTTACGTATGTTGTACAGGCCTAGCGCTACACCGAGTCTGTTCCCGAGGTATTACAGGAAAATGAACCTCTCTGTATTACCCGACTCATATATTAGCCAGAGCAGTCAAAATATTTGGCCTACACTCTCCACGCTGGCCAGACGGATTGGACAGGTCTCTTTGATGTTTGTACACTTTGTTTTGCTTGTATTTCCTAAGTCACCATCTACGACATCCACGGGACTTGGAGTGGTGCTATTCTACTCTGCTGGGAACCACAAGGCGACTGATTTGAATCTAGTTTTGAGAAGTACTAGCTGACCTGGTCAATGTGTCTATAAATGACCTCCTTGTGTAGTCGTCCAGTGCGGTAAAATGGGATCCTTCTCCTGAAAAACTTGATGCGACCCAGCCCCCACACCAGGACGCTAACGATGGAATCCATTATGAATTTGATTGCTTCCCGCAACGGCTCCTTGGGATTGTTAAGGCTGTTTACATCCAAACCCAAAATGGTTTCTGTGAGAGAAAACTCACTAATTAACATATCATACAACCTACGAAATATACAAAAATTGACAGTTCAGTGGAGTGACTTGTTTTGATTTTCATTTAAACACTTGTTATTTATTTTTTGTGCTGTAGAATGAAATTATCAATGTAACTTGAATAATTTAAAAGGATAAATAGTAAAGTTTATAAGCGTCAAAAATATAAATGTCCGTTTCAAAGTCTAATATTATTTTACAAAGAAAAAATAGTTTAAGCATGTCTAAAAGCCAAAATAACTTCTTAAAAAAAGGCATAAACTCAAGCTTATTAAAGTAATCATAGCTAAGAAAACAAAATGAAACTTACGGCAAGTACTATCAAACGTTAAAGCATTGCAGTAGTCATGAATACAGAAAGTCTCCCCTCCAACTTTCGTTGCCAAATTCTCCACTAGTATACTGCTGAGTTTAGCAAGGACGTCTTGTACGTTCAAGATGTTTTTGTGCGATAACAACGAATTAACTGCTTTTCGACGGTGACGCCATATATGCACTGAAAATAGAACAAAATTGACGGAGACGTGAAAGAAAAAAGTCACGTGACCAACTTTATTATGTCAAAAACAGATTTTTAACATTTAAATCTTAGAAAAAGGCATGTCAAATAAAAATCTGATTGTTGCTATGTATAGACCTCCCAAAAAGAAACACAATAGTGAAAAAAAATTATTTCAAATTCTTCTCTTTCTCTCAATTGGTATCAATTCGCTATGCTAAATTTTGCTTAAACTGACTGAATCTGAAACCATTTCGAGATAAATGCTCAAATAACAATATTTTTGATGTTACAGATTTTAAAAACAAAGGATTAGTTTTGCGTTTGATGACATCAGTCGCGAAAGAATTTTTTCTAACCCCGATTTAATCCAGTTAATATAGATTTTTCATAGGATTTTTTTTATACAGATGATATGTATGTTACTAAGAATATTGATTTTCTCCCTTATTAAAAAAAAGCGGCAATGAAAATGACGTCAATTGGAGAAAATTTTAAATTCAAGATTATGAATGAAAACTTCATTAAATCGCAGAAATAACGAAAACAGTTTAATAGAATAATGTTTTCTTCCACATAAAAGACAAAATCATGAGCGTCTTATAATTTAGCATGGTATGTTCAGGGTCACGGTTATTAATACTATTAAATTACTTACATGGCGCGCAAATCAAACTATTGCGTAGTACGAGACTGAATTTTGAATATAACCATTCATCTTTATCTAAATGTTTCTTCAATATAACATTGGCATCTTCTGCATTTGCCACAACTGTAAATAAAACATTCACAAGCACTATGATTAAATTTATACATAAAGAATCTGGTACCTTTAAACACGACGGAGAAAAAATACTCCCATATAAATATCTGTAGTGGCAGAAGACTCAATTGTTAAGATGGACTTTATAGCACCACTACGATCATCATGATCCATGATCATCATCATCATTTCAGCCGCAAGAAATCCACTGCTGACCTAGGCCTCTCTCAAGGATTTCCAAAATGACTGGTTGGAAGCGGCCTACATCGGCCGGCACGTGGTCTCCATTCGCGAGAACCTTTCTGCCCCTGCGACTATCAGCTCTGCACGCTATGTGCCTCGCCCAATGCCATTTTAAGATGAACTAGATGGCGCTGAGCAATTCTAAAACGCGCAAAAAGAGTTATCATAGACCCTGGCCTAAAATACAATATCCAAAGCATTTAGCCGGTGCCGTACAGTTCCCCTAGCGGACTTCATGGAGAACAAGCTTACTACTTTGCTCCCAATGCATATATATCTTTGCTATACGTTACACGTAACAGATGAATCGATTATTATATAATTATCAGCTTTTTCACATTTGACGTTCTGTATGGAAAGTCAACATTTATTTTCTTATTTTACTAAAGGTCATACTAATTCAATCAATATCACCTAGCCAGAAACATTTCACTATTTTAATTGCCATCTTAGCTGCTTCTTAAATAACTACATGACCTATCCCCGTAAGACATCAAAATTATGATTTTATTATCTGTATCAGTTTTCTTACCAATGTAAAGTTTATGCAGCACCCAGTATGAAGACAATCCACCGTTGGCGAGCGCATGGTCACCCATTTTTTTCAACACATTCATGATATCTACAAAAATAAAATAGAATCATTACCTTCTGAGTAGGTAAATCGGATAAAAAACGTTTGACGTGCCCTTCGAAACATTGATAGTTCACTGATAGTTTTCGAGCTTGTAGTGTGGTCGATAGATGGTAGAACGATTGGAGGTATTTGACCAAAAGTATTTGAGGTGTCGTGTTGGAGGCGTCTTGAAAAGATAAGTTGGACGGAGAGAAATACGGACAAGGAGGTGAGAAAGAGAATGATATTAAATTCGATGGGACTAAGGCGTCTTATCGACACGACGACTTTATCAAAACCATCTGAAAGGAAAGATTGGATAGATGATAGGAGAGGAAAAGAAAGGCCAAGGAAATTGATAGGTGAAAGATGGAAAATGCTCCAACAACAAGAAATATTCACATCTCAGTGGGACCATAATTATTGTGTCTTGTTAATTCAATAAAGTAGAATTAGTAGTAATAGAGTAGTTGAGTAAGTATTCTTCAACACAAGTTAGCAACTCACTATAGGGCTAGCTCAATTTGTGTGGTTTTCTATTCTGAAAAATAATAATTATTATTATACGCGTAACCCCACAGACCATAGAGCTCTTTTATGAGCAAAGACTAGTAAGGTAATAAAAAAGTACTTACTTTCTTTGCCTCCATGTAAACGACACAAGTGTTCTAAGATAGGTACAGTATTAAAACAAGACCCCAACTTCATATAGAGACGAATGGACTCCCTGTTTCTCCAACTCCACAATAGGAGAATCATGATAGCACAGATCAAACATATTAACAAAATTAACACGAACATTATTGTTTCTCTTTGGCAATAAAAAGATTGCTAGATAAAGTCATACTTTTATACTTATCTGAATTATTTAAGGGTCTGTGCACATTACTAGATAATTGGATTTGCTTAATATTTTGAGGGTTATGTTATCGTTATCTGGAAGAAATCATTACTTTCTACACACACAAGTATATTGGGGCTCAATAGTTGTTAGCTAAAATACAGCCACGATTGACGTTAGAAATCGTGAATCTCATTTATTTAAGTTTCTTACCAAGTCCCTCAATAAACTGATTTTTCTTTTACTGATCTGTAATATCAATCTTCGTTATTATAACCAGTAATATCGATAAGCGTATCTATGTAGCGAGTGAATTCTATTTTTGAAAAAGTACTCATTTCATATAAAAATCTCTGTGAGGTTCTCTCCTATGTAGATGATATAATAACGGCCATATCACTTACGAGGCTGATATGACTTTAAGGTAATTAATTAGGTTATATGGCCCTCGAGCTAGGGCTTGGCGTATGGCGTGTACGTGTAAAATGAAATCAAGTGATATCTATTCGTTTGTTTCGTTGATATACGTTTCGAGATGCAGTACTAACTAATACATTGTACGTTTTGATTATTTTACAGTGGTCTGGCCACCATAAAAATATATTTAGCAATATTTAACGAAGATAATCGCCTACAAATATCGTTTTTCCCAGTGTAATTGATTGGCATGTTGACAGTAATGAATAATCGTAAATGAATAAACGATACAATATACCTAATTTTTTTCATAACTACGGCTAAATTCGAGTTACATAAATATAGATATAAAATGAAAATACCCAGAAGACCTGATAATTTCCGCCCGCTTATTGCTACTGTAATCTACGCCTTATTATAAATCAGAAAATATTGACACCAAAATGTCACTATAAATGAAGGAAAATTAAAGGACATTTTCGTCACTAATTAATTTATAACCTTCGTAGGTTATTTGATAATTATTCACAACAAATTGTGACGATGCGCATGATGTCAATCTTTGCATAAATATTGTATTATTAATAAGTAATGGGCTACAAAAAATAAATGTGATAATATGTATGTATGTACGTATTCACCAGAGGGTTAGTATAGAAAGAAAAAATGCTTATGGGAGGTAATTTTTTATTTTTGGCTAAATTGTTCAATATCGTGATATTAAACAACTAACCATAATACTTATTTTAAGATATTATATCTTCGAAAAACTTAAAAAATTGGGACTTTCTAAATTTTTGGATATCCTAATGTTTTGTTTATAAGGTTTCGGATTTGAAAAATAAATCCGTTTGTTTTTAAATAGTACCACTTAAAATAATGTATTTTGAAATACAATCTGCTGAGCCTTTTATAGAAACACATTTCTATAAATAGTTTAATTAAACATCTCATTGTTTGTAGTAGCCTCTTAAATATAAATAATTAATAAAATAAATCTTCATTCAAGTGTTAAGTGCACAGCATTTTTGAGTATTGTTCGCATAATATGGAGCATTCCTTTGCATATTCAATTTAAATAGTGGTTACTGAGAACTAGTATAGAATTAAAAGTATGCATAGACTTCTTTAAATTTCCAAAAACTAGAAGTAAAACCAGGAAGCGGTGAAGTATTGAATCATCAAGAATTAGGCCTGTAATTGGTCCCTAATTTGAGCGACTGCATGTCAAGATCCTTAAAAATCTTCATCAACGCAATTTAAAGATGGTCGTCTGTTCCTATATATGTTGTACTCTCGTAACGGTACTTGCTTCACTTCGACTGAGTAATAAAGTATGAAAAATATGAAATTTGCAATCCGCAATTTTTCCTATAAATTCTTTATATATATAAAGAATTTATAGAAAAAGAATAAGCATTCAACGCCGCCATTCAAAGTCAGCTTTGTCGAAAATAAAAATGGTTGCAACAAGCACCACTAAATGTAAACTTTTTAGGTAACAACATTTATAAGTCTGCCCATTTCCTTCTTGTGTCTAGCAAAATAAAGAGGTCTCCTAAAACCTGCATTTCAGTTCAATTTAATTTTAGTTTCATAATACAGTTCAAGAAGTCCAATAAAAATATATAATAAAATCAAACTAAATCATTTAATATTGGAGAAACACACATTGGAATTATGTTTGAAAATGAGCAGTCTTTTTTACGTATTTTTGACGGCAAACGAGCAGACGAGCAAACAAGTCACCTGGTGGAAAGTGGTCATTGTCGCCCATAGACATCTACAACACCAGAGGAGGTGCTAATGCGTTCCCGGCTCTTAGTCTATATTATTTGTAGTCTATGCCAACATGTGAGACAAATTTGCATGTAATGGTAGGTTTCATCGCTGTAGTTAAATGGAGTAAAATTCTAGTGTAATGTTTTTCAGTAACGAACGCTATTTAGGTACCATCAGTTCTCACTAACATAAAACTTTCACGATATATAATATAGAAAGTAAAAACTTTTACGTTTTTGGATTTAAAAAGTCTAATTTTGTCCCGTTGTGGTACGTTTGAAGGAAAAAAATTAAGTTAACAGAGTGCAAACCACACCGCAATATTTTATACTTTGCGGTATGGTTCCCGGCAGAGTAGAATAGCACCACTCCAAGTCTTCTCGTGGATGTCATAGAAGGCGACTTAGGAAAAACAAACTAAGCTAAACCTTAAAGAGACCTCTCATAACCGTTTGGCCAGCGTGGAGAATATGGGCCAAATCCTTTGACTGATGGGCTAATACGAGTAGATGGCTCTGGTAGTACAGAGAGACTCATGCTCCTGCTATGACGAATTAAAAGGCCTGATGATGATGAAAGTGTCTGCTCTTGGCCTGCGCTGTCGCTAACTCGAATGATGTCACTAGAGATATGAGGGAGTTACAGTGGTAGGGGACTTAATGATTATTTGAGTTTGTCACGAACCGCGATCCATGTTTTTATGCAAGTTAAATGAAACATAAATCCTATTTATCACGAGTACCACTCACCGTATATCAGATAAGGTAAGGAGCTCTTAAGATGTTGTCAAGCATTCCGAATTACTATGCCAATGTAAATTAATTTAAATATTACCCACATAATGTTACAAAACCGTAAAAGTAGGTACTCTTGAATAATAATTTGTATGCCTATAGTTTTTTAGTTTTCTTCGTATAGTAATTCTGATTCTTATGATAAGTCAAAACCAGTTTTTATTGATACTAATCAAACTTGCACAAATTTCAGGATAAATAAAAGTACGAGTAGGTACTAGTTTTTAAATGTGATTTTTATCTAAATGGTTTTTGTGTCGTAACGGTATAATCATTTAACGTGACGCACGGGTATCATATTCATAGAAAGATAGATAATAGACTAAATATCTACTACGACAGCAAATAGTTTTGCTCATTATAACATCATTATTAGAAAAATGTGTCTTAAAAAACTGCTAATGCAAGTGTAATTGTAAGAGTGCCTGTCCAAACGGAAATTCTATATTACTTTAGTACTCATACATACAATACTATAACGTCTTTTTCCGTGGTGGGGTAGATAAAGCACTGTAAAACCTTAAGGCCACGTTTAGCATGTTGGTGGGATTGTAGGTGAGAACGGAATCAAAATAATGACGGGTTGCCAGCCTTATCGCCTATTGACATGATTCCTGACGTCCATCCATCCATTGGCTTCTACGATCTGCGCGGGAGCGGAGCGAGGTTGTATCATTTGTACTACCAGTTGTACTTTTCGGTAGTACTTCTGACACGGAGGGAACAGAAGCAGCTGGTACATTTTACGTTTTTTCTCTTCTCCCAGACCAGCGTGGAAGTAACAAACGTCATAAACTATCCGAATAATGTCTTCACGATCTCATCAACTTCTTTGTTGAAAAGTTTACTGCTCAAAAAACGAAAAAAATCTAAGAATCGATATCGGGGAGATAGTTCATAACGCCTCATTCGTCTCGAGCGGAAAGTAGAAAAACAATATGCAAAAAAATTTATGACTCCAACCAATCCAATTTACATCGTAATGGAATTTCAGTTTTTTCATTTCGCTATACAAATTGTTGAGTAGTAGAGCGCTTTACATTGAACGATATCCCTTAGTCTAATGGGCTGATATAAAATGATACGCGTTTACCAATCGTGTCTCATAAGCAATAATGCTAAAAAATTGCAGTGATGTAGAAAATATAGCAAAAAAGTTATTTTTTTACTATTACTATATGTGGTCCCTTTGCCTATCCGTTCATTCTTCTTTTTAAACCAAAAATTCTAAATTTTACAAAAATCACGAAATTGTATAAGTAAAAATGCAGGGAGACCAATTAGGAAATATGTGTTATTTTTGTGCCAAAAACTGTCCAGTACATTGGGTAGCTTTTAATTGCTGGTACAGAGAGTAGGTACTTCCTTCAGAAGCAGTAGAAATGGTTGCTTTTTTGGAAAATCACTAATATAAGTGTATCATTTAAGGTTTGATGATGATGATGAGGTGTTTTTATAAATTCACAATATGATGCTGATAGCATCATCATCAGGTCTTCTTCAGTCTGACTGTACCACCAGAGCCATAATTAGCCAGAGCAGTCAGTGGATTTGGCCTACACTCTCACGTTGGTCAGAAAGATTGGAGAGGTCTCTTTGATGATTATAAGCTTTGTTTAGCTTGTGTTTCCTAAGTCGCCTTCTACGACATCCACGGGAAGACTTGGAGTGGTCCTATTCTACTCTGCCGGGAATCACAAGCCGGCACACCCACACATATTGTCAGAAAACTGGAATCTGTAGGAAAACTTAAATAAGAAAAAGTCGTGTCGGACGATCTAAACCAATCGTATGCGACGCGCCCCTCGGCTATAAACGTGATGTCAAAGAACTGGAATCCTTTTAAATGACCACGTGATCCTTATCGTTATTCTGCAACCAATTTGTTTTGTAAATACAGTCTACTTGTCATCACTCGAAGACTGATTTTTTGTTGAGGTTTCTTAGTGATATTTTTTTATGTTTTATCTCATCACGATTTTTTTTTAATTTTATGTCCTCATTTAGGTCAAGTTAAACGCATATTAACGCTGGATGCAGGTCGCTTTCAACCGGTCATATTGGAAATCATTGGGGGAGGCCTATGTCCAGCAGTGGACTTCTTGCGGCTGAAATGATGATGATGAAACGCATATTAATGAAAAGTAAAACAAAAATACTACAAGTAATTTACTAATGCATTGCACTATTAAACTTTTTAAATTTGATATGATTTAGGATTAAAAGAATAAATTGCTGGGTGGCGCTAGTGTTGCATACTACTGCGCCGTATGGGATAAATTTAAACTTGATTCCACGCCGATGAGGAAGATTGAATGTACCCGTAATATACAAGGAAGTATAACACTTTTTGACAAAGAGTTTGAACCATTGATATAAACTGGAAAATAAAAATGAATATAAATGTATACGGACAAATCACACAGATTGTGCTAGCCCTAAAGTAAGTTCGGGACTTGTGGTATGGGATACTATATTATACTATACTATGTTATATAACTCAACGATACTATATTTTGTAAAAGATCCTAATCTTAATCCAAATTTATATATCCTAATCCTAATAATATTATAAATGCGAAAGTAAGTTTGTTTGTTACGCTTTCACGCCATATCTACTGAACCGATCATCATGAAATTTTGCATACTCATAGGTTAGGGTACTGAGAAGGACATAGATTATATATCACGCGGGCAAAGCCGCGGGTAACAGCTAGTAACTATAAAGAGACATATCCAAGACCTACAAAATATCACTCATCCTCTGTTTTCCTACCCTTAATAGGTTTTCTTTTTCAATATTACATGGAACCAATTTCGAGGTATAGCTCTGTCAATAAAAAAAAAAAGTATTATCAAAATCGGACCATTCTGTAAAAAGTTAGGAGTAGTTGATCATACATAAACAAAAATTATATGCGTCGACTTGAAAACGTCCGTTCCCTCCTTTTTACTTCGCGTCGGTTGAAAAACAATAATTATGGTGGTACAATGAACACCTACCCACACAACATTGTGATATCACATTTCCTTTTCAATGTACTAACACATTGTTGATTTTGTGTTGTAATCTTCACTCAGGGAGACTCGGGGTGTAATGTAATAACGACCGAAATATACCAAATATTTCGGGGTTGATGGCCTTGTTAAAATCTATACTCGTACGGTGTCTATTTCAACGAAATTATTTGGGAATTAAAATATGAATGGAGGGTTTTTACTCCTATTTTTGTGTGTTTTTATGAGGATTTTTAACTTAGCTACATCAAAATGAGGAATAAAAACTGCTATTTCAGGGAATGTATGGAACAATTTAGTAATTTACGGTTGCAATGATAACAGTGATTAAGCTATGTGTCACTAAATCTGACACTAGTATTGGCCACTTACACTTACAGCGTGTGGTTGTTCTAAGGGCATGTACAGACTTTTTCAGGTTCCATAAACTCCAGGTGTTTTAGATTGACGTTACTGTTATATTTAAAAAAAGGCGGAATATTATGTATCCTTAAAAAAACTAGTTAATTTGTGTGCATTTTTGTCAAGTTGAACAATAATTTTAAAAGTGTATATCAAAATAGATTATATTTACTTCTTATTCCCGAAGAATATTCTGGAAGGCCTTAAGTGGAAGGAAATATGATACTATGACGCAGTTACGAAAAAAGTTGAAAGAACCCTCCGTTCACTAAACAAAACGCGCAAGCGGCGCGTTCGGTTTAATGAATGGAGGGTTCCGGTGTAATAATTATGTTTATTTTATTTATTCAGGTACACCAACAGTATTTACATATTACATTCAAGAATACAATGTTTACTTATTGCTAAGTTCTAATGTAAACACCAATAACAGGTATACACGACATTGACTAAAAACAACAAAACAACTAGACTAACAAAATAATCGTAAGTACTTATAAACTAACTATGGTTATTGATAAGCTTCCGCATTTTATCTTTAAACACCCTCAAACTATCACCAAATATATCTAACTCCTCAAAATCGCGTGTTAGTAAATTGTACGTGCTGCACATTCGGTTAATAGGTGCATGGCAGCCTAAGTTTGTGCGAAATGGCCGTCCACTTAGAACCTTAGAAATGGGATGTCGCGGCAGTCTACGCGGAACCCTCAAATTAAACGACGATAATAATTCACTTGAGTCTACGAGGTTGTTTAGTATTTTATACAGGAATATCATATCATGACTTCTTCTAAGATCGTACAAAGACATCATATCAAAGTGTTTTAGTCGGTCATTATAAGGACAACGATGAGAAATACCAGGTGCGCTAAATGCCAGGTGTCTGGTGAAAGCTTTTTGTATTTGTTCGATTCGCTGTGAGTGCACCGCGTATGTTGGATTCCAGACAGAACTAGCGTACTCTAGGTGGCATCTCACTAGCGTATTAAAGAGCAAAATTTTTGTGCCAATAAAACGAAATTGCTTGGAGTTTCTTTTAAGAAAGCCCAGCAACTTTGCTGATTTCGTAGCAATACGGTCAATGTGTTCAACGAATGAAAGCTTCGAATCCAACCAAACGCCAAGGTCCTTAACAACATTAACCTTTGAGAGTTCTTCCGTACCTATTTTATAACTTGTTTCAATTGGTTTCTTTTTTCTTGTAAATGTGATATGATTACATTTTTTTATGTTGATTTCCATGCCATTTGCATGACACCAGGCAACCAGGTGATCCAAATCATTTTGTAATAGATAGGCATCGTTAGGAGAACGTATGACTTTATATATTTTAGTATCATCCGCAAAGATAGAACATTTGGAGTTCGTGATGACATTCGGTAAGTCACTTATGAAAAGAGAAAACAGAATGGGCCCAAGATGCGAGCCTTGAGGGACTCCAGAATCAGCATAGTACACCTGGGATTCGTATCCAAGAACAGCGACTATTTGAGATCTTCTTTCTAGGTAAGACTTAAACCAATTTAATAGGGATCCATGAATACCGCATGCTTCTAACTTCGCCAATAACAGAGAATGATTTACTCTATCAAATGCGCAGCTGAAGTCCGTATAAATTGTGTCAACCTGTAGCCCTGCGTCAACGTCATGACACAAATCGGAAACCAGCGTCATTAAATTTGTTTCCGTAGAGCGCTTACTTCGAAATCCGTGCTGAAACTGACTGATATGGATGTTAAGATGATATCTAATTAGAGGCTCAACAATTGATTCAAATAACTTGGGAAATAGTGACAATATAGAAACTGGTCTAAAATTGCGAATGTCAGCTCGATCGCCCTTTTTATATATTGGTACTATCCGCGCCTTCTTCCATTCTTCTGGAAACTGTCCAGTCCGAAGGGACGTAGTGAAAATCATACAGAGAGGTAAATTCAATGCCGCGGCACATCTTTTTATGAAAATTGGTGGAATACCATCGGGCCCAGCACTTTTGTTAATATCTAATGAGCGTATTTTTACAATAATATCCTTTGGAGTAATAGGAATGCTAGATAAAGCTTGATGCATATTGGAAGGGAGATGAGCAAAACTATCAGAGACGTTACCGTTCGCAAAATTCGACCCAAAGTACCTCGCAAACAAGTCCGCGATATTCTGTCCGTTCTCAGCTGTTTCATGTTCAAGATACATACGGGCTGGAAAGTTAGATTCAGTCTTACGCTTGTCATTAATTAGTCGCCAGAATGCTTTGGGGTTGCGTTGAATGTCCTTTTCGGTGTGAATAAAATAATTTTTTTGTACTCTCTGTTGCAATGTATGGCATCTACTTCTAAGAAGTTCGTATTCTAATTTATCACGGGGGTTTTTGTATTTTCGATACTTTTTCCTAATGTTTTCCTTTTCAGACAATAATTTTTTGAGGCTTTGGTTCATCCATGGAGGAGACTTATCTGACTTTATTCTACGTTTAGGGATATGTTTCTCAATACAGTCCCTCAAAATTTTATAAAATGCGGAAACTTGTAAATTAATATCATCGTCGCTAAGTTCACTATACCAATCTACATTAATGAGTTCCCGAATGATACTAACATAATCAGCCTTATAAAAATTAAAATCTTTTCGACTAGCGGGTGGAAGGTGATTGGAAGACCGGTCTGTTAAACTTAATAACAAAGGTGGATGTCTAGGAACAACATTACTTAGCTGATCCAATGGTTTAGATACTTCTACATTCAGAAAAGTGGTCAATATTAAGTCTAGCATTTTACCTTCTTCATTGGCAATGTTATTTACTTGTGTGAAATTATTAATCGAGATAAAATCCAGTAGAGCATTACCTTCTTTACGATGTTTATTTGAAATTGTATATGTATCATCATTATATATTGCAGACCAATCAATAAACCTCATGTTAAAATCACCAAATATTATAACATCTTTGCAATTCTCACAAACTAAACTGGCTTTTCTAAAAAACATAGATATTTGTTCCAATTTGATTGGTGGTGGAAGGTATACAGCACAAATAGCTATAGTTTTTATTTTGCTTTCTATCATAAGATATGTTAATTCAAAAATAACATGATTTTTATATTCATTCTGTCTTCGGTCAAGTTTTGGTAAAATGGCAACACTGAGTTCATAGACCTTTAAATAATAAAAAAAACTGTTCCACCATTCCCGTCTCAAGCGCAGGACGAGCAGTACTTCAAAAATTATAAACTTTATAATATAAAACTGAAGAGTTTGTTTGTCTGGTTGAAAGCGCTAATCTCAGAAACTACTGGACGATTTCAAAAATTCTTTCACCGTTGGATATCCCTGAGTGCCCTTAGCTAGGTATGTACCAAGAGCAATCCCGGGGCGTAATGCTAGTTCATCAATAATTTCACTCTCACATACAATTCAGTGAATAAATTCTGTTGGTGTTCAATTAAGGAACTTAGTGTTTAGTTCAATGCAAAAAATTACATACCCGCTTAACTTCAGTATAAGCACGACAAATCATCGCTTCAAAATTAACCAGGCCATGAATATAATATTAGAGCAATCTAATTTTAGGGTTCCCTGCACAAATTGGGTACCTAATTTAGAATACATCGTTTATTCCTAGCCCAAGATATTTTACCTTAACTTCATTTCAAACTTGATCGAAATATACCGCGCGTTTTATTCCCTTGAAGGGGTGACTCAGCACTTCAAAAAGAACAACTTTAATATGGGACCAATGCTGGAACCCCAAAAATGACAGTAATTTCATATTAAGCCGGGGAAAATGTAATTTTGTTTTTTATATGTGTCATATCCCCTCACGCTAGGGCCCATAGGTCCTAAGGTTTTCACGCCAAAAGGCACAATTATGCTAAGGTGGCAAACTTGCGCCGTTTGGCAATCTTCTTGATTCTTCTACTTGATTTTACGTATACTCTCATTGAATTAAGTACCCAAATGGTTAACAGTATCTGATAGATGCAACGATATACGACGATAACGAATACCTTTTTAACTTAGCCGCGGAACCCAAAAAGTATTAAGTACCCGAAAAGTTTTTGATAAGAAGGGATAGTCTTTCAATTGTTTACGGTGCGATAATTTCGATATCCTTGTCATAAGACCTTGCTCTTGGTGTAGCGTAATTTTTTGATGGTTTATTACTTTTTTTGTAGGTATAAGAAAGAAGATAGTCAGTTCTTGAGCTAATTATACAGGGCAATCTGGAACAACCTGGCAATATTTTAACAAGGGAATTAAAATCCCTAATAGAATATAGGTACTCAAGAAAAAGAGTAAAAATAAAATAAACATATTTCAACTTTTCATAGAAATTTAACCAACTGAATGGAGAATTTGTATGGAAGGTCTTATCTTCGATGATTCTGATTCAAACATTAAAATAATGGCAGATTTTTCAGAATTGAAAAATAATAACATAACAACCCAATAAATCTATATCTTGGTTTTGTTGTGAATTTTTCAATGATCCCTATCAGAGGCTGCATACTTAAAAGGTCAGGTCGGGGTAGCGCTGGCCCTAGCTGCTGACGATAGCGTAGCGAAATTGTCTTACGGCGCCCTTTACCAAAGAGCATATTTTTTATGTAATTTGTGAAAAAAATAATGCATTTGATGTGAAAAAAAGATAAAAGCGTTCAAGAGTGTTTTAATTTCTTTGCACGAGAAAACTTTGTTAAACGTAGATTTTTTGAAATATTTCTCAAAATCTGTAGATGTTAAATCAAATAAATCAGTGTTGATACCTTGTTTAATTATACTTGTCAGAAAATATATTCCCAATAAAAGCAGTTTGGCTTCACGGTATTTTCAAATATTGCAATGGAAATCAGATAATGATCTCATGAAATGAAGAAAAAATTAGTTTTAAGAGCCAGTGCTTTTAAACCTTCATTATTCTAAACTGACTAGTATACCAGTGAATACGTTAAGTTTAGGTAGAGTTATCTTTTTCTCATATGCATGTTCCTGATTGTATTCAGAGCTCAATTGGTGTGCAGTGCCCATTGTCCATCATGGCGTATCAGACATCATCATCTATTCTGTTAAAGACATACGCTAAAGTATTTGACACCCCTTGTATCTTTGGCCCCAAGGGCGAAAATACCCCTCGTTTCACCCTAGCACCTGAACTTTCCGGGGTCGTGTATCCAACCAGGACACAACCCTTTATCGCGCATCAGAAGCCAGTGGGTGTAAGGTTCGATATTAGCATAAAAGGCATAAAAAACATGGTTTTGTTGTGTTTTGACTAAATTACAATATTCCTGTTGCTTTAGTCGGAAAGTGAAACAACAACTACTTGTGTGGTGATTTTTTTAGCAACAAAGAAAAAATAGTTTTATCAAGGAATAGTTTTTTCCTTGAGAAAAAGTACGGTAATTATACTTTTGAGTACATATTAGACCACATACACAAAAATTATGTTAGATGAGAACGTGGTGCCTATTTTCCTTATGGGCAGAACAGTGCAGTTATAACCTCACATTATTACAAGAAGCACTTTCTGACTTTAAGCGCAGTATATCTACAAGTATCAACAAGTGCTTCTTTGTTAAGCTTTTTCTGCAGTCTCGGAAAAAAAATATAGATTTGCTCGAATATTTTTTTTTTGACTTTTACAATTCCGAAAGTTAAAACAATACTTTTAATAAATTTATAAAAAAACTAAATAAATTGGTTTCTAGTAAATATTTCAAATAAGACAATATAGGAATAATTAAAAAATACTTAACTTTCTTGACTGCAGGATAAATATTTTTAATATTTCCAGAGGCTTGAAAATACGGCTGCACAGCACATGCCACGCCTTCCGGACACTTTAACAATTAAATTTATTTAAATATTAAATCATAAAAAAATGCTAGTAAAATATCCTGACTTGTTCTCATTTTATGCAGTCAGCCGGATGGAACCTGTGTTGGTTGGAAAATATCAAAATCTGAATTGCCAATATATGGAGACTACTTACATATTTTTTATCAATACCATAGTATTGTTTTTTCTTTTCCTTTCATCGGCTTGCGAAACATCTCGTTTAAAGACTAGACTAGTCCTAGCCAATTCACACATATTTTAGGTATTGTCTATCCCGCACAGCATCATTGGTACTTGGTGAATACTTTAAAGAAAATAATGTGTGAGTGTCAGATATATTTTTAAACCCCAACGCAAAAAGAGAGGGATGTTATAAGTTTAACGAGTCTGTCTGTGTATTTGTCTGTGGTATCATAGCTCCCAAACGGATGAACCAATTTTCGTTTAGGTTTTTTATTTATGTCATAGATAATTTTATTTGCTGTATTTGCTGTGTGGTTCCCGG
Organism: Rhodophaea formosa; assembly: GCA_963082605.1. Classification (NCBI taxonomy): domain Eukaryota; kingdom Metazoa; phylum Arthropoda; class Insecta; order Lepidoptera; family Pyralidae; genus Rhodophaea; species Rhodophaea formosa. Next base: position 22,248,357 of record OY720211.1, read on the forward strand.
GAGAGAAGAATAGGACCACTATATGTCTTCTCGTGGATGTCATAGAAGGTAACTTAGGAATTACAAGCTAAATAAAGCTTATAAACAGCCGGCCAACGTGGAGAGTGTAGGCCAAATCCCCTGACTGTTCTGGCTAATATATGGCCCTGGTATAGTACAGAGAACAGCTTCTGCCGTGGAACCTTCTATATATACATATATATATATATATATATATTGAATTAAAAATAACAAAAAGAATCTGATGGAGTATGAGGTTTTTTTGTATTTCGTGTCCTAATTTTTCGATTTCAATTACCAAAAGCCCACCGGAGTGTGGCACCGTTTCCGCCCAAAGCCGATGGAACTACACAGCTAATTTCAAAGGCTGTAAAACGTTGACGTGAAATATGGGCTTATTGTGTCCGGACGACGACCTGTGCCCGCTCTCAAATTGAATACCTGCGTGAAAAATCTCTTGGTTATTAAAATTTACGATATTCTATAGAAGTACATAGAGGTATGTTTCATACCTAAACTTTATTTATATTATAAAAAGGTAAGATATATTTGCGTATTTGTTTCTTCGCATTGAATAGCCTCCGAAACTGCTGGACCGATTTTCAAAATTCTTTCACTTCTTTATAGTTAATTTATTGCAGGTAACATAGGCTAGAATTTACGTTGATGAAGTAGCGGGACAATTGCTAGTCCAAAGTTATACGATTAAAAACTATCCATACCAATAAATGAATGAGGTAGCATTTTTTTAAATTAGACTAATCTTTAAAACAGGTTGACGGCCTGTGACATCCCGGGGCGAGTTCGATTCTGGAAATCTAACTCGCCCACGTCATGACGAAAAACTATATTTTTCAAATTGGCCTGGGATTTGCGTGTTTTCTACTTTTGCATTATTAGTATTAGTTATAGTGCCGAAGCTATGCGTCCCAGCGTGACAATCACTGGGTAAACGAGTTTTTCGTAATCATTATATTAAATTGGGCCTAATCAGTGCACAAGTGTTAAAAACATTTTTAAACAAATTAAAAAGAACATTTTATTTAATAAAAGCCTAGAATAAGATTTCACTGTCCATCAACTCCAAAATTTATTTTCTCGGCCCTAGGTTTCGTTTACCAAGATTAAAAATTGCATTTTTTTATTTGCTTCAGCCCAAAAGCTAGAATGGTTAACTCAGTGCGGGTCAAGGACCGACCTTGTTGGACGTTTTAAAGGTTTAGGCGTAGATTGTACAATTCGCAAAAGGACGAGTTCTTACAATTCCAAAACGCGGTTTGGGCAAACTGCGTTTCAAATTGAAAATCTTATCGTATAATGGTTTTCTATACCTCTATATACATATGGCAAACCTAACTGACTTACCGTCTTATATATCAACGCATAGCCGAAACAACTGTACCTAGAAACTTAAAATGTTGTACAGGGGGAAGGGAGTACAAAAAAAGGATTTTTAGAAATTCAACCCCAAAGGATGTGAAATAGGGGTGAAATTCAATCGAATGAAGTCGCAGGAAAATTTCTTCGTATGCCGTCATATCATACGAAGAAATTTCTGAGGTGCTGTGGTTTTACAAGCTAGTTTATCACACGAGATACTTTGATTTCAAGTAATTTGTGAACACAAAGATTGTGCACGATAAAGTTTTCGTTGTTTATCGTATCTATTTATCAACATATAAAAAAGTTTTGTAAAACTTTGGAAGATATAGCTTGAGATACAATAAAACATTTTGTTTTTTAAATTTTATCATGTACCTAGATTTAATATATTTTTAAATTATAATTATTTAACATTATAAAGTTAGTTGTGGGAGTGCCACGCTACCGGCAAAATTCACTTTTGCTAGTAGCATGAATGGGCCGGCTTGATCGGGGAAGTACCACACTTTCACAGAAAATCGAAGTTTGAGTAGTAGCTTTACCGCTTCTATGTTGCGTTCCGTGAGAGAGCCGGAGGTCCATCCCCCCCCCCCTCTCCCACTGAGGAGGGAAAAATAAAGGCCGGCAACGCTCTTGTAACACCCCTGGAGTTGCACTTGACCATGGGTAGCGGTGATCACTTACCATCAGGTGACCCGCTTGCTCGTTTGCCGTCCTATGACATAAAAAAAAGTCTCGTAGATAGGGATGAAAGCAGAAAGTGGTTGGTGGAATTATATGGTTCTATATTAATTTTCGCTACACTTCAACAACCCCCAACTTTTTTAATTTGCTGCTTCAAGAATTAAGCCTGCTTTTCTAACCTGCTTGTTGTAATTTTTATAATTTAATTTATTCCATTTTAAAATGAAGCGAAAAAGAATTCATTAATTCATGTTATAAAATCGCTACATTAAAAAAAAAACTGGACTAGTTGAGAATCGTACGATCTGCGCTCAAACGGTTTTAAACAATGCCTAATTTAACTTTATCTGCCGAATTTGTTGGATGCGTTTCGTGTAAGATAGAGATCCTTATAAAAGTTCACTTTGATTAAAGTCTTGCGATTTTGACGATTTGCTTTTGTAAGATATTTGTCCTAAAAATAAATTAATGGAAAATGATAATGTAGATGCAAAGTGATATCCTTTTCTAAGACTGAAGAGAGTCTCAAGAGATTACATGTTAAAAGTAAAGTTTTTTGTTCAATACTTATAAATAAATACCTATTTGTTAGGTTGTATTACTAGTACTTAACTCTTAATGTCTATATACTCGAATTTATTCAATAATATTTATTTGGAATGCAATGCGATATGTAAATTATTTAATTGCAATCATTATCTACTTTAGAGTCTATTTTGATGCATATTTGACTATAACGTAGTGAGTGAATGTTTCCGAAAAGGTATAAAACATCTCGTTAAAGATGACAAAAAAGTGTAAATACATTCCCGGGCGCATGGGGGTTGGTCATATTTATAGTATTCATGTCATCATCATCATCATCTCAGCCACAAGTTCTCTGCTGGCCATATACCTCCCTCCAGGGTTTCTAATATGGTTTGACGCGAGCTGCATCCAGCGTCTCCCTTCGACTTTGATGAGATTGTCCGAACACTGGTCGGTAGCTGATCGATGCTGTGCTTGTCAGTATGTGGTTGCCATTCGAGAATCTTTTCAGCTTCATCGGCCATCGGTTAAAGTTTTTGATATATTCCCGGACAAATGTATATGTCGCAGGGATTTTGTCAAAGACGTGACATTATAAATTCTCTAGTGAAATTATAATTACACTGATTATTGTCAATAACGTCTGGTTCGTATAATTTCACGGGCTCTTTTCAGAGTTATTGTAATTTCACTGGGCCGCAATAGTGATATTATAATAAATCTAGGTTTAGTATGAGTTGCGTTTGTGGTGGGAGCCCCGCGTGTTCTGATTGGTCAATTTGTTATTAATTTATTATTCTCTTTGTTATGTCATTTAAATTACTTGCTCAATTATGTAACCTACCAACTTTATATAACTTTATACAAACACATGACATACACTTAGAAAGTTGGTACACATGTTTAGGACCTGGTTTAGTCCTAATCCTAACTAATATTATAAATGCAAAAGTGAGTTTGTTTGACTGTTTATTTGTTTGTTTGTTACGCTTTCACGCCGTATCTACCGAACCGATCATCATGAAATTTTGCATACACATAGGTTAGGGTACTGAAAAGGACATAGGCTTTATGTCATGTTAGCGAAGCCGCGGGTATCAGCTAGTTTATAATAAACAACACAATCTATGCAATTCTGACAACATAATATATGTTAATAAAACCTTGTCCATTTAATTTTCTTAAAGGGGCGACCTAGCCCATCAATATGAACAACGTTTTAGTAACTAATGCTGGACATTTGACAAAAAAGGAGCCCTTAGTTATTTATGTCATTCTGTTTTAGTATTTTTATATAGTGGAAATACATCATCTGTAAAACTTTCTAGCTATCACGATTCGTGAGACACAGCCTGGTGACAGACAGACGGTCAGTGAAGTCTTAGTAATATGGTCCCGTTTTTATCATTTGGGTACGGAATGAATGAAACAAGAGGCACGCTAGTAGCTAAAGATGGTGTTACATTTTATCTTACAATTTCAACAAAACGCTGAGTTATTAGGATTAGTTGTTCATTCGCAAGATTAAATTTATCTCATATTTTACTATTTTCTCAACGGATTCAATTCTCACTATCACCCACGTATAATTATCTCCAAACAACTAAAATATTTTAACGCACATTGTTTAAATTAATCAAAATTGTAAGTAAAGGCTTCGTTTATTTTTCATTCAATTAAAAGTACACATCATTTCCAAGTACTTCTATATTAGATCTTGATTTGAATAATAATTTTGAACTGCAAAATAATAATTTGCTTTAAATTATATGCCTTTATCTTAAAACCGTGTTGTAAACTTAAAAAAAAAACCGGTGCGGGCTACACGCAGTGTAGGGTTCCGTAGTTGCACATCATTTTGTAAGTTGTTTAACTATAACTGTTTGACTTTCGAGAAAGAGGTCACTCGTCGAATCCAACTCGGGTGGGCGGCGTTCGGAAAACTGCGTCACATCTTCTCGTCCAACATTCCTCAGTGCCTGAAGACAAAAGTCTTCGAACAGTGCTTGTTGCCAGTGACGACTTATGGATCCGAGACGTGGTCGTTCACAATGGGACTAATTAGACGGCTCAGAGTTACTCAACATGCAATGGAGAGGATAGAATCAGAAATCAGGACATCCGCAGCAGAACCAAAGTAACAGACATAGCTCGCAGGATTGCTCGTTTAAAGTGGCAATGGGCCGGACACATAGCCCGGAGGATGGATGGGCTATGGGGCATTAAAGTCCTAGAGGTGCGGCCACAAACAGGAAAGCGCAGCGTGGGACGACCCCCGACCATGTGGACGGACGACCTTATTAGGGTCGCCCGGAGTCAGTTGACTCAATATGCACAAGATCGCAATTTGTGGCGATTTATGGCGGAGGCCTATGTCCAGCAGTGGACGTCCCTGGCTGATAGATAGATAGAAAGAACTGTTTGACTTGTGAACTCTACTTAGCTGTGATAGTTTTCCTTTTAACTTTGTAACTACTGAACTGAATTTTTCCACGTATCCATATACATCCATTTACCTTGCAGTGGGGGGTTGGACGAGGGACACTTAAATATATTTTCTGGAACCTAAAAAAATATTATTTTTTATATTTAATCACATGTAAATTTATTTTTTTCGCGGCAATTCCTTGTTGTGTGTTGTCTTTAGATAGGTATTGCAAAAATATTACCGGTTTCTAAACACGATTGTTAGATTTAGAGTTCTGTTTGTGGTATTTAACGCCTCAAAGTGCTAGTTTCAGTTGGAATCAAGTGTCCCCCTTCCCCGCACTGCAATTTAAATGGATATATGTAATCTCCGTACGCCAGGCGATGATTATGGAAAATTTCACAATAATTGGCATGAACCTAGGAATAATATGGTATATGGCTAGAAATATATTCTGAGGTGCTGTGGTTTTACAAGCTAGTTTATCACACGAGATACTTTGATTTCAAGTAATTTGTGAACACAAAGATTGTGCACGATAAAGTTTTCGTTGTTTATCGTATCTATTTATCAACATATAAAAAAGTTT